>LR738714.1:178075320-178145505 GCA_902687465.1 Secale cereale | reverse complement strand
ACACACACACACACACACACACACACACACACACACACACAAGAACACGAAAGAGGCAAAAAGCATAAGCCAGAGGGAAAAAAGACACAAGAGTGAAAGAGGAACGGTGAAAAGCTGAAGTTGACAGCTCTAAGCGGTAGTACTGTTCGAGGCGGATGTCCACTTCCGCGGAGAGATCCAATAGTACTGGAGATGCCAAATTCAAATTTTGGTGGTTCAACCTTCATTCTACCTGCTCTAGCAGTCTACTACGTCCTACGCATGCCCCGATTTGGCCAAAAATCAAAGAATGCAACAGATATTGCCCTAAAAACAAGATCCAGAAACTAGAACCAATAAAGAGAAGAACGGGGGCAATACCAGCATCCATGGCAAGAGGAGAGGGTGGGGATCGATCCCACCAGACGGAAATGCGGAAGACGACTCGGAGACGGCGGCCCGGCGGTGACCCTTCGCTACTTGTTCGTCACTTGAGAAAGAGAGAGATGAGGGGGCGAGTGAATGGGTATGGGGAAAGAAACCTCCCCCCAGCACCGACTCATAACCCCCTCTCCAACTCTCCGTGCGGTAGTACTGTGGGATGGGGCGGTAGTACCACTAAAGAGCGGTAGTACCGCGTTGCCTCAGCGGTAGTACCGTGCAGGCGAAAACAGGCATGAGCAGAGAAGGAAAAGGCAGGTTTATGCAAACAAGAGAACCAAGAAAACTTGAGAGACACAAGACAAAGAAACGCAATAGTAAGAAGTGACACCCCAAGAACAAAAGTAAAGGAAAAGAGAAGCACACAAGAGGTGTCTCAAATACACACACAAATCTCAAAATCAACAACAACCGTTGATCACGAGGAGAGGTCAGCGGCCGGAGCCACTTTTGTTTGAGTTAATAGGTATGGCACCGCAAAGATTTTAACCTTGGGCCCATGACCAAAACTCATCTTTGAAGCACAAGTGAGGGAGTCCTGGATCAAGGGGTCCTCGGGTGTCCGGTCTATTCGATATGGGCCGGACCGATGGGCTGTGAAGACAAATCAGAAGACCATCCCCCGTGTCCAGATAGGAGTCCTATGTGTGCGGAACGACAAGTTTAGTGTCCGGGTGTAATACTTCCTTCCTCCATGAACCGACTCTGTATAACCCTAGGCCCCTCCGGTGTGTGTATAAACCGGAGGGTCCAGTACGTAGGGATCATCAGAATAATCATAGGCTAGACGGCTAGGGTTTAGCCATGACGATCTCGAGGTAGATCAACTCTTGTAACCCTTATACTCATCGAATACAATCAAGCAAGATGTAGGGTTTTACCTCCTTTGAGAGGGCCCGAACCTGGGTAAACATCGTGTCCCTATTGTCTCTCGTTACCATCGATCCTTAGACTCACAGCTTGGGCCCCCTACCCGAGATCTGTCGATTTTTACACCGACAATGGTGCTTTCATTGAGAGCTCCGTTGTGTAGTAACGAAAAGCGATCTATGGCTTGCCTTGTCATCAATGACGACATCACTTCTGGAAGGAGCCTGACTTCAGAACAGGTCCTCCAGCTCGACGGTTTCACCATGAGTGCCCGCATGGCCATTGAGCCGCCGACGTCCCCCGTGATCGCCAAGCACCACCCCTGCATCAGTCTCGAATACTCCTAAAAGATGGATCTGGCGGGCACCTCGTCCTTAAACAAGCTGCTAGATCGCATCGCCGCCCTGGGGCATTCAACGGCCAATGATCGGATTGGGCTTAAACCTGACCAAAGGGAAATCAATATCCCGTCGTTCACTCACCTGGTAGCGGTCGTCGAGGAACGAGCCGAAAACACTTCTTCTCCTAAACTGAAGACCAGCTATGTTCGGGCCTCCGAACCCCTTGAGCCGGATACCCTTCCTTTGGGTGGGACTCCGCACCTTTCGAACTCAGGGTCGGACATAGAGTCTGGGGAGCACTTGGATCCTCACGGACCCGAACTGGAGACCTTAGAGATTTTGCGAACTCCGGATACTATCTTGGGTAGGGATTCAAGTTTTACCCCACCCACCCACCACAATCAATACTCTCCAAGTAATTCAGGCCCTCCGGACATATATGACCTGATGTATGTACGACAACAACCTCAGGAAACAGTCCATCAGTTCTGGGCCAGGTTCCTACTTGTCAAAAACAAGATTAAAATTGCCACGACGACGATGCAGTTCCGGTCTTTCATCGCAATTGTACCGACGAGGGAATTTTGAATGCCCTCGACTGCCGTCGCATACAAAGTTTCACGGAATTATCGCACTTACTACAGAAATACTGCGTGATGGAAAGCACATGGAAGGCCCAGAAAAGCCATTGGAACCTGCTGCTTTCAAGCAATGTACTTCCCGGGCAAAACGAATACACCCTCACGGGGAATCCGATCATAAGCCCATCAGCAAGAAAAACAAACCCTTTGCAGGATACAGGTCCGTTCTTGACGAAATCCTCCACAAGCCCTGTCCGATACATGCGACGTCAAGCATAGTCTCAACTCACAGCCTTCGAGCATGTTTGGTACTCCAGCATGTAGCTAAAAGTGGTGAGGCCATCCTCACCACCGCCACTCCAGAGAAACACTCTCCGGAAGATGACCATTGCAATGTTCTTACGGTATTCGAGACCTTCTCTTCAAATAATCGGCGTAAGAGGGCACTCCGCAAACTCGCCGAAGTCCACCAAGTAATCGCAGTCAGCCCATGGAACGATGCGGCAATAAACTTTACCGCTGACGATGAACCAAGGGCCCGATCAGTCCGAGCACCCACCACTTTAGTACTGAACCCTATCGTGGACGGCTTTCGACTTACCAAAGTGCTAATGGACGGCGGAAGTGGGCTTAACCTCATTTACGAGGACACGCTCGACAAAATGCAGGTTGATAGAACACGCATCGAGCAAAGCAATACCACCTTTCGAGGCATCATCCCCAGTCGAGAAGCATGATGTTCGGGGAGAATTAAACTTGATGTAGTATTCGAAACACCCAAAATTTATAGGTCAGAAGAGTTGCTCTTTCACATTGTTCCCTTGAATAGTGGATACCACGCCCTTCTTGGGCGGGGCGCTTTCTCATGCTTCCAAGCTATACCCCATTATGGGTACATGAAGTTTAAAATGCCAGGGCCCAATGGAACAATAATCACAATTATGAGTGATCCGGATAAAGCACTCCGCGCCGAAAACAAAACCACATCTTTGGCTCTTGAGGCACTATTTGAAGCCTCTGCGGCCGAAGAACTAACCACCCTACGATCCATGGTGGACAAGGACGATGTGGTTGTCGACAAGAGGCCTAAATCCACCTCTTTCAAGCCAGCAGATGAAATAGTTAAAGTTCAAGTGCACCCGACGGATCCTAATACAACAACATCCATCGGAGCACAGCTGGACCCGATGGTAGACACCGCCTTACGCGTGTTCCTACGCGAAAATTGGGATATCTTCGCCTGGCACCCTTCGTACATGCCCGGGATCCCACGTAGACTGGCCGAACACAGCCTCAACATAATCAAAGGGTTCAAACCATTTAAGCAATCGTTGCGGCGATTTTCGAACCCAAACGACAAGCTATGGGGGAGGAGCTAGCCAAACTACTCGAGGCTAGGTTCATCAGAGAAATCAAACACCCGGATTGGCTAGCCAACTTGGTCATGGTGCCGAAGAAGGATAAATCTTGGCGCCTTTGTGTCAACTTCAAAGACCTCAATAAGGCTTGCCCTAAGGACCTTTTTCCGTCGCCCCACATTGACTAGATCATTGATGCGACCGCATGGCACTACTCACTATGTTTCCTCGATTCCTACTCCGGATACCATCAGATTAAAATGAAGGAGTCCGACCAGGCTGCAACGACGTTCATCACCCCGTACGGGCCTTTCTGTTTCAACACTATGCCTTTTGGGCTCAAAAACACTGGTACCACTTATCAACGCATGATTCAAACATGCTTGGAAAAACAAATCGGCAAGATAGTTGAGGCATATGTGGACGATGTAGTCATCAAGACTAAACACGTCGAATCATTGGTGGACGATCTCTGCCTGACATTCAATAACCTCCGAACATACGACATACAACTCAATATGGAAAAATGCGTTTTCGGCATTCCAACCGGAAAGCTATTGGGGTTCATTGTATCCCACAGAGGAATTGAAGCAAACCCAACTAAAATCCGAGCCTTGTCACAATTGGCGACACTAACTGACTTAAAGCACGTCCAAAATCTAGCAGGGTGCATGGCGGCTTTGAGCCGCTTCATCTCCAGGCTAGGGGAAAAAGCATTACCACTTTATAGACTGCTCAGACGCACCGACAACTTCGAATGGACGGAAGCGGCCACAGCCGTATTGGAAGAAATAAAAACCTTATTAGCAAGCAACCCAATCCTAGATGCTCCAAGTGTTGGCGAGCATATGTTCCTTTACATCTCAGCAACTCACCAGGTAGTGAGCGTTGTACTCGTTGTCGAACAAGAAGAAGAGGGACATAAAATCCCCGTCCAAAAACCAGTCTATTACGTATTGGAGGTCCTTACACCGTGCAAATCTCAATACCCTCATTATCAAAAGATAGCTTACGCGGTCCTTATGGCATCCCGAAAGCTGCGACACTTTTTTTAAGAGTGTTCGATCAAAGTGGCATCCGAAGTACCACTTAATGATATTATAAACGACAAGGACGCCACTGGCCACATAGCTAAATGGGCCATTGAGCTCTTACTATTTGAAATAACATACAAGCCACGCCGTGCTATTAAATCTCGGGTGTTGGCCGACTTCGTTGCAGAGTGGACGGAAGCCGAGCTCCCTAAAGAGTACAGCTCATACTCCAACTGGGCCATGTACTTCGACGGCTCTAAAATGCTAGTCGGACTAGGGGCTGGCGTCATCTTGACATCCCCTACAGGGGACACAATCCGTTACGTGTTGCAAATCATGTATACAGACTCCAACAACGCTACCGAATACGAGGCGCTACTACATGGTCTCAGCATGGTCGTCTCCATGGGCATACAACGCCTAGAGGTGCGCGGAGACTCAAACCTCACAATATCTCAGGTAAACGGAGAGTTCTATGCAAAAGATCCAAAAATGGCGGCATATCAAAATGCCATATTAAAAATATCGGCTCGGTTTGAGGGGCTCGAATTTCAGCACGTCGCTCGAGACAGTAATCAGGCAGCGGGCATACTCGCTTGCATGGGAGCCAAGCACGACCATGTCCCACCTAACACCTTTGTCGAAAGGCTCTTCAAGCCATCTGTGATATGGCAGGACGAGAGTAGAGACGTCGGTTCGGACCTGACCATGCCCCCAACAACCGAACACAATACAAATATCATCGGGGGTTCGGATACTGAAATAACACCCTCAGCTCATGAGATCATGGCCGTTATTGCTCCCTGGACTGAACCCTTCTTGGCCTACCTTAATAGGCAAGAGCTTCCCGATGATCAACATGAGGCACGTCGCATAGTTCGGCGTTCTAAAGCCTACAAAGTTCACGAAGGTGAGCTGTAGAAGAAAAGCACTACTGGAGTTCTCCAAAGGTGCATCTCCGAAGAGGAGGGACGACAACTCTTGGCCGAAATACATGCTGGTATGGGTGGCCATCACGCAGCAGCTCGGGCCCTCGTAAGCAAAGCTTTCCGGACAGGCTTTTTCTGGCCAACGGCCCGAGCAGATGCACAAGCCCTTGTCCAATGTTGTGTGGGATGTCAGCTTTTTGCCAATCAAAGTCATATGCCTCCCACCGCCTTAAGAACAATCCCCATCACTTGGCCCTTCGCGGTCTGGGGGCTCGATATGGTTGGACCCCTTAAAGGGGGAAGACACAATAAGAAATATTTACTGATTATGGTGGATAAATTCCCTAAGTGGATAGAGGCCAAACCAGTAAAAACGGCAGAAGCAGGACCAGTGCTTGATTTTCTATCCGGTGTGGTACACCACTACGGTGTCCCGCACAACATCATCACTGATAATGGTTCCAATTTTAGGGCCGATGAGGTGAAAAACTGGTGTGCAAAATTAGGCATTAAACTCGACTACGCATCCGTCTACCACCCTCAAACAACCGGTCATGTTGAACGAGCCAATGGATTGATAATGAGCGGCATTAAACCCTGACTGGTGCGCTCCCTACGGGAGTCTGATAAGCACTGGGTGGAGGAACTCGATTACGTGGTCTGGGGGCTGCGAACCACACCTAACCGAACAACCAGATACACACATTTCTTCATGGTCTACGGTGCAAAAGCTGTTCTGCCCTGCGACATTATTCATGACTTACCTCGAGTGCCCCATGTACGAAGAGCGAGAAGACGAGCTCGATCGACAGGATGACCTAAACGGCCTCGAACAGGAGCGCGATATCGCACAAGCTCATTCCGCATTTTATCAACAGCAGGCCAGATGATACCAAAGCAGAGAAGTGTGGGCCAAAACATATAACGTTAGCGATCTCGTCTTGCATCTCCCAGAGAAGAAAAAGTATAAGCTCAAACCAAGATGGGAGGGCCCCTTCATCATTGATGAAGTTCTCACAGGAGGAGCCTATTGCCTTGGTAATGCATCGGATAATTGCCTTGATCTGAATCCATGGAACGCTGCTCGGCTCTGACAATTCTACGGATAGTTCGGTAGCACCTTTTATTTATTTATTTTTGACTAGGTTCCTTTTTGTCCTCTCCTTTTTTATTTTTCCTTTTAATGTCCCAGGATGTGTTCGGATCTCCGAACTGTTAGGGGTACACGTCTTTACATGTACACACCCCACGATAACTGGGGCTTCTTTGACGAAGCTTACTACTAAAGCCTGTTGCTTACATTGTTTACATCGTTTGTTCTATACATTTTTTGCCATTTTATGCACGTCTATGACATAAGTTTTTGCCAAGATGGGTTGCCTCGCTCCTGTGTTTATACCCTACATTCCCGATTGTTCGGCTAGGGTGTAAAGGGAGCACCTCTGCGATTGTTATAACTGGGTAATCTGGATCTGTACCTCAGACGGGTGAAGCCGAAAGCTAGTGTTCTTAAGGGAATAATTGGTCGGCAAGCAACGACAAAATATTTATGTTTATGTAATTCTTCTAAAAAAATAAGAGATAGGCTGCCCGTAATTCTATCTGTTGGATCAAAGCCTAGGCATGCATAATTAAGCATGCTAACCCAAGGAAAGGAACACTTAATGGAACTATTTTCCCTAGAAGATGTTTCTTACGTTAAATAGTAATATAACATAACTCCCCGAACAAATTTTGTCTGCTTAAGCAATATGACCAGATTGCCTGGTTTCCGAACATAATGAGTGTTTATTACATTCAAACATGGTATTCGGAAACACTCCAACCCTTTGGTTCGGAGGTTGAAGCCGAAGGCCTGCCATGACAAATTTTGACAAGTTCGGTGGAGATAAGTTTGATGGTAAAGTACACTGATACATAGAATCGAACGCCTACTCTTTATCTATGCCATCTATAAGACTGTTTAAGCTACAGTCTTCTTGTGAATATTTCGCAGCTATCATCACTTGGTCATATACTAAGCTCATGGGAATCTCTTTTCCGTCCAGTCCCTGAGGTCCAACTAGGGCCATACGGTTCGGTTCGAGCCCGGTGTAGTGTGTTTTCACCATCGCCCATGCCTCTCTGATACGTCAATTTTGCATCATGCTTTTATATCGATATTTATTGCATTATGGGTTGTTATTACACATTATGCCACAATACTTATGCCTTTTCTCTCTTATTTTACAAGGTTTACATGAAGAGGGAGAATGCCGGCAGCTGGAATTCTGGACTGGAAAAGGAGCAAATATTGGAGACCTATCCTGCACAACTCAAAAAGTCCTGAAAATCCACGAAAGTCAGATTTGGAATATATAAAAAATATCGAGAGAAGAAAGCACCAGAGGGGGCCACCCACCGTCCACGAGGGTGGGGGGCGCGCCCTACCCCTTGGGCGCGCCCCCTGCCTCGTGGGCCACCTGGAAGCCCCCCGATGCCCATCTTCTGGTATAAGGTGTCTTCTGCCTTGCAAAAAATAAGAAGGAAGCTTTCAGGATGAAGCGCCGCCGTCTCGAGGTGGAACCTTGGCGGAACGAATCTAGGGCTCCGACGGAGCCGTTCTGTCGGGGAAACATCCCTCCGGGAGGGGGAAATCGTCACCGTCGTCATCACCATCGATCCTCTCATCGGGAGGGGGTCAATCTCCATCAACATCTTCACCAGCACCATCTCCTCTCAAACCCTAGTTCATCTCTTGTATCCAATCTATGCCCCAAAACCTCAGATTGGTACCTGTGGGTTGCTAGTAGTGTTGATTACTCCTTGTGGTTGATGCTAGTTGGTTTATTCGGTGGAAGATCATATGTTCAGATCCTTTATGCATATTATTACCCCTCTGATTATGAACATGAATATGATTTGCGAGTAGTTACGTTCACTCCTGAAGACATGGGAGAAGTCTTGCTATAAGTAGTCATGTGAATTTGGTATTCGTTCGATATTTTGATGAGATGTATGTTGTCTTTCCTCTAGTGGTGTTATGTGAACGTCAACTACATGACACCTCACCATTGTTGGGCATAGAGGAAGGCATTGGGAAGTAATAAGTAGATGATGGGTTGCTAGAGTGACAGAAGCTTAAACCCTAGTTTATGCGTTGCTTCGTAGGGGGCTGATTTGGATCCATATGTTTCATGCTATGGTTAGGTTTACCTTAATACTTCTTTTGTAGTTGCGGATGCTTGCAATAGAAGTTAATCATAAGTGGGATGCTTGTCCAAGGAAGGGCAGTACCCAAGCACCGATCCACCCACATACCAAATTATCAAAGTAACGAACGCGAATCATATGAGCGTGATGAAAACTAGCTTGACGATAATTCCCATGTGTCCTCGGGAGCGCTTTCCTTTATATAAGAGTTTGTCCAGGCTTGTCCTTTACAAAAGGATTGTGCCATCTTGCTGCACCTTATTTACTTTTATTACTTGTTACTCGTTACACATTACCTTATCACAAAACTATCTGTTACCGTAATTTCAGTGCTTGCAGAGAATACCTTACTGAAAACTGCCTATCATTTCCTTCTGCTCCTTGTCGGGTTCAACACTCTTACTTATCAGAAGGACTACGATAGATCCCCTATACTTGTGGGTCATCAAGACTCTTTTCTGGCACCGCTGCCGGGGAGTGAAGCGCCTTTAGTAAGTGGAATTGGTAAGGAAAAATTTATATAGTGTGCTGAAATTTAATGTTACTATTGAACATAATCCTTTGAGGGGCTTGTTCGGGGTATCTTCACCCTGACCAGTAGAGCAAAGAGTTGCTCCTCAACCTACCGAACCTACTGAAAATGTTTACTTTGAAATTCCTTCAGGTATGATAGAGAAACTGCTAGCTAATACCTTTATAGGAGATGGAACATTGCATCCCGATTTGCACCTAATCTATGTGGATGAAGTTTGTGGATTATTTAAGCTTGCAGGTATGCCCGAGGTTGTTATCAAGAAGAAGGTATTCCCTTTATCTTTGAAGGGAAAGGCATTGACATGGTTTAGGCTATGGGATGATATTGGATCATGGAACTACAACCAGTTGAAATTGGAATATCATCAGAAGTTTTTTACCCTATGCATCAGGTTCATCGTGATCGTAATTATATATATTGTCGGCATTCTGGGAACGGGAGTATCCAGACTTGCCTGCCTGCGGCCCAGGGCGTGGCTCATCAGGCGGCTTGGTATGGCCCAACTTCGTCAGCAACCACTCAAGACCCTCGCGAGGGGCCGAGCCTCGCGAGGCAGACGACGCAAGACCTCCCCTGGGGCGGCCTCACTAGGCTGGCTCAGGAGGAGCGGAGATATCAAGGCAAGCAGCACCTCACGAGGTCCTCGTGACGTGAGCGGTGACGACCAATGAGAGGCATGCGCCAGCGGGCGCAGGGTGCCAGTTTCCTCTTTGGTGCTAAAGGAGCAGGCGCAGGCGAGGAGTCCCGAGGCGTCAGGCAAAGGTTTCCATATCGGTGCAACAAGACCAAGATCAGCAGGACGGCAGAGCGGAGGTCATCGCGGAGCCCACGACAGCGTCACCACCAGAGCCTATGATAGGCAAAGAGCACCTTTTGTCAGGATAGCTTGTACTAGCTGCCCCCCTTCAAATTTGGCCGTTGTGGGATCCCTTCCCACTCAATATTTGGGAAGAGGACCCGGGCCACTATAAATAGGACTAGCCACCACCATTGGGATCATCTGGTCTAGAGTTGATCAGATAGAAGGCCACACACCCACAAGCTCACCCGAGCGCAAGAACACCTCTCCTCATGAGGCTGTTCTCCCCATGTACTAGTGCTTCCTCAGCCTACAAGGCAATCCACCACACCACACTGGATTAGGGTATTACACCACAACGGTGGCCCGAACCAGTATAAACCTTGTGTCTCTTGTTCTTCGGATCTGACGAGCTAGGCCTAGTGATCGACGAGTAGACGAGCTAGGGCGGAAGGAGATATCTTCGTGCGCACCAGAGTTGGAACCACAAGTGTTTTGACGGAAACCAAGATCCGACATTTGGCGCGCCAGGTAGGGGTGTGCCGAAACTTCCCTTCCGTCGATCCGCGCTCCATCATCCCACCGGTTCCATGGACGATGCTCGCAGAGCCCGTGCTGAGCGGTGGGCTACCCTTGCCGCCCGCGTCGCTCAGACAGCTCCTGCCGGCGGACCACCCCGTCGTTCTCCCTCGCCTGCTGCCAACGCCGCCACCGGCCCGGCGTGACACGAACAGCATGCCTCGTCCTTGCACCACTCCGTGCGGCGAGACGGACACACTGCGACCCCGTCACTGACCCCAGCGGTCTCGTCGTCCCATGCTCGTCGCGGACCCCCGGACGCGCAGGCTGCGTTGCTCATGGCACGTGAGCTCGTGCGCTACCGCCCTGTCGAGGACTTCTAGGAAGAATGGCTCGACCGCATCGCCGAGCTCGTCAGCGCTGCTGGGGGATCTCCAGCGCCGTCCCTCTCACTACCTCGTCCGCCTGCCCTTGCGGACGACGTGGCCCACGAAGCTCCTCTTTTACCTCCGCGTCAAGGTATCGCCCAAGACCCAAGGCACGTGGACCCGCGGCATGATCACCCACGCACGGTGCTAGTGCACGAAGAAGGAAGCTGCCAAGAGATACAGCGGCCCCACGGAGGAGCGCCAGCGCTCCTCCTCACCGCCGCATCGAGACAGCGTGCCCCCACCGCGGTGGCGCACGAGGACCAAGACCAAGTTCCACCTCCCCGACAAGCTCCGACATCGATAGCAAGCTGCAAGGCCCTCGCCCCCGAGCTGCGCAACGTTAACTGGCCTGGGAAGTTCAAGCCCGACCTGCCTCCACGCTACGACGACACTCCCGACCCCGCGGAGTTCCTGCAGCTCTACGAGCTGAGCATCGAAGCGTCCGGCGACAATGAAAAGATCATGGCGAACTGGTTCCCCATGGCCCTCAAAGATGGCGCGTGCTCGTGGCTCCAGAACCTGCCCGCGGGATCGATCTCCACCTGGAGCGAGATGCGCGAGCGGTCCATCGCCAACTTCTAGGGCACCAGAGACCGCCCCCGGCCGCGGGTGACCTCCGGTGTATCAAGCAACAACCAGGAGAAACCCTACAGAAGTTCATCCAACGCTTCAACAGCGTCCGCGTCAAGATCCCTAAGGTCACGGACGAGGCCATCATTTCAGCATTCTCGGATGGTGTCCGCGACGTCAAGATGAAGGAGGAGCTCGCCATCCACGAAGATTTGTGCACGTCCCTGGAGCTGTACAACCTCGCGACCAAGTGCGCCAGAGCTGAGGAGGGACGCCTCTCCCTCGTCGAGCTCCCCGCTGCTGAACCTGAAGACAAGAAGGCCAAGAGCAAGGACGTAAAGCGCAAAGGAGCGGCAGTGCTCGCGGCTGAACCAGAAATGAAGCGCGGCCGCGACTACCCAGAGTCATCCAAGAGCAGCCGGGAGTTTTGCGCCTTCCACAACATGCACAACCACGACACCCACGACTGTCATGAGCTCAGGGCCCTCCGTGAAGGAAGCGTCAGCCAACACCCCGAGCGCAGTAAACCTTGGCTATGGCCATGGGGGAAGTCGGACCGGGGACGCTCGGACGACCGCGACCCCTGCTAGGAGTGGCGTGACCAACCTCGGGAGGACCGTTGGCGCAATCAGCCTCATGAGGTTGCATGGAGGGACCAGCCCCATGAGGGCGCCTGGAGGGGCCAGCCTCGTGAGGACCGCCTCAGGGCAAGGCTGGCCTTCCACATTTGCCGCCACCAAGGAGGAACGATGACCAGGACGAGGGGGCTGGGGGCTTCCAGGAGCCTCGCGCCATCGCCTGCATCTTGGGCGGGGCATAGGCCCCAGCCTCTCAGCGGCTCTTCAAGCAGTTCGTCCGGGAAGTGAACGCGGCTCTCCCCAAGCTCGAGGCTACTCGCCCACTCAGGTGGTCCAGATGCCCCATCACCTTCAGTTCAATAGACCAGCTCAAGTGTGCGGCTACGGCCGACGCCCTCCCGATGCTTTGTTCGCCCGTCATCAGCAACGTCCAAGTTACCAAGACTCTCATCGATGGTGGCGCAGGGCTCAATGTCCTGTCCTTCGAGACATTCGACAGCCTCCAAGTACCCTACGATCAGTTACTGCCTACCAAGCCCTTCTCCGGAGTGACTAACGGCTCCACCACCCCCGTAGGGCAGGTCTGCCTGCCTGTCACCTTCGGCACGCGCGACAACTACCACACTGAGCTCATCGACTTCGACGTCGCCCACATCCATCTCCCCTACAATGCCATCCTCGGGTACCCAACCTTGTCCAAGTTCATGGCAGTGACTCACCATGGCTACAACGTCCTCAAGATGCCGGGAAGCGGCGGCGTCATCACCATCGCTTGTGAAGAGAAGGACGTAGTATGCTCACTCGAGCGCGCTTACCAGGCGGCAGCTGTCGAGGATCCAAACAATGACAACATCATCTACCCTCTTAAGGTCGTTCCCAAGAAGAAGAAGCAGCTGGTCGCCCTAGAGCCTCATGAGGTTGCAGCACCTGGTGGCAGCACCTCAGGACCTACACCTAGGGAGGGACCGCTGTAATGCCCAGGATGGGACTATACCTCCTACGTGTCGAGGCACGACTTAAAGGTATAAGCCCATCCTAGAATGATCTCAAGTTTGGTATCTTTGCACAACTCATGTAAAAGAGGGATTAAAATGCAAAAGAGAGATAGTTGGCTTACACTCGCCACTTCACACAATACATTACATAAGCAATCATCATTCAAAACATCACAACCCGACTACGGGCGAGATCCAAAAGAAAGATACCAAAACAACATAAAGCCACAGGTCAGGATCGAATCCTAGTAGAAACCACTACTGATCGTCGAAACGTCACAAGCATAAGGCCAAACTCTTCATCGAACTCCCTGAAGAACTTGAACCAGCTCCTGCATCATACTCGGCTGAACCTGCATCTGGTGTTGTAGTATCTGTGAGCCACGAGGACTCAGCAATCCCATAACCATGGGTATCAAGACTAGCAAAGCTTTATGGTTAGGAAGAGGTAAGGTGGTGAGGTTGCAGCAGCGACTAAGCATAATATGGTGGCTAACTTACGAGTACCAGAATAAGATGAGCATCTACGCAAACGGCCGCAAAAGTAGTGATCGCTAAAGATCCTAAACTACATACGAATCAAACATAACCCCACCATGTTCTCTTCTCAAAGTGAAAAGAGACAGTCACGGTTACTCACACAGTTGTGTGTTTTACTTCGGATCCTCTGTCAAGTTTTCTACAACCGGGCATTAACAAATTCCAATCTGCCACATAACCACGGGCACGGCTTTCGAAAGATCATAACCCTGCGGGGGTGTTCCAACTTAGCCCATCACAAGCTCTCACGATTAGCTGAAGTGATAAATATAATATCATCACTCCTTATCTTAGGGAAAATCCGATGAGGCTCGGCATCCCGGTAGCACAAGTCATTTTGACAATGGTAAAACAAGTCCAGCAAGACCTCCCGGCGTGCCGACACCCTGATAGTAGCCGCGCGTATCTCGTCTCAGGCCACGACCGGATGGGCGATTCTATAGGTATACCAGATACCTCGGGTTTCCCCAAGGCGGCCCCGCAGACTCCCCGTTTGGGACCAACACCATCAGCACTGGCCCCCCTGCTATGTAGAATTAAGAATCCTCGGGGACGCGACCCCCTATGCAAATTTAATTAATTAATTAAGTTGTTATTATGAGCAAATTAAAACCAATGTTGGGCCTTGCTGGAGGAGTTTTATTCAAAGTCGAACTGTCAAGGGGTCCCCATTTCACCCATCGTGTAAGGAACGCAAAATCAAGGAACATAATGCCGGTTTATCGGCGCCTAAGGTGGCATGAGTGGAACAAAACACCGAGCAAAAGGCCAAGCCTTCCACCCATGCCCAGTATATAGGTGTGTTAATAATAATTATAGATATTGTGATATGCCAACAACAAGTTCCCTCCTGGAACGAACTTCATCTTCACCTGCAACTAACAACGCTATAAGAGGGGCTGAGCAAGCGGGTAACATAGCCAAACAGTGGTTTTGCTAGGAAGGTGTCAAGGTTAGAGGTTTCATGGCAACAAGGAGAGGCTGACATAAAAGATGGGTAGCGCGACATGTAACGATAGCATCGAGACAACTAAGCATGGCAATGGTAGTAAAGGTATCCAAGGGTATGATCATCTTGCCTGGAATTCCGCAAGGGAGAAGAACGGATCCATGAAGTAGACGGAGCAACACAGACGAGAGAATCCTCACAACTCCGGAACGAAACCGAAGCTAACAAGAGAAGCAACCGGAAAGAAGCAAAACAACACGGTAAACACACAATCATTAACATGGCATACGATGCACAAACAAGTATGATGCATGTCCGGTTTAATTATGCATGGCATGGCAAGATGCACAAACAATACTACAAGTTAAGTGGGGATCAATATGCAACGAGTTGCATATTGACGAAACACCACATTAATTATTTAATTGACTCTAGATTATTAACAAGACAAGATTAAATGTTTTTAGCATGGCAAGAGGTGAAACATAATAAAACTACACTATTAAGACATTTTAAATGAGGCCGGAAAAATAACAACAACATATCCGGAAAATCCCCATGAGCATGTTAAGTAATTATTAAAGCAAACAACAATTAAACATTCTCATGTTGTTATCATGATGTGGATGACATGATTAAGTTTATGCAGTTTTTATAGTTAAAGGTTAACATGAGAGATATGAAGCATTTGTCACCGTGGTGGAAGGAAAGGGTGCCACGACAACGATCCGAAAATGATGCAACGCATCATATCGGTTCCGATAACTCGTTGAGAGACCGGTGCAAAAGATAGATGACGAAGCGAGCGGAACAAGATGAAAGGTGGGGTGATCCCGTCACCGGGTTCCCACGAGTCGGCGACGAGGCAACCAAGGAGCATGACAAAAGGTCGAAACGGGCACGGAGCACACAAGGAAGCATTTCATACAACCACAAGCAAGCATCACACGGGTCATCGTCTCGGGTTATACCTTCGAAACACTTGTTTCGGGACGGTTCGAGATCGTAGAGGAAGGAGTCGTTCACGAGGCGGTAGTTGTACTCGGGCGACGGTAGCGGAAGTAGTGGTACACGTTTCCGAAGAGGAAGTAGTTCTTCACGTTACTCGTAGAGGAAGTAGGCGTTCCGTAGAGATACTCGTTATGTAGCCGTTCACGGGTCGACGGTAGTGGAAGTAGACGTTCTCGTTCGTAGATGTACTTGACGGTTTTCGAGTGCTTCGGGCGTCGCGGTACTTGGCGCTTCAAAACGTTCGAAGAGGTACTTGGTGTTTCCGGCGACGGTAGTTGTACTCGCACGTAGATGTTCATGTCATCGAAGCCGTTCGGTCGTCGTGGTACTTGTGTCTTCAACTCGCCGGTCTTGACAAAATGAAGGGGAACTTGATGATTCCTCGTGTAGTCGAACTTGCCGAAACTTGGGGTCCTCGTCCACTTGGCGAAAACAAAAAAAAACAACAGCAGGTCTTGGCGCTGCAGAGGAGGGGAACCGAGGAGCTGCGGCCACGAGGACGACGAGGAACGAGACCAGCTCCTGGCCGGCGCTAGAGGAAGGCTGGCTGTCGAGGAGGGGTCGGGGGCGCCGGGCTTCGGCCTGGCTGGATGGTGGCGCGGACGGCGCGGAGTGCAGGGCCGGAGGAGGAAGGAAGCGCGGCGGTCTGGGCGCTGCGGAGGAGCACGGAGGGGTGACCGGCTCCTGGTGTGACTGGAAGGATGGGGCGCGGTCGCAGAGAGGCCATGGCGCGCTCGGGGAAAGGGCGCTCGGCGCGGGACGGCTCCTCTGGCAATTCTGCGACGACGGCGGGGAGGCAGGGGCGCGGTGCTGCGAGGACGGAGGGTGGCAGAGAAGGGTCTAAGGCGAGGCGAAGAACGAGGCCGTCGGGGCTCGGGGCGGCCGGCTCGCGTAGAGGAGGACGGGCGCGTCGAAGGGAGGAGCGGCGAGGCGCGCGACGGGAGAGCTCGGGCGCGGCTACTGCCGCTGCTGGTTCTGGCGAGGGAAACCACGGGCTAGGGAGGAAGTCTCGGCGGGGTCTCGGGCGAGAGAGGGAGAGGGAATCGGGAGCGATGGAAATCGGGCAGGGTGCGGGAGGTTCGGGCTCGAGGGAGAGATGCTGCGAGGGGAAGCGAGGGAACGGGACGAGAGGTGCGGCGGCGCGCTGGGAAAAGAGGGAGAGGAGCGATGCGGTCGCTAGGGTTGGAGGAGTGTTGGGCCAGAGGGAGAGATGGGCCAGGAGGCTGAGGCCTGGGCCGCGGCGGTTGGCTGAGACTGGGCCCCTCTATTTAATCTTTAGCAGAAAAGAAGAAAATAGAGATAGTTCAAAAAAAATATTGAGAAAAAGGCCACGAACAAGAAATAAAATATGGAACAATTTTGAAAGGCTTTATGGAATAATTCCAACCCCACACAAAATAGTTCCAACAAAAAGGGAAGTGCAAACTAAAACATTTAGCTTGCAATAAAAGGAGTTTGAACGGAGTCTAGATATTTAGGAGGAGCCTCGATAATTGGGAAAAGAATTATTGGCAAGGTTTAGAAGTAGAAACTCGAAGTGAAAAGACATGGGGAAAATATGCAAGTGTGTTGCGGGTAATTCCAAGAATGGAATATTTATTTATAATAGCTCCATAATATTTGGGGAATATGTTATAAAGAGAAGACACCTTCCCTCGATTTAAATGGACCGAAGGTCCACACGATTTATTTAGGTTGAGATGCAAAAATTAAAATGACATGATGGCATGAAGACATGATGCACTGCGAAAATAAATAACACAATCACAAATGAAACACACGGGCAACCCGGAACATCTGGAATCTTCTGGAATCTTCTGGGACGTCGGTCTTCGGGCGTCACAACTCTCCCACACTAACAGAGGATCTCGACCCGAGATCCTAGAGATGGCACCGGGTAAAAACGGAAGAGGAAGAGGTAAAACAAAGTTGTTTCTTTGACAGACGAGTGAAACCACGAACCTTGAGAGGTTGAACAAAATGAAAGAAGAATACAACATGGGTGGACGAAGATGAAACACTCCGGTAAAAGGAGGAACAAGGACACAATGAGAACCTTGCAGGTTGAAAGACATGAAACTAGAGCTTATGAACCAAAAGAATAAGGAACCGCAATGGTATAGCCAAGGAATAAGAATGACAGAATTTGGGCAGCACTCCGTCTGAAAATGGAAGGAAATAACCAAGAACTTGAGAAGATGGAAAGATACTTGATGAAATCAACAACACATTGCCTCCGAAACAATTAAAAGAATGGCACAAGGGTAAGAAAAAACTCATACAGCACTCCGGTTAAAAGATAGTAAGAACTAGATAAGATGACGGAACTAGAATGAAGAATACAACACTCCGGTTAAATAGATAAACAAGGAAAAGAACAAGATCTTGATAAAACGATATGATGGTTTGGAGAGAGCAACATCACAAAGCCTCCGGAATGAAAGAATAGAACATAGTTCAAAGAAAGAAATGAACGGAGAAGAAAAGACAACTTCTCTCAAAATTGAATTTGAAAGAGCATCCTTACGAAGAAGGGTTGAACGGAGTTGATGGAAAAGCAACAACGAAACGAATAAGCTTCATGTGGGCTTATGGAAAACATCTCAAAATTATGAGGTGACAACCAGCCACTGACGGAAACATTTAACTAGGTTGAGATCAACAAGGAGAAGATAAACTTATCTCACCGGGAGGATAAATGAAGAACTTGGGTCATTTATAAGCACCATAATTAGCAACAATCCTTAGGGAAAGCTTTAGGTGAATTATAACCCAAGATGACTCCAGCGAATGATTGAAGGGTTGAAAACATCTCCTGAACAAGGAAAATGATGGTTTTAAATATCTCATTCTTGATAACTCGTGAATCATGAAACATGAAGGAATTGACAAGAATGACATAACACCATCTGAAAGATAAGGGAGAAAGAATTGCACTTGGAAAGCATGATGAAGAAAGCTTGAGCTCCAACAAGAATCTTGATGAAAACTTCGAGGATGACTTAAAACATGATGAACCACCATGAAGAACTCCGGTAACAAAAGCATGAGAAGTGAAAGATGAAAAGAATAAGATTCAAGGCCTGCGATGAATTAGATGGAGCTTGAAAAGATATAATTGAAATAACTTGGAACTCCGGAAAACAAGATGAAGAATTTAGAACCAAGGATATGATATGATGAACAAGCTCCGGAAAAAGAGATTAAATCACCTTGAAGGAATAAGAATAAGAATTATGTTATGCATCTCCTTCACCAATTTAAACGATGACAACCAAGGATTTGGCAAACTACTTATTCTCGTTGGAAAGGATTAAGAGAGAACTTGCACAAGCTTGGGTAAATCTTCAACGAAGCACCGGTAGGATTGTGAAAAGAACAAATGAATTAAAACGATAACAACGGAAGGGTAATCTTGAATGAACCACCGTGAGAATGTGGAGACGAACGAAGAGGCATCAATGAAGAATATTTGGAGAACGAAGTTGAAAACTGAGAACGAAGAAATATTCTGAAATGATGGCCTTCGGAGGACCACAAAGAAAAGAATTCATGAAATGCTTCGGACGGTATAAAAGAATTCCTCACAATCGGAACAATAATGAGGATGGCATGAAGGTAGAACCACGAATCTTGAGAGAACGGCCAAGATTTAAGAGAAACACTTCTCCGATCTCCAAATAATGAGAAAGACGACGAGATACACCACCATGAATTGTATAGGCACTCCGTAATGAAGAATTAAAAGGTTGAACCAATGATGAAAAAGAATTTGAAAGCGGACTTGGAGAAGGCATGTGACTGATGGAAATCATACTTACGTCACACTTTGAAAAGAATTCTCCGGAAAAAGAAGAGTCAGGTAAGATCTTGGGAAAAAAACCTGTGGGTTAGGGCCCACTCAAAGAAATCACCGTTGGAAAAGATTGCTTAAGAGATATTGCACCGGTTGAATTGAATGGCTTGAATAAGATGACAATCCTCAAAATAGCTTGAATGGATTAAGAATGGAATTATGAATCTTCAGCACTCCGGATATGAATAGCAAGAGGAGAATGATTAATTGGTGCACCGGAATAAGAAAGCATTGTGAAATGAGGAAAAGGATAAGATCAACACCGAATTCTTGAATTACATCCACCGGCAGAATATGAGAACAAAAGAATGATGAACTTGAAACTCTTGAGCATCTTCACGATAAATCACAGGATAAGAACATTGAAGGAAAAGAATGAAGAAATATCACATGAATAAAATGGATATTTGATTAAGAATTGCTGGCTCCATAAAGAAGAAGGGTGGGAGGGTGGGGAAAACAAAGACAACTTGGGATGAATGAAACAGACAATCGTCAGATTTCTCAACGGTGTCCGTAAGGAATAACTTGAAGAGAAGGCACACCGGTTGGAAAGAATTTAACATGAAGATCTTGATGATCAAGAAGGATTAGCACTCCCATAGAAATATGAGAACACCGATTAGGAAAGGTATGGAATCAACATTTGACATCGAAGCAACTCGAATACCAGAATCAACAAGAACAAAGGATAGATATGCAACATGATCTTCACAATATCATTCGAACAGAGACTTGAACGAATGAATTCCGTAAGTACATCAACTTGACGAGAAGCCACTTGGAGAAGAAAAGGTAAATAAAAGGAACAAGGAACAGATAGAACAAATACAAGATAGAAGCTTCGTCCGACATATTCGTGCTGAAAGCTCATGGAACATGTTACAAAAGGGTTTTGCAATCCCCGGATCAGCATAGCCAAGGACCCTTTAAGATGCAACTCCCGATCAGAACAAGTCCATAAAACCACTTCACTCAATGTAGAACCCCAAACTTCATATCGTGCATCCGTTGGAAGAATGCCTAGAACTACTAGATGAACCCACCTATTAATTTCCGAAAGTTTCCAGTTATGCAATCAGGTGTTGGGGATACACGGGAAGCACCGCGCAATCAACTCTAAACCTACATCCAGGTGTGTCCATCCTTCAACACATAACCAGTCTTTCTCGGAAACTGTTTACCTCGGACCTTCAAAAAGCATCCACTATAACAAGCTATGGCAATACTCCCGAACTACCTCCCCAGTACTGGGTGATGTCGGGGTTATCTTGCCACTGGCCGTATAGGAGAGATTTTCGATGTCGGCCGTCTTAAGTATTCTAGTACTGCCGCGATGGATTTGTGACGACAACACCTCGGAGCTCAACTCCCCGGGACACTGCCACAACCCCTAATGTCAGGAGGCATCGAGAACAATGTTCTCGTCACAAAGACATCGAAACAATCCAAACAATACTCGCGAGATCCTAAAAAAAATTTGGTGCAATTTTTGAAAGTAGAAGAGGCAAGAGTAATCGTCAGGAGTCCTCACCAGAATGAAAAGGGATGAGGAGCAAAAGAAATCCTACTCTCCGATATATATATAGGACTCAAAACATTTTCAAGTGTGTGCCTAGACTCAACCGTCAACGATTCGATCAATCAGTGGGGGCTTCTAAGTCGGAGAAGGCTCTGATACCAACTTGTAATGCCCAGGATGGGACTATACCTCCTACGTGTCGAGGCACGACTTAAATGTATAAGCCCATCCTAGAATGATCTCAAGTTTGGTATCTTTGCACAACTCATGTAAAAGAGGGATTAAAATGCAAAAGAGAGATAGTTGGCTTACACTCGCCACTTCACACAATACATTACATAAGCAATCATCATTCAAAACATCACAACCCGACTACAGGCGAGATCCAAAAGAAAGATACCAAAACAACATAAAGCCATAGGTCAGGATCGAATCCTAGTAGAAACCACTACTGATCGTCGAAACGTCACAAGCATAAGGCCAAACTCTTCATCGAACTCCCTGAAGAACTTGAACCAGCTCCTGCATCATACTCGGCTGAACCTGCATCTGGTGTTGTAGTATCTGTGAGCCACGAGGACTCAGCAATCCCATAACCATGGGTATCAAGACTAGCAAAGCTTTATGGTTAGGAAGAGGTAAGGTGGTGAGGTTGCAGCAGCGACTAAGCATAATATGGTGGCTAACTTACGAGTACCAGAATAAGATGAGCATCTACGCAAACGGCCGCAAAAGTAGTGATCGCTAAAGATCCTAAACTACATACGAATCAAACATAACCCCACCGTGTCCTCTTCTCAAAGTGAAAAGAGACAGTCACGGTTACTCACACAGTTGTGTGTTTTACTTCGGATCCTCTGTCAAGTTTTCTACAACCGGACATTAACAAATTCCAATCTGCCACATAACCGCGGGCACGGCTTTCGAAAGATCATAACCCTGCAGGGGTGTTCCAACTTAGCCCATCACAAGCTCTCACGATTAGCTGAAGTGATAAATATAATATCATCACTCCTTATCTTAGGGAAAATCCGATCAGGCTCGGCATCCCGGTAGCACAAGTCATTTCGACAATGGTAAAACAAGTCCAGCAAGACCTCCCGGCGTGCCGACACCCTGATAGTAGCCGCGCGTATCTCGTCTCAGGCCACGACCGGATGGGCGATTCTACAGGTATACCAGATACCTCGGGTTTCCCCAAGGCGGCCCCGCAGACTCCCCGTTTGGGACCAACACCATCAGCACTGCCCCCCCCTGCTATGTAGAATTAAGAATCCTCGGGGACGCGACCCCCTATGCAAATTTAATTAATTAATTAAGTTGTTATTATGAGCAAATTAAAACCAATGTTGGGCCTTGATGGAGGGGTTTTATTCAAAGTCGAACTGTCAAGGGGTCCCCATTTCACCCATCGTGTAAGGAACGCAAAATCAAGGAACATAATGCCGGTTTATCGGTGCCTAAGGTGGCATGAGTGGAACAAAACACCGAGCAAAAGGCCAAGCCTTCCACCCATGCCCAGTATATAGGTGTGTTAATAATAATTATAGATATTGTGATATGCCAACAACAAGTTCCCTCCTGGAACGAACTTCATCTTCACCTGCAACTAACAACGCTATAAGAGGGGCTGAGCAAGCGGGTAACATAGCCAAACAGTGGTTTTGCTAGGAAGGTGTCAAGGTTAGAGGTTTCATGGCAACAAGGAGAGGCTGACATAAAAGATGGGTAGCGCGACATGTAACGATAGCATCGAGACAACTAAGCATGGCAATGGTAGTAAAGGTATCCAAGGGTATGATCATCTTGCCTGGAATTCCGCAAGGGAGAAGAACGGATCCATGAAGTAGACGGAGCAACACAGACGAGAGAATCCTCACAACTCCGGAACGAAACCGAAGCTAACAAGAGAAGCAACCGGAAAGAAGCAAAACAACACGGTAAACACACAATCATTAACATGGCATACGATGCACAAACAAGTATGATGCATGTCCGGTTTAATTATGCATGGCATGGCAAGATGCACAAACAATACTACAAGTTAAGTGGGGCTCAATATGCAACGAGTTGCATATTGACGAAACACCACATTAATTATTTAATTGACTCTAGATTATTAACAAGACAAGATTAAATGTTTTTAGCATGGCAAGAGGTGAAACATAATAAAACTACACTATTAAGACATTTTAAATGAGGCCGGAAAAATAACAACAACATATCCGGAAAATCCCCATGAGCATGTTTAGTAATTATTAAAGCAAACAACAATTAAACATTCTCATGTTGTTATCATGATGCGGATGACATGATTAAGTTTATGCAGTTTTTATAGTTAAAGGTTAACATGAGAGATATGAAGCATTTGTCACCGTGGTGGAAGGAAAGGGTGCCACGACAACGATCCGAAAATGATGCAACGCATCATATCGGTTCCGGTAACTCATTGAGAGACCGGTGCAAAAGATAGATGACGAAGCGAGCGGAACAAGATGAAAGGTGGGGTGATCCCGTCACCAGGTTCCCACGAGTCGGCGACGAGGCAACCGAGGAGCATGACAAAAGGTCGAAACGGGCACGGAGCACACAAGGAAGCATTTCATACAACCACAAGCAAGCATCACACGGGTCATCGTCTCGGGTTATACCTTCGAAACACTCGTTTCGGGACGGTTCGAGATCGTAGAGGAAGGAGTCGTTCACGAGGCGGTAGTTGTACTCGGGCGACGGTAGCGGAAGTAGTGGTACACGTTTCCGAAGAGGAAGTAGTTGTTCACGTTACTCGTAGAGGAAGTAGGCGTTCCGTAGAGATACTCGTTATGTAGCCGTTCACGGGTCGACGGTAGTGGAAGTAGACGTTCTCGTTCGTAGATGTACTTGACGGTTTTCGAGTGCTCCGGGCGTCGCGGTACTTGGCGCTTCAAAACGTTCGAAGAGGTACTTGGTGTTTCCGGCGACGGTAGTTGTACTCGCACGTAGATGTTCATGTCATCGAAGCCGTTCGGTCGTCGTGGTACTTGTGTCTTCAACTCGCCGGTCTTGACAAAATGAAGGGGAACTTGATGATTCCTCGTGTAGTCGAACTTGCCGAAACTTGGGGTCCTCGTCCACTTGGCGAAAACAAAAAAAACAACAGTAGGTCTTGGCGCTGCAGAGGAGGGGAACCGAGGAGCTGCGGCCACGGGGACGACGAGGAACGAGACCAGCTCCTGGCCGGCGCTAGAGGAAGGCTGGCTGTCGAGGAGGGGTCGGGGGCGCCGGGCTTCGGCCTGGCTGGATGGTGGTGCGGACGGCGCGGAGTGCAAGGCCGGAGGAGGAAGGAAGCGCGGCGGTCTGGGCGCTGCGGAGGAGCACGGAGGGGTGACCGGCTCCTGGTGCGACTGGAAGGACGGGGCGCGAGCGCAGAGAGGCCATGGCGCGCTCGGGGAAAGGGCGCTCGGCGCGGGACGACTCCTCTGGGGATTCTGCGACGACGGCGGGGAGGCAGGGGCGCGGTGCTGCGAGGACGGAGGGTGGCGGAGGAGGGTCTGAGGCGAGGCGAAGAACGAGGCCGTCGGGGCTCGGGGCGGCCGGCTCGCGCAGAGGAGGACGGACGCGTCGAAGGGAGGAGCGGCGAGGCGTGCGACGGGAGAGCTCGGGCGCGGCTACTGCCGCTGCTGGTTCTGGCGAGGGAAACCACGGGCCAGGGAGGAAGTCTCGGCGGGGTCTCGGGCGAGAGAGGGAGAGGGAATCGGGAGCGATGGAAATCGGGCAGGGTGCGGGAGGTTCGGGCTCGAGGGAGAGATGCTGCGAGGGGAAGTGAGGGAACGGGACGAGAGGTGCGGCGGCGCGCTGGGAAAAGAGGGAGAGGAGTGATGCGGTCGCTAGGGTTGGAGGAGTGTTGGGCCAGAGGGAGAGATGGGCCAGGAGGCTAAGGCCTGGGCCGCGGCGGTTGGCTGAGACTGGGCCCCTCTATTTAATCTTTAGCAGAAAAGAAGAAAATAGAGATAGTTCAAAAAATATTGAGAAAAAGGCCACGAACAAGAAATAAAATATGGAACAATTTTGAAAGGCTTTATGGAATAATTCCAACCCCGCAAAAAATAGTTCCAACAAAAAGGGAAGTGCAAACTAAAACATTTAGCTTGCAATAAAAGGAGTTTGAACGGAGTCTAGATATTTAGAAGGAGCCTCGATAATTGGGAAAAGAATTATTGGCAAGGTTTAGAAGTAGAAACTCGAAGTGAAAAGACATGGGGAAAATATGCAAGTGTGTTGCGGGTAATTCAAAGAATGGAATATTTATTTATAATAGCTCCATAATATTTGGGGAATATGTTATAAAGAGAAGACACCTTCCCTCGATTTAAATGGACCGAAGGTCCACACGATTTATTTAGGTTGAGATGCAAAAATTAAAATGACATGATGGCATGAAGACATGATGCAATGCGAAAATAAATAACACAATCACAAATGAAACACACGGGCAACCCGGAACATCTGGAATCTTCTGGAATCTTCTGGGACGTCGGTCTTCGGGCGTCACAACTCTCCCACACTAACAGAGGATCTCGACCCGAGATCCTAGAGATGGCACCGGGTAAAAATGGAAGATGAAGAGGTAAAACAAAGTTGTTTCTTTGACACACGAGTGAAACCACGAACCTTGAGAGGTTGAACAAAATGAAAGAAGAATACAACATGGGTGGACGAAGATGAAACACTCCGGTAAAAGGAGGAACAAGGACACAATGAGAACCTTGCAGGTTGAAAGACATGAAACAAGAGCTTATGAACCAAAAGAATAAGGAACCACAATGGTATAGCCAAGGAATAAGAATGACAGAATTTGGGCAGCACTCCGTCTGAAAATGGAAGGAAATAACCAAGAACTTGAGAAGATGGAAAGATACTTGATGAAATCAACAACACATTGCCTCCGAAACAATTAAAAGAATGGCACAAGGGTAAGAAAAAACTCATACAGCACTCCGGTTAAAAGATAGTAAAAACTAGATAAGATGACGGAACTAGAATGAAGAATACAACACTCCGGTTAAATAGATAAACAAGGAAAAGAACAAGATCTTGATAAAACGATATGATGGTTTGGAGAGAGCGACATCACAAAGCCTCCGGAATGAAAGAATAGAACATAGTTCAAAGAAAGAAATGAACGGAGAAGAAAAGACAACTTCTCTCAAAATTGAATTTGAAAGAGCATCCTTACGAAGAAGGGTTGAACGGAGTTGATGGAAAAGCAACAACGAAACGAATAAGCTTCATGTGGGCTTATGGAAAACATCTCAAAATTATGAGGTGACAACCGGCCACTGACGGAAACATTTAACTGGGTTGAGATCAACAAGGAGAAGATAAACTTATCTCACCGGGAGGATAAATGAAGAACTTGGGTCATTTATAAGCACCATAATTAGCAACAATCCTTAGGGAAAGCTTTAGGTGAATTATAACCCAAGATGACTCCAGCGAATGATTGAAGGGTTGAAAACATCTCCTGAACAAGGAAAATGATGGTTTTAAATATCTCATTCTTGATAACTCGTGAATCATGAAACATGAAGGAATTGACAAGAATGACATAACACCATCTGAAAGATAAGGGAGAAAGAATTGCACTTGGAAAGCATGATGAAGAATGCTTGAGCTCCAACAAGAATCTTGATGAAAACTTCGAGGATGAATTAAAACATGATGAACCACCATGAAGAACTCCGGTAACAAAAGCATGAGAAGTGAAAGATGAAAAGAATAAGATTCAAGGCCTGCGATGAATTAGATGGAGCTTGAAAAGATATAATTGAAATAACTTGGAACTCCGGAAAACAAGATGAAGAATTTAGAACCAAGGATATGATATGATGAACAAGCTCCGGAAAAAGAGATTAAATCACCTTGAAGGAATAAGAATAAGAATTATGTTATGCATCTCCTTCACCAATTTAAACGATGACAACCAAGGATTTGGCAAACTACTTATTCTCGTTGGAAAGGATTAAGAGAGAACTTGCACAAGCTTGGGTAAATCTTCAACGAAGCACCGGTAGGATTGTGAAAAGAACAAATGAATTAAAACGATAACAACGGAAGGGTAATCTTGAATGAACCACCGTGAGAATGTGGAGACGAACGAAGAGGCATCAATGAAGAATATTTGGAGAACGAAGTTGAAAACTGAGAACGAAGAAATATTCTGAAATGATGGCCTTCGGAGGACCACAAAGAAAAGAATTCATGAAATGCTTCGGACGGTATAAAAGAATTCCTCACAATCGGAACAATAATGAGGATGGCATGAAGGTAGAACCACGAATCTTGAGAGAACGGCCAAGATTTAAGAGAAACACTTCTCCGATCTTCAAATAATGAGAAAGACGACGAGATACACCACCATGAATTGTATAGGCACTCCGTAATGAAGAATTAAAAGGTTGAACCAATGATGAAAAAGAATTTGAAAGCGGACTTGGAGAAGGCATGTGACTGATGGAAATCATACTTACGTCACACTTTGAAAAGAATTCTCCGGAAAAAGAAGAGTCAGGTAAGATCCTGGGAAAAAAACCTGTGGGTTAGGGCCCACTCAAAGAAATCACCGTTGGAAAAGATTGCTTAAGAGATATTGCACCGGTTGAATTGAATGGCTTGAATAAGATGACAATCCTCAAAATAGCTTGAATGGATTAAGAATGGAATTATGAATCTTCAGCACTCCGGATATGAATAGCAAGAGGAGAATGATTAATTGGTGCACCGGAATAAGAAAGCATTGTGAAATGAGGAAAAGGATAAGATCAACACCGAATTCTTGAATTACATCCACCGGCAGAATATGAGAACAAAAGAATGATGAACTTGAAGCTCTTGAGCATCTTCACGATAAATCACAGGATAAGAACATTGAAGGAAAATAATGAAGAAATATCACATGAATAAAATGGATATTTGATTAAGAATTGCTGGATCCATAAAGAAGAAGGGTGGGAGGGTGGGGAAAACAAAGACAACTTGGGATGAATGAAACAGACAATCGTCAGATTTCTCAACGGTGTCCGTAAGGAATAACTTGAAGAGAAGGCACACCGGTTGGAAAGAATTTAACATGAAGATCTTGATGATCAAGAAGGATTAGCACTCCCATAGAAATATGAGAACACCGATTAGGAAAGGTATGGAATCAACATTTGACATCGAAGCAACTCGAATACCAGAATCAACAAGAACAAAGGATAGATATGCAACATGATCTTCACAATATCATTCGAACAGAGACTTGAACGAATGAATTCCGTAAGTACATCAACTTGACGAGAAGCCACTTGGAGAAGAAAAGGTAAATAAAAGGAACAAGGAACAGATAGAACAAATACAAGATAGAAGCTTCGTCCGACATATTCGTGCTGAAAGCTCATGGAACATGTTACAAAAGGGTTTTGCAATCCCCGGATCAGCATAGCCAAGGACCCTTTAAGATGCAACTCCCGATCAGAACAAGTCCATAAAATCACTTCACTCAATGTAGAACCCCAAACTTCATATCGTGCATCCGTTGGAAGAATGCCTAGAACTACTAGATGAACCCACCTATTAATTTCCGAAAGTTTCCAGTTATGCAATCAGGTGTTGGGGATACACGGGAAGCACCGCGCAATCAACTCTAAACCTACATCCAGGTGTATCCATCCTTCAACACATAACCAGTCTTTCTCAGAAACTGTTTACCTCGGACCTTCAAAAAGCATCCACTATAACAAGCTATGGAAATACTCCCGAACTACCTCCCCAGTACTGGGTGATGTCGGGGTTATCTTGCCACTGGCCGTATAGGAGAGATTTTCGATGTCGGCCGTCTTAAGTATTCTAGTACTACCGCGATGGATTTGTGACGACAACACCTCGGAGCTCAACTCCCCGGGACACTGCCACAACCCCTAATGTCAGGAGGCATCGAGAATAATGTTCTCGTCACAAAGACATCGAAACAATCCAAACAATACTCGCGAGATCCTAAAAAAAAATTGGTGCAATTTTTGAAAGTAGAAGAGGCAAGAGTAATCGTCAGGAGTCCTCACCAGAATGAAAAGGGATGAGGAGCAAAGAAATCATACTCTTCGATATATATATATATATATAGGACTCAAAACATTTTCAAGTGTGTGCCTAGACTCAACCGTCAACGATTCGATCAATCAGTGCGGGATTCTAGGTCGGAGAAGGCTCTGATACCAACTTGTAATGCCCAGGATGGGACTATACCTCCTATGTGTCCAGGCACGACTTAAAGGTATAAGCCCATCCTAGAATGATCTCAAGTTTGGTATCTTCGCACAACTCATGTAAAAGAGGGATTAAAATGCAAAAGAGAGATAGTTGGCTTACACTCGCCACTTCACACAATACATTACATAAGCAATCATCATTCAAAACATCACAACCCGACTACGGGCGAGATCCAAAAGAAAGATACCAAAACAACATAAAGCCACAGGTCAGGATCGAATCCTAGTAGAAACCACTACTGATCGTCGAAACGTCACAAGCATAAGGCCAAACTCTTCATCGAACTCCCTGAAGAACTTGAACCAGCTCCTGCATCATACTCGGCTGAACCTGCATCTGGTGTTGTAGTAACTGTGAGCCACGAGGACTCAGCAATCCCATAACCATGGGTATCAAGACTAACAAAGCTTTATGGTTAGGAAGAGGTAAGGTGGTGAGGTTGCATCAGCGACTAAGCATAATATGGTGGCTAACTTACGAGTACCAGAATAAGATGAGCATCTACGCAAACGGCCGCAAAAGTAGTGATCGCTAAAGATCCTAAACTACATACGAATCAAACATAACCCCACCGTGTTCTCTTCTCAAAGTGAAAAGAGACAGTCACGGTTACTCACACAGTTGTGTGTTTTACTTCGGATCCTCTGTCAAGTTTTCTACAACCGGACATTAACAAATTCCAATCTGCCACATAACCGCGGGCACGGCTTTCGAAAGATCATAACCCTGCAGGGGTGTTCCAACTTAGCCCATCACAAGCTCTCACGATTAGCTGAAGTGATAAATATAATATCATCACTCCTTATCTTAGGGAAAATCCGATCAGGCTCGGCATCCCGGTAGCACAAGTCATTTCGAAAATGGTAAAACAAGTCCAGCAAGACCTCCCGGCGTGCCGACACCCTGATAGTAGCCGCGCGTATCTCGTCTCAGGCCACGACCGGATGGGCGATTCTACAGGTATACCAGATACCTCGGGTTTCCCCAAGGCGGCCCCGCAGACTCCCCGTTTGGGACCAACACCATCAGCACTGGCCCCCCTGCTATGTAGAATTAAGAATCCTCGGGGACGCGACCCCCTATGCAAATTTAATTAATTAATTAAGTTGTTATTATGAGCAAATTAAAACCAATGTTGGGCCTTGCTGGAGGAGTTTTATTCAAAGTCGAACTGTCAAGGGGTCCCCATTTCACCCATCGTGTAAGGAACGCAAAATCAAGGAACATAATGCCGGTTTATCGGCGCCTAAGCTGGCATGAGTGGAACAAAACACCGAGCAAAAGGCCAAGTCTTCCACCCATGCCCAGTATATAGGTGTGTTAATGATAATTATAGATATTGTGATATGCCAACAACAAGTTCCCTCCTGGAACGAACTTCATCTTCACCTGCAACTAACAACACTATAAGAGGGGCTGAGCAAGCGGGTAACATAGCCAAACAGTGGTTTTGCTAGGAAGGTGTCAAGGTTAGAGGTTTCATGGCAACAAGGAGAGGCTGACATAAAAGATGGGTAGCGTGACATGTAACGATAGCATCGAGACAACTAAGCATGGCAATGGTAGTAAAGGTATCCAAGGGTATGATCATCTTGCCTGGAATTCCGCAAGGGAGAAGAACGGATCCATGAAGTAGACGGAGCAACACAGACGAGAGAATCCTCACAACTCCGGAACGAAACCGAAGCTAACAAGAGAAGCAACCGAAAAGAAGCAAAACAACACGGTAAACACACAATCATTAACATGGCATACGATGCACAAACAAGTATGATGCATGTCCGGTTTAATTATGCATGGCATGGCAAGATGCACAAACAATACTACAAGTTAAGTGGGGCTCAATATGCAACGAGTTGCATATTGACGAAACACCACATTAATTATTTAATTGACTCTCGATTATTAACAAGACAAGATTAAATGTTTTTAGCATGGCAAGAGGTGAAACATAATAAAACTACACTATTAAGACATTTTAAATGAGGCCGGAAAAATAACAACAACATATCCGGAAAATCCCCATGAGCATGTTTAGTAATTATTAAAGCAAACAACAATTAAACATTCTCATGTTGTTATCATGATGCGGATGACATGATTAAGTTTATGCAGTTTTTATAGTTAAAGGTTAACATGAGAGATATGAAGCATTTGTCACCGTGGTGGAAGGAAAGGGTGCCACGACAATGATCCGAAAATGATGCAACGCATCATATCGGTTCCGGTAACTCGTTGAGAGACCGGTGCAAAAGATAGATGACGAAGCGAGCAGAACAAGATGAAAGGTGGGGTGATCCCGTCACCGGGATCCCACGAGTCGGCGACGAGGCAACCGAGGAGCATGACAAAAGGTCGAAACGGGCACGGAGCACACAAGGAAGCATTTCATACAACCACAAGCAAGCATCACACGGGTCATCGTCTCGGGTTATACCTTCGAAACACTCGTTTCGGGACGGTCCGAGATCGTAGAGGAAGGAGTCGTTCACGAGGCGGTAGTTGTACTCGGGCGACGGTAGCGGAAGTAGTGGTACACGTTTCCGAAGAGGAAGTAGTTGTTCACGTTACTCGTAGAGGAAGTAGGCGTTGCGTAGAGATACTCGTTATGTAGCCGTTCACGGGTCGACGGTAGTGGAAGTAGACGTTCTCGTTCGTAGATGTACTTGACGGTTTTCGAGTGCTCCGGGCGTCGCGGTACTTGGCGCTTCAAAACGTTCGAAGAGGTACTTTGTGTTTCCGGCGACGGTAGTTGTACTCGCACGTAGATGTTCATGTCATCGAAGCCGTTCGGTCGTCGTGGTACTTGTGTCTTCAACTCGCCGGTCTTGACAAAATGAAGGGGAACTTGATGATTCCTCGTGTAGTCGAACTTGCCGAAACTTGGTGTCCTCGTCCACTTGGCGAAAACAAAAAAAAAACAGCAGCAGGTCTTGGCGCTGCAGAGGAGGGGAACCGAGGAGCTGCGGCCACGGGGACGACGAGGAACGAGACCAGCTCCTGGCCGGCGCTAGAGGAAGGCTGACTGTCGAGGAGGGGTCGGGGGCGCCGGGCTTCGGCCTGGCTGGATGGTGGCGCGGACGGCGCGGAGTGCAGGGCCGGAGGAGGAAGGAAGCGCGGCGGTCTGGGCGCTGCGGAGGAGCACGGAGGGGCGACCGGCTCCTGGCGCGACTGGAAGGACGGGGCGCGGTCGCAGAGAGGCCATGGCGCGCTCGAGGAAAGGGCGCTTGGCGCAGGACGGCTCCTCTGGCGATTCTGCGACGACGGCGGGGAGGCAGGGGCGCGGTGCAGCGAGGACGGAGGGTGGCGGAGGAGGGTCTAAGGCGAGGCGAAGAAGGAGGCCGTCGGGGCTCGGGGTGGCCGGCTCGCGCAGAGGACGACGGGCGCGTCGAAGGGAGGAGCGGCGAGGCGCGCGACGGGAGAGCTCGGGCGCGGCTACTGCCGCTGCTGGTTCTGGCGAGGGAAACCACGGGCCAGGGAGGAAGTCTCGGCGGGGTCTCGGGCGAGAGAGGGAGAGGGAATCGGGAGCGATGGAAATCGGGCAGGGTGCGGGAGGTTCGGGCTAGAGGGAGAGAAGCTGCGAGGGGAAGCGAGGGAACGGGACGAGAGGTGCGGCGGCGCGCTGGGATAAGAGGGAGAGGAGCGATGCAGTCGCTAGGGTTGGAGGAGTGTTGGGCCAGAGGGAGAGATGGGCCAGGAGGTTGAGGCCTGGGCCGCGGCGGTTGGCTGAGACTGGGCCCCTCTATTTAATCTTTAGCAGAAAAGAAGAAAATAGAGATAGTTCAAAAAAATATTGAGAAAAAGGCCACGAACAAGAAATAAAATATGGAACAATTTTGAAAGGCTTTATGGAATAATTCCAACCCCACAAAAAATAGTTCCAACAAAAAGGGAAGTGCAAACTAAAACATTTAGCTTGCAATAAAAGGAGTTTGAACGGAGTCTAGATATTTAGTAGAAACTCGAAGTGAAAAGACATGGGGAAAATATGCAAGTGTGTTGCGGGTAATTCCAAGAATGGAATATTTATTTATAATAGCTCCATACTATTTGGGGAATATGTTATAAAGAGAAGACACCTTCCCTCGATTTAAATGGACCGAAGGTCCACACGATTTATTTAGGTTGAGATGCAAAAATTAAAATGACATGATGGCATGAAGACATGATGCAATGCGAAAATAAATAACACAATCACAAATGAAACACACGGGCAACCCGGAACATCTGGAATCTTCTGGAATCTTCTGGGACGTCGGTCTTCGGGCGTCACAACCGCCTCCCTTCCTCACATAGGAAGGCACGCCTGGCGCCCCCTCAGGCTGGGCTCGGGGGCTCTCCTCTGGAGGGCCTCTGACTTAGCCAATGTCATGAGGGAGGCGCTCGGGCACTATGTGGAGGAGTGCTTCATCGCATGTTTCCCTTCGGAGGCCTCAAGGCGTGAGGCATCAAGCGCTCAGGAGTTCATCATGTTGGGGAACGTAGTATTTTAAAATTTTCCTACGATCACGCAAGATCTATCTACCAGATGCATAGCAACGAGAGGGAAGAGTGTGTCTACGTACCCTCATAGACCGTAAGCGGAAGCGTCAAGTGACGCGGTTGATGTAGTCGAACTTCTTCGCGATTCAACCGATCAAGCACCGAACGTACGACACCTCCGCGTTCAGCACACGTTCAGCTTGATGACGTCCCATGAGCTCTTGATCCAGTTGAGCTTTACGGGAGAGTTTCGTCAGCACGACGGCGTGGTGACGGATATGATGTATTCACCGGCGCAGGGCTTCGCCTAAGCACCGCGACGGTATGACCGAGGTGTGTTTCTGTGGAGGGGGGCACCGCACACGGCTGGAACAATTCAACTTGTGTGTCTTTGGGTGCCCCCTGCCCCCGTATATAAAGGAGCAAGGGGGGAGGCCGGCCGGCCCTTGTTTGGTGCGGCTAGGGGTGCAATCCTACTAGGAATAGGATTGCAATCCTATTCCTAGTAGGAACTACCAAAGAAGGAAGAGAGGGAAAGGAAAAGAAGGAGAGGTGGCGCCCCCCAATCCTAGTCCAACGAGGAACCCTAGGTGGGGCGCCGGCCAGCCCCTATGGGCTGCCTCTCTCTTTTCCATAAGGCCCACTATGGACCATCCCCCCTCGTAGGGGGTTCCGGTAACCCCCTCCGGCAATCTCGTTAAATCCGAAACTTTTCCGGAATACTTCCGGTGTCCGAATATAGTCGTCCAATATATCAATCTTTATGTCTCGGACATTCCGAGACTCCTCGTCATGTCCGTGATCTCATCCGGGACTCCGAACTACCTTCGGTACATCAAAACTCATAAACTCATAATACCGATCGTCATCAAACGTTAAGCGTGCGGACCCTACGGGTTCGAGAACTATGTAGACATGACCGAGACTCATCTCCGGTCAATAACCAATAGCGGAACCTGGATGTTCATATTGGCTCCTACATATTCTACGAAGATCTTTTATCAGTCAAAACCGCATAACAACATACGTTGTTCCTTTTGTCAACGGTATGTTACTTGCCCGAGATTCGATCGTCGGTATCTCTATACCTAGTTCAATCTCGTTACCGGCAAGTCTCTTTACTCATTCCGTAACACATCATCTCGTGACTAACTCATTAGTCTTTTGCTTGCAAGGCTTATTGTGATGTGTGTTACCGAGAGGGCCCAGAGATACCTCTCCGACACTCGGAGTGACAAATCCTACTCTTGATCTATGCCAACACCACGAATACTTTCGGAGACACCTGTAGAGCATCTTTATGATCACCCAGTTACGTTGTGACGTTTGATAGCACACAAGGTGTTCTTACGGTATTCGGGAGTTGCATAATCTCATAGTCATAGGAACATGTATAAGTCATGAAGAAAGCAATAGCAGTAAAACTAAACGATCATAGTGCTATGCTAACGGATGGGTCTTGTCCATCACATCATTCTCCTAATTATGTGATCTCGTTGATCAAATGACAACTCATGTCTATGGCTAGGAAACATAACCATCTTTGATCAATGAGCTAGTCTAGTAGAGGCATACTAGGGACATACTGTTTTGTCTATGTATCCACACATGTACTAAGTTTCCGGTTAATACAATTCTAGCATGAATAAAAGACATTTATCATGATATAAGGAAATACAAATAACATCTTTATTATTGCCTCTAGGGCATATTTCCTTCAGTCTCCCACTTGAACTAGAGTCAATAATCTAGATTACAAAGTGATGATCCTCACACCCATGGAGTCCTGGTGCTGATCATGTTTTGCCCGTGGAAGAGGCTTAGTCAACGGGTCTGCAACATTCAGATCCGTATGTATTTTGCAAATCTCTATGTCTCCCTCCTTGACTAGATCGCGGATGGAATTGAAGCGTCTTTTGATGTGTTTTGTTCTCTTGTGAAACCTGGATTCCTTCGCCAAGGCTATTGCTCCAGTGTTGTCACAAAAGATTTTCATTGGACCCGATGCACTAGGTATTACACCTAGATCGGATATGAACTCCTTCATCCAGACTCCTTCATTTGCTGCTTCCGAAGCAGCTATGTATTCCGCTTCACACGTAGATCCCGCCACGACGCTCTGCTTGGAACTGCACCAACTGACATCTCCACCGTTCAATAAAAATACATATCCGGTTTGTGACTTAGAGTCATCCGGATCAGTGTCAAAGCTAGAATCGACGTAACCGTTTACGACGAGCTCTTTGTCACCTCCATACACGAGAAACATATCCTTTGTCCTTTTCAGATACTTTAGGATGTTCTTGACCGCTGTCCAGTGATCCACTCCTGGATTACTTTGGTACCTCCCTGCTAGACTTATAGCAAGGCACACATCAGGTCTGGTACACAGCATTGCATACATGATAGATCCTATGGCTGAGGCATAGGGAATGACTTTCATTTTCTCTCTATCTTCTGCAGTGGTCGGGCATTGAGTCTTACTCAACTTCATACCTTGTAATACAGGCAAGAACCCTTTCTTTGACTGATCCATTTTGAACTTCTTCAAAATCTTATCAAGGTATGTGCTTTGTGAAAGTCCAATTAAGCGTCTTGATCTATCTCTATAGATCTTGATGCCTAATATATAAGCAGCTTCACCGAGGTCTTTCATTGAGAAACTCTTATTCAAGTATCCTTTTATGCTATCCAGAAATTCTATATCATTTCCAATCAACAATATGTCATCCACATATAATATTAGAAATGCTACAGAGCTCCCACTCACTTTCTTGTAAATACAGGCTTCTCCAAAAGTCTGTATAAAACCATATGCTTTGATCACCTCATCAAAGCGTATATTCCAACTCCGAGATGCTTGCACCAGTCCATAGATGGATCGCTGGAGCTTGCATACTTTGTTAGCACCTTTTGGATTGACAAAACCTTCTGGTTGCATCATATACAACTCTTCTTTGAGATATCCATTCAGGAATGCAGTTTTGACATCCATTTGCCAAATTTCATAATCATAAAATGCGGCAATTGCTAACATGATTCAGACAGACTTAAGCATCGCTACAGGTGAGAAAGTCTCATCGTAGTCAACTCCTTGAACTTGTCGAAAACCTTTCGCAACAAGTCGAGCTTTGTAAACAGTAACATTACCGTCTGCGTCGGTCTTCCTCTTGAAGATCCATTTATTTTCGATGGCCTGCCGATCATCGGGCAAGTCAACCAAAGTCCACACTTTGTTCTCATACATGGATCCCATCTCAGATTTCATGGCTTCAAGCCATTTTGCGGAATCTGGGCTCATCATCGCTTCCTCATAGTTCGTAGGTTCATCATGGTCTAGTAACATGATTTCCAGAACTGGGTTGCCGTACCACTCTGGTGCGGAACGTACTCTGGTTGATCTACGACGTTCAGCAGAAACTTGATCCGAAGTTTCATGATCATCATCATTAACTTCCTCACTGATTGGTGTAGGGATCACTGGAACAATTTTCTGTGATGTACTACTTTCCAATCCGGGAGAAGGTACAATTACCTCATCAAGTTCTACTTTCCTCCCACTCACTTCTTTCGAGAGAAACTCCTTCTCTAGAAAGGATCCATTCTTAGCAACGAATATCTTGCCTTCGGATCTGTGATAGAAGGTGTACCCAACAGTCTCTTTTGGGTATCCTATGAAGACACATTTCTCCGACTTGGGTTCGAGCTTATCAGGTTGAAGCTTTTTCACATAAGCATCGCAGCCCCAAACTTTAAGAAACGACAACTTTGGTTTCTTGCCAAACCATAGTTCATAAGGTGTCGTATCAACGGATTTAGATGGTGCCCTATTTAACGTGAATGCAGCTGTCTCTAAAGCATAACCCCAAAATGATAGTGGTAAATCGGTAAGAGACATCATAGATCGTACCATATCCAATAAAGTACGGTTATGACGTTCAGACACACCATTACGCTGTGGTGTTCCGGGTGGCGTGAGTTGTGAAACTATTCCACATTGTTTCAAATGAAGACCAAACTCGTAACTCAAATATTCTCCTCCACGATCAGATTGTAGAATCTTTATTTTCTTGTTACGATGATTCTCTACTTCACTCTGAAATTCTTTGAACTTTTCAAATGTTTCAGACTTGTGCTTCATCAAGTAGATATACCCATATCTGCTCAAATCATCAGTGAAGGTCAGAAAATAATGATACCCGCCGCGAGCTTCAACACTCATTGGTCCACATACATCAGTATGTATGATTTCCAACAAATCTGTTGCTCGCTCCATAGTTCCGGAGAACGGAGTTTTAGTCATCTTGCCCATGAGGCATGGTTCGCAAGCACCAAGTGATTCATAATCAAGTGATTCCAAAAGTCCATCACTATGGAGTTTCTTCATGCGTTTTACACCAATATGACCTAAACAGCAGTGCCACAAATAAGTTGCACTATCATTATTAACCTTGCATCTTTTGGTTTCAATATTATGAATATGTGTATCACTACAATCGAGATCCAATAAGAATAGACCACTCTTTGAGGGTGCATGACCATAAAAGATATTATTCATAAAAATAGAACAACCATTATTCTCTGATTTAAATGAATAACCGTCTCGCAACAAACAAGATCCAGATATAATGTTCATGCTCAACGCTGGCACCAAATAACAATTATTTAGGTCTAAAACTAATCCCGAAGGTAGATGTAGAGGTAGCGTGCCGACGGCGATCACATCGACTTTGGAACCGTTTCCCACGCGCATCGTCACCTCGTCCTTAGCCAATCTTCGTTTAATCCGTAGTCCCTGTTTCGAGTTACAAATATTAGCAACCGAACCGGTATCAAATACCCAGGTACAACTACGAGCATTAGTAAGGTACACATCAATAACATGTATATCACATATACCTTTGTTCACCTTGCCATCCTTCTTATCCGCCAAATACTTGGGGCAGTTCCGCTTCCAGTGTCCAGTCCCTTTGCAGTAGAAGCACTCAGTTTCAGGCTTGGCTCCAGATTTGGGTTTCTTCGTGGAAGTAGCAACTGTCTTGCTATTCTTCTTGAAGTTCCCCTTCTTTCCCTTGCCCTTTTTCTTGAAACTAGTGGTCTTGTTAACCATCAACACTTGATGCTCCTTCTTGATTTCTACCTCCGCAGCTTTGAGCATAGCGAAGAGCTCGGGTATTGTCTTTTGCATCCCTTGCATATTATAGTTCATCACAAAGCCTTTATAGCTTGGTGGCAGTGATTGAAGAACTCTATCAATAACACTATCCTCGTCAACTTTGCAACCAAGTTGAGTCATATGATTGTAGTACCCAGACATTCTGAGCAAGTGTTCACTGATAGAACTATTCTCCTCCATTTTGCAGCTGTAGAACTTATTGGAAATCTCATATTTCTCAATCAGGGCATTTGCTTGAAATATTAACTTCAACTCCTGGAACATCTCATATGGTCCATGACGTTCAAAACGTCGTTGAAGTCCCAATTCTAAGCCGTAAAGCATGGCACACTGAACTATCGTGTAGTCATCAGATCGTGATTGCCAAACGTTCAAAGCGTCCACATTAGCGGGAGGGGGCTTGTCACCTAGCGGTGCTTCAAGGACATAATTCTTCTGTGCAGCAATGAGGATAATCCTCAGGTTACGGACCCAGTCCGTGTAATTGCTACCATCATCTTTCAACTTAGCTTTCTCTAGGAATGCATTAAAATTCAAAGGAACGGTAGCACGGGCCATTGATCTACAACAACATAGATATGCAAAAACTATCAGGACTAAGTTCATGATAAATTAAAGTTCAATTTAATCATATTAATTTAAAGAACTCCCACTTAGATAGACATCCCTCCGGTCATCTAAATGATCACGTGATCCAAATCAACTAAACCATGTCCGATCATCATGTGAGATGGAGTAGTTTCAATGGTGAACATCTTATGTTGATCATATCTACTATATGATTCACGCTCGACCTTTCGGTCTCTAGTGTTCCGAGGCCATATCTGCATATGCTAGGCTCGTCAAGTTTAACCCGAGTATTATGCGTGTGCAAAACTGGCTTACACCCATTGTATTTGAACGTAGAGCTTATCACACCCGATCATCACGTGGTGTCTCGGCACGACGAACTTTCGCAACGGTGCATACTCAGGGAGAACACTTATACCTTGAAATTTAGTAAGGGATCATCTTATAATGCTACCGTCGTTCTAAGCAAAATAAGAAGCATAATAAGATAAACATCACATGCAATCAAAATATGTGACATGATATGGCCATCATCATCTTGTGCTTTTGATCTCCATCTCCAAAGCACCTCCATGATCACCTTCGTCACCGGCGTGACACCTTGATCTCCATCGTAGCATCGTTGTCGTCTCGCCAACTATTGCTTCTACGACTATCGCTACCGCTTAGTGATAAAGTAAAGCAATTACATTGCGATTGCATTTCATACAATAAAGCGACAACCATATGGCTCCTGCCAGTTGCCGATAACATTACAAAACATGATCATCTCATACAAAACCGTATAACTCATCATGTCTTGACCATATCACATCACAACATGCCCTGCAAAAACAAGTTAGACGTCCTCTACTTTGTTGTTGCAAGTTTTACGTGGCTGCTACGGGCTTAGCAAGAACCGTTCTTACCTACGCATATAAAACCACAACGATGTTTCGTCAAGTATGTGCTGTTTTAACCTTCACAAGGACCGGGCGTAGCCACACTTGATTCAGCTAAAGTAAGAGAGACAGACACCCGCCAGTCACCTTTAAGCAACGAGTGCTCGTAACGGTGAAACCAGTCTCGCGTAAGCGTACGCGTAATGTCGGTCCGGGCCGCTTCATCTCACAATACCGCTGAAGCAAAGTATGACATGCTGGTAAGCAGTATGACTAGTATCGCCCACAACTCATTGTGTTCTACTCATGCATATCATCTACGCATAGACCTGGCTCTGATGCCACTGTTGGGGAACGTAGTATTTTAAAATTTTCCTACGATCACGCAAGATCTATCTACCAGATGCATAGCAACGAGAGGGAAGAGTGTGTCTACGTACCCTCATAGACCGTAAGCGGAAGCGTCAAGTGACGCGGTTGATGTAGTCGAACTTCTTCGCGATTCAACCGATCAAGCACCGAACGTACGGCACCTCCACGTTCAGCACACGTTCAGCTTGATGACGTCCCACGAGCTCTTGATCCAGTTGAGCTTTATGGGAGAGTTTCTTCAGCACGACGGCGTGGTGACGGATATGATGTATTCACCGGCGCAGGGCTTCGCCTAAGCACCGCGACGGTATGACCGAGGTGTGTTTCTGTGGAGGGGGGCACCGCACACGGCTGGAACAATTCAACTTGTGTGTCTTTGGGTGCCCCCTGCCCCCATATATAAAGGAGCAAGGGGGGAGGCCGGCCGGCCCTTGTTTGGTGCGGCTAGGGGTGCAATCCTACTAGGAATAGGATTACAATCCTATTCCTAGTAGGAACTACCAAAGAAGGAAGAGAGGGAAAGGAAAAGAAGGAGAGGTGGCGCCCCCCAATCCTAGTCCAACTAGGAACCCTAGGTGGGGCGCCGGCCAGCCCCTATGGGCTGCCTCTATCTTTTCCATAAGGCCCACTATGGACCATCCCCCCTCGTAGGGGGTTCCGGTAACCCCCTCCGGTAATCCCGTTAAATCCGAAACTTTTCCGGAATACTTCCGGTGTCCGAATATAGTCGTCCAATATATCAATCTTTATGTCTCGGACATTCCGAGACTCCTCGACATGTCCGTGATCTCATCCGGGACTCCGAACTACCTTCGGTACATCAAAACTCATAAACTCATAATACCGATCGTCATCAAACGTTAAGCGTGCGGACCCTACGGGTTCGAGAACTATGTAGACATGACCGAGACTCATCCCCGGTCAATAACCAATAGCGGAACCTGGATGTTCATATCGGCTCCTACATATTCTACGAAGATCTTTTATCGGTCAAAACCGCATAACAACATACGTTGTTCCTTTTGTCAACGGTATGTTACTTGCCCGAGATTCGATCGTCGGTATCTCTATACCTAGTTCAATCTCGTTACCGGCAAGTCTCTTTACTCGTTCTGTAACACATCATCTCATGACTAACTCATTAGTCTTTTGCTTGCAAGGCTTATTGTGATGTGTGTTACCGAGAGGGCCCAGAGATACCTCTCCGACACTCGGAGTGACAAATCCTAGTCTTGATCTATGCCAACACCACGAATACTTTTGGAGACACCTGTAGAGCATCTTTATGATCACCCAGTTACGTTGTGACGTTTGATAGCACACAAGGTGTTCTTACGGTATTCGGGAGTTGCATAATCTCATAGTCATAGGAACATGTATAAGTCATGAAGAAAGCAATAGCAGTAAAACTAAACGATCATAGTGCTATGCTAACGGATGGGTCTTGTCCATCACATCATTCTCCTAATGATGTGATCTCGTTGATCAAATGACAACTCATGTCTATGGCTAGGAAACATAACCATCTTTGATCAATGAGCTAGTCTAGTAGAGGCATACTAGGGACATACTGTTTTGTCTATGTATCCACACATGTACTAAGTTTCCGGCTAATACAATTCTAGCATGAATAAAAGACATTTATCATGATATAAGGAAATACAAATAACATCTTTATTATTGCCTCTAGGGCATATTTCCTTCACATTAGCCAGACCATTGAAGGCATATAGGTGGTCCAGTGCGAAGGCCCCCCTCACAGCTATGTTCGCATGCCTTTCGGCCTGCAGAACCAAGCGACCCTACACCAGCGCCATATGCGGGACGTCCTGGCGACTCGCGAGGCCAGGCATCAGGAGATCCAGGCGGAGTTAGCCTCGGTTCTCCGTGAGATCTGGGAACCCCCGGAGCCTCGCGGGGCGCCCGGGCCAGGCGGCGCATGCGGAGCAGCGTCTGCATCAAGCGTCTTCAGCTATGCCAACACTACTTCAGCAACTGTGCCAGGTGACATTTTCCGGTTTTTGTTCAACTGGGAGCGCCCCTCGGGCTGCATCATTCCCAGGTCGCATGGGCCTGTCCCTGCGGCATGCATCCTTTTGCATCTTTAGCTGAATTGTTGGGGGCGCCCCCTCGGGCCGCATTATCCCCAAGCCGCACAGGTCCGTCCTTGTGGCATGTATCGCCCTTGCATCCTACCTAAGCATAGTTACCATTTCTGTCAGCTGCGTTAGAATCGCTCATCTGCTTGACCGTCACCCCGACGCCATGAACATTGTGCGCCCTCACTAGCTTGCTTGCACCCACCTTATGATCAAGGGCAGGAACGACGTTTGTGCTCGGGTCCATCCCTACATCATCGCCAAATCCAAGCGGCTGAGCTCTGGCTCACGGGCCAGCCTCGTGTACGTCACCTCCCGTGGCCCTTGGTGCCTCACCCTTGCTCGAGCTGGATGCTAGCAGGTAAGTTGGGGCGCACAATACAGAGCCCCGTCGCTACGGGAGCGCCGCGCTGGTTGTCTTTTCTTAGGGCATCCACATGAGAAGACTAGGCACGGCGTCTGTGCTCGGGTCCGTCCCTGCAACGTCGATAAACCCAATGAGCTTTGTCTGGCGGGCCGGCCCCGTTCACGTCACCTCCTGGGGTCGTTGGTGCCCTGGCTTCTCGTGTGGCAGCCTCGAGGGATTCAGCCAGCGCAGGTTGCCTAACCATCTTGCTGGACCACCTCAAGCACTCTCACTCAAGACCAGGCTCAACCCGCCTAGAGGTAGGGCCTCATGAGTCCCGCGCTGGCTCACGGGTGCCTAGATACACCTCGTCTAGCCTACCGTGCAAGCCACGTGTCAGGACGAGGCTGTACATGCCCCGGGGGCTCTCCACAGTAGGGAGTCCCCTCCCACGTTCCAGTGGAAGCACCATGCTCCACGCTGGCAGTCGACACGATGGAGGAGCGGCTATGCCCTTGCAAGAACAGTAGCACCATGCTCCGCGCTGGTGATAACAACTCGGGGTGGCCTCACGGACGCATTAACCTCAGGGAGGCCCTCGGCTCGGTGACCAGCCCCACCGCGCTGCGCTCCCCTCGGGAGAGTAGCGCGAGGGGGCTGGGCACGGGGGCTTGATACGTCCAAAATGCATCACTATTTTATATCGTAATTCATCCTTATTCATTGATATATTTCACATTACGATGATGTTCTTATGTTGTTTTGGCCTATTTTACACAATTTGCAACTTTCCGGTGCCGAAGCAGCAGACGCAGGATTCAGCGGTAAAAAGTGGACGCTGAGTTGCTGAAGAAGAATACCTCCAAATTACCTGAAAATCGACGGAGGGTATTTTCCAGAAGGATCACGAAGATACGCAAAAGAGCAACCAGAGGGGGGCCACAGGGTGCCCAGACGGCCACCTGGCGCGGCCCCCACCCTGGCCGTGCCGGGAGGGCGCCTGGAGCCCCTGGCCCACTCCAGGCTCCCCCCTCTGGCCTATATACTCCTCGTCATCCAGAAACCCTAAAGGGAGGGGAGTTTACGGAGTTCCGCCGCCGCTCCATGGCGGAAACCTACAGAGAAGAAAAGCCATCTCCGGCGGGCAGATTCCGCCGGGGAGATCACCTCCCGGAAGGGGAGATCATCGCCATCGTCATCACCATCGTCACGGGCATCATCGAGATCGTCATCAACATCATCCCCAACATCAGCACCATCTCCATCTTCATCCAATCTCATCTCACAATTGCAACTTGTGTTCTAATCCGTACTATCTATCCTCTCTACCCTATCGGTGTTGATTACTACTTTGTGGTGAATGCTATTGCGTTTTGTTGAAGAAATATCATTGTGTCCAGATTGTTTATCATCCATCTATCTCCACTGATCATGATCTCTTTTATGTCTTGTGAGTAGTTACTTTAGTTCTTGAGGACATGGGAGAAGTCTTGTTGTTAGTAGTCATATGATGTTGAAGTAATATGTGTTGTTTGATACTTAAGTTGTGTTGTTATTTTCCTAGTGGTGTTGTGTGAGTCGAACACTCAACACTTCGCCTTATTAAGGACCTAGGGGAATACATTGTGTATAAAGAATGCTTACGGTGGGTTGCCGGAGTGACAGAAACCCGAACCCCAGTTCGCACGCTTTTGCACAAGGGAACAATGGATCATCGATCGTATTGCTATGGTTAGGCTTTTGCCTTAAATACTATCTTGTATTTGCGGATGCTTGCAAGGTGTTTAATCATAAGAGTGCACTCATCTTAGTCTAGAGGGTGTACTAGCATAGATCCACCCACTCAACACTTATCAACACATCACATAGTACCGATACGGAATATGGCGAAAGCACATGACTACCTCTCCCGTGTGTCCTCAAGAACACTTTAGCCTTTATAAGTTCAGTTGCTAGGCCTCTCCTTTGCTCAGAAAGGATTGGGCCACTTGTTACTCTCCAGTGCCTTTTACTTTGCTCGCTTTTACTTTCCTGTTGCTTATATCAAGAAAACCCCTAAAAAGTTATCTTTCAGTGCTTGCAGTTATTCCTTGCTCAGAATCACTTATCAATACCTTCTGCTCCTCGTTGGGTTCGACACTCTTACTTATCGAAAACGCTACAATAGACCCCTTACGGTTGTGGGTCATCAAGTACCTTTTTCTGGCGCCGTTGCCGGGGAGTGTTGCGCTATTGGTAAGTGAAGCTGGTAAGGAAGTTTTTATATTTCTGTTTTTATTTTGCTGTTGCTGCTCTTTGTCCTTATGGACAACCTTGCTATTGGATCGTTGCTTGTGGGAAGACGCCCCACATCCGTGGTGGTTGCTCCTCCCCCTACTGAAATTGTGCCCTATAAAATACCAGCTGGTATTATCGATTATGTTTTGGCTAATCGTTATGCAGGAGACAGACATCCCGGTGTGCACTTGCTATATCTGTCACAACTATGTTCATTATTTAAGCTTGCAGGTGTATCAATGGAGTTTGTCATGAGGAAATTGTTCTCCGTATCGCTTATAGATAAAGCTTCAGATTGGTATAAGCTTCTCGATAACTCACACTTGCTTGATTGGCAAGAGCTTATGTCTCTCTTTTATACCAAGTTTTATCCTCTTCATGAAATTCATCGAGACAGGAACTATATCTATAACTTTAGGTCTCGTGACGGAGAAAGCATTGCTCAAGCTTGGGGGAGATTGAAGTCCCTAATGCTCAAATGTCCTATTCATGAGCTCCCCAAGAAAATTATACTTACAAATTTTTATGCCAGGCTTTCTCGCCAGGATAAGGAGATGCTGGATGCCTCCTCTAGTGGGGTATTTCAGACAAAGAGCGTTGAAGAAAGGTGAGATCTCATTGAAAGGATCCAGAGGAATACCGAAGATTGGGAAATCGATAAAGGTATTGAACCCGCTATAAATTATGAGCATGATTATATTGAGAGCTATGTGAAAACTGATTACTTCAATACCTTTTGCTCTAAGATTGGTCTTGATTCCCGTCTAATGATTGATTTCTGTAAGGATTTTGCCTCTCACGTTGATTCTTTTAAAAAGAAGAGAGATCAGCATCGTGAACCTTTCAAAGAGTTACCTGTTGATATTCATGTTGCTGACCCTATTTTGCATGCAGTTATATATGAAACGCCTCCTTTTCCCGAAAGGATAAGGGAGCACTCTCTTGTGACAGGCATAATAAATAAAAGTGAGAGAAGAATTGATGAGCCTGAGGACCAGATCAAGGTCGATCCTCAAGTTGCATTGGTTAAAGACCTTGTTACTAATGATGTTTTGGATTCCAATGTAAATTTTTGTGCTGTTTCCACTAACCTTGTCACAGCCAAGAATAAAGGCCCAATTTCAGGTACTCCAGTAGTATCTGTTAAAATAGGAGATCACAATTATTATGGGCTATGCGATTTGGGATCGAGTGCTAGTGCTATCCCCTATTCACTTTATCAAGAGATCATCGGTGAGATTTCACCTTGTGAACTTGAAGAAGTTGATGTTACCATTCATCTTGCAAACAGAGCAACTATCTCTCCTATCGGAATTGTGAGAGACGTTGAAGTCCTATGTGGAAAGGTAAAATACCCTACCGACTTTCTAGTAGTTGGTTCAGTGAGGGACAATTTTTGTCCTATTATTTTTGGTAGACCTTTTCTCAGAACTTGTGGAGCTATAATAGATTGCAAGAAAGGTAAAGTTTCTGTTGAATTCAATGGTGAGCCATATGAATTTAACTTTTCTAAGTTCTCTAAGCAGCCTCGTGGTACCGATTTACCTAGTGATGATAAAATTATTGAAAGTATTGCTTCTATTGCTATTCCCCCTAATGATCCTTTGCAGCAATATATGGAGGACCACGAGAATGATTTGCATATGCGGGAAAGAAATGAACTAGATGAAATATTCTTGAGACAACCTGCTATCCTGAAGCACAACCTTCCGGTTGAACCTTTGGGAATTTTATCAAAACCAAAAGAAGACCCGGTGTTCGATCTTAAACCTCTTCCCGATACGCTCAAGTATGCTTATTTAGATGAAAAGAAAGTATATCCTGTTATTATCAACTCTAACCTATCAGGATATGAAGAATAGCGACTATTGGAAGTACTTCGTAAACACCGAGGTGCAATTGGCTATACCCTTGATGACCTTAAGGGGATTAGTCCATCTATCTGTCAACATACTATCAACCTTGAGCCCGATGCTAAACCAGTTGTTGATCATCAACGACGGTTGAACCCGAAGATGATGGATGTTGTAAGAACTGAGATTCTCAAGCTTCTAGCCGCAGGTATTATCTACCCTATAGCTGATAGTAAGTGGGTAAGCCCGGTACATTGTGTTCCTAAGAAAGGAGGTACAACTGTGGTTCCTAATGATAAGAATGAACTAATACCTCAGAGAATTATTATTGGATATAGAATATGTATTGATTACAGGAAGCTGAACAAGGCAACCAGGAAGGATCACTACCCGTTGCTGTTCATCGACCAAATGCTTGAAAGGTTATCCAAAAATACCCACTTTTGTTACCTCGATGGTTATTCTGGCTTCTCTCAAATTCATGTTAACACTGCTGATCAAGAGAAGACCACTTTTACTTGTCCCTATGGTACTTATGCTTACAGGCGTATGCCTTTTGGTTTATGTAATGCCCCTGCTACTTTTCAAAGGTGTATGTTTGCTATCTTTCATGGTTTCTGTGAGGAGATTGTGGAAGTCTTCATGGACGATTTCTCCGTCTATGGAACTTCCTTTGACCATTATCTCCACAACCTTAATAAAGTTTTGCCGAGATGTGAGGAGACAAATCTGGTACTCAACTGGGAGAAGTGCCACTTCATGGTTAACGAAGGAATTGTTCTTGGTCACAAGATTTCTGAAAGGGGAATTGAGGTGGACAAGGCCAAGATCAAAGCAATTGAGAGGATGCCCTATCCAAGGGACATCAAAGGATTCAGGAGACAAACTTCTCATATGAGACTGGAGAACCCCTTCCATGGAAGCGCTTCGCCGACTACGTGATCAACGTCAACAAGAATGAGGAGTGAAATCTCCTTGGGTAATGGCATCCCCTTGGCTTGTTCCAAGCTTGGGGGAGTGCACGGTATCTTTATCTTTATCTTTTGTCTTTTAGAGTCAAGTAGAGTCGTATCATGTCTAGGGAGGTTATTATATGAAATAGGTGTGTGCATTGAGGTCTATCACTCCTTCTGTGGAGAGATTGTATCCGTGAGTGTGGAGTCATCTATGATGGAATATTACTGAGAAGTCTATTGGTTCCTTTGCTGCACTCGGTATTCTCTTCACGCAATCGACCTTATATGATGATTCTTATGGGGAGTATTGACCTTATATCAGGTATGGCTTTGAAAAATTTATTTAATCTTGGCAAACATAGCTTTGGTCATAACAACAAGCATGATTTTCTTAAAGTAGCGACATAGCCAAAACCTTTATGTTATTATGCTTAAAGTGTTATGCTGACAAGGAAGACAACTTGATGTGTTATGCTTATTTAATGTTTATGCTTTATATTGCTTTGCATCTTAGTCATCATCAATTATCTGTTCTCTCAATGCCTTTGCTAGCCTAAACTCTGTACTAAGCGGAATTCTGCTTGTGCATCCATACCCTTAAACCAATACCTTCCATATGAGTCCACCATACCTTCCTATTCGTGGTATTCCACTACCACCTCCTAAAGTATAGAATTTATGTGTTATCCTTAAATGTTCAAAATCTTCTATTTTGTGCCCCTGTTTTAGCTCATGAGGAAGTAGTAGTTAATTCATGATCTTTTTAAGTTGGACAAGTTTTACCCCGGGATTGCATGTCTAATCTGCAAACCCCCAATACGAGGAGGAACTGGCATGAGTGCGCCCGGCTCATAAAAGATAATACAACAAACAGACCCTCCTTCACGCTTTGTTCATGAGAAATCAGAAAACTTTTGGCAGTGATAAACAAAGGAGATTAAGGGGATGTGATCGTCCCCGTGCGGGAGCCGTTCCTCAAAACTTGTCCAGTTTGAGAAGTAATTGAGTTATCTATTAGCATTCGTTGACAAATCATGCACCTCTCAAAACTTGTTTTCATTCTGTTTGATTTAAGGATAGCACATGAGTTTTCCCTACTTCCCTAGAGCAGGGCCTATCTCTTAGTTTTAGGTTGAGTCAGTTATTCCTACTTCCTTCTATTCTTAAAGAGAGCAGACATTTGATGTTGACGAGGATTCATTCATATAAAGTTGCATTAAGATTTGTCATATCATATCCTTGTTGACATTATCATTTGATAAGTAAGTTGTTTGTCAAGCCCAGCTAAAGCAAACATCTTCCTTTGTGTTAACACTTTCACTTCTTGCCTAATAACATGTTCTTTCAAAAGCTTCAATTAATCTCATCAAAACATAAAGAGAAAGAGCAAAAGTAAAAGCTATTAGTTGTTCTTTGACCAAAGGACATGTTTGCCATGATTTGATGAGTTTCCTTAGCCCTACTTTCGATTATAAGTGTTACCACTCTTTTATAAGGGCCTTATGAGTTGAAGATTGCTGTTGAGGATATTTGAGTTTGGTGAAGAAACTGTGATGCTTCTTGTCCGTATTCTATTTATCGACACTTCACTCTCTAAACTTGTGGACAGGTTTACCGAGCTCAGTATTCGCTTTAGGACAAGCGAGGTCTAAGCTTGGGGGTGTTGATACGTCCAAAATGCATAACTATTTTATATCGTAATTCATCCTTATTCATTGATATATTTCACATTACGATGATGTTCTTGTGTTGTTTTGGCCTATTTTACACAGTTTGCAACTTTCCGGTGCCGAAGCAGCAGACGCAGGATTCAGCGGTAAAAAGTGGACGCTGAGTTGCTGAAGAAGAATACCTCCAAATTACCTGAAAATCGACGGAGGGTATTTTCCAGAAGGATCACGAAGATATGCAAAAGAGCAACCAGAGGGGGACCACAGGGTGCCCAGGCGGCCACCTGGCGCGGCCCCCACCCTGGCCGCGCCGGGAGGGCGCCTGGAGCCCCTGGCCCACTCCAGGCTCCCCTCTCTGGCCTATATACTCATCGTCATCCAGAAACCCTAAAGAGAGGGGAGTTTACGGAGTTCCGCCGCCGCTCCGTGGCGGAAACCTACAGAGAAGAAAAGCCATCTCCGGCGGGCAGATTCCGCCGGGGAGATCACCTCCCGGAAGGGGAGATCATCGCCATCGTCATCACCATCGTCACGGGCATCATCGAGATCATCATCAACATCATCCCCAACATCAGCACCATCTCCATCTTCATCCAATCTCATCTCACAATTGCAACTTGTGTTGTAATCCGTACTATCTATCCTCTCTACCCTATCGGTGTTGATTACTACATTGTGGTGAATGCTATTGAGTTTTGTTGAAGAAATATCATTGTGTCCAGATTGTTTATCATCCATCTATCTCCACTGATCATGATCTCTTTTATGTCTTGTGAGTAGTTACTTTAGTTCTTGAGGACATGGGAGAAGTCTTGTTGTTAGTAGTCATATGATGTTGAAGTAATATGTGTTGTTTGATACTTAAGTTGTGTTGTTATTTTCCCAGTGGTGTTGTGTGAGTCGAACACTCAACACTTCGCCTTATTAAGGACCTAGGGGAATACATTGTGTACAAAGAATGCTTACGGTGGGTTGCCGGAGAGACAGAAACCTGAACCCCAGTTCGCACGCTTTTGCACATGGGAACAATGGATCATCGATCGTATTGCTATGGTTAGACTTTTGCCTTAAATACTATCTTGTATTTGCGGATGCTTGCAAGGTGTTTAATCATAAGAGTGCACTCATCTTAGTCTAGAGGATGTACTAGCATAGATCCACCCACTCAACACTTATCAACACATCACATAGTACCGATACGGAAAATGACTAAAGCACATGACTACCTCTCCCGTGTGTCCTCAAGAACACTTTAGCCTTTATAAGTTCAGTTGCTAGGCCTCTCCTTTGCTCAGAAAGGATTGGGCCACTTGTTACTCTCCAGTGCCTTTTACTTTGCTCACTTTTACTTTCCTATTGCTTATATCAAGAAAACCCCTAAAAAGTTATCTTTCAGTGCTTGCAGTTATTCCTTGCTCAGAATCACTTATCAATACCTTCTGCTCCTCGTTGGGTTCGACACTCTTACTTATCGAAAACACTGCAATAGATCCCTTACGGTTGTGGGTCATCAGGGCTGCGTTCAGGTCACGCCTGGCGTATGCCCTACCAGGTCCCCCGGGCCTGGTCGACACACAACCCTCCCGAGCACAAGCCCGACGAGGACATGTATGAGGTCTGTTCGTACGTCAAGGGGGGCCCTTGGGCATCGCGACCCAAGGGCCTAACTGGTCCCGTAGCCCCTCACTCCCTGGTCTTGTCCTGGTGATCCGGCCAAGCCAGCGGCGGCTGAGGTACGCGCGGGGCCGGGCCCTGCCGACGCAGAACGCTAAGGCCGGCTTGCGCACTACCTTTCTCAGGGTTGTTCGTACGTTCAAGGGTACCCTTGGGCATCGCGACCCAAGGGCCTAACTGGTCTCGTAGCCCCTCATTATCTGGTCTTGTCCTGGTGATCCGGCCAAGCCAGCGGCGGCTGAGGTACGCGCGGGGCCAGGCCCTACCGACGCAGAACGCAAAAGCTCCGCCTAGCGCTTCCTACCTACGGACCGTTTGCACGTCAAGTGGGACTCCTGAGTATCGCGACTCAGGAGCCTAACTATTCACGTAGCCCCTCACTCCCTGGTCTTGTCCCGGTGATCTGGACAAGCCAGCGGCGGCTGAGGTACGCGCGGGGTCGGGCTCTGCCGACATAGAACGACACATAGGAAGGGAACCGTGAATATCTAGCAATTATTACAAGCCAAATTGTCCTTCAAGCATCAAACAAAAGTTTTAACGCCTCCACGAGGCCCGTAACATGTTGGAGGAAAACGAAGATAGGGAGAAGCACCGTCACTCACCAGCATGCCCTTCCTTCAGCCTTAGGTGCCGCTGCCAGAAAGCACTTCTCCGTCGAAGGCATTGCCACGCCCTGAGGAGTCGGTCTTGGCCGCGGGATCGGTGGCGCCGTCGATTGGGGGTGAGGGGTCGATGGCGAGGAACTTCTTCAACAAGGCCTCTAGATGGCCCTTGACGGCTTCAGCAGCGGCCTCGTAGCGCTCCACCTCTACGGGCTCGAGCATTGCCCCAAGGTCAGCGTTGGGATCGCGAAGGTGGAGGTGGCTAAGAACGCGCATCAGGGCAGAAGAAGGAAGCATGCGAGCTTCCTCCTCCGCTAGGGGGCCGGTCTCGCGAACGACACCCTCGAGCGCCAAGACAAGATAATGAAGGAGCTGGGCGGGGCCTTCATCGTCTGTCGCTAGCGGTTTCTCCAAGCCCTTCTCGTAGAGTGCCCTTAGTGCTTGGCGGGAACTCTCCTCAAGAGACTTGAAGGCCGCGCGGTCCTCAGCCAGAAGCTTCGCCTTGGTTGCCAGCTGGGCCTCCTTTGCTTCCATCGCCTGCCTCAGCTCCTCCCGGTGACTACGCTCTGCAGACAACCCCTTCGCCAACTGCTCCAACTCGGCGTCGCGGCTGGCTACAGCGTCTTCTTGGGCCTTCATCTTCTCCTTGTCCACCTTGCACTTGCTACACATGGCCTACAGCTCGGTCTCCATCGACTGGTAGCGCTCCTTGACGGCCTGCACATCCTTCAGCGCCGCCTTGCAAGCGGCTGCGGCCTGGTCGGCGGCCTGCTTGTCCTCTTCGGAGGCCGCCACTACTCGTCTCACCGCGTCCCGGATAGAAGCGTTGGAATTCAGCCAGCCAGAAACCAGCTCCAAGCGCCCAGTCGCCAGGCAATGATCAGCGCCTTGGAGGTCATCCTGGAGCCGCATCAGCGCGGAAAAGGCCTCCTTCAAGGGGCCGGGCGGAGCCGAAGGGCCGCGAGTTAACGGCACGATCGGAGTAGGGGGTTGTGGCATGGTCAAGACCTCCTGAGCCTTGGCAGCGCCAGCAGAGGAGCTGACGATGGGTGCCTCCGGAGCCCGCTCGACCAAGGATGTGACCCCCACCTGAGGTTCGTCGACAGGGCCTTGCGACAGCGACCGAGCAGTAGAAGAAGGGGCTGCTTCGCCACCCGTCTGCGTCAAAGGGGGTGAAGTCAAGCCAGACCGTTGGGCCTCTGATGCGGCTGCCTCCTCCCTCTTCTTATTCGACAACGGCGTTGGCCTAGCAATGCAGGGGAAGACGTCATGAATCAACAACGAAATCAAGAATGAAGACAAAACCAGGCCAAAGTACTCAGTGGTCCACGGCGGCGAAACCTCGCGGCCTCTTCAGAACCATGGATCCCAGGGGCCCCACAGCCTGGTCCACGGGAGCGCGAGCCCCCAGAGCAGACGAGTCCGTATCAGCCGGCACAACAACAACATCTGGCAGTGCAGAAGCCGAGGCCCCATCTCGGGAGATTAGCACCGACCTGCCCTTCGTCGAGACCCCAGCCGGTGGCTTCTTTGAGGGGGTGAGCTTGGACCTCGTGACAACCTCGGCCGGGGGTGCCGCCTCCTTCATCGGGTGGTCGTCGGCGTCATTGTCATCAGGCAAGGCGCGAAGGAGGTCGGCCTTGCATGGAGGGGAGGACTCCCCGGTCCCCTCCACAGTCGCCTCTGAGTCATCTTCCCCGCCAGAGTCGCCCAAAGACAGCTCCACCGGTTCCGCTGCCACCCGAGCTTTAGGTGGCGCCGGGGGCACAAGCCCGCGCCCGTCGAAGGTAGGCATGGAAGCCACCACCATTGCCCTATCCTGGCGGTGGTACAAGGGGACATGATTAGCAGGCGGATATCCCAGATCGTCCCCAACTAGGAGACGGAGAGCTGCCCCAAGCTGCTCGGCGGACAGTGCGTCACGGCGCAGTCGGAGGTTGTCCGCCTCGTCCCCGAGTGTCCACAAGGGGTGCGAGCGTGCCGGAAGTGGAGCTACGCGGCCTGCCAAGAATTCTTTGATGATCATGGCCCCCATCAGCTTCTCCACCTCTGGATCATTAGGCTTCAGGTCTGCGGTCATCTTCTCCAACACCTTCTCTACCCGGGGATCGATGAGCTTCGTGCTGAGCCACCTATCACCCAGCTCGGGCATAGCCGTCGGCAACACCAGTCGAGGATGGGAGCACTTGGCATACACGAAGACCTATTTGTTCCTGAAGTTCTCGGCCTTCTTCCCGGCCTTCAAGATCGCGTTGGCCCTGTTCGGCGCGACGAAATTGGCACTCCCAGAACAAAGTTTGCCCTTGTTCCTGAGGTAGAAGAAGTGGTGAAGCAGCGCTATGGATGGCATCACCCCAATGAATGCCTCGCAGTAGAAGGCGAAGATTGACAGGAGGAGGACAAAATTGGGATGAAGATGAAGGGCATGCAACTTATAGTGGCTGGGGACAGAGAAAAAGAAATCGGAGAAAGGAGGGACGAGCCCCGCAAAACACTGCTCATAAAGAAGGCATAGAAGGTACTCTTGGAGTCCTCCGGCTCGGCAAAGGCGGCTCGGACCGTGGTCTTCCCCTTCTCGTTGGTGTCCTCCGCCGTCATCAGGAGCACGGCGGCATGGTTCGTCTCCGAGACGCTGGGCGCCCACAAGGCCGGCTCGTTCCAGGCGGACGGAGCAGTGGCCTTCGACTTGCCGGACGCTATCTGCTGCAAGCTCGGAGGGGAGACGGTGGAGATCTGGAGTCTTGCGGAGGAGAGAAGCAAGAAAGGGGATCTAGAGCGAGGCAAAGGCTAGCAATGAAGGCATAGCAGCACACACTTACCTTTTGTCAGCCGTGCGGTCACCGAGGCAGCATGAGAAAGTGGAGACACTCACGTCCCATCAATCGCCCCACGTCAATCAAGGCCGCATGCTTTTGGGGCCCACAACACTCTACACTTGACCCTTGGCTTCGCTGCGAAGCCAAGCCCGAGCGCACCCTGCGCCCGGGGGCTACTGTCGACGTTCTGGGAATGGGGGTACCCAGATTTTCCTGCCTGCGGCCCAGGGCACGACTCATCAGGCAGCTTGGTATGGCCCAACTTCGTCAGCAACCACTCAAGACCCTCGCGAGGGGCCAAGCCTCACGAGGCGGATGACGCAAGACCTCCCGTGGGGCTGCCTCACTAGGCTGGCTCCGGAGGAGCGGAGATATCAAGGCAAGGGGCACCTCGCGAGGTCCTCATGACGTGAGAAGTGACGACCAAGACCAGGCTTGCGCCAGCGGGCGCAGGGTGCCAGTTTCCTCTTTGGTGCTAAAGGAGCAGGCGCATGCGAGGAGTCCCAAGGCGTCAGGCAAAGGTTTCCATATCGGTGCAACCAGACCAAGACCAGTAGGATGGTAGAGCAGAGGTCATCGCAGAGCTCACGGTGGCATCACCACTAGAGCCTTTGGCAGGCGAAGACCACCTTTTGTCAGGATAGCTTGTACTAGCTGCCCCTTTCAAATTTGGGCGTTGTGGGATCCCTTCCCGCCCAATATTTGGGAAGAGGACCCGGGCCACTATAAATAGGACTAGCCACCACCATTGGGATCATCTGGTCCGGAGTTGATCAGATAGAAGGCCACACACCCACAAGCTCACCTGAGCGCGAGAACATCTCTCCTCAGGAGGCTGTTCTCCCCATGTACTAGTTCTTTCTCAGCCTACAAGGCAATCCACCACACCACACTGGATTAGGGTATTACACCACAATGGTGCCCCGAACTAGTATAAACCTTATGTCCCTTGTTCTTCGGATCTGATGAGCTAGGCCTAGGGATCGGTGAGTAGACGAGCTAGGGCGGAAGGAGAGATCTTCGTGCGCACCCCAGAGTTCGAACCACAAGGGTTTTGCTGGAACCCAATATCCGACATATATAATTTTTGGCCTCGCGAAGGAGAAAGTATCGCTCAAGCTTGGGGGAGGCTTAAGTCAATGTTATATTCATGCCCCTATCATGAGCTCTCAAGAGAAATTATTATTCAAAATATTTATGCTTGGCTTTCTCTCAATAATCGCTCCATGCTCGATACTTCTTGTACTGGTTCTTTTATGATGAAGACTATTGAATTCAAATGGGATATATTGGAAAGAATTAAACGCAACTCTGAAGAGTGGGATCTCGACGAATGTAAGGAGTCAGGTATAACACCTAAGTTTGATTGTGTCAAATCTTTTATGGATACCGATGTTTTTCGTGAATTTAGCACTAAATATGGACTTAACTCTGAGATAGTAGCTTCTTTCTGTGAATCATTTGCTACTCATGTTGATCTCCCTAAGGATAAGTGGTTTAAATATCATCCTCCCATTGAAGTAAAAGTAGTTGAACCCGTTAAAGTTGAAGAAAATACTATCACTTATAATGTTTATCCTATTGTTCCTACCGCTTATATTGAGAAACCACCCTTCCCTGCTAGAATAAAGGATCATGCCAAAGCTTAAACTATGGTTCGTAAGAGTAATACTAGAACACCTACACCCTCTGAGCAAATTAAAGTTGAACCTAGTATTGCATTGGTTAAGGATCTCTTGGTCGATAATATTGATGGGCATGTTCTTTACCTTTGTGATGAAGTAACTAGAATTGCTAGACCCGATACTAAAAGTAAACATAGACCTATTGTAGGCATGCCTGTTATTTCTGTTAAAATAGGAGATCATTGCTATCATGGTTTATGTGATATGGGTGCTAGTGCAAGTGCAATACCTCATTCCTTATACGAAGAAATTATGCACGAAATTGCACCTGCTAAGCTAGAAGGTATTGATGTTACCATTAAGCTTGCTAATAGAGATACCATTTCACTAATTGGGATTGTTAGAGATGTTGAAGTCTTGTGTGGGAAAGTTAAATGCCCTACTGATTTTCTTGTTCTTGGTTCCCCACAAGATGACTTTTGTCCCATTATATTTGGTAGACCCTTCTTGAATACTGTTAATGCTAGGATAGATTGCAAAAAGGATGTTTTTATTATTGGATTAGGGGATATGTCTCATGATTTTAACTTTGCTAAATTTCGTAGACAACCCCATGATAAAGAATTGCCTAGTAAAGATGAAATTATTGGTCTTGCTTCTATTGCCGTGCCTCCTAACGATCCTTTAGAACAATATTTGCTAGACCATGAAAATGATATATTAATGAATGAGAGAAGGGAAATAGATGAAATTTTCTTTAAACAGGGACCTTTATTGAAACACTACTTGCCTGTTAAAATTCCAGGGGATCCTCCTCCACCCAAGGGTGATCCCGTGTTTGAGATCAAACCATTACCTGGTACTCTTAAGTATGCTTATCTTGATGAAAAGAAGATATATCCTGTTATTATTAGTGCTAAACTGTCAGAGCAAGAAGAAGAGAGATTATAGAAAACTCCGAAGAAGCACCGTGCTGCCATTGGATATACTCTTGATGATATTAAGGGCATTAGTCCCACTCTATGCCAGCACAAAATAAAATTGGATAAAGAAGCTAAACCGGTTGTTGATCACCAAACGGTTAAGTCCTAGGATGAAGGAAGTGGTAAGGAAAGAAATACTAAAGCTTCTAGAGGCAGGTATAATTTATCCAGTTGCTGATAGTCAGTGGGTAAGTTCTGTCCATTGTGTCCCTAAGAAGGGGGGTATTACTGTTGTTCCTAATGATAAAGACAAATTGACCCCACAAAGAATTGTTACAGGTTATAGAATGGTAATTGATTTCCGCAAATTAAATTTAGCCAGTAAAAAGGATTGTTACCCTCTACATTTTATTGATCAAATGCTATAAAGACTGTCCAAACATACACATTTTTTCTTTCTAGATGGCTATTCTGGTTTCTCTCAAATACCTGTGTCAAAAGAGGATCAAGAAAACACCACTTTTACTCGCCCTTTCGATACCTTTGCTTATAGACGTATGCCTTTTGGCTTATGTAATGCACCTGATACCTTTCAAAGATGCATGATGGCTATATTCTCTGATTTTTGTGAAAAGATTGTTGAGGTTTTCATGGATGATTTTTCCGTTTATGGAACTTCTTTTGATGATTGCTTGAGCAACCTTGATCGAGTTTTGTAGAGATGTGAAGAAACTAATATTGTATTGAATTGGGAGAGGTGCCACTTTATGGTTAATGAAGATATTGTCTTGGGGCATAAAATTTCTGAAATAGGTATTGAAGTTGATAAAGCTAAAGTTGATGCTATTGAAAAGATGTCGTGTCCCAAGGACATCAAAGGTATGATAAGTTTCCTTGGTCATGCCGGTTTTTATAGGAGGTTCATTAAACACTTCTCAAAAATTTCTAGGCCTCTGACCAATCTCTTACAAAAATATGTTCCTTTTGTCTTTGATGATGATTGTGTAGAAGTGTTTGAAATACTTAAGAAAGCCTTGATATCTGCACCTATTGTCCAGCCACCTGATTGGAATTTACCCTTTGAAATTATGTGTGATGCTAGTGATTGTGCTGTAGGTGCTGTTCTAGGATAAAGAGTTGATAAGAAATTGAACGTTATCCATTATGCTAGTAAACCTTTAGACAGTGCCCAGAGAAATTATGCTACTACTGAAAAATAATTTTTAGCAGTTGTATTTGCTTGTGGTAAGTTCATGCCTTACATTGTTGATTCTAAAGTAACTGTTCACACTGATCATGGTGCTATTAAATATGTTATGGAAAAGAAATATGCTAAACCTAGACTTATTAGATGGGTTCTCCTACTACACGAATTTGATTTGCATTTTATTGATAGAAAGGGAGCTGAGAACCCTGTTGCAGACAACTTGTCTAGGTTAAAGAATATTCTTGATGACCCACTACCTATAGATGATAGCTTCCCCGATGAAGAATTAGCTGTCATAAATGCTTCTTGTACTGCTCCATGGTATGCTGATTATGCTAATTACATTGTTGCTAAATTTATACCACCTAGTTTCACATACCAGCAAAAGAAAAAGTTTTTCTAGGATTTAAGACATTGCTTCTGGGATGACCCACACCTTTATAAAGAAGGAGTAGATGGTGTTATTAGACGTTGTGTACCTGAGCATGAACAAGAAGATCCTACTCAAGTGTCACTCCGAGGCTTATGGAGGACACCATGGTGGAGATAGAACTGCACATAACGTATTGCAATCCGGTTTTTATTGGCCTACTCTCTTCAAGGATGCCCGTAAGTTTGTCTTGTCTTGGGATGAATGTCAAAGAATTGGTAATATTAGTAGACGTCAAGAAATGCCTATGAACTATTCACTTGTTATTAAACCATTTGATGTTTGTGGCTTTGATTATATGGGACCGTTTCCTTCCTCTAATGGGTGTACACATATTTTAGTTGATGTTGTTTACGTTACTAAGTGGGTAGAAGCTATTCCAACTAGTAGTGCTGATCATAACACCTCTATTAATATGCTTAAAGAAGTTATTTTTCCAAGGTTTAGAGTCCCTAGATACTTAATGACTGATGGTGGTTCACATTTTATTCATGGTGCTTTCCGTAAAATGCTTGCTAAGTATGATGTCAATCATAGAATGGCATCCCCATATCACCCATAGTCTAGTGGTCAAGTAGAACTGAGTAACAGAGAGCTAAAAATAATTTTGCAAAAGACTGTTAATAGATCTAGAAAGAATTGGTCCAAGAAACTTGATGATGCATTATGGGCTTATCGAACTGCATATAAAAATCATATGGGTATGTCTCCGTATAAAATGGTTTATAGAAAAGCATGTCACTTATCTATCGAACTAGAACATAAGGCATATTGGGCCATTAAAGAGCTCAATTATGATTTCAAACTTGCCGGTGAGAAGAGACTATTTGACATTAGTTCACTTGATGAGTGGAAACCCAGGCCTATAAAAATGCCAAATTGTTTAAATAAAAAGTTAAAAGATGGCATGACAAAAGGATACAAAAACGTGAGTTTAACGTAGGTGATTATGTTTTGGTATGCAACTCTCGTTTAAGATTTTTTTGCAGGAAAACTCCTCTAAATGGGAAGGTCCTTACGTTATCGAGGAGGTCTATCATTCTGGTGCCATAAAAATCAACAACTTCGAAGGCACAAATCCAAAGGTGGTGAACGGTCAAAGAATCAAACATTATATCTCAGGTAATCCCATAAATGTTGAAACCAATGTTATTGAAATCGTAACCCCAGAGGAATACATAAGGGGCACTTTCCAGAACGTTTCATACTCCAATAAGGAAGAGGTATGTGGTACGGTAAGTAAACCGACTCCAAAATAGTTCTAATAGCAATTTTTCTCCATTTTGGAATATTTAAGAAAATAGGAAAATAAGAAGTAGTCTGAAAGGGACACGAGGCATCCACGAGGGTGGAGGGCGCGCCCTACCCCCTAGGCATGCCCCCTGCCTCGTGGGCACCTCGTGTGCCCTCCGGACTCCGTTTTCTTGCACGATACTTCTTTCGATCGGTAAAAATTCATTATATAATCCTCCGAAGGTTTTGACCACCGTACCACGACAAAATCCTCTATTTTTATTTTGAGTTGCCTCTGTCGCAGATTAGAGCAAGATGTTTTCTCAAGAGTCAGTTGGAGAGAGTCGGGTGTCTCAGCCGACACCGGGACCAGGAGCAAACAGCGATGCTGACCACTTTGGGCCATCAATAGAGGAAGAGATGGAGACCAACTTGAAAAGGATAGATGCCATGGAGGAGGATGAAGAAGTTACTTCTTGTTTTAGAGCTGGATTCACGATGGGGGAACTACAAAGCTCAGCTATTCCAAACTCGGTCATCCCTTCCAATGTCAGATTTCTCTCTTATGAAAATATGAAAAAGAGTGTTACTTGTTCTCCCGCAGCTATGCTACATCCTTGGGTGAAAGGATCTTTAGCCGTCACGGGTAAGCTTCGTAAGGAAATAATGGACCTCAAGCAGCAACTCAATAAGCTCGAGGAGGAGAATCGTATCCTAAGGGGTATCATCGCCAAGAATATCACATCGCCACCTCCGAAGAAAGAGACATAAACACATGGGTATGGGCACTCCCCTTGGCAACTGCCAAGCTTGGGGTAGGTGCCCTGACATCATATCATCACCTCTATCTTTACCGTTTTTCTTAGTTCGATCCTTTTGGTTGTATCCTATTCTAGTAGAATAAAGTTTAGTATGATCTAGTTGTGAGCTATGCTTTATGATCCTTATCAATGTAATCGAGTCCATGAGCTATATATATATATATATATATATATATATATATATATATATATTAGTTCTGAGTCAAGGGCTTGATTATCTCACTATGACCATGAGGGAATAAAAGAAAGAATAAAAAGAAATAAAGAGATCATATTGATCTTATGGAAAGTAATGACTTCACAAATAAAGAGTATGATGAATAAAAGTTGTTGAGAGTTGACAAACATAGTTTTGGTCATCGTTGCAATTAATAGGAAGTAATAAAGAAAGAGAGGTTCTCACATATAAATATACTATCTTGGACATGTTTTACGATTGTGAGCACTCATTAAAATATGTCATGCTAAAAATTTGATGTTGGACAAGGAAGACAACGTAATGGGTTATGTTTCCTTATATCCGAAATAAAGTATATTGTCATGGATCATCCAACATGTTGAGCTTGCCTTTCCCCCTCATGCTAGCCAAACTCCTTGCACCAAGTAGAGATACTAATTGTGCTTCCAAATATTCTTGAACCCAGTTTTGCCATTAGAGTCCACCATATCTACCTATGGATTGAGTAAGATCCTTCAAGTAAGTTGTCATTGTTGCAAGCAATAAATAATACTCTCTAAATATGTATGATCTATTAGTGTGGAGAAAATAATCTTTATACGATCTAGTGATATGGAAGCAATAAAAGTGACGGACTGCATAATAAAGGTCACTATCACAAGTGGAAATATAAAGTGACGTTATTTTGCATTAAGATTTTGTACATCCAACCATAAAAGCACATGACAACCTCTGCTTCCCTCTGTGAAGGGCCTATATTTTATTCTTGTCCTATACCTTATACAAGAGTCATGGTGATCTTCACCCTTCCTTTTTACATTTTATCCTTTGGCAAGCACATTGTGTTGGAAAGGACATGACACATATATCAGATTGGATGTAAGTTATCATAAACTATTATAGTTGACATTACCCTTGAGGTAAAAGGTTGGGAGGCAACACTATAAGCCCCTATCTTCCTCTGTGTCTGATTAAAACTCCATACCCATAAGTATTGCATGAGTGTTAGCAATAGTGAAAGACTAAATGATAGTTGAGTATGTGGAGTTGCTGAAATGCTCTTATATTGACTCTTTCCGATGTTATGATAAATTGCAATTGCTTCAATGGCCGAGATTATAGTTTCCTACTTTTCAATGAAGTTTCTGATTCGTACATGACATTGTGAATAGATTGTTACTTCAGCATAAGAAATAATATGACAATATATATGTGTTGCTATTATAATAATGATCATGATGCCCTCATCTCTGTATTTTATTTTATCGACATCTCTATCTCTAAACATGTGGACATATTTTTCGATATCGGCTTCCGCTTGAGGACAAGCGAGGTCTAAGCTTGGGGGAGTTGATACGTCCATTTTGCATCATGGTTTTATATCGATATTTATTGCATTATGGGCTGTTATTACACATTATGCCACAAAACTTATGCCTTTCCTCTCTTATTTTACAAGGTATACATGAAGAGGGAGAACGCCGGCAGCTGGAATTCTGGACTGGAAAAGGAGCAAATATTGGAGACCTATCCTGCACAACTCAAAAAGTCCTGAAACTCCACAAAAGTCAGTTTTGGAATATATATAAAATATCGGGCGAAGAAAGCACCAGAGGGGGGCTACCCACTGTCCACGAGGGTGGGAGCGCGCCCTACCCCCCTGGGCGCGCCCCCTGCCTCGTAGGCCACCTGGCAGCCCCCCGATGCCCATCTACTTGTATAAGGTGTCTTCTACCCTAAAAAAATAAGAAGGAAGCTTTCGGGACGAAGCGCCGCCATCTCGAGGCGGAACCTTGGCGGAAGCAATCTAGGGCTCCAGCGGAGCTGTTTAGTCGGGGAAACATCGCTCTGGGAGGGGGAAATCGTCACCGTCGTCATCACAATCGATCCTCTCATCGGGAGGGGGTCAATCTCCATCAACATCTTCACCAGCACCATCTCCTCTCAAAACCTAGTTCATCTCTTGTATCCAATCTTTGTCCCAAAACCTCAGATTGGTACCCATAGGTTGCTAGTAGTGTTGATTACTCCTTGTGGTTGATGCTAGTTGGTTTATTCGGTGGAAGATCATAAGTTCAGATCCTTTATGCATATTAATACCCCTCTGATTATGAACATGAATATGATTTTTGAATAGTTACGTTCATTCCTGAGGACATGGGAGAAGTCTTGCTATAAGTAGTCATGTGAATTTGGTATTCGTTCGATATTTTGATGACATGTATGTTGCCTTTCCTCTAGTGGTGTTATGTGAACGTTGACTACATGACACTTCACCATTGTTGGGCCTAGAGGAAGGCATTGGGAAGTAATAAGTAGATGATGGGTTGCTAGAGTGACAGAAGCTTAAACCCTAGTTTATGCGTTGCTTCGTAAGGGGCTAATTTGGATCCATATGTTTCATGCTATGGTTAGGTTTACCTTCATACTTCTTTTGTAGTTGCGGATGCTTGCAATAGAGGTTAATCATAAGTGGGATGCTTGTCCAAGGAAGGGCAGTGCCAAAGCACCGGTCCACCCACATACCAAATTATCAAAGTAACGAACGCAAATCATATGAGTGTGATGAAAACTAGCTTGACGATAATTTCCATGTGTCCTCGGGAGCGCTTTCCTTTGTATAAGATTTTGTCCAGGCTTTTCCTTTGATACAAAAAGGATTGGGCCATCTTGCTGCACCTTATTTACTTTTATTACTTGTTACTCGTTACACATTACCTTATCACAAAACTATCTGTTACCGATAATTTTAGTGCTTCACTACTAGGAAAAGGGCTATAGATGGGATGGATACTAATGGCGCACCTCACATGTGGTGCGCCACTAATATATAGCAGTGGCGCACCATGTGCAGGTGCACCATTAGTGTGGAATACGCTAATGGCACACCAGGCACATGGTGCGCCACTAGTAACATTTTTTTCCAAACATACTAATGGCGCATCCAGGCACAGTGCGCCATTACTAGTTGTACCTAGTAATGGCGCACCAGCCACAGAGTGCGCCACTACTATTCTTTTTTTCTTTATTTTTATTATTCTTTTTTTTGCAAAACTACTAATGGCGCACCGTGCCATAATGCGCCATTACTAGTTTAAACTAGTAATGGCGCACTATCCCACAGTGCGCCATTAGTATTTGTTTTTGCAAAACTACTAATGGCGCACCACCAGCAGGTGCGCCATTAGTAACCTGGGTTACTAATGGCGCATTTGGAGATGGTGCGTCATTAGTAACCTGGGACCAACAAGATATTTTGGACAGCCACACCTACCCACTCACTTTCTCCCCACTTCATTCTCTCCATCTCCTCCTCCAAAGCTTGTCTCGGCTGCCTCCTCCTTGTCACCTCATTTCCACCATAGATTCATCCAAATTAAGTGGTTAAATTACCTTCTTTTGATCGGTAAGTAAGGGGGAAGCTATCTTTATGTTGTTCTCCCTCCAACAATGTGCACATGTACTTTTTATGGCCTAGCTAGATCTATGTATGTTCGTGGTGTTGCATATGTTTATGGTGTTGCATATATGTCTGTGTTTGCAGGTACCGGTATTTGAAATGCGATAGTTGCCAATATTTTACCGGAATGTTGATTCATTTCCGTTTCGGCGAGAATTTTGGCATTATGCATTCTTTTTGGTCCTATTTTTAGGGAAAGTCATGCTAAATTTTTTCTTGGTCCTAAAATATCGTTTTGCTCTACCCCGCAGGCGACCATGGTCCGCACGATGACCGAAGGCATCGTGAATAGGTTTTTGAGCTCCGCGATAGCCGAGATGCTTCAAAAGAACGAGACGGAGATAAGATGTCCGTGTCGAAGATGCAAGCTGAAGAGCCTTATCGTGGACCCAGATTCCGGGCAGGTGCGGGACCACCTGCTCTTGCGTGGTTTCATGGATGGCTATCGGTGGCAAGGTGATGAAGATGACTACGAAGTCGTCCATGGGGGTCGGGCAAGAAATGAGGAAGGACAGCAAGACAACCACAAGGGCTCGGGCGGGCGAGAAGACGAAGAATCTCCAGGACATGATCACGACGGTGATGCTGTACACAGTCATCATGTAGAAGATGCAGGACATGATGATGAGGAAGATGCCGCAGCAGAGGACGAGCATGATCATGAAGATGATCATGCCGGCGGAGCAGACGACGCTGGACCATCGATGGGCTGGGTGCAGGACCCTCATATTCAAGAGCTGCTTCTCAAGCAGACGGATAACGCAAGAGCTACCGCCCGAGAGAAAGCCATGCTGGATCAACTGGAGATAGACGCGGTTACTCCATTGTATGAAGGATGCAGGCCCGAGGATACCCGCCTGAAAGTAACGCTCATGGCTCTAGAGATGAAGGTAAACCACAAAATGATCGACGCATGCTTCGACGAGAACATGTCATTCTGGCACGAAGGTCTTCCCAAGGGGAACAAGTGCCCGACCAGTTTCGAGGAGGCGAAGAAAATCGTGTGTCCTATGGATTTACCACACGTGAAATACCATGTGTGCATGAACAGTTGCATCATTTATCGAGACGAGCACGCGGAGTCTACCATATGTCCGGTGTGCGGCGTCACTCGATACAAGAAGAGGAAGAAAGCTCCTCGAAAAGTGGTGTGGTACTTTCCGATCACTCCTCGTCTGCAGAGGTATTTCGCGGACCCTAAGGTAGCAAAGCTCCTGCGTTGGCACGCGGATAGGGAGGAGAAGAAGCGAGAAGATGACACAAATGATCCGGAGATAAATAAAAAATACAAGATGCTGAGTCACCCTAAGGATGCGAGCCAGTGGCAAGCGTTGAACTTCGAAGATGCATAATTTGGGAACGATCCAAGGAACATCGTGCTGGGCGCGAGCACCGATGGAGTCAATCCGTTTGGCAGCCAGAGAAGCACACATAGCACCTGGCTTGTGTTTGTGTGGATGTACAACCTTCCTTCCTGGTTGTGCATGAAGAGGAAGTACATTCACATGAGTATGCTAATTGAAGGACCGAAACAACCAAGGAACGACATCAATCCGTATCTAGGGCTGCTGAAAGAGGAGCTAGACACGCTGTGGAAAAGGCCAGCCAATACGTGGGACGCCGCAGAGAAAGAATATTTCCCTATGAGAGCCGCACTGCTCACGACGGTGCACGACTATCTCGGTTACGGATATGTCGCGGGGCAGGTGGTCCACGGATTTTCTGGATGCGTCAGGTGCATGGATGACACAATGTATCATCAGCTAGATAGAGATCCCGGGTCTTCGAAAACTGTGTTCATGGGACATCGAAGGTGGCTTCGCGACGATGACCTGTGGAGAAAACGCAAGGATCTGTTCGATGGTGAAACCGAACCCCGAAGACGCCCGCGTACGAGGAGCGTCGAGGAAATAGACGAGCTGCTGAAAAATTGGAAAGATTTCCCACTGCCGGGAAAGAAGCAAAAGGCGCCAGAGCCAGGAAAGAAGCAAAAGGCGCCAGAGCCGCCGCTGAAGGTATGGAAAACGAGGTCTGTTTTCTGGGACTTGCCGTACTGGAAGATCCACCGTGTGCCTCACAGCCTTGATGTCATGCATATCACGAAGAACGTGTGCGAGAGTCTGATTGGTACCCTGTTCAACATGCCAGAGAGGACCAAAGATGGGCCGAAAGCAAGGGCAAACTTGAAATCAATGGGCATCAGGGAGGAGCTTCACGCTAGTGATGATGATGATGAGGCGAAGCAGGACACAGAAAGTCGTCGCAAAGGCAAAAAGGCCAAGAAGACCGGAAATGACTACCCTCCCACGTGCTTCACTCTAAGCCATGAGGAGATCGAGCAGTTTTTCACCTGCCTCGTAGGAGTAAAACTTCCTTACGGTTACGTGGGGAAGATAAGCAGATACATAGACCCAGCGAAGCAGAAGTTCAGCGGGATGAAGTCTCACGACTGTCACGTGCTGATGACGCAGATACTTCCAGTTGCAATCCGTGGGATCATGGACGCGCACATCCGTGAAATGCTATTTGGCCTATGCAAGTTTTTCGACATCATCCCTCGGAAGTCGGTTGGCGTGAGGAAACTTAGAAGGCTACATGAAGAGATCGTGGTGATACTATGCAAGCTTGAGATGTACTTCCCGCCCGCATACTTCGACGTTATGGTGCATCTGCTGGTCCATATCGTGGAGGATATCATCCAACTCGGTCCGACGTTCCTGCACAGCATGATGCCGTTCGAAAGGATGAATGGTGTCATCAACGGATACGTTCGCAACATGTCACGTCTAGAGGGAAGCATAGCCAGGGGCTTTCTGACCGAAGAGTGCATCTCCTATTGCACGAATTATCTAGGCATCGAGAACCCCGTTGGTCTGACCGTCAACAGGCACCTCGGCAGGCTCGCTGGATGGTGTCACCGTGAGGGTCGCTGCGAAATGCATGTCGACTTCGAGGGTCGACTCGCCGACTTTGAAAGAGCAAATCTAGTCGCGCTACAACACATAGACGTGGTCGATCCTTGGGTGGTAGAGCACAAAAACTTTATTGAGAAGACGTACAATGACCGAGGCCAACAGAGGACGGACGGAGATATTATCAAAGAGCACAACTCATGTTTCACGCGTTGGTTCAAGCAAAAGCTTCTGTCGTACCCTTTACATGAGGATTCTTCCGCGGAAGAACAACTCATATTCGCCTTGTCACAGGGCGCCGAGCACAACCTGATGACCTATGAGGCGTACGATATCAACGGCTACACATTCTACACCGAGGCCAAGGACATGAAGAGCGATGGTTATCAAAACTCCGGGGTAACGATGGAATCCTACACCGGTAACGACAAGGACAGATACTACGGAAGGATCGAGGAGATCTGGGAGCTGAGCTACGCTGGAGAGAAGGTCCCGATGTTCCGTGTTAGATGGGCCAAGAGCATCCTAAAAGAAGACCGATATTTCACCACCATGGTTATACCCGAAGCCAAATCCAAGACCGCGGGCGCAAACGTCACCGCGAAAAATGAGACATGGGTACTGGCTTCCCAAGTTGACCAATGCTTCTTCATTACCGACCCGTCAAAGCCCAGTCGTGTTGTCATGAGGAGAGGCAAAAGGAAGATCATCGGAATGGATGGAGTAGCCAATGAGCAAGACTTCGACAAGTACGGCGACCTGAAGATCGAACATGACGACGATGATGAAGTAGTAGCATACACCACAAGAAGAAGCAGGACCACCCTACCTAAAGGACGTCCGTTCCACAGAAGAACTCCATTTGAGAAAAAGAAGGGCAAGAAGATTGTGAACAGATAGCTAGCTAAGATCGATTGTATTTAAATCGTAGCCTTCATTTCTCGATTGTATTTCATGGGCACTTTTTGAACTCTTGAATGTTTTTAAATTTCATGGACACTCGATCTCGATCCCCCTCCATCTCGATCGCTATCCCACCTCGCCAGATCCGGCCCCCCTCGCCGCCGAGCACCCCCCGCTCCACCGGCCGCCGGCGCCGACCCCCCGCACCCTCCCCTACTCCACCGCCACCGATGACCCACCGCACCCTCCCACGCTCCACCGTCCGCCGCCGCCGACCCATGAACTCATGATATTTTCAAATAATAAATTTGTTGACATTTTTTCATATTCATAAATATTTTCAAATAACAAGTTTGATGATTTTTTTTAAAAAATAGGGTTTTTATCATTTATGCCACCGGTTGTGTCTCACTACTCAGTTTTGCCATTAGAAATTACAACTACTCAAAAATGCCATCGACCCGTGAGATACTTGCTAAAAAATGCCATTAGATATCTCAAAAAAGACATCGTTCTGTTAGATGTTTGCTCAAAATGCCATTAGACATTGTTATTTTCACATTAAACCCGTTGACCATGTTATATGACAAAAATAAGCCTAGACCCACATGTTAGTTCTCTGTATCTCACAATGATAAGTGTGGCCCCGCTTGTCAGGAGTAACCAAGTGAATAATTTTACAGGAAAATAAGAACGATGTTGGGATCAAGTGGGCCCCACACTTTATTGTACTGAGATAGAGGGAGAGACGGCATGTTGGTCCATAGTAATTTATGTCATTATAACATGTCAAAAGAGATTTGAGATCACAATAACTGTGTCTAGTGGCATTTTTGAGCATGTGCGTAATGAAGTGATGGCATTTTTGAGCAGTTGAAATTCATAGTGGCAAAACTGAGTAGTGGGATACAACCGGTGGCATAAATGATAAAAACCCTAAAAAATATTACTGTTTTATAAAAATATATTACTGTTATGATTTAGACAAGTTTGAACATATTTAAACACAAATAAGTATCAAACAACATTTTAAATGCATAAAAACAAAAATTGTGGAGCCTGGGAATCGAACCCAGGACCTCCTGGTGTGAGAGATGCGTGCTGACCAGTCGGGCTACTAGATGGGATTTGATGTGGATGAGGTTTGGTGAAACATAACCTGTTGGCTTGAACATAAAAAAAAAATACTAATGGCGCACCAGGGGGGAGGTGCGCCATTAGTATTCTGCCCCCCATCTATTCCCTCTGCCCCTCGCCCTCGCCCAGATCGATCCATTCCTCTCTCCCTCTCCCGACGCCGCTGCCCCGACGCCACGTCCCCCACCACCGCAGCTCCCCCGCGCCGTCGCCCCCCCGCCCCGACCCCCGCGCGCTGCCCCGACGCCGCCGGACTCCACCCC
>LR738714.1:178016721-178075151 GCA_902687465.1 Secale cereale | reverse complement strand
CCTCCTTTCCCCTAGGTTTTCTTGCCTCCTCCCACCATGGCTACCTCAAGCGAGCACTACCAGGCAGCCAATCTTTCTTTTTGATGATTTCGTCAACTGCAAGTTCATTGACATGCACAATTTGTTACATTTGCCCCAATTAATTCTCAGGCAGAATCCCATAGAAAATGAGCGTGTGTTTAAAAGAGGCTGTTGCTTCTGCGTATGTTGTGTTGAAGTTGTTCTTTCTTAGTATTAGTTGCAGCATGTACTCATCAATAATTGTTGCAAAAGTAGTGTGTGCACCAGTGATCTTTAGAGGCATATAGAGCATACAAGCATCCTGATGAAGAGAGAAATGGCAGATATGAATATCAGGTGAAAATGCTCATATAGCTGTAACATTCTATTAAAATAGAAGTGTAGGTCTCGATGATTCTCAATTGATTTATACAGCTCGGGAAGGTTGTGTTCTATATCCATGCCAAGTTTGACATTCAAATGCTATGTTATTTGTGAGATGCTTTGTTCGGAAATTTTGTATTGATGTGGAATATGGTATTTCTAAGTATTGTAAATTGAAGTTGTCTTTGTAACTTCTGCACTGACTATTCATGGAATTGTGTGACAAGTTTTTTTCTAGAGTGCATCTAGGTGTATCATATTTTTATGGAAGGCAGAAAAAATTCCAAGAAGACTATCCGAGCAACGAGCATAGTACAAACTCGACTAGCCACCACATACATTACAATTTACAACCACAACCACAACACAATCCAACAGGAAACCTTTGCCTCCTTGTCACCCATAGAATTACCGCAACATAAGGAGTAGAGTGGATTATACAAATTACAGTTTCCAACACTATACACAAACAAATGATTGTGCTACTCAAGATAGAGATAAATATGTAGAATTTAGAAGCTGTGGGTAGAAGAAGCAAGACCGGCGTAAACAACAGCGAACCAACCACATGTTGTTCAACCGTGTAGTCATAGCTATCTAATCTCTGCCTAAGAGGATTCCACTTGCGCCCTCTGTTAATAAAACAAGAAGACCACTTTGATCATAATAATAGTGTGCTATCTAATCTATAAAATGGATATAGCACAACATCATCTAGATAGCAAAAAGATTACAAAAGCTGAACCCAGTTCGGTCATACAAAGCGACCACTTTGATCGTCCATACAGAGCACACTAGCAACATTTCATTGAAGGGACAGACAATCTAAGTCATTTTCATTTCTTTTCTAGTTAGAAGAGGCACTGCCTCCACTCTTGAGACATCGCTGTTCGTGTGACAGTGTTGTTGTTGTTAGCTGTAAAAAACTAGTTACCAGTGCACAAATGAGTCTGAGACATGCCAAGCTAAGCTACTCACCATTTGAACTTCAAAGTATAGTTTTACAAGCTTTTGCAACTTTTTCTTAACTGTTGCTGTTGTTGTTATGCCTCTATTCACTGCTGCTGCTGCTGTACTTGTGATGATGTTGTACTTGTGATGATGCTACTTGTGATCTTCTGAAATGACCCATTGGCGACTTCATTACGCAGGGATAATGATTTTGCAGGTACCTTGAGAGGCCTTGAGTTTGCTGGAATGTCGATTAACTTCCGTTCCAGCAAATTCGGGTACTCCATATGTCCTATTTTCAGCAAAGGTCATGCTGAAATTTTCCGTGAATTTTAGCATGACTTTGCTAAAAATAGGACATATGGGGTACTTGTGACTAATGCATGGGCCGGGGTATATTAGTACTTAATTAAGTAGGATCAACTTCCCCTTTATTCTTGCTGCATTATACCATAGGCAGCAATAGAGCCAAGTGATTAGGCCCAACTTAGAATTCTCCTTCCCAGCTTAGCTTTTAGGATGCCTCGGTGTCGACAAACCATAAATTATAAAACCTTGGCTTTTAGGGTGCCTCGGTGTCGATAAAAACTTAAATGATGAAAGCTTAGGCTTTTAGGGTGCCTCGGCATCGAAAAATCCTAAATGATAAAAGCTTAGCTTTTAGGATGCCTCGGTGTCGACAAACCCTAAATGATGAGACCATGATCTTGTTCCTTGACAATAACCAACTTTTTGACCAAACTTTTTTCCTATTTAGAGAGAAACATGGCCCACAATGATGAGGCCGGTGGTTCGGGCGGCAAGGCATTCTGGGAGCTGTCATAGGAGATGGAGGAACAACCTCACTTCTATGAGGAGGCCGCGAAAGACACCGATCCTGACACCACTGATTGTGCCGCCGAGGATGACCCCACTGATGGTGCCATCGGGGATGACACCACTGATGGTGCCGCCGAGGATCCCACCACTGATGATGGCGGCGCACGCACAAATGGCAGCCAACCGAAGAGGCAACGGAAGGACCGGCGCCCGACCGTGCTCCGCACCGTCAAGGAGGAATTACTGAAGTGGACTCTGACGGGAATCCAATGGCGCCCGAACAAATAGTGAAGGGGTACTCGCTTCAGCTCGAGTGCATTCTCCGGAGCACCATCTCGATCAACGCCGAGAACCTAAGGCATAAGGACCGAGGGAATTTGCGAAACCTCCTCTTCATGAAGCTGCACGAACGATACAAGTTCCTCGCTGAATTTGAAAACACACGCCTCACAGGGAATAAAGTGAAAAATGCCGCCCTCACGAGGATGAGCACGGCCCTGTCTACTTGGAGAAGCTCGGTGAAGAGAATGATTGAAAAAGGTTTTAGTTATGAGAAGATCAAGGAGAAAAATCCTTCGATCACTGAAGATGACTACAACAACTTCAAGATCAAGTGCGAGAGCACCACAACCTCCGAATCAAGTCAGTGGGGGAAAGAAATGCGGGAGTTGAACTTAGGGGAACACACACTTGGTCCCGGCGGTTACAAAGTGGCGGAGCCTATATGGGACAAGGAGGAGGCGGAGCATGCCGAGCAAGGCCTATCGCCCCTCTTCGATAAATACGGTGACAAGCAGACCAGGAACTTTGTCAGGGCCCAGTACAAGAAGGACCCGAAAACAAAGGAGCTTACCACGGATCCGAAGACCAGGGCGCTTGAGCTTGTTCTGGTGAGGAATACACCCCCGCGTAATTAGCTCCATATGGTTGCATTCTAATTAATGAAGCCAAATTTCTAAATGGTCCACATTCCTTCCGCAGGCGACTGAAAGCAGTAGCGCGGGGTCGACTCAGAGCACCCCTTGGGACACCACTCTAAATAGGGCGTTGAATGTAATGAAAAAAGGATAAGCTCAGTAAGCCGTCGTCAGCTGGTCGTGTGGCCGGCAAAGGCTTGTCCACAAAATGGTCGTCATACTATAATGCTGGTGGGCGAAAGGAGAAAAAGACCAGCTCGGAAAGCCAGTCGCGCGAGGTTCAAGAACTCAAGGCACAAGTGGCGCGGATTCCGTATATTGTCCAAGAGCAAGTGCAATAACAACTGGGATTGACGCTCACCAGCATTATGCCTACCTTGATTCAGGGGCTGACGACGTGGATTGCGGGCGGCCAACAGGGGCCGCCCCCGATTCCCAGCTTCACGGCCAGCAACTCGCAGAACGCGCAGGCGGGGCCATTGGTGTCTCCGGCGGAGGCGGCATTGGTGTCTCCGACGCCGGCACTGGCATTGGAGCTTAATGCACCCGGGTGTACGCCGGCCGGCACCTCTGCAGCAAGCGGACCCTCCGTCAATTGCACGCCCACCGTTGGCGGTGCCTCGACATTAGCCGAGCTCGACGCCATCATCACGGTAACTAATTAAGCCTCTCGGCTGAGGACTTCATCTCCTTGCCTTTGACTGGGCACCCCTGACGCTCTACATGTTTTCGCAGGGCGCCGCCGACGTTCCATGCACTCTCCTGCACTTCGTGAACAACGAGTTGGTCGATGTCGCCAAGGGCAAAATCGTTCAACCGGGCAACCCCATGTTCCACGGTACTCCGATGCCACCCACCTTGTATAGGGTTCAACTGGTTCGGGTGCTGCCAGGCTGCGACGAGTTGTTACCTCCGATTCGACCCGTTGGGTCGACGAAGATGATGTGATGACCCTCAGCGCCTGCCTAAGCTGGCCCCTGCTTTGGCCGAAGAGCCAGATTCGTTTGGGGGCGGGGGACACCACCCCAAAGACAACACCGCCAGTCGTGCCGGCGCCAAGCCATGGCAAGACCGCCGCAACGGTGCCGGACATCCCTATGGCACTGGATCAGAACATGCATATGGCACATGATCCGAACGACGACGACGACGACAACGACGACGATACATTTGCCAACGTTGATAAGTACTTTGCCGATCATGGGTACGATGGCGAATTCATGGGGCCTCCTTCTCAAGAACCCAACCCTACAAAAGATGTGCGCGATCTAGCTGGTACTGCGGAGAAACCAAGTTGCAACAGGCGTCGTCTGGCGTTCAGTTCTCATGAGATGCCTCCAGCTGCCGACTTCACCGAGCCTTAGATAGACGAGGTGCGAAATATGATCAGCCCCAACACACTCAAGAAGGCGGTCTGTGAGCAAAACTTGGTCCCATTACAGGAGAAGAAGAAGGAACGGAAAAGAAAGAGTAACAAGGGTGCGAGCCAGCCGGCACCGAGTACGATCCGTGCTCAGGACGGGCCACCTTCACCTGAGGATATAATGAGGAGGGTGCATGTGGCGGGTAGGCCGATGCTACCGACTAATATGCTCAATGCTGCAACCGGTGCTATGCGGAGTCTGCATGACAGCGTTCTTTCTTTGGAGAAGCGGCATCTCAGAGAGAAGGATGTGGCATACCCAGTTTTCGCGGCCAAGGTGCCAGAGGGCAAGGGCTTTGTGGATAACTCCATCGGGGGTACGATCGTCCTGCGGTTTGATGACATCTTCGCTATGTTTAACCTTCATCCGCTGCACTACACCTTCGTTCGACTATTTTCGCTGAGTATGGAGATGCGGATCATTAGAGACAAGACCCGGGACATCGTGATAGTCGACCCCTTCTACATGCGTGCCAAGATCTTGGGCAGCGCTGGGGACCGGCAAGTCGCGATTTCTTACCTCGAAGGCGTCATTCTGGCAAACCGAGATAAGGATAACTTCCTCGTGGCTTACTTTCCTGAGTAAGTCGTCCCCTCAACCGCCCCGTAACATATGAATTCTTAGATTTCGATCGTTTTTCTTTTAACATTCCGTGTTTTGTGCAGTGACACACATTGCACACTCATCCTCCAAAGCCCGAAATATTCCATGGCCACGTATTTCGACTCGGACCGTCAGTCGAAGGTAGACTACACAAATGTCAAGAAAGTTCTTGATGATGTTCTCCTCGGCTATGCCAAATCTGGAGGCACCTTCACCAGGACAGTTCGTAAGTACGGCAAGCACGTGTTCGCCCACAATACGACGTTCTACTGCGTCAAGCAGCCGCCTGGCGGTCAGAAGGGTGCCTACTATGCCATCCATCACATGCGGGCGATCGTACGGGACCATCATCACCTTCTGCTACTAGATAAACTCAAAGATTGGGCCGCGAGCGTGTCGGCAATCCAGGACGCGGACATCAGACAAGAATTCTTTTGCATCCAGTCGAAGTTTGCGGAAATCATCCATCAAGATGTCCTTCGTACCTCGGGGTAGTTCTACCTCAGAAATCAACCGTCCAACAGTGACATAGACACAATGCTACAAATGCAGGCTGAGAACGCCCGCGATTTCATGACTCCCACAATAGACGGTGGCTTCATCCACGCTCCGGTCCCTTGAGTTGAGTCGAAAGTAGTGATGCTATGTCTAGTTCTGAAACATCGATTGGCTCATGTTGTAATTAAACTTTAATGAACTTGTAGTATGTCTCTTTGGTTTCGACAGTCGTTCAACTTAGATGTAATCGATGCTATTAATGTCTTGCTTTTCTCTTCCGATCGTTTTGTTGCATACTTATATATTGCTTATGTATTGTCTGTGAATTGGTACTAACGTTTCGTTTGGCTAGTGCATAGCGATGCCGTCGTATGTCGTGTACAAGGGTAAGGTTCCCGGAGTCTACGACGACTGGGAGGAGTGTCGGAGACAGGTTCACCGTTTTAGCGGTAACAGTTACAAAGGGTACACCACTAGGGCGGAGGCGGAATCTAGATAGGCGCGCTATCTAGCGGGAGAGGGGAGGGAGCGTTGGGAGGAACCGGATGAAGACGAGTTTCATCGCGATGATGCTCATCGTGATGACCGCAGCTCTCTTCTATGTGATGGTAGTTTAGATGATCGATATCGACTTGTAATGTGAAGACAAACTCGCTACTCGCGGTCTCGAGACTTGTAATATAATGTTCTATCTTTGTTCGGTCTTTTGAATTCGGAGACTAATATGATGAATTGTATTCGGAGACTAATATGATGAATTGTATTCAGAGACTAATCTTCTATTGTATTCGATGAATCTGCTGTTGCTGTGTGCTGCTGTCTATATTCTGTCCAATAATACATTTTATAACCTGTGCAAAAATCAGAAAAGTAAAAAATAAATAAAAAACCTAATATTCATACTAATGGCGCATCACATCACAGTGCGCCATTAATATGCCAAAGGATACTAATGGCGCATCATCCCACAGTGCGCCATTAGTATGCCAAAGTTACTAATGGCGCATCACATAACAGTGCGCCATTAGTATGCCAAAGCACATGGGTATATATGGCCCCCTGGGAGGCATACTAATGGCACACCGTGGCCTATACTAATGGCGCACCTGTGGTGCGCCATTAGTATACCAGATACTAATGGCGCACCAGTGGTGCGCCATTAGTAAAAAATACTAGTGGCGTAGTACTAATGGCGCACCAGTAGTGCGCCATTAGTAGGCAAAACTGGTGCGCCATTAGTAGGCCTTTTCCTAGTAGTGCTTGCAGAGAATACCTTACTGAAAACTGCCTATCATTTCCTTCTACTCCTCGTTGGGTTAGACACTCTTACTTATTGAAAGGACTACGATAGATCCCCTATACTTATGGGTCATCACTCTCATACACCTTCCCTGCATGCTGAAGCCTTCCATAGCTCAAAGCGGCGCCGGGCACCTTTGAACAGGTGCGCCAAATCATCCATACTTTTTGGAGGGGCATCAGATGGCCACAAGGCTTTAACCATACTCTCCATGGTTTTCCGGGCCCTCTCATGCACCATGGAAATATCTTTTAGTACACCGCCTCGGAATCCAAATGCTTCTTCTTCATGATGCCCGGTTAACATACTTACAAGAACAACATTATAATACTCCAAATTACCGGACAATATGAGTTCCCTGGACTGTACAAAGGTCATATCGAATATGCTGCCTTTCAACTTTTTATTTTCTTTTAGTGCATACGATAATTGAGCATTTAAGCTCTCTATCTCTTCGGCTTGCTTATCCTTTTCCTCCTCCAGTTAGTTCTTTTGGTCATTGGTCCATGCTAGTACTCAACGACCGGCTGCTTCTTGCTTCTCAGCATAATCCTAGGCTATCTTGGTTGCCTTAAAGCTCTCTTCCAGTTGACCTATAGATTCCACTGCTAAAATACAACAATGTATTCTTAAACATCATTGCAGCGGATCATATTTTCCAGATACTATTGTTTTCCTTACCATGAGCCCTCCCTGTGAATTTCTTCACTTCCTCTAGCTCTATGGTGGCGGCATTTAGCTTTGTGCGGCTCATCAAGCTCCTGGAACATCACGTTGTTTTTCTCTTTGATAACCTGCAGTCATAATGATCCTTAAATCGGTTGGACTAACCGCGTCAAGTCTCATGCAGCTCCTTCCAACCGGCGTTTTCCTCCTCCAGCAGACCGAGCTCGTGGCGGAGCTTCGCATTGTCCTCCTGAAGTTGCAGGATTTTGCCGGTCGCCTTCTTTACCAAGGAAATGCTATCCTTCAGCTGCATCATCAAGCCGGTGGTCAACTCCTCCCACTTATTGAGATTAGTGGGCATGTCGTCGAGGCTCTCCTTTAGCAGCTCCACCAAGCCATCGATGAACTCCTTCTGCTTATTGAGCTGATCGGGCATGTCGTTGAGGGATAATGAATCTAGCACCGCCAGCTCGGCATGTTCGCCTCCACGGCTAGGGCACTCCAGGGAGCCCTCGCCTGCGCGTGAGTGATCTCTCGAGGTCTCTATGAGGCAGCGAGCCCTCTTTTTTTCCACGGCCTTGGTCGCTACTTCGTTGGTACGAGTAGTTATCGACCTAGAGCTCTGCACACCGGCCATGGCAAGGACGGATGAACAAGAAAGACTTATGAGGAGGAAGGTAGAGTGACTTTTGGCTATGTATTGTTCCCCTTTTAATAGCCTAGTACTTCACTAGTACTAAAACCTGCATAGTGGGAACACGTTCAGGTTTGATACGTACTAGGTGTGAGCAGGTTTGCACTTAATTATAGCATGGTAGTACTACATTGGAATGTGATGGGAACAAGCTAAAGATTAATTGATGGTCGAGGCCCGAAACAGATCCCAATGAGTTTCCTGGAGCACAAATTTCAAGTACTACTGCTCAAATGCGATCACACAAGTCAGTGATGTAATTGGTCGTACATGTTAGACCAAGCCGATGTGTGTCACGGGTCCGACCGACCGTCTGTTGGTGCGACCAACCATAAGTATTACACGATGGAGACTTCTGGTTGTGGCTTCGGGTGATTGTCACGACCAAGCAGTCAAAAACTAGTGATAAATCAATTACCACCTTTTTCCAAATGACCAAGTATTTTCACAGGAATAGAATACATATAGATGGAGTGATTGTAATGGTTGCAAACCGCCATGGCGCAGCAAGTTCACAGCAGCAGCAACCGAGTAGGTCACTGCATCACTGGCGGGGAAGGAGGACAACTCACCTCGCCTACGATGCATCCCCAGCACTGCCGTCGCAGCTGGCTTCGTGATTTGGCTTTTCCTACCGCCCATTTGAATAGTTGCACCGGCTGCTGATCCCATCCCACAGGCATGCGAGTTCTTTCCTCCACCATCGACTCCGTGAATATGATCTCTACGATTAACCCCAGCTCGAAATCAATGCAATGCTGCCAGATGTTGACATCCCTCAGCATCTCTCCACTGAGATTAGTCCTGGCCATCCTCACATCTGGTGATGACGCAGTGGTGGGCTCGGTGGTGACATCCTCCCTGTCGTCCTTGCGGTCTTCGGTCTTGTTGCACCAATAGGGAAACCTTTGTCCCGCTCGTCGAGAACCTGTGCCTGCGCTGTCTCCTTTGCACCAAAACGGCAACTGCGCCGCTGGCAGGCGCTGGCACCCGCTGGCGCGGTACGTTACTGCCTCCTCTTGAGGCAGGCTTGGCCTTTGATTCTCCGCCCCTCCGGAGCAACCTAGCCGGGGCCGCTCCTGAGGGGGTCTTGACGTTGTCCTCCTCGCGAGGTCTAGCCCCCTCGCGAGGGTCTTGAGCAACTGGTCGATCAGCTCGGCCGTACCAGGCCGTAGTAGGAGCGCGTCGCAGCCCGTTGCCATGCAAGTCTGGGTACCCTGGTTCCTAGGACGCCGACAGTAGCCCCCGGGCCCAAGGCGCACGTGGAGTTGGCTTCGGGGCGAAGCCTTAGTCGAGGACGACGCGCCGCAGGCCCCAAAAACCCGCGGGCCAGGCTGGCGCGTGATGGTTGGACAGGACGTGGGCGACCCCGCTCCCCACGTAGTCTCGGCAACGGTGCGACTTGACAACTCCTTGGTGCAGGTGGCAGGGTCATTATGGCCGCACGCGAGTAGACGACGATTGATCTTCTCGGCCTATAAATTGGGGGTGAAGCGTCACACCCTTCACTTGACTGTTTGCAGATCAGCCCTAGCTCTTCTCACTTCTCCGAGGGTTTTTCATAGCGCCGATACGTAGGTTCTCGGCCGCGCAGAAGGGGGAGACCCCGATGGTGGAGCCCAAGCAGCTCCCACCGAAGAAGTGGCGCCGTGACTCTCCAAGGGTGCCCCTGAGGCTGGCGGACGCCCGTACATGGTGCACGGGGCGCCACCAGGATTCCCGCTTCACTTGGGTGCTCCGGCGACAGGCGGACGAAGCGGTGGCGGCGACGGGGGCGGTGCGGTCAGCCGCCCAGAAAGGCGAGTGATTTCACACGTCCCGCCGCCGTCTCATGCTGAAGACAACGTCCGCGAGTTTATCGTGTGGGCGGGAGCCCCTCCGCATTCTTGGATCCTCCTTCCTCCATTCTTGAAGGAGGTGCTCCCGGCTCGCGGCCGGGTGACGATGCAGCTGCGGCATGAAGGGTGCCACCTTCCCCCTTCTTACGCCGACGTGGAGGTGATCTCCTCAGGCCAGGTCTTCATGACCTGGGGTTGGGGCGCGGTGCGCCGCGCCTGCGCCCCCGTCGGGTGGCACATTCTTCATTTCGTGCTGGACGGGATGGCCATGCTGACCTTCAAGGTCTTCGGGACGGACGGTTGTCGGCTGGCGTGCAGAGCGGAGGATGGGCCCGCCAGCGACCATCTCCCATGCTGCCAGGGCAGCGAGGCCGGGAGCGAGGTGATATGTCTCCAACGTATCTATAATTTTTGATTGTTCCATGCTATTATTTATGAAGTCTTGGATGTTTAATGGGCTTTATCATTCACTTTTATATCATTTTTGGGACTAACCTACTAACCCAAAGGCCCAGTCCAGATTGCTGTTTTTGCCTATTTCAGGGTTTTGCAAAAAAGGAATATCAAACGGAGTCCAAACGGAATGAAACCTTCACGAGAGATATTTTTGGAGGAAATCACGCTCGGGAATCTTCGGGAGCAAGTCAGGGGACGAAGGGCCAGCCCTCGAGGGTGGGGGGCGCGCCCCCCTTCCCAGGGCACGCCCCCTGCCTCGAGGCTAGCCCACACGGCCCCCGGTGCCCTCCTTCTTCCTATATATACCTACGTACCCCAGAAACTCCATACGCAGAGAGAAAACCCTAATTTCACCGTCGTAGCTTCTGTTCCCGTGAAGATCCCATCTTGGAGCCTGTTCCGGGAGGGGGATCCATCACGGAGGCCTTCATCATCATCATCATCTCCCTCACCATGAGTTGTGAGTAGTTTACCATAGACCTTCGGGTCCATAGCGAGTATCTAGATGGCTTCTTCTCTCTTTGGATCTCAATACAAAGTTCTCCTCGGTCTTCGAGGAGATCTATTCGATGTAATGTCTTTTTGCGGTGTGTTTGTCGAGATCCGATGAATTGTGAGTTTATGATCAAGGTTATCTATGACAAATATTTGGTTCTTCTCTAAACTTTTTATGTTTGCTCATAATACCCTTGCAAGTCTCTTCGAATTATTGGTTTGGTTTGGTCTACTTGATCTATAGTTCTTGCAATGGGAGAAGTGCTTGGCTTTGGGTTCAATCTTGCGGTGTCCTTTCCCAGTGACAATAGGGGCGGCAAGGCACATATTGTTTTGTTGCCATCGAGGATAAAAATATGGGGTTTTCATCATATTGCTTGAGTTTATCCTTCTACATCATTTTATCTTGCTTAAGGCGTTACTCTGTTCGTATGAACTCAATACACTAGATGCATGCTGGATAGCGGTCGATGTGTGGAGTAATAGTAGTAGATGCAGACATGAGTCGGTCTACTTGTCTCGGACGTGATGCCTATATACAATGATCATGCCTAGATAGTCCCATAATTATTCGCTTTTCTATCAATTGCTCGACGGTAATTTGTTTACCCGCCGTAGAATACCGCTATCATGAGAGAAGCCACTAGAGAAAACTATGGCCCCCGGGTCTATTCTCAACATATCAATCTACATCTACTTTACTTTTCTTGCTTTTATTTGCAGTTTTATTAAACCAAAAATACGAAAAATATAATTATCATCTCTATCAGATCTCACTCTCGTAAGTGACCGTAAAGGGATTGACAACCCCTTATCACGTTTGCTGCGAAGTTCTTATTTGTTTGTGCAGGTGCGAGGGACTGGCGCGTGGTCTCCTACTGGATTGATACCTTGGTTCTAAAATGAGGGAAATACTTACGCTACTGTGCTGCGTCTCCCTTTCCTCTTTGAGGGAATACAACGCAAGCTCAAGAGGTAGCAAGAAGAATTTCTGGCGCCGTTGCCACGGAGGCTTACGCAAAAGTCATATACCAAGTACCTATCACAAACCCTTATCCTTCGCATTACATTATTTGCCTCTCGTTTTCCTCTCCCCCACTTCACCCTTGACGTTTTATTTGCCCTTCTTCCGCCGTGTGTTTATCGTTCACTTGTTTCTTGTTTGCTTGTGTCTCCATGTGCCTTCTATGTGCTTGCATCTTTGCTTGCTAAAAATCTATTGTTATGGATCACCTTAAAGTGTTCTACCAGGATCATCTTCGATCCCTTTGCTCTCGTGCTGAAACCCCAACTAGCCTAGTTGATATGAAATCTTTAGATGAGCATGCTCATTTTGTGCGTCACCGTTTGTCTGAAAAGGGGATACTCTTATGGGATTAGATAAACAGATTGCTGTGTTATGCTGGGAATCTTTGTGAAATATGTGATTTTACTTGTTGCTCTAAGAACCCTGAAAAACACCTCCCCTACCTATGTGAGTTTAATGATAATAAAATCTTATCTTCTTATGCAAAGGGTGTTTATAGTTACTATGATATCGAACGAATTGAAGAATTCGTTGCTTTTAAGGGTGCTTATGAAGTTGCTTCTTTGATTCAAAAGTATGATATTACTCTCTATGAATCTGAAAATTTTGACATACTTAAATATTGCTATGAAAACTACGCTCATCATGCTAATATCAAAGAATTTATTGAAGGAATGACCGCTGCTTTATAGAAAAATTATGATTCCGATGATTTGATTGAAATATCCCTTGATGAACATGATGCTTGCTATTCTTGTGGCCATGATTCTAATATTTATGAAGATGAATTTGCCATAGTTCCCTATGTTAAAGATGAGATCGTTGCTATTGCACCCATACTTGATAGTTCCTTCAATGAAAAGCATGATTGCAATGATGTTATTATAAATTCTGTTAATGTCAATTGTGCTAATGATATGCAAAACCCTAAGCTTGGGGATGCTAGTTTTTCCATGTCTACTACTTGTTGCAATGATCATGATTGGTGTTAAGCCCCATGATGAATTTGAGATTGAAAATAGTGTTTGCAATAATATTGAAAGTGGGTTTGGAAGATTGTCAACTTTAGATCCCACTATTTTGGAAGAGTGTCAACTTCGTATGCATGTGGACCGTGTTGAGAATATGTTATGTGATAGCTATATTATTGAATTTTCTTATAATCCTACATGCAATTATTATGAGAGAGGAAAATATGGTTGTAGAAATCTTCATGTTACTAAATTACCTCTCGTTATGTTGAGATTGCTATTGTTTCTTTCTTCTTCCTTGCATATTCTTGATCTTGCTTGTCTTGCTAATTTGTTTGCCTATAAAAAGCCTATGCATAGGAAGTATGTTAGACTTAGATGTGATTTTCACATGCTTTATGTCGCTCTTTGTGTGCTTCAATTCTTATCTTTCATGTGAGCATCATTTAATTAATCGTGCCTAGCTAGGGGCGTAAAACGATAGCGCTTGTTGGGAGGCAACCCAATTTTAGGTTTTTTTTGCTTTTGTTGCTGTTAAGGAATAAATATTGCATCTAGCCTCGGATTAGATGTGTTTTCATGTTTTGTTTAGTGTTTGTGCCAAGTAGAACCTTTGGTAAGACTTGTGTGAAGTTTATTTGATCTTGCTGTGAAAAACAGAATTGTTAGCGCTTTCTAAAGTAGTCTTCAGATTTTACTGGAGTGTGCTTTTTAGTTGATTATTTTTTCTGCGGATTGGTAGACAAATTGCGCAAATTTAACAATTTAGTTTTAATTTTTTGGAGTTCCAGAAGTACGCGAACCCAGCAGATTACTACAGACTGTTCTGTTTTTGACAGATTCTGTTTTTCGTGTGTTGTTTGCTTATTCCGATGCATCTATGAGTAATATTGGAGGATATGAATCATAGAGAACTTGGATTACAGTAGGTTTAACACCAATATAAACAAATTATGAATTCCTTGCTGTACCTTTGAGTGGTGGTTTGCTTTCTCTTACTAACGGAGCTCACGAGAATTATTGTCTAAGTTTTGTGTTGTGAAGTTTTCAAGTTTTGAGTATTGCTTTGATGGACTATGGAACAAGGAGTAGCAAAAGCCCAAGCTTGGGGATGACCATGGCACCCCAAGTAAAATCAAGATAATCAAAAGCCTAAGCTTGGGGATGCCCCGGGAAGGCATCCCCTCTTTCGTCTTCATCCATCGGTAACTATACTTGGAGCTATATTTTTATTCGCAACATGCTATGTGTTTTGCTTGGAGCGTCCTGTATAATTTGAGTCTTTGCTTGTTAATTTGCCACAATCATCCTTGCTGGACACACCTATTTGAGAGAGTTAAATATGGCCTAGAAATTATTAGAACACTCTATGTGCTTCACTTATATCTTTTGAGTTGAATAGTTTTTGCTCTAGTGCTTCACTTATATCTTTTAGAGCATGGCGGTGGTTATATTTTGTTGAAATTGTTGAACTCTCATGCTTCAGTTATATCTATTTGAGAGTCTATTAAAACAGCATGGTAATGTGTTTAGGCTAAAGAAACTAGTCTTCACATGATAAACATCCAATGTCAATGTAGTAAAATTTTCACACCAAGTGCATTGACTAGAAGGAGATGTTGGATGCTTGATAATTGTTTTGAGACATGAGGATAGTGATATTAGAGTCATGCTAGTGGAGTTATTATGAAATTCAAGAATACTTGTGTTAAGGTTAGTGATTCCCGTATCATGCACGTATGGTGAACCGCTATGTGACGAAGTTAGAGCATGAGGTATTTGTGGAGTGCCAACCTTTGTGTGGAGGTCGGGGGCGCGCGATGGTTAACTCCTACCAACCTCCCCCCTAGGATCATGCGCTGATTTCTTTGTTTTTGATGACTCGTAGATTTTTGCAATAAGTATATGAGTTCTTATAACTAACATTGAGTCCATGGATTATACGCACTCTCACCTTTCCACCATTGCTAGCCTCTCTTGTACCACGCAACTTTTGCCGGTACCATAAACCCACTATATATCCTTCCTCAAAACAGCCACCATACCTACCTATCATGGCATTTCCATAGGCATTCCGAGATATATTGCATGCAACTTTCCACCGTTTCATTCATATGACACGCATCATATTGTCATAGTGCCATGCATGATCATATAGTTGACATCGTAGTTGTGGCAAGGCCACCATGCATAATTTTTCATACATGTCACACATGATTCAATGCTTATGCCGGTACACAGCCGGAGGCATTCATGTAGAGTCATACTTGTTGTAGTATCGAGTTGTAATAAAAAGTGTGATGATCATCATTACTAGAGCATTGTCCCGTGTGAGGAAAGGCCAATAAAAAAGAGAGAAGGCCCGAAAATAAATATGTAGAGAGGGGCAAAAAAAAAGAGAAAGCCCCTCCAGAAAAAAAAATGAGAGAAAAGAGAGAAGGGACAATGCTACTATCTTTTTCCACACTTGTGCTTCAAAGTAGCACCATGATCTTCATTGTAGAGAGTCTCATGATTAGTCACTTTCATATACAAGTGGGAATTTTCATTATAGAACTTGGCTTGTATATTCCAACAATGGGCTTCCTCAAATGCCCTAGGTCTTCATGAGCAAGCAAGTTGGATGCACACTCACTAGTTTCTTTTGTTGAGCTTTTATTCATATTTAGCTCCAGTGCATCCGTTGCATGGCAATCCCTACTCACTCACATTGATATCTATTGATGGGCATCTCCATAGCCCGTTGATACGCCTAGTCGATGTGAGACTATCTTCCTTCTTTTTGTCTTCTCCACAACCACCTCTATTCCACCCATAGTGCTATATCCATGGCTCACGCTCATGTATGGCATGAAAGTTGAAAGGTTTGAAAAGAATAGAGTATGAAAACAAGTGCTTGGCTGAAATCGGGGTTGTGCATGATATGAATATTTTGTGTGATGAAGAGGGAGCATAGCCAGACCATATGATTTTGTAGGGATAACTTCCTTTAGCCATATTATTTTGAGAAGACATGATTGCTTTGTTAGTATTGCTTGAAGTATTGTTATTTCTTATGTCAATATATACTTTTATCTTGAAACCTTCAGATCTGAACATTCATGCCACAATTAAGAGACTTACATTGAAAAACTATATTGGTTAGCATTCCACATCAAAAATTCTTTCTTTATCATTTACCTACTCGAGGACGAGCAGGAATTAAGCTTGGGGATGCTTGATTCGTCTCCAAGGTATCTATAATATTTTATTGTTCCATGCTATTATTTATGAAGTCTTGGATGTTTAATGGGATTTATCGTTCACTTTTATATCATTTTTGGGACTAACCTACTAACCCAAAGGCCCAGTCCAGATTGCTGTTTTTTTGCCTATTTCAGGGTTTTACAGAAAAGGAATATCAAATGGAGTCCAAATAGAATGAAACCTCCGCGAGAGATATTTTTGGAGGAAATCACACTCGGGAATCTTCGGGACCAAGTCAGGGGACGAAGGGCCAGCCCTCGAGGGTGGGGGGCGCGCCCCCCTTCCCAGGGCGCCCCCCCTGCCTCGAGGCTGGCCCACACGGCCCCCGGTGCCCTCCTTCTTCCTATATATACCTACGTACCCCAGAAACTCCATACACAGAGAGAAAACCCTAATTCCACTGCCGTAGCGTCTGTTCCCGTGGAGATCCCATCTTGGAGCCTGTTCCAGGAGGGGGATCCATCACGGAGGCCTTCATCATCATCATCACCGCCCTCACCATGAGTTGTGAGTACTTTACCACAGACCTTCGGGTCCATAGCTAGTATCTAGATGGCTTCTTCTCTCTCTGGATCTCAATACAAAGTTATCCTCGATCTTTGAGGAGATCTATTATATGTAATCTATTTTTGCGGTGTGTTTGTCGAGATCCGATGAATTGTGAGTTTATGATCAAGGTTATCTATGACAAATATTTGGTTCTTCTCTGAACTTTTTATGTGTGCTCATAATATCCTTGCAAGTCTCTTCGAATTATTGGTTTGGTTTGGCCTACTAGATCTATAGTTCTTGCAATGGGAGAAGTGCTTGGCTTTAGGTTCAATCTTGCGGTGTCCTTTCCCAGTGACAGTAGGGGCAGCAAGGCACGTATTGTATTGTTGCCATCGAGGATAAAAAGATGGGGTTTTCATCATATTTCTTGAGTTTATCCTTCTACATCATGTAATCTTGCTTAAGGTGTTACTCTGTTCGTATGAACTCAATACACTAGATGCATGCTGGATAGCGGTCGATGTGTGGAGTAATTGTAGTAGATGCAGGTAGGAGTCGGTCTACTTGTGTCGGACGTGATGCCTATATACAATGATCATGCCTAGATAGTCTCATAATTATTCGCTTTTCTATCAATTGCTCGACAGTAATTTGTTTACCCGCCGTAGAATACCGCTATCATGAGTGAAGCCACTAGAGAAAACTATGGCCCCCGGGTCTATTCTCAACATATCAATCTACATCTACTTTACTTCTCTTGCTTTATTTGCTGTTTTATTAAACCAAAAATACCAAAAATATAATAATCATCTCTATCAGATCTCACTCTCGTAAGTGATCGTAAAGGGATTGACAACCCCTTATCGCATTGGCTGATAAGTTCTTATTTGTTTGTGCAGGTGCGAGGGACTGGCGCGTGGTCTCCTACTGGATTGATACCTTGGTTCTCAAAAACTAAGGGAAATAGTTACGCTACTGTGCTACATCTCCCTTTCCTCTTCGAGGGAATACAACGCAAGCTCAAGAGGTAGCACAAGGCGCTTGCCATCAGTTGTGCTTCCGACTCCTCCGGCAGCAGCTATGCTTCTCCTAAGACAACCTCGAGCTCCGACGAGAGCTACGAGCCGCCGAGTCACCGTTCTGATCGCCGGAAGGAAACAACGTCCTCTAGCTACCGCCGTCGTTGATGGAGCCTGGGCCGTGTTCCTCGAGAACGACCTTCTTTAGATTGGTCCCTGCGAGGCAGCCATGGGTGGCCCCATGAGGGCGTGTAAATCCTTTGTGATACTTTTGCTATTTTCCGATGTTATAAATTTTATGTTCCTCACGAGGTCCTTCCCTAGAGCAGGACTTTCCCTTTTTCCCGTCACTGCGGTAGTTTAGGGCCCTACGCCTGCGAGACCCATTCCCTAGACAGGCTTCAGCCATCGCTGGTATGCCAGGTCGCGATGCCGTGGTCAAGGCCAGGAGGTGAGCAGCCCAGGGTCCGGTAAGAGCCCCCGAGGCGCGATGCTCGGGAGGTCCCTCTTGGCGTGCAGGTAATCGACCACAAGGGCCAGGGAGAGGGGCTTTCGTGCTCGAGTGAATTCATAATTACGATGGGTGGATGTGTAGGTACGCGAGTAGATGCGGGCGTTGAATGCTTATCTTAGTGATCCCCTGCGGTCAGGCGGCAGTGGCACTTGGTCTTCTGCCACATTTCCCGCGGGGCGAGACTCTGTGCTTCTTGGAACTCGCCTCCTGAGACATCTAGGCCGCTGCTGGCATGCCGGGTTGTGATGCCACGCACGAGGCCAGGAGGTGAAGGTTTAGGAGCCAGTTGGGGCCCTTAGGTGCGATGCTCAGGAGCTCCCCCTTCTGCGCCCGAGTTGCCTTCGCGAGGGAGTGGCAGCAGCCGCTCCCAGGCCACCGAACATAGGGGGCGGGACTTCCTGGGCCCAAAAGGCGAAGGTCAAGGATCTGGTGGAGGCGTTCCTCCGGGTCGCTGCTGCCGTGGCCGAGGAGGCGGAGGCTGGTGATGACGCGCTTGGTGATGCCTGACATGTTCCTGTCGAGATGAGAGAAATGCAAGTGCCTTGTGGAGGCGTAAGAATTCGCTTGAATTTGGAGAACTTGGTATTATTGTAATAACGAGATTTGAACTTGATGATTTCCATGCTTGCTTCCTTTCATGTTTGCTTAGGTGCTCTGCGTCGGCAGGGCCCATCCCCGCGCATACCTCGATCGCTATTGAGCCCTCTGGGTGACCGGTGTTATCGTAATAACTAAACTCAAGGAATGAGGGGCTACGTGGCTAGTGAGGCCCCTGAGTCGCGATGCCCAGGGGTCCCCCTTGACGTTCAAGCGACCCCGTTTGCATACTGCGTCCGCAGGGCCCAGCCCCGCGCATACCTCGACCGTTGTTGAGCACTAGGCTCAAGGAGTGAGGGGCTACGTGACTAGTGAGGCCCCTAGGTCACGATGCCCAGGGGTCCCCCTTGACGTACGAACGGCTCTCATGAGGGAGAACGAGCACCATACCTTGCTCACGAGCCTTCGCCTAGGATGGGGGCGGGAGAGAGCCAGGTGTCTGGGCACTTGGTAGGGTGGCGTCTGCCAGGCGTGACCTGAGCATAGCCCCCGTGCCTAGCCCCCCTCGCGACACCTATCCAAGGAGAAGCTGTGAGCGTCGTGAGCTAAAAAGCTCCCTGAGGTTGGTGCGACCACTGGGGGCCGCCCTCAGTTGTTTATAACTAGCGCAGAGCATAGAGCTACCACACTTTCGCGGAGTGTGGGCATAACCGCGCCTCGGTCATAGCGGCCAGCGCGGAGCTTGGTGCTTCCATTGGTTCATGGGCAAAACCGCTCCTCGGTTGGTTCTGCCAGCGCGGAACATGGCACTTCCACTGGACCGTGGGAGGGAGCCTCCCACTGGGAGAGACTCCGGGGCGTGTACAGCCCCGTCCTGACACGTGGCTTGCACGGCAGGACAGCCAAGGTGTATATGGGCCCTCCTCAGGACGAGCTGAACGACTCTGAGGAAGTTCTCATGAGCTTACGCATCACTCACGAGACCCTACCCTGAGGCGGGTTGCGCCTGAGTCTTCTTCTGCAAAATGTGAAAAGAGAGGCGTTGTGTCGACCTGCGCCGAGTGCATCTATAGAGGGCATCGCATGAGAAGCCCGCAGCACCAACGACCCCAGGAGGTGACGTTAGCGGGACCGGCCCGTAAGACAGAGCTCAGTCGCTTGATTTATCAACGCTGCAGGGACGGACCTGAGCATAGACGCCGTGCCCAGTCTTCTCATGCAACAGTCCAAAAGAAAAACAATCTGCGCACGGTTCCCACGTGAGCGAGGCACCTACCACGGGCCCCTACTTACCCATCCATGATTAGCCCATGCGAGAACAAGGCAGCAAGGACCATGGGAGGTGACGTCACGAGAATGGATCGCGAGACAGAGCCCAGCCCTTGGATTTAGCGATGCTGCAAGGACGGACTCGAGCACAGACGCCGTGCCAATCCTTAATCATGGGGCGGTCACGAGTGGACTCGCAAGGGCTCATGACCTTAGTGGCGGTGAGAATGCCAAACATGTAGATAATGCAAGTAGGAAGAAGCAACTAGCCTTGATTTATGCGCAAAAGAGACAGCTGCGGGGGGTGAGCCCCTAGCAGCTCGAGGATGATGCAGCCTGGGGGCGCCCTCGATTGAATACCTGAGACATCACCTGACACTTGTCAAAGAAGAGTTGGGGTAGCTGAAGACGCAAACCATGCGGGTCGCCCCTGTGGATCATCGGGCTCTTGAGGCCCAAGGGCTCCGGAGGCCCTCAGTGGTCACGGGGGTCCGGCTCCCGCTCCGTCTGAACCGCCCGCCACTAAGCCTCCCGAGCCCCCAAAGCCTGCCGTGTGAGGCGCTGGAATGTGGTGGCTGCGTTGCGGAAGCCGAAGAGCGTGCAGATATAGCTGCAGGGGAGAGCCCTCCTCCAGCCGACTGTAGTCGGCCAGTAGGGCTCCAAAGAAGCGGCTCGGTTGAGGCCCGCGACATCGATGTAGATGCGGAAGTGGTTGCTTGGGTCGCGGGTAGGTGAGCTTGGTATCGTGCGGTTGCGCCCACTGCGTATGAGTCTTGCATACTGAAGTTCCTCGGTAACCTGGTCGATGAAGTCCTGAGCCCCTAGCGCTGTACGACCCACGCCGGGCTCACAAAAACACGCGTCGAGACACGCCTGCAGGTGGTGCCCGAACAACTCTCTCGAGACGCTGGTCAGACCAGAGATGCTCCAGAGGAGAGCCCGTGAGCCCATCCTGAGAGGGGCGTCGGGCGCGCCTCACTATGCGAGGGTGGAGGGCGCCTCGTCGGCAGGCGCGAGTCCTGAGGCGAGGCGGTCAGGAGCCCCCGTGTCCTGAGGTCCATCAGCAGGTTGGTTCTTCTTCTTCTTAGGGGCGGTCTGCAGGGCGAAGACAGCTCCGTCCTCATCGGAGCTCTCGACCGCCGCGGTCTGGTAGGCGCGCTCCAGGGAACACACTACTTCCTTCTTGTTGGAGGCAATTGTGATGACTCCGCCACTCCTGGGCATCTTGAGGATGTTGTAGCCGTGATGGGTCGCCGCCATGAACTTGGCGAGGGCAGGATACCCAAGGATGGCGTTGTACGGGAGGTGGATGTTGGCGATGTCGAAGTCGATAAGCTCGGTGTGGTAGTTTTCGCGGTCACCGAAGGTGACGGGGAGGCGGACCTGCCCCATTGGGAGTGTGGAGCCATCCGTGACTCCGTAGAATGGCTTGGTCGGGTTGAGCTGATCATAGGGGACCTGGAGCGTCTCGAAGGTCTGGACAGAGAGGACGTTGAGCCCTGCTCGGCCGACGATGAGGGTCTTGGTCACGAGGGCATTGCTCATGGTCGGGATGCAGAGCACCGGGAGAGCGCCTGGGGCTGCGGTGCACTTGAGCTAGTCCTTGGGGTCGAAGGCGATGACCTGCTTGGTCCACCTGAGGTTGCGCGCGGCATCAGGCCTGGGAAGCGCCGCATTCACCTCGCGAGCGAACTGCTTGAAGATGCGGTGAGAAGCCGGAGCATGGGCTCCTCCCAAGATACATGCAACCGCACGTGGCTCCTGAAAGCCCCCTGGTCCATCTCCCTGGCGGTCGTCGTCGTTCCTTCTTGGCGGTGGTGGTAGCGGAGGCAGACCTGCATTGCCCTGAGGGCAACCCTCACGAGGCTGGTCGCACCAGGGGGCGTCACAAGGCTGCTCCTGCCAGTGGTCTTCACGAGGTTGGTCACACCATCCTTGGCGCGAGTTCCTGCCATCCCAGCGTCCTCCACCACGGCCCTCTCCGCGGCCGTAGCCGCGGTTGTCGCGCCCACGGCGCTGCCCGCCGTGCCCCCTGCGCATCGCCCTGAGCTCTTGACAGTCGTTGGTGTTGTGGCTGTGAACATCGTGGAAGACGCAGTACGGTCGGTTGTCTCTGGGGGGGGGGGGGTCGTTGTAGCAGCAGCCACGCTTCACTTCTGGCTCCGCAGCCAACACGGTGGGTCCCTTGCGCTTTGCTTCCTTGGCCTTGGCCTTTTTGTCGTCAGCCTCCACTTCAGGCAGCTCCAGGAGGGAGAGGCGTCCTTCCTCCGCCCTGGCGCATTTTGCTGCGAGCTTGAACATCTCGAGGGCTGTGCACAGATCTTCGTGGATGGCGAGCTCCTCCCTCACCCTAACATCGCGGACACCGTCGGAGAGCGCCGAGATGATGGCCTCGTCCGAGACCCTGGGGATCCTGAGGCGCATGGTGTTGAAACGCTGGATGTACTTCTGCAGGGTCTCCCGAGGCTGCTGCTTCACGCGGTGCAGATCCGCGGCCACCGGGGCTCGGTCACGGGTACCCTGGAAGTTGGCGACGAAACGCTCACGAAGCTCCCCCCAGGAGGAGATGGATCCCACGGGGAGGTTCAGGAGCTAGGAGCGGGCGCCATCCTTGAGGGCCATGGGGAACCAATTTGCCATTACCTGCTCGGTGCCGTTGGATGCCTCGATGATCAGCTCATAGAGCTGGAGGAACTCTGTGGGGTCGGTGGTGCCGTCGTAGCGCGGAGGCAGATCCGTCTTGAACTTGCCTGGCCAGACGAGGCGCCGCAACTCGGGAGCTAAGGCGCGACATCCAGCCATGCTCATGATTGCAGGCGCCCCCTGCGCCTGCGGTGCTGGTTCTTGGGGCGCAGGCACCACCACCTCGTGTGGTGGGCAGTTCTGGTGCTGCGGAATGGGGGGCCGTGAGCTTCTGCCTAGGGATGCAGAATCACCTGGCAGCTCTCCTCGTCGCGTGCAGGGGCCCTGCAGGGCGGCTCACGCCGTGGAGCCTCGCGCCTGATCCCCTGGCCGGTGCCGTAGAGCGGAGGTGGAGCCGGGACACCATGGCCCTCGTTCCCCGCCATGAGCGACGGAGGACGGGAGGAGTGCGTTGGCGCAGGTACCTCCCCGACGGCGTTGACAAGCTCGGTAATGCGGTGGAGCCACTCGTCGTAGAGGTCGTCCGCCGGGCGATAGCGCAGGAGCTCCCGCGCCATCAGTAGCGCATGCTGCTAGTAGACTGGCTAGCGGCGGATTAGTGAGGACGACGCCGTGGCCGGCGAGGGTGACGGCATTGTCGTGTGGCCATCGCGCCGCACGGACAGCGGCAGCGACGAGTCCTGCTGCTCGTGGACGGCCGAGTCGGTGGTGGCATTGGCGACCGACGAGTTGGGGCGGAGCGGCGCACCGTTGCCCGCGGGCGCCGTCTGAGCGACGTTGGCGGCACGGCAGGCGGCGCGTGCTCGGTGTGTGTCCACCATGGCGGCAAAGCAAGGTCGACGACGAGAGCGGGACGAGGTCGTCGGCGAGGCGAGATTTCGACACGCCCCCTACCTGGCACGCCTAATGTCGGATTACGGGCTCCGCAAACCCAAGAAGTTAGAACACAGGGGCGTGAACGAAGATCTCTCCCACTCACGTCTACCTAGCATCTCGCGCTCATCAGATGAAGAGATTCAAGCGAACAACAAGTAAAACACACGAGAATTTACCTAGGTTCAGGCCACCTTGCGGTGTAAAACCATACTTCCTCCTTTGATGGATTAGCCTCGGGAGGGCTTGAGTATGAATGAGTACAGTGGTTCCTAAGCTCACAAGGAGAGCTCAGGAGGGTCAGGAGGCAAGGGTTCTTGCTCCTTTGTGCGAGGGCGGAGTTTCTGGATCTGATCCCCCTCCATAGTGGAGATCCTAGCTACTTATATAGGCGTCCAGGGTCCTCTTCCCCCAAAATGTTTAGGCGGGAAGGGATCCCACAACGGCCATTTTTGAGCGGGAACACAAGGACGTTCCTATCCTGACAAAAGCGGTCTTCGCCTGCAAAGGGATCCGCTGATGACCTGGTGGTGGGCTCGGTGGTGACATCTTCCCTGTCGTCCTTGCGGTCTTCGGTCTTGTTGCACCAATGGGGAAACCTTTGTCCCGCTCCTCGGGAACCTGCGCTGTCTCCTGTGCGCTAAAACGGCAACTGCGCCGCTGGCACGCGCTCGCACCCGCTGGCGCGGTGCGTCACTGCCTCCTCCTGAGGCAAGCTTGGCCTTGGATTCTCCGCCCCTCCGGAGCAACCTAGCCGAGGCCGCTCCTGATGGGGTCTTGACGTCGTTTGCCTCATGAGGTCTAGCCCCCTCGCGAGGGTCTTGAGCAACTGGTCGATCAGCTGGGCCGTACCAGGCCGTAGTAGTAGCGCGTCGTGGCCCGTAGACAGGCAAGTCTGGGTACCCTGGTTCCCAGGACGCCGACACTCTTATATCGACTCTTTCCAATGTTATGATAAATTGCAATTGCTTCAATGACTGAGATCATAATTTGTTAGTTTTCAATGAAGTTTCTGATACATACTTTATATTGTGAATAGATTGTTACTTCAGCATAAGAAATCATATGACAATATATATATATATATATATATATATATATATATATATATATATATATATATATATATATATATATATATATATATATGTGTGTGTGTGTGTGTGTGTGTGTGTGTGTGTGTGTGTGTGTGTGTGTGTGTGTGTTTCTATTCTAAGAATGATCATGATGCCCTCATGTCCGTATTTTATTTTATCGACACCTCTATATCTAAACATGTAGACATATTTTTCGTTATCGGCTTCCGCTTGAGGACAAGCGAGGTTTAAGCTTGGGGGAGTTCATACGTCCATTTTGCATCATGCTTTTATATCGATATTTATTGCATTATGGGATATTAGTTCACATTATGTAACAATACTTATGCCTTTTCTCTCTTATTTTACAAGGTTTACATGAAGAGGGAGAATGTCGGCAGCTGGAATTCTGGGCTGAAAAGGAGCAAATATTAGAGACCTATTCTGCACAACACCAAAAGTCCTGAAACTCCACGAATGTCAGTTTTGGGATACATTAAAAATATTGGGCGAAGAAAGCACCAGAGGGGGCCACCCACTATCCATGAGGGTGGAGGGCGTGCCCTACCCCCTCGGGCACGCCCCTGCCTCGTGGGCCACTTGGAAGCCCCCCGATTCCCATCTTCTGGTATAAGGTGTCTTTTGCCCTGATAAAAATCAGAATGAAGCTTTCGGGATGAAGCACCGCCGTCTCGAGGAGGAACCTTGGCGAAAGCAATCTAGGGCTCCGACGGAGCTGTTCTGCTAGGGAAACATCCCTCCGGGAGGGGGAAATCGTCACCATCATCATCACCATCGATCCTCTCATCGGAAGGGGGTCAATCTCTATCAACATCTTCACCAGAACCATCTCCTCTCAAACCCTAGTTCATCTCTTGTATCCGATCTTTGTCTCAAAACCTCAGATTGGTACCCGTGGGTTGCTAGTAGTGTTGATTACTCCTTGTAGTTGATGCTAGTAGGTTTATTCGGTGGAAGATTATATGTTCAAATCCTTTATGGACATTAATACCCCTCTGATTATGAACATGAATATGATTTGTGAGTAGTTACGTTTGTTCCTGAGGACATGGGAGAGGTCTTGTTATAGGTAGTCATGTGAATTTGATATTCGTTCGATATTTTGATGAGATGTATGTTGTCTTTCCTCTAGTGGTGTTATGCGAACGTCGACTACATGACACTTCACCATTGTTGGGCCTAGAGGAAGGCATTGGGAAGTAATAAGTAGATGATGGGTTTCTAGAGTGATAGAAGCTTAAACCCTAGTTTATGCGTTGCTTCGTAAGGGGCTAATTTGGATTCATAAGTTTTATGCTATGGTTAGGTTTACCTTCATACTTCTTTTGTAGTTGCGGATGCTTGCAATAGAGGTTAATCATAAGTGGGATGCTTGTCCTAGGAAGGGCAGTACCCAAGCACCGGTCCACCCACATACCGAATTACCAAAGTAACGAACGCGAATCATATGAGCGTGATGAAAACTAGCTTGACGATAATTCCCATGTGTCCTCGGGAGCGCTTTCCTTTAGCTAAGATTTTGTCCAGGCTTGTCCTTTGCTACAAAAAGGATTGGGCCATCTTGCTGCACTTTATTTACTTTTATTACTTGTTACTCGTTACACATTAACTTATCACAAAACTATCTGTTACCGATAATTTCAGTACTTGCAGAGAATACTTTACTGAAAACTACCTATCATTTCCTTCTGCTCCTCGTTGGGTTCGACACTCTTACTTATTGAAAGGACTATGGTTGATCCCCTATACTTGTGGGTCATCACTCTCATGCACCTTCCCCGCATGCTAAAGCCTTCCATAGCTCAAAGCGGCGTCGGGCACCTTTGAACAGGTGCGCCAAATCATCCATACTCTTTGGAGGGGCATCGGATGGCCACAAGGCTTTAACCATACTCTTCATGGCTTTTCGGGCCCGCTCATGCACCATGGAAAGCTCTTTTAGTACGTCGCCTCGGAATCCAAATGCTTATTAGTCATGACGCCCGGTTAACATACTTACAAGAACAACATTATAATACTCAGAATTACCAGACAATATGAGTTCCCTGGATGGTACAAATGTCGTACCGAATATGCTGCCTTTCAACTTTTTATTTTCTTTTAGTGCATACGATAATTGAGCATTTAAGCTCTCTATCTCTTTGGCTTGCTTATCCTTTTCCTCCTCCAGTTTGTTCTTGTGGTCACTGGTCCGTGCTAGTACTCAACGACCGGCTGCTTCTTGCCTCTCAGCATAATCCTAGGCTTTCTTGGTTGCCTTTAAGCTCTCTTCCAGTTGACCTATAGATTCCACTGCTAAAATACAACAATGTATTCTTAAACATCATTACAGCGGATCATATTTTCCAGATACTATTTTTTCCATACCATGAGCTCCCCCTGTGAATTTCTTCACTTCCCCTAGCTCTGTGGTGGCGGCATTTAGCTTTGTATGGCTCATTTCAAGCTCCTGGGACATCGCGTTGTTCTTCTCTTTGATAACCTGCAGTCATAACGATCCTTAAATCGGTTGGACTAACTGCGTCAAGTCTCATGCAGCTCCTTCCAACCGGCGTTCTCCTCCTCCAGCAGACCAAGCTCGTGGTGGAGCTTCACATTGTCCTCCTGAAGTTGCAGGATCTTACCGGTTGCCTTCTTTCCCAAGGCAATGCTCTCCTTCAGCTACATCATCAAGCCAGTGATCAACTCCTCCCACTTATTGAGATTAGCGGGCATGTCATCGAGGCTCTCCTTTAGCAGCTGCACCAAGCCATCGATGAACTCCTTCTGCTTACTGAGCTGATCGGGCATGTCGTCGAGGGATAATGACTCCAGCACCGCCTGCTCGGCATGTTTGCCTCCGCGGCTAGGGCGCTCCAGGGAGCCCTCGCCTGCGCGTGAGTGATCTCTCGAGGTCTCTGCGAGGCAGCGAGCCCTCTTTTTTTCCACGGCCTTGGTCGCCTCTTAATTTCTACGAGTAGTTATCGACCTAGAGCTCTGCACACCGGCCATGGCAAGGACGGACGAACAAGAAAGACTTATGAGGAGGAAGGTAGAGTGACTTTCGGCTATGTATTGTTCCCCTTTTTATAGCCTAGTACTTCACTAGTACTAAAGCCTTCATAGCAGAAAAACGTTCAGGTTTGATACGTACTAGGTGTGAGTAGGTTTGCACTTAATTATAGCATGGTAGTACTACTTTGGAATGTGATGGGAACAATCTAAAGATTAATTGATGGTTGAGGCCCGAAACGGATCCCAATGAGTTTCCTGGAGCACAAATTTCAAGTACTACTGCTCAAATGCGATCAAACAAGTCAGTGATGTAACTGGTCGTACATGTCAGACCAAGCTGATGTGTGTCGCGGGTCCGACCGACCGTCTGTAGGTCCGACCGACCATAAGTATTACGCGATGGACACTTCTGGTTGTGGCTTCGAGTGATTGTCACGACCAAGCAGTCAAAACTAGTGCTAAATCAATTACCACCTTTTTCCAAACGACCAAGTATTTTCACAGGAATACAATACATATAGATGGAGTGATTGTCACGGTTGCAAACCGCCATGGCGCAGCAAGTTCAGTACAGCATCAACCGAGTAGGTCACTGTATCGCTAGCGGGGAAGGAGGGCAGCTCACCTCGCCTATGATGCATCCCCAGCGCCTCCGCTGCAGCTGGCTTAACGATTTGGCTTCTCCTACTGCCCATTTGAATAGTTGCACCGGCTGCTGATCCCATCCCACAAAAATGCGAGTTCTTTCCTCCGCCGCCGACTCCGTGAATATGATCTCTACGATTAACCCCAGCTCGAAATTAACGCGATGCTTCCAGATGCTGACATCCCTCAGCATCTCTCCACTCAGATTAGTCCTGGCCATGGGCATCCCGGCCCGAAAAAGCCCGACCCGGCCTGGCCCGACGCTGTTCCCGGGCCCGTTGGCCGGGCCGAGCCGGTCCCGGGCCCGTTAAATTTGTGTCTTTCTGAAGGGGCCCGGCCCGAGGCCTGAGGCCCGTAGGGCTTTTGCGTGTTCGGGCCGGGCTCAGGCCTAGTTTTTTCCCTCGGGCTTGGCTAGGCCCGGCCCGAAGCCCAGCCCGGCCCAAGGTTTGGCCAGGTCTAACTGAGATCTACTTGCACCTCCGCCTTGTGCTTCGCCAGGTGCAACTCCTTCGAACTTGTCTCCAATCGATGTGATGCTTCCTCGATCCGATTTTCCCTTGCTGCCCACCACCTGAAACGCAGCCCTGGCTTGTCCTCCGGCGCCACTGATGTGTGATTCTAGAGAAATGGATCCCCTGTGAAACACATGTGGGTTTCGCTCAAAGGCGGCAGTGCTGCGGGCCGCAGTGAGAGGGCAGCCTGTGATATCTTGAGATCTAAGGGATTATCCATGGCGGGATCCTCCATGGCGGGATCGGCCTCCGGTGGGCGAGGCGTGGAGGTGAGCATAGGCGCTCGGAGAGCCGTGCAAGGCTAAGATAAAGAATAGTACTCCACTCCGTCAATATTTATATACATATGCCACCAACAGTAACCTAGGAAAAAATTGTTCATGCTGCTTGCGTCCTAGTTTATTGGCCCCCTTTTTATTTTGTGCGATTTTTTGACCAAAAATTTAACTAAGAAAATGTTAATGCATGTCACCAAAAATTATATCACTGGAATCACACTTGAACATAGTTTTCGATTACATTAATTTTTATGACGTGCATAAATATTGTGTTACTTAAAATTATGGTAAAAAATTGGCACAAAATATGAAGGATACCAATGGAAGTAGCAACCCATGATTTAACTACTCGCATGCACGCACTGGAGTAGTTATTCTCAACTACTCCCCCCCCACGTCCACTCAATTTTCATGCACTGTATTAATTGACCATCAATGAAGTGAACGACTTTACACACGTCAAATTATCACATGGGGTGGATATTCGTACAAAAATGCGTCCCACCATGTACCCGCGTGTGCGTGCGAGAGAATGAGTGAATGCGTGCACATCTTCGCTTCGTGCACGTACTACCAGTTTGCGTGAGAGAGGATGAGTACATTCTTATGGAACCAACAACACGTCACTATGATCAATCCACACAAGGAGGTCGTGACAACGCCTCCACATGTGCCATGTGGCTTCATGGATGCCCACATCATTTTAATCATAATATATTAACTTAAATAGGGAGAGACACTATGTAGCGTGCCATTGGAATTGTAATTTACGTGTTTTGCACCTCCTGGAAGTACTAGTAAGGTACACGTGCATTGCACGCATGAGATTTTGCAACCAAATTATGAATAAATACCACACTATAGCACGTAAGCTTTGAGTCATATATGCATGATGTAGACGTTCGTTTAATTCTTATAGTTCATCTCATTCAAAATCAATTAATTTTTTTATAAAAAAGTTAATCTATTTTATGATTCATGGAATTGTGCGTTGTAAAGCATAAAGTAAAAACAAATAATGGCAATTCAACTAGAATAAAAGTTAGGGGGCCAGGCATTGCTAATCCTTTACGGGGAGGGCCAATTAATCAACTTAAACCATTTTACCAGCATTTGATCTACTGATCACATTCATATTAGCCTCAATATATAGTGATCTTAGGGGAGGGCCCTTGCTACCCCTGCCTTTGCCACTGTGCTCGCGTCTGAGAGATGAAGCGGAAGGCATGGATGATGAGAGGGAGACGATGGATAGATAATGTGGGTGTATTAGCTATGTAGTCCTATATAGATAGGTATGGATTGATCGACGTGTATGAGGGAAAGAGGGTGAGACCTGACTGGATATATAGATCGATCGTTTTGTGTGGAGAACTGGAAAAAACCTAGCTATATATTTACACACATAGAGGAATATCGATCGTTGCACATGCATGTGAGAGATAAAGAATGCCCGGAGTGATGAAGAGTGGGAGGTGTGTGTGTGCATTCATGGGAGACCGACCTAAAGAAAAAGATTGCATGTGTGCGATGGATAATGCCGAGTGGTAGTGTGTGTGCATGCATGTACGAGGGAAAGTTAGTGGTACAATTATAAAGAGAAGATGACTGTGTGGGTGTAAAAGACTAGGTGAGGTCAAAATCAATGTAAAGTTGAATTCAAATATTTGAGTAAGAGATCATCATGTTTGAAACCCATGCATGCATGAATATAACTGAGATATGCGTGGTGTGGTTTGGAAACGAGCATGCTATACTGTATACACATTGAACAAGGTCAGACTGATTTGAATTTGAGATACCGATGGCAGACGTCGTTTGGACACATTTCATCCATGCATGGACACACTACTCAGATTGGAGATGATAGGTGGCTTCCGCATCACATATCTATACCCCCTATATAGTGTGCGAATAAACTTTGAAAGATGGTCCTTGGATGAAACCAATCTGACGGTGCAGAGATGGCAAATCCGAGCACTACTAGCCGTTGGATATCATCTACATTCCACCAGATTCTGCCACATGTACAATCTACAAGACTCCGTGGTTGAACTTAAGTAGAATGCACAAACCTCAAAACACAAGCATTTCTCCTCTGTTGTAGAATCTTCCGTATCATAATTACCCTTTTTCTAGATGAATCACCATTATTTATTTTTACTTTATGCTTTACAATGCACAATTCCATGAATCTTAAAATAGATTAGCTTTTTAATAAAAACTAATTGATTTTGAATGAGATGAACTATAAGAATTAAACAAACATCTACATCATGCATATATATGACTCAAAGCTTACATGCTATAATGTGGTATTCATTCATAATTTGGTTGCCAAATCTTCTGTGTGCAATGCACGTGTACCTTACTAGTCTAAATGGTGTGTGTGTGTGTGTGTGTTGTGCGTGTTGTGCGTGTTAAACACATTGTACGTAGTATCATACATGGTTTAGATTCCGAACATCTAGCTAGAACATACATGTGCTATGATTTGAATTCAGCATAAAATGGATACATCTATTTGAATTCGAGATCGTATGTCATGTAGTTCATATTTATATGGGAATTTGCTACTCCTATATTCATGTCATGTGTTGTGAAGATAATATTTAGATGGTTGTATAACTAACCCGAGTACAATCCCATTCAAACAGGAAAAATATACTCAAATTTAGTCCATATTCTAGACAGCATGAATTGTTTTTTATTGTTGAGGGAAGCGCAGATTTATTTGGTACTATACATGTTAAGCTTGTTGCCTGATTTTTTTTTTGTATTTGAATGCATTTCTAGTAATATAGTAAAACGGGACATGGCTCTCTCTGGTGGGGTGCGAATTTTTTTATACACGTTAAGCTTGTTCTCCCGAAATTTCAAGCCGTGCCTTGTTATGTCCAAATTTCAAGCTAGCATATCTGTCTATCGTGCTGCAAAACTCCCGCCTCTTCAACCCGTGCCTTATTACCCCGAAATTTTAAGATATCCCTTTGTCTCATTGTGCTCGGAAAACTCCCTCCATCTCAACCCGCGCGTTGCCATCCCAAAATTACAACGCGCGCAAAAACTCCTACCTCCTGCGAAATCCCAACAAGCGAAATTCCCGTGATCCCCCCTCAACCGAAAGAACCACCTAGTTCAAATCGATGGGGGTATTTTTGTAATTTACCCCATATTTCGGACAAGCGCACCCGTAAGCCATGGTTCCTCCTCCCATCCCCTCTGCCGCCCCCATTCGAACACCGAGGCCGCGAAAACCCGCGAAGCCCCACACCCTCCTTGGTCCGCCACCCAGCCGGAGTCTCTTCCCCGACGACATCGTCCACCACAACACCTCGACCTCCCTCATCCACCGCACCGTATGAGGATCCTTCATCGATTTCGTCGTCGTGCTGGTTCAGCCACCCTGTCCTCCACCTCCAAGGAACTGCGGTGATATTCCCCTCGTCTTTCGCGCCACCTCCATTCCCACACCGCCGCCTTCACCTGCACCACTGGAAGAGCATAATCATCATCGATTCCTCGGATGAAGCTGAGGCCTAATCGGTGCCACCAAAGAGGTTCTACAGTAATCGCTGCATTCTCTTCTTGCATCAATCTTAGGGTGCTGCCGGCGCTCGGTCCCGAGCTGCCATGGTGTAGCTCCATCAACGAGGGCGTCGCCGGCCACTTCCTTTACGGCGTCTCTCCCTTGGCGGCAACGTCCACATCATTCGGAGCTGCTGCTGCTTTGGATCTCGCTCGCGCTGCTGCTCTTCTCTTGCTCTCCGGTCCCCTGCCTGGTGTGCTCTTGTTCTTGCTGGCGCTGCTGCTCTTGCTCTTGCTCTTGCTTGCACTGCTGCTCTAGTCTTGCTCGCGCTTCTGCTGCTCGAGCAATAGATCCTGCTCTCGCTTGAGCCCCTGCAACTGCTACCTGAGATGCTGCTACACGACCAGCTGCCCCGGCTCTCGCACGCGCTGCTGCTTCGAGCGCTGATCTTGTTGCTACTGCTTTTCTGCTACTAGTGCATTTAGTTTCGATAGTAAAATTCAGTTTCGACAGCAAAATTCAGTTTTGACAGTAAAATTCAGTTTCGACAGTTAAATTCATTTTCGAGAGTTAAGTTCAGAGATAAGTGGCTAATGTATTTTACATCTAACATTTTGTGGTTATGTATTTTGACATCATCTATTGGAGATGCTATTAGAATTCCACTCAGGTTAACGTTGTCTCTCTTGTCCTGCTTCAACCTCGCCATCGTACAACTCACCGGAGCTGCTCCAATGACGAAACCGTCCATCACAGCCGAGCAGTACCCTTGGCTCCATCTCCAGGCGCCTAAGATCTTCTTCCCCTCCTCCGATTGCCACATCAGCCGCTGCATCCTCAGCGACCAACCCAATGATGCAGAGATCGACATGGTTCGCCAAAGAGGTTGTACACTTGCTGCATTGCTTTTTTACTCTACATGTTATATATATTGTCCACTAAGCACACATAGTAACGTGAAATACAATTAGTTTCTCCTATATAACAAGCCATGAGGTACCATGTAACCTAGCTATCCGTGGTGGACTCTCTTGAAAGCCATCATTATATATTTCTGCGCGTTTGAGCTGTGCATTTCTAGATGGGCTTGGGAGTTGAGCTAGTTGGGCAGTGGCCTGGGTCCAAAGTAGTAGAAGTAGCACAAAAACATTGTTGGAGTGTAGGATTTTCCCCGTTCAAGCCTCCCTACTAGAATCGCCAGTGCTTGAAAGGAAAAATGAAGGGAAAACATAGGAATTGGGAGGTTTCCTATGGTACTACTATTCATTTATTTGGTTCAAAGAAATGGAGCAAAGGAAAACTATAAGATTTGTTCCTGTAGTGTCCCCTTGATAGATGAAATGTAGGAATTTTAATTTCCACTTGGCCCCCTATTCAAATTCCTATTCATGAAGCACAAGACTATGAGATAGTAGCATAATAGCATTATAACTGTACATTTTCTTGTGGTTTGACTTAATTTCACCATGCTTCTTTGCATTCCTATGATCTTCCAATTCTTGTGAACCAAACACCCATATTGACAGAAATCTTGTGTTTTTAAATTCTCTGTTCTGCACGTGCATTCCTATCCTATTCCTATGTATTTCCTATCCATGCATTGTTAGAATCCTCCAATTCACATAAGCCCTTACAGAATTACTTCTGTTGCAGATATGTGTCAAAGAAAACCTTGTGTGGTTTGTCCCGCTCCTGTTGCGCTGTGGTCCACCCCAGCTCAGCTGCTCCAACGATGGAAGGGTTCACCATAGTAGGGATCCGCCCTCTAGACTGACTTTCGCCGCCTCAGATCTTCTTCCCCGCCGCCGACAGCCACGACAACTGCATTACCATCATCAACTGAGCAGAGGACCTTGAGGACTACATGGGTCCGCAAGAGAGGTCGCACTCTTTTTATATCTACTTATGTTATGCATCGCTTAACATGATGACATGCTACTTTATCGTCCTGTTCACCGATTAGACTCTGAGTCAGGTCCAAACTAATGCTCAAACTTGAGTTTTTAAATGGTTGTGGGGTACATATTGGGGCAACAATCAATACTATATGTCTACTATCTAATTAATCTCGGGTGTCTACAATCATTTTCATGTTGGGTGGAAACAAACATTAAAGGAGCCATTATCTGTATTTTTAAACTAAAGCTATTATCTGCCTGCTATCATTGGTTTTGGATCTATTCACAGTGTGCACTCCTTACATAATATCACTATGTTTTATTCCTATGCATGTCAATTATTGTACACAATGGTACTAAACATGTAGAGCAAAAGAGCGAGCCTTGCGTGGTAATAAAATTTCATGCAAACATCGCTCCATGGTGGGTGCAAAAGCAACCCCCCATTCCAGACTGTAATCAAGAGGAAGATAACTGTTCATAGGGGATTTAGAGGGAGCAGACCACTCCCATTTAACCCCTCAGGTCTTTTGCTCTAAGGTGGCATGCTGATGTTGGTCATACCATGCATATGGTGCCTTGCATTGCTTACTTTACACATAAAATATGTCATCTACTTAGTTTAGACATGTATTGTGTGAATGCCATCTATTTAGTTTCTATATCATATATGTGAATCTTGCAATGCCATCTTGTTTAGCCAGACATCATATATGTGCATTTTGCAATGCCATCCTGGTTAGCCAATCATCTTATATGTGAATTATATCATGCCATCCTTTTTTATTACGTAATAAATTTGTCAACAAAGTTAGTACATTCAATTACTCTTCCTGTGCATCAGACATTCAACATGGTCATGGAGAAATATGGAGTGAAAACAATGTCTTCAGAGCAGACAATGCTATCTGACGAAGCGCATGCAGTACAAAAAAAGATACATCCATGACATTTTGGCCCGAAAGAATTTTTTTCTGTCATGCTTATGACACTTCTATGACGATAATTGTGACAAAAAACTCGTATCATCATAGATGTGGTGGGCTCCTACTTCTATGAAAAAAATCATGTTAGAAAATAGGCTTTTCATCCTGGGCGGGCCGGGGACGCACCTGATGACATTCTTTGGGCCGCCCATGACGGAAAAATCATGGTTGAAGCGAGGCGAGGAAAATTTTGGGGAGCTGACTACTGCAGGATGCTGCTAACGCGACACTACGATCAGAGACCCTTCGAGAAACTATGTGCGATGCAATAATTGCAAACGATGGTGTATGAAAACCGTCAGAAATGTATAAAATGTTTCTGATGATGGATGCATCAAACACGGTTCATGTTTTCTTTTCGTGTGCGATGAAGGGCATACGGTCCAGTTCAATGAACTATTTGCGATGAGAAGGAAAAAAGAAACGGGCAGCCAGATGAAGGCGTGTGCGATTCACAACATATTGTTCACTCGGATGAACTGTTTGTGATTAGGCAACACAAAAGAAACGGTCAGCTAGATCAAGGTTTGTGCGATATACGGCATGCGGTTCACTCGGATGAACTCTTTGCATTGAGACATGAGAACAGAAACGGTTCAACTTAACAAGATGTGTGTGATACGCGGCAAACAGGTCTGTAATCAGAAATGTGTGTGAAGACCGATAATAACACATATGGTTGCTGCTAATAAGACATGTGTGTTGTGCGATGGGATTGCATACAGAACAACAACATATATATACACACACTTATAAGGACATGCTTGCATAACCAAATTAAACATCGACTTACATAGGTGGCTACTACAACCATGGCATTTTCACACACCATAGTAAAGTATTACATGCATAATTACATAGGTGGATATGACACACATGACATTTCCACACACCAATAAAGTAAACTATATATTACATGCATGATTAACTAGCAGAAACGATCATCTGATCATCATCTACTTCTTGTGACGCATGCTCTGCTTGTGGCTTGATCCGAGCTCGTCGATTTAGTTAACGAGGCACTTCCTCATGTCAACGATCCGCCTGTGCATCTCGTAGCATGTGTACACGCTCTTGGCCGCAAACCTGAGGTGAGGTTCATACAGTTGCCGCATCCAGGCCCTGTGCCAGGATACATGACTTGTTTCTCTTGGCATCCTGCTTCATCTTTTCATAGTAGGGGTCGATGATAGCCGAGGCGAGTTCAACCAAGGAGTCCTTCGTGCTGCCCCACACCCTGTAGTGCTCACGGATTTCGACAAGGTTCTGGCAGGCCAAGCGCGTAACCCTGAGCGCTTTTACATCGTTGGTGGTTTCTACCGTGGCGAACTTGTAGTCGGTGCTGTTGACAAACCTGCTGAAACGGTCGCAAGGCTCTTTGGCCCTACAGTAGTGGTAGATGAGGAGATGATGGCGCATGCACAACTGGGCAACGCCAACCTTCTGATCTATGTCAGGACGATTGGAGGTGTATTGGAGCTCGATGCTGACCACTTTGTACTTGTCTCCAACAAGCAACTGCTCAACGGTGTTGATGTAGTCGTCCACCATGGCCAGGTCGATGGTGTACACCACCGAGAGATCCGTCTCCCTCGCATGGATCTCCACTCTATGCTCGCCGAACTTCATTGGAGCGCCGCTGGACATCCCCTCTCTATGCATCGTCGTGGGTGTGCTTGTTGTGTTGTGGGGCGCGATCGAAAGGTTGAAGAGACTAAGGTTATAATGGCCGCAGGAATTAAAGGGGAAGCCTGACGGCCAGGAATATCGGCAGGCCCCGATGGTAGTTCTAATTTGCAGCGCGTAACTCCATTGCGCCGCACGTAACTGCATCGCGTGGCAATGCGCGCGGCGCAACCGCATGCATATGGAGCCCCCGACGTGATCGTGCGCACGCCCAACCGCTGGCAGAGCACGCGCGGAGGGACGCGAGCAGAGCGCTCTGCGATCGCCTCAAGGAAAAGTTGTCCAAAAGCTGGGTGTGCTGATGGACGCGAGCAGAGCGCGCCAACGGACGCGACAGAGTGCGCTGCGGTGCCTAACGGCGAGCAGAGCTTGTCGAGGGACGCGAGCAGAGGACGACACAGTGATACGTGGCAAATAAGACGCACTATGCGAGCGATGTCGGAGACATCAAGCACGAATCATATTAGAGTTGCGCGTGCGATATGTGGCAGACAGTTGATCCATCAGAGCTGTCTGTGATGGAATAAGATGTGTATGTTGCGGGCAAACGCTTGCTGGTGTATAACCTTAAATTTAACCAAAAAGTGCTAATGCATGTTACAAAAGTTGTATAGCTGGAAACTATGTTCAAATACGACTGCAACGATATAATCTATGGTAACATGCATTAGTATTTTATTAGTTAAATCCTACTTATAAACAAAGACGGGGGTATAGTAGGTAATTAAATCGCAAAAGTTTTTTTATTAACTGTATGTGTACGTGTCCTCTCTTCCTCCTCTCGCACGTCTTGTCACCCCGCTGCCCCAGATGGCTTACAGTGCAAGCTTGCGCAGCGCGCGGGGGCATTCTTTTGGCCAAACGGTGGCGCCAATGAATCGTTGGTGAGCCCGTTCCCACGCAGCCTCGCAAGTTCCTGCGCAAGCTTCCGCCCGACTCAGTGAAATCCCCCAAAATCCCAATGCTTACCAGCCTTCTATAAAAACCCTCACGAACGGCGAGTCCCGCGTCGCATTTCCCCTCCCTCCCTGTAGCTTATCTCGTCTGCTTCTCCCACAATCGCCAATGGCATCGGTCCATCATCGTTGCTCAGCCACTCCGCTGTTATCATAGGACAGCTCCAGCTAGGAGGCTACACCGCGGCGACGGCGCAGTCCCCAGCGTAGTGTTGTGTGTGTGGCATCCCTGTTGGGTGTGCGCGGAACACCCACCACACGCTCCGCCGTCGCTACCTGTCTGCAGCTGTTGTCGGCCGCTGTTGCCGGCACACCACCGTCGAAAGCCAGGGCCATCTCTCACTCCGTCGCCACGACCCGAAGGCGGGAGGTGGCCGTCTTGGCTGCCACCCCACTGCAGGCCACTGTGGCACCCGCTCCGCCACGGCAGCCCGAAGGCGGGAAGTGGTGGCCGTCGCCGCCACCCCATTGTCGTCCGTCGTGGCCATCACCTGCTCAGCCACCGTCGTCCGAAGGAGGAAGGCGGAGGTGGAGGCCCGCATGTGCGTCAGTGACCTTGCGCGCTACATCGAGTTCTTGCAGGAGGAGGAGGAGTGCCTCGTCGAGCACGCAAAGAGCCTTACTGCAGCCGTGGCCGCATCACATGTCGACGCAGAGGCGAGGAATCAGGTGATCTATGAGCAGTCCGGCCGCTTCGAGAGGGATCGTCTGGAGCGGCAGTGGTCGTTCGAGCTGGCGAGCGTCGCTGAACGTGCAGTAGTGGCAGGCACCGTATTGCATTTGTCCAGCTTGTCGGTAGGCTCTTCCTCCTCCTCTGCCTCTTACTGGGCGCGCTCGACAGAGGAGAGGCTGCAGGAAGTAGCACAAAGCCCCTCTGTGGTAGTAGTAGTATTTAGGGGCTATTTTGCTCAGTTCATCTGACTATAGTTGTGTGGTGGAACTGTACAACATACTTAAAATTAGCTAGTATATATAGTTGAACTAGCTATTTCAGTACGTGGTTGGCAACAATTGGGGAGAAGTTTGGTCGGTTCAGCTGTCGAGTTGAACTGTTTGTATAAACTAGCAAAAGAGCCCATGCGTTGCAACGGAAGAAAAATAATAACACACACTCTTAACCCAATAACCATAATATGTCCATGCCCTTTATTTTAGCGAGTCATCATATTTGTGCTGCCGCTTATCCTTCTTCTCACCCTCATCGATAGTGGCCTCAGCGTTCGCACAAACCAAAGCGTGTTTGAATGGTATTTTTCCCCTGCCAGGTTTTTGAGAGGTGCTCATGTGTGGTTATCGATGTTTTCTTTCGTCTCTATATGATTTTAGTGAATGTTTATTTGCAATCCAGATCGCCATGGTACGAAAGAAAAATGGACGTGCCTATAGGTTACAAGTTTATTTTTAAAATAATATTTTAAAATATTTAATAGGTAAAAATAATATTATATTCAAAATTTACATATTTTTCTAATCAAATTTCATATTTAACTTGTTAAAATCAGAGTTACGGTTTAATAGATATGGATAATTAAGAAAAACATTTGTTTAACTTAAATATCTTCCAAAATAATATTTAAAAATACTTAACAAACACAAATAATATCATATTCAGATTATACACATTTTTCTAATCAATTTTTATATATAACATGTTAAAATCGGAGCTACCGTTTAAAAGATATGAATAATTTAGAAAAACATTTGTTTGACTTATATATGATCTACGGGTGAATTATCCAAGACGTCAAAGGGGTTTCCGTAAAAATGTAAAATAACGGTTTAGTTGTCACTTAAGTGTGTACTGTGGGTTAATTCACAGAAAATGCGGGGGGTTTTCTGCAAAAGTGTGTGACGGACGACCAGAAACCCAATTTGCTTTATTATTAGGTAGAGATTAAGAATGACTGCTTAATCTATGATTGAAATCTATGCTTAATTACTGAATTTAGTTGCAAAAATTACATAGTGGTATTGATTTCTAGCTGCATGTTTTGACAAATCGCAGTGTTACAAGGATTGACAAATGGCAACGTTACTAGATCAACAAATGTAAATCTTTCCAGTTTGACAAATGGAAACATACCCAATATGACAGATTCAAATCTTACCAAATTGTTTGTACATTGTTGCACACGGATCATCCGGAACAACCGTTTGCGTTGAAGGGATGCACAAACGCTGCGCTGCTCTCACTTTGCATATGGGTGTTCTATCTAAATCGTTTGCGACCAAGAGCTGCAGAAATCCTGCTCAGCACATTTTGTCTTGGCTTCGTGGGGAAGCTATCGGTTTGCATACGGGTGTTCTAACTAAAACATTTGCGATGAGTGTTTTATATTTTAAAAATGAATTAAACTACGGCTTGGGGCCCATTAATGGAGAGGACGCGAGCAAGGCGGGTGGCCATGGAAATCAAAGGGCTCGCTTTAAAGTGAGCCTACGCAGCGTACAACTCACATGCTTCCCGGTGAGCCTCCGCACTCGAGGAAAGCTTGCACACCTCTCGGTCAGCCTGCGCACCAGACGGCGCTCGCACGCCTCCTGTTCAGTCAAGGTCAAGCAGCTGTCCGCACGACACCTCCTACAACCATTAAAACCAAGAAACGTGGCGTCACGTCAATGCTTAACATGATTTTGGATTTACTAGAATTTAAAAACCAGGCATCTCAATGTTTTGCCGGCAATCAACGGTGCTCTGGTGTTCAAAATTCATGCCCATTTCTTGCATAGGACCTAAGCATGCACCCAAGGACACATATTTGATTTTTAAACCAATTTATATGCACTGGAGCATGTGCATATAGTTCAAATTTTGATTATGCACTTAAATGCATTGAAAACTCAGTTAATGCATAAAAAATTCCAAACGAATCCCAAAAAATCACAAAAATTCACACAACACTACTGTTGTTCTATGTTGACACGACAAAAAAATTTCAAAGCAATAAGAGGCAATGGATATCGTTTTGTCCCCAAAGGTTTGATGTTCCCTAACGAAAACCATCATGCTTGTTGTGAGAAGCTTCGGTTTGTGAGAAGCATATACCCAAACCTGCCCCAAATGGGACAAAATTTGTACCACGGCATGTTGATGCTGCTCCATGATAGCATGCCAAGTTTCATGAATTTCAGACGAGTTTTGGATTTACTAGAATTTAAAAACCAGACATCTCAATGTTTTCCCGGTAATCAATGGTGCCCTGGTGTTCGAAATTCATTCCCATTTCTTGCATGAGACCTAAGCATGCACCCAAGGACACATATTTGATTTTTTTAACCAATTTATATGCACTGGAGCATGTGCGTGTAGTTCAAATTTGAATTATGCACATAAATGCATTGAAAACTCAGTTAATGCATAAAAATGTCCAAACAAACCCCGAAAAATCACAAAAATTCACACAACGCTCCTATTGTTCTATGTTGACACGAGAAAAATATTTGAAAGCAATAAGAGGCAATGGATATCATTTCGTCCCCAATGGTGGGACGTTCCCTACCGAAAACCATTATGCTTGTTGTGAGAAGCTCCGGTTTGTGAGAAGCATATACCCAAACCTGCCCCAAATGGGACAAAATTTGTACCACGGCATGTTGATGCCGCTCCATGATAGCATGCCAAGTTTCATGAATTTCAGACGAGTTTGGATTTACTAGAATTTAAAAACCAGGCATCTCAATGTTTGCGGTCGAGTGATGGTGGCAAGGTGTTTGAAATTCATTTCCATTTCTTGCATGTGACCTAAGCATGCAACCAAAGAAACATATTTGATTTTTCAATAAGTTTATATGCACTGGAGCATGTGCATGTAGTTCAAATTTGAATTATGCGCATAAAATGCCTGGAAAACCCAATTAATGTATAAAAATGTAGAAACGAACCCTGAATAATTCCAATTTTTTTGACGACACACCTATAGTTGCATGTTCACTGCAGATAAAAGTTCTAACAATTCAAACACCATCCTTTGTAGCTGTGACCCCATTACGTAATTCAAATGATCAAGACGATAAATCAAGTAGATCACACACAGTTTATTATAAGCAACCGTGTCAGATGCAGCACAAAATATCTTCGGACCGTGTCTGATGACACTTTGCACGCCAGTTTTTTGGCTGAAGCGATTCCAAATTTTTCGCTTCCGTGGAAATATCTACCTCCCCGCCCCCTCCCCCCCTTACCAAAAGCCACATTCCCCCTCTTTCCCCTTCCTTTCTAAGTTGAAACCTTCACTCCTTGCTTGAAGTGTCGCTGCCTCCTCGCCGGCGATCCTCCTTGATGCTGCTCGACCTCGCCTATCCAGACAGGTAATCCACACCCGACCCCCATCCTCCTCCTCCTTCCACAGCCCACATGCCCCGACAGGCGGCGTGATCGCGACACCTTCCATCCAAATCATCGACCCCTCCACCAAATAAGCGCCGGCCTAAGCAATGGTGCACGCAGTATAGCCAAGACCTCAAGGAGCATTTGGCAGTGAAGGAGCAAATCACAGCCGCACACGTGGATGAGGTCGCGATGGCTGCCATTGGTGCTGACCCCTAGATCTTGGATGAGCACCTCGCCGTCGAGGCCACCATTGACGCCCCGCGCGCCGACGCCGCGACGCGGTTGGCTGCTTTGAACGATAGTTCGTGGCGTTTTCTTGAGGCCAACGTTGGTGCCTTCGATGAAGACTACGAGGTGTTTTCTCAGCGTGCATGTGCTTACCTCATCTCGAGATCCAGAAGGTTGGTGCCCGGAGCGGCTCAGGCAACTCACCACTACAACGAGGGCACACACGACGCAGAGGCCTCGCCCTCTTCCATGTCCAAGGAGCCAATCGTTATCGATATCTCCAACAATGAGGAGTAGCTTGTCTTATTAGCTCACTATAAGGACCCATGTTCAGTTTGCTAGCTACCGCCTTTCCGTAACCAATTCTAGTGAATTGTGCTATCTATTTTCACCATGCAATCTTCTGCTATTGTGTATATGTTCTATATGTTGTGTAATGTGGTGCTCAATTAACTGCTTGGTTCAATTATGCAAATGTGATGTTCAATTCTTCAGGGTGCAATATTTCCAAGTTGTTAAGCATGCTTGGTTTGGTTAACTGTCCGATCTTCTATTAGGAGTATGTTATATTATTCAATTGGTGTTTAGTTAACTGCTTGTTTCATTTGTTGTGGCTTGGTTCACTTGTTTTGGTGTTTAGTTAACTGCTTGGTTCAATTCTGCAATGCGATGTTCAATTGTTGTGTCTGCATTCTGTTATTGTATACCATGTGAGGAATAAATGGAATTTGGCTGTACTAAATACATGAGAAACAAATACAATTGCTATATTTCCAAGTTGTTAAGCATGCTTGGTTTGGTTAACTGTCTGATCTTCTATTAGTAGTATGTTTGGTTCATTTTTTGTGGTGTCTAGTTAACTGCTTGGTCGATTATGCAATGCGATGTTCAATTGCTGTGGCTGCATTCTCTTATTTTATAGCATGTGAGGAATAAATCGAATTTGGCTGTACTACATACATGAGAAACAAATAGAATTGCTATATTTCCAAGTTGTTAAGCATGCTTGGTTTGGTTAACTGTCCGATCTTATATTAGGAGTATGTTATATTGTGCAATGTGGTGCTCAGTTAATGTTTGGTTCATTTGTAGTGGTGTTTCGTTAACGGCTTGGTTCAATTCTGCAATGTGATGTCCAATTGTCGTGGGTAGAATTTTGTATTGTTATTCATGTGAGGAATAAATCGAATTTGGCTGCACTTAATACATGAGAAACATATACACGTGCTATATTTCCTAGTTCTTAATCATGCTTGGTTTGGATAAATGGGTTTTCCCTGTGACTTGAATTAATCTGATGAATCTGTAATGTGATTATTTTTCATCAACATATTTTATTGATAGCATGCTAACCCTTACTTAACCTGATGACTAACTACCTTATATGGGTTACAGGGAAACAATGGGAAGCACTGAGGTTTACAATTGAGGTTAGCACGTGCATGGTCCATTCTCTAATAGCACATTATTGTGCAATTGCAGGAACCATTCTAATATTTAGGTTTTTAACAATTTGGTCTTGCACATGTAGGTCCTGCTGTCAGAGGTTTTGACCCACTGTTTGACCCTTTTGCATATGGGGAAATGAGTTGTCCATGAATATCAGTCAAGTCAAGAAACTCAGAAAGATTATTAGGATAAAGAAATTAGCGACAAAAAACAACAAGATCTTTGTCTGCACAATAAAGAAGACGTCAGTTCACTACAGGATGGTACTAACTATTATACCTTGCCTTTTTAATTCCTTTGCCCCATTTTCCAATATAGAGAAGATATTTATGCACATCCTTTTTCAGGCCTTTCCAAAGTAGTTCACCGATGATTACCTCCCAAACCACCTGTATGGTCAGGAGGCGAGGAAGGTATTCATACAACACCTACGGTTCAATATTGAAGTGTTCCTGAACAGGACGAAGGATGGACGATCAATCATCCACATACACTGGCCTAAATTTACAAAGACCTTCAACATCAATGAAGGCTCAATATTAGCCTTCTGCTTTAGCAGTTTTCCAGATGAGATACATTTGTCTATGTACCATCTATGGTGCTAATTTCGAAAGGTTATATATGTTGCATGTGAAACTTGGTCCTGGTGTAGTTGTGTAATGGGGTAGCTGAGTGCTGAAGCTATATGATGTTGTACTCTGATGTATTTCAATTATGAAAATGAAATATATTGTGTGCTTAATATGAACTGTCAATTAGATTAAATGGATTATGAATAATCGAATAATTAGCCTGCTAATTGGGTTTTGCTATTACGAACGGTTGTTGAAAAAAATACCATGGGCGATGACCTCAGGCAACGCACACCGTTTCTAGGAATAAACCATGTTGGATCAATGAACAATCACACACGACTTTCTCTTGAAAACTATTTGCGTTAGGCCACCTTGCGCAGATGTTTACCACATGAAAACTATATGTGATGGACAGCCATTTCCACGCAGTTTCTTCCACGGACCGTGTCTGATATATTCAATAACGCAAGCGATTTAACAGGAAAATGGTGTGTGATGTACCTGTGAACGGAAGTGTTTTCCTTCGAGCGACTATGTGGGATATACATACGAACGGAAATAATTAGCGGGGACTGACTGTGTGTGATGTACTTGCCACCGGAAACAATTTCGCCGTATAATTGTATTTTTTAAAATCTACTTTATGTATTTCCATATTTGAGCGCTCGCCAGTCGCACACGACCTCATTTTGCCGAACATGTGTGCCAGGAGGGCATATCCCTGACGGTTTATGGGTCGTGTGGGAAGGACCCCCTATCTCCCACACTCACTTGGAGACGGTTCCAAATGCCGCCGCGGAAAGGGGTTAAAAACTGTTTGTTTAGGAGCTCGCTGTACTAGTGGTTCCTGGTTACGGTGGGTGGTCGGGGCGGAGCGATGCATGGAGGTTTGCGCGTTTCTCTCATATACTCGTGTATATGTGTGAGGCGTTTGCTTACTGAACCCGAGCGATTGCACTAGCTACGTTACTGAACTCGAGCGATCGATTCCTTCGCTGCTAACTGAGGCCGACCGACTCCATCGCTGCTAACTGAACCCGATCAAACCAGCTGCTGCCTCTTGATGAACAACGAACGTGGGGTTGGTTGAACGAGTCGAGACATACGTGGTTGGGGTTCGATGAACATCTCCCGATTGAGGTTGGATGAACTGGACCCTGTGGTTGTAGTAGTACGCAGTTGCCGAATGATGAACAGGACCCCGAGAGGAGGCCGCCACAACCGAGCCGGTGGGGGTGGATGAATAGGACCCCGTGGAGGGCTGGTTGAACAGTAGCCGGTGGAGGCACAGGAAGACGCGGTGAATGAACAGTGCAGGTGGAGGTTGGAGGAAGTCGACGGTGTGTGAACAGTAGCACGTGGAGTCCCGTTTTGCGGTACGCCACACCCCTTCCGATGAACATGACCCCTGTTTCGACCGTCGTGCTCCAACACAAGTCCGTTTCCTCCGTTTTGCGGTACGCCAGACCCCTCCAAATTTATAGGATCCCATTTCGACCGTAGCCGGTCGAGCAGAAGGCTGTTTCCTCCGCTTTGCGGTACGCCAGACCCTTCCTGATGAACGTGACACCATTTCAACCGTACGCGCTCCAACAAAAGGGTGTTTCCCTCCGTTTTGCGGTACGCCACACCAGGTTTTGGCTGTTCCGTCCAAGCCGGTTGGCTCTCGATGAACACGATGCGTTCCATTTCCTCCTGATGAACATGGTGTTGTTTCTCTGTTCCAAACCGCCGGTTGGCTGCCGATGAACATGACACCGTTGCTACCGTCCACTGCCTCTCCATGTACACTAGCCCTGGCCGTACGTATGTGCGAGTATGCGTTTGAGACCCCGCCCGTATGTATGTACGTGGTCATATTTTTTGCCCTGTGTCTGTACGTATGTGTACACGGTTTAGATGGGACCATATGTACATGGTCATATGTATTTTTTACTCAGCCACGTTTCATCGCTGTAGAGAGACCGATTGATAGCTATGTACGTACACGTTCGCGACCAGATACGTAGCGCTACGTACAATTCCATCGGGTGGGTCCCAGCTGTTATAGAGGACAAGGAGGCACTTCCTTGCATGCGAAGATATAACTGGCGGGTCCCAGCTGTCAGGGGCGCATCAATTTCTTTGCCCGTAATAAGAAGGCACTTCCTTGCGTGCGGTCGTGGACCCAGCTGTCAGCCTCTCCACATACCATCCTCTTCCGATGGAAGTCATTCCTTGACCACGTTGACCGCGCCGTGCCGAGAGCACCAAGGCGGTGGATGATAGTGAGGCATAGGAAGGGATTGACTCAGAGCCGCAGAAGACTTGACAGTTGTTTCTCACGTGGAGGGGAGCACGAGGGTTTACTGGTTCAGCTGCAGTGTGAGGTTGCCGTCGCCAGAGAATGACATGAGGTCTGGGTGAGTGCAGGATAGCCAGGCCAGCGATTGGGAGTAGGGTGGAGCGGTGAGGCCTACACAACAGCACAGCCGGCCATAGGAGGAAGGAGAAGGTGGCACCGCCGGCGCTGGTTTGGGCGGCTGGAACAAGAAGACCAGAGGTTGAAGAAGCACGACGGCGGTTGCATTAACATCAAACGATCACTACGCCTAGAATCGTTTGTTGACTATAAGTTGACAAAGCCCTACGTAGGCGTCAACTTTGTAGGCCCACAAGTCAGCCTCCAAATCGGGTGGGTCCCAGCTAGCAGGAGGTGTGTTCATTTTATGTGTGCTTACTAAGGAGGCACTTCCTTGTGTGCGAAGATATAGCTGTTGGGTCTGAGCTGTTAGTGGGATGAACATTTTTTCTGACAAACAATGGCCCTTCTAGTAGGTCCCCGCTGCCAGGTGGATGAATCATTATTTTTCTCGTAATAAGGAGGCACTTCCTTGTGTGCGGCCATGGACCCAGCTGTCAACCTCTCCATGCACAGTCCTCTTCTGATGGATGTTGATCGTTGACTGTTACTTATTGAGATTGTGTTGGTTTTTCCCTTGAAGAGGAAAGGGTGATGCAACAAAGTAGAGATAAGTATTCCCCTTAGTTTGAGAACCAAGGTATCAATCCAGTAGTAGATGAACGCACAAATCACCAATACATGCACAAACAATCAAACAACTTGCACCCAACGCGATGAAGGGGTTTTCAATTCCTTCACAGCTACTTGCAAAAGCGAGATCCGATAGAGAGAGATAAACAAAAGGTAAAATATTTTTGGGTTTTCGGTTTATAGATTGGAAAGTAAAAGATTGCAACATAGTAGATCAGAAGCTAATATGATGGAAAATAGACCCGTGGCCATAAGTTTCACTAGAGGCTTCTCTCTTGATAGCAAATAATACAGTGGGTGAACAGATTAGTGTTGAGAAATTGATAGAAAAGCGCAAGTTACGAAGATATCTAAGGCAATGGTTATGCAATATATGCATCACGTCCGTATCAAGTAGACCGACCCCTGCGTGCATCTACTACTATTACTCTACACATCGACCGACTCCTGCCTGCATCTAGGGTATTAAGTTCATGAAGAGCAGAGTAGCGCTTTAAGTAAGATGACATAATGTAGAGGAATTAACTCAAGCAATATGATAAAAACCCATCTTGTTATCCTCGATGGCAATGATAACCCACAAGTGTAGGGGATCGCAACCGTTTTCGAGGGTAAAGTATTAAACCCAAATTTGTTGATTCGACACAAGGGGAGCCAAAGAATACTCTTAAGTATTAGCCGCTGAGTTGTCAATTCAACCACACCTGGAAACTTAGTATCTGAAGCAAGGTAGTTTAGTAGCAAAGTAATATGATAGTGGCGGTAGCAGCAATAAAAGTAAAGATAGTGTTTTTGTAGTTTTTGTGATAATAGCAACGGAAAAGTAAATAAGCGACAAGCAATATAGGTAAAGCTCGTAGGCATTGGATCGGCGATGGGAAATTACATTGGATCCGATTCATCATGTAAAAGTTATAACCTAGGGTGACACAGAACTAGCCCTAGTTCATCAATGCAATGCATGCATGTATTCCGAATATAGGCATACGTGCTTATGGAAAAGAACTTGCATGACATCTTTTGTCCTACCCTCCCATGGCAGCGGGGTCCTATTGGAAACTAAGGGATATTAAGGCCTCCTTTTAGTAGAGTACCGGACCAAAGCATTAACACATAGTGAATACATGAACTCCTCAAACTATGGTCATCACCGTGAGTGGTCCCGATTATTGTCACTTCGGGGTTGCCGGATCATAACACATAGTAGATGACTATAGACTTGCAAGATAGGATCAAGAACACACATATATTCATGAAAATATAATAGGTTCAGATCTGAAATCATGGCACTCGGGCCCTAGTGACAAGCATTAAGCATAGCAAAGTCATAGCAACATCAATCTCAGAACATAGTGGATACTAGGGATGAAACCCTAACAAAACTAACTCGATTACATGATAGATCCCATCCAACCCATCACCGTCCAGCAAGCCTACAATGGAGTTACTCACACACGGCGGTGAGCATCATGGAATTGGTAATGGAGGAAGGTTGATGATGACGATGGCGACGATCTCCACTCTCCGGAGCCCCGAACGGACTCCAGATCAGCCCTCCCGAGAGAGATTAGGGCTTGGCGGCGGCTCCGTCTTGTGAACACAATAATTCTTTCTCCCTTATTTTTTTCTCCACGAAACAGAATATATAGGACCCTGGGATACGTCGGTGGAGCATCGGGGGGCCCTCGAGGCCGGGGGGCGCGCCCTGGGAAGGGGGGCACACCCCCCACCCTCGAGGACAGGGTGTGGCCCCCCGGCATAGATCTTCTTGCAGATATTTTTTTATATTTTCTGAAATAATTCTCCGTTGATTTCAGGCGATTCCGAGAACTTTTTATTTCTGCACAAAAACAACACCATGGCAGTTCTGCTGAAAAACGGCGTCAGTCCGGGTTAGTTCAATTCAAATCATGCAAGTTAGAGTCCAAAACAAGGGCAAAAGTTTTTGGAAAAGTAGATACGTTGGAGACGTATCAACTCCCCCAAGCTTAAACCTTTGCTTGTCCTTAAGCAATTCAGTTGATAAACTGAAAGTGATAAAGAAAAACTTTGACAAACTGTGTTTGCTCTTGTTGTTGTAAATATGTAAGCTAGCATTCAGGTTTTCAACAAGATCATGAACTAACCACATTCGCAATAACTTTCAGGTCTCAAGACTACTCACATCAATGGCATAATCAACTAGCGAGCAATAATAATAAACCTCGGATGACAACACTTCTCAAAACAATCATGATATGATATAACAGGATGGTATCTCGCTAGCCCTTTCTGAGACCGCAAAGCATAAATGTAGAGCACCTTTAAAGATCAAGGACTGACTAGACATTGTAATTCATGGTAAAAGAGATCCAGTCATGATCATACTCAATGCAAATTAATAGTAATACATGCAACGACCGAGGTGCTCTCCTACCGGTGCTTTTTGATAAGAGGATGATGACTCTGCATAAAAGTAAATAGATAGGCCCTTCGCAGAGGGAAGCAACGATTTGTAGAGGTGCCAGAGCTCGATTTTTAAATAGAGATTGAATAACATTTTGAGCGGTATACTTTCATTGTCAACATAACAACCAAGAATCTCGAGATCTCCCATGCTACGCACATTATAGGCGGTTCCCAAACAGAATGGTAAAGTTTATACTCCCCCAACCACCAACAAGCACACTCCACGGCCAGCCGAATCCACGTGTTACCGTCCAAACAAGGAACAACCCTCGGGGAGTTTTGTTTAATTATTATGATTTTGAGCATGAGACTGGGCATCCCGGTTACCAGCCATTTTCTCATGAATGATGAGCGGAGTCCACTCATCGAGAAAATAACCCACCTAGCATGGAAGATATAGACATCCCTTGTTGATACATGAGTTGTTCGAGCATACAAAACAGAATTTCATTTGAATGTTTAGAGTTTGGCACATACAAATTTACTTGGAACGGCAGGTAAATACCACATATAGGAAGGTATGGTGGACTCATATGGAATAACTTTGGGCTTATGGAAGTGGATGCACAAGCAGTATTCCCGCTTAGTATAGGTGAAGGCTAGAAGGAGACCGAGAAGCGACCAGCTAGAGAGCAACAACGGTCATGAACATGCATTAAAATTAATCAACAATGAATGCAAGCATGAGTAGGATATAAATCACCATGAACATAAATATCGTGAAGGCTATGTTGATTTGTTTCAACTACATGCATGAACATGTGCCAAGTCAAGTCACTTAAATCGTTCAGAGGAGGATACCACCCATCATACCACATCACAACCATTTTAATATCATGTTGGCACGCAAGATAGACCATTATAAACTCTCAGCTAATTAAGCATGGCATAAGCATCTATGATCTCTAATTGTCATTGCAAACATGTTTCATTCATAACAAGCTGAATCAAGAACAACGAGCAATCATATTTACAAAAACAAGAGAGGTCGAGTTCATACAAGCTTTTCTCATCTCAATTAGTTCATCATATATGATCCTTATTGCCTTTCACTCGCACGACCGAACGATGTGGAAAATAATAATAGTGCACGTGCATTGGACTAAGCTGGAATCTGCAGGCATTTAATACAAGAGAGAAGACAAGGTAATATGGCTCAAGGTTAAATCAACAACAAAGCATATGAGAGCCACTAAGCATTTTCATCTTGGTCTCCTACTCTTAACCCCTAAAGAAAAGAAAAGAAACAATTTACACGGGAAAGCTCCCAACAAGCAAAAGAAGAACGGGAAATCTTTTTGGGTTTTCATTTTTAGTTACTACTACAGCAAAGAAAGTAAACTAGCTAGAAGCTACAACTGAATTTTTTATGGGTTATTCTAGCACACAAGAAAAAGACTAAGAAAAAAGAAATTTAAACTAAGCATGGATGGTACACTGAAAGAGTGTGAGCACCTACAACTAGAATAAGTGTGGACATGAATGTAAGTCGATGAGAAACACGTACTCCCCCAAGCTTAGGCTTTTGGCCTAAGTTGGTCTATGGCCAATACTGGCCTGACGGATATCCAAAGTTGTAGTTGGGGTCGTACTATGATGCAACAGATGCTGCCTACTGAGCTGCAGCTCGAAGGCGGGCTGCCTCCGCCATGTTATAATGGGCATTTGCCTCCTCCATAGTTATAGTGTATCTCCCCTTTTCCTAAAAGTTAAACAAAGTAGGGGCAGGAAGAATAATAGGGATGGCATGCTGCCGGTTAAAGATTAGTCGATATTTGAGAGTTTGATTATCCCACTCTATAAACCGGTGACTAGCCATAGCATTACACTCTAAATAAACAGTAGGTAAGGGTTCATCATAAGGGTGCACAGACACACCAAGATAGCGGGCTATGCGAGTAGCATAGATCCCACCAAATAAATCTCCATACAAACCATTATGGTGTAGTCTGCGTGCAACAATTGCTCCTAAATTATATTGCCTGTCACCTAGTACAGCACTCCTGAGAATGCTAAGATCAGGGACACACATGTGACTAGCCTCATATTTACCATTTATGCATCTACCGATAAAGAGAACAAAATAATGAATGGCAGGAAAATGTATGCTTCCCGTGGTGGCTTGTGTAATGTACCTGGATTCCCCCACTGTAATACTAGCTAGGAATTCTCTAAATTCAGATTTGCGAGGATCACTCATACTGCCCCACTGTGGGAGCTTGCAGGCTTCATTAAAATCTTCTAAGTCCATGGTATAAGATTTATCATAAAGATAAAACAGGACAGTGTGAGAATTACGTGAAGATAAAACTTTAGACCTTCTCACAAAGCTATCAGTTAAGCCAGGGTATTGGAGGCACTTATCTTGCATGAAGTCCTCAAGGTCAGCATTGCGCACATATGCATAAAATTCATCTTTGATGCCTGCTTGGCTCATAAATTCATCTGACGGCCATTCACAAGACCGCACATCGGCATCCCTCGGTGCTTCATCGTCCGGCTCACGGAACGCGAGCCTCGGTTTTTGCTTCCTTAAAGGACTACCTTGGAAGTTTTTCCTAGACATTTTTCTGAAATTTTCAGAAATTTTTAGTAACTCACAATAAAAGTTAACCAAACTCAACAAGATTGATATCAACAACTCCTACAAGTGCCTAGAGGCTATATCATGCATTAGAACTACTTGAGACCAAGAAAATTTGACATGCAAGCTCAAGAACAAGGTCACCACCGCAGCACAAATTTGTAATAAATAAAGCACTAGAACAAAAACTAATTGGACCAATGGAGGAGTCACATACCAAGGAACAATCTCCCCAAACAGTTTGGTGAATGCTGCTTTGAGCAAGGAGATCAAAAATGGCAGCAAAATGAGCTAGAACTCGGGTTTGAGCTGGTTGGGGATTTTTTTGGGAGGAAGAAGAAGAGCATGGGTGAAAGGATAAGTGGAGGGGGGCCACGTGGGGCCCTCGAGGCAGGGGGCTCGCCCTGTGAAGGGAGGCGCGCCCTGTGCCCTCGAGGCCACGTGCTGGCTCCCCTCGCTGTGTGTTTAGCGCCATATTTTCTTAAATATTCTAGAAAAAAACATATTTCATTTTCATGGCATTTGGAGAACTGTTATTTTTGGGATATTTTTTTATTGCATGGATAAGTCTGGAAACAGACAGATAATGTTATTTTTGTTTTATTTAACCTAATTGACAGAAAGTAAAAGGAGGGTACAGAAGGTTTGTGCTATCTAGATTCACCTATCCCATGCTCATCAAAAGGAATCCATTAACAAGGTTGATCAGGTCTTGTTAATAAACTCTTTCCGAGTAACATCAAACTGGAGAATTTTCGAATAACACTATGTTACCTCAATGGGGATATGTATGTCCCCAACAATAAGTATGTCATATGCCTTCTTGATAGTAGGAATAGGAAACTCAAAACCTCCAATAGTGATAGTTGAAGTTTTTCCAATATAATTGATACTGAAGACCCGAGGTTGTTTCCTTGGAAAGTGTACCGTATGCTCATTACCATTGACGTGAAAAGTGACATTGCCTTTGTTGCAATCAATAACAGCCCCTGGAGTATTCAAAAAAGGTCTTCCAAGAATAATAGACATACTATCATCCTCGGGAATATCAAGTATAACAAAGTCCGTTAGAATAGTAACATTTGCAACTACAACAGGCACATCCTCACAAATACCGACAGGTATAGCAGTTAATTTATCGGCCATTTGCAAATATATTTCAGTAGGTGTTAACTTACTCAAGTCAAGTCTACGATATAAAGAGAGAGGCATAACACTAACACCAGCTCCAAGATCACACAAAGCAATTTTAACATAGTTTCATTTAATGGAGCAAGGTATAGTAGGTACTCCTGGATCTCCTAATTTCTTTGGCATTCCACCCTCGAAAGTGTAATTGGCAAGCATGGTGGAGATTTCTACATCAGGTATCTTTCTTTTGTTGGTAATAATATCTTTCATGTACTTGGCATAAGGATTTGTTTTAAGCACATCGGTCAAACGCATACGAAAAAAGATAGGTCTAATCATTTCAGCAAAGTGCTCAAAATCCTCATCATCCTTTTTCTTGGATGGTTTCGGAGGAAAAGGCATGGGTTTCTGAACCCATGGTTCTCTTTCCCTACCATGCTTACTAGCAACAAAGTCTCTCTTATCATAACGTTGATTCTTTGATTGTGGGTTATCAAGATCAACAACATGTTCAATCTCTACATCATTATCATTGCTAGGTTAAGCATCATCATGAACATCATTATTAATATTATCACTAGGTTCATGTTCATTACCAGATTGTGTCTCAGCATCAGAAACATATATATCATTGGGATTCTCAGGTGGGTGAGCTACAGGTTCACTAGAAGCATGCAAATTTCTATCATTTTTCTTTTTCTTCTTCTTAGAAGAACTATGTGCATCTAAATTAGCTCTCTGAGAATCTTGCTCAACTCTGTTAGGGTGGCCTTCAGGATACAGAGGTTCCTGAGTCATTTTACCACCTCTAGTTGCAACTCTAACAACATAGTCGTTATTCTTACTATTTAATTCATTGAGCAAATCATTCTGAGCTTTAAGTACTTGTTCTACTTGAGTGGTGACCATGGAAGCATGTATACTAATAAGTTTCAGTTCATCTTTAGCACTAGACAGATAATCACTCAAGCGTTTCGTCATATATGTATTGTGTTCTAATTGTCTACCAACATAAGCATTGAAAATCTTGTTTCACAATAAAATTTTCAAACTCATCTAAGCATTGGCTAGCAGACTTATAACGAGGAATATCACCTTCATCAAATCTATAAAGAGAATTTACCTTTACTACCCATGTCGGGTTATCAAGACCATGTATTTCCTTAATAGGTGGTAAATTCTTAACATCTTCAGCTTTAATACCTTTTTCTTTCATAGATTTCTTTGCCTCTTGCATATCTTCAGGACTGAGAAGTAGAACACCTCTTTTCTTCGGAGTTGGCTTAGGGGCTGATTCAGGAAGTGTCCAATTATTTTCATTGCCTAGCATATTATTCAATAGCAATTCAACTTGTTCCACTGTTCTTTCCCTGAAAACACAACAAACACAACTATCCAGGTGGTCTCTCGAAGCATCGGTTAGTCCATTATAAAAGACATCAAGTATATCATGCATCTCAAGTGGATGATCAGGCAAAGCATTAAGTAACTGGAGAAACCTCCCCCAAGCTTGTGGGAGACTCTCTTCTTCAGTTTGAGCAAAGTTATATATTTCCCGTAAGGCAGCTTGTTTCTTATGAGCGGGAAAATATTTAGCAGAAAAGTAATACATCATATCCTGGGGACTACGCACACAACCAGGATCAAGAGAATTAAACCAAGTCTTAGCATCACCCTTTAAAGAGAACGGAAACAACTTAAGGATATAGTAGTAGCAAATCTTTTCATCATTGGTAAACAGGGTGGCTATATCATTCAACTTGGTAAGATGTGCCACAACAGTTTCAGACTCATAGCCATGGAAAGGATCAGATTCAACCAAGGTAATTAACTCAGGATCAACAGAGAATTCATAATCCTTATCAGTGACACAAATAGGTGAAGTAGCAAAAGCAGGGTCATATTTCATTCTAGCATTCAAGGAATTTTCTTTCAACTTAGCTAATAATTTCTTAAGATCATATCTATCATTGCAAGCAAGAAAGTCTCTAGCAGTTTCTTCATCCATAACATAACCCTCAGGCACAACAGGCAATTCATATCTATCAGGAGTAGTTTCATCATCACTTTCATAAATATCATCAACATTTGCACTCTCCCTAACCTTAGCAATTTGTTCATCTAGAAATTCAGCTAGTGGCACAGTATCAGGCATAGAGGTAGTTTCATCATACATAGCAGAAATAGCATCATCATGTACATACGACATATCAGATTCAATAGCAGGAGTAGGTGTCGCTAGTTTACTCATAACAGAAGGAGAATCTAGTGCAGAGATAGATGGCAGTTCCTTACCTCCCCTCGTAGTTGAGGGTAAGATCTTGGTTTTTGAGTCCTTCAAATTCTTCATAGTGATAAGCAGATATAAATCCCAAGTGACTTACAGAATAGAGCTATGCTCCCCGGAAACGTCGCCAGAAAATAGTCTTGATAACCCACAAGTGTAGGGGATCGCAAAAGTTTTCGAGGGTAAAGTATTAAACCCAAATTTGTTGATTCGACACAAGGGGAGGCAAAGAATGCTCTTAAGTATTAGCAGCTGAGTTGTCAATTCAACCACACCTGGAAACTTAGTATCTGCAGCAAAGTAGTTTAGTAGCAAAGTAATATGATAGTGGCGGTAGCAGCAATAAAAGTAAAGATAGTATTTTTGTAGTTTTTGTGATAATAGCAATGGAAAAGTAAATAAGCGACAAGCAATATAGGTAAAGCTCGTAGGCATTGGATCGGTGATGGGAAATTCCGTTGGATGCGATTCATCATGTAGAAGTTATAACCTAGGGTGACACAGAACAAGCTCCAGTTCATCAATGCAATGTAGGTATGTATTCTAAATATAGTCATACATGCTTATGGAAAAGATCTTGCATGCCATCTTTTGTCTTACCCTCCCGTTGCAGCGGGGGTCCTATTGGAAACTAAGGGATATTAAGGCCTCCTTTTAATAGAGTACCGGACCAAAGCATTAACACATAGTGAATACATGAACTCCTCAAAGTATGGTCATCACCGGGAGTGGTCCCGATTATTTTCACTTCGGGGTTGCCAGATCATAACACATAATAGATGACTATAGACTTGCATGATAGGATCAAGAACAGACATATATTCATGAAAACATAATAGTTTCAGATCTGAAATCATGGCACTCGGGCCCTAGTGACAAGCATTAAGCATAGCAAAGTCATAGCAACATCAATCTCAGAACATAGTGGATACTAGGGATCAAACCCTAACAAAACTAACTAGATTACATGATAGATCCCAACCAACCCATCACCGTCCAGCAAGCCTACGATGGAATTACTCACACACGGCGGTGAGCATGTTGGAATTGGTGATGGAGGAAGGTTGATGATGACGATGGCGATGATCTCCACTCTCCGGAGCCCCGAACCGACTCCAGATCAGCCCTCCCGAGAGAGATTAGGGCTTGGTGGCGGCTCCGTCTCGTGAAACGCAATAATTCTTTCTTCCTTATTTTTCTCTCCATGAAACAGAATATATAGGACTCGGGGATACGTGGGTGGAGCATCGGGGGGCCCTCGAGGCAGGGGGCATGCCCTGGGAAGGGAGGCGCCCCCCACCCTCGAGTATAGGGTGTGGGCCCCCCGGCGCAGATCTTCTTGCAGATATTTTTTATATTTTCGGAAATAATGCTCCATTGATTTTCAGGCGATTCCGAGAACTTTTTATTTCTGCACAAAAACAACACCATGACGGTTCTGCTGGAAACATCGTCAGTCCGGGTTAGTTCCATTCAAATCATGCAAGTTAGAGTCCAAAACAAGGGCGAAAGTGTTCAGAAAAGTAGATACGTTGGAGACGTATCAGGCGACAATACAATACGTGCCTCTCTACTCCTTCTGTCACTGGGTGAGTATACCGCAAGATTGAACCCAAAGCAAAGCACTTCTCCCATTGCAAGAAAACCCAATCCAGTTGGCCAAACCAAACCAATAGTTTGAAGAGAATTACTAAGATACCAAATCATGCATATAAGAATTCAGAGAAGATTCAAATAATATTCATAGATAAACTGATCATAAATTCACAATTCATCAGATCTCGACAAATACACCGCAAAAGAAGATTACATTAGTTAGATATCCAAGAACATCGAGGAGAACATGGTATTGAGAATCAAAGAGAAAGAAGAAGCCATCTAGCTACTAGCTATGGACCCGTAGGTCCGTGGTAAACTACTCATGCTTCATCGGAAGGGCAATGGTGTTGATGTAGAAGCCCTCCATGGTTGAATCCCTCTCTGACAGAGTACCGGAAAAGGCCTCCAGATGGGAATTCACGTGCACAGAAGGTTACAGCGATGGAAAAGTGGTTTCTTTGCCTCTTCTGGTGTTTCTGGAATATATGAGAATATATAGGTGGAAGAATTAGGTCAGGGGAGTTGCGAGGGGACCAGAAGGGTGAGGG
>LR738714.1:177985243-178016630 GCA_902687465.1 Secale cereale | reverse complement strand
GATACGTCTCCAACGTATCTATAATGTTTGATTGTTCCATGCTATTATTTTATCCATCTAGGATATTTTACATGCATTTATATGCTATTTTATATGATTTTTGGGACTAACCTATTAACCCAGAGCTCAGTGCCAGTTTCTGCTTTTTTCCTTGTTTTTGAGTTTTACAGAAAAGGAATACCAAACAGAGGCCAATTGACATTCCAATTTTTGATGATTTTTTATGGACCAAAAGAAGCCCTCGGAGTAAAAGAGTTGGGCCAGAAGAGTCTCGGGCTACCCACGAGGGTGGGGGGTGAGCCCACCCCCCTGGGCGCGCCCTCCTATCTCGTGGACAGCCCGGAGACCCCCCTGACTTGTGCCCTACGCCAAAAATCCTATAAATACAGAAACCTCCGGAAAATAACCAAGATCGGGAGTTCCGCCACCGAAAGCTTCTGTTGCCACCAAAAACCAATCTAGACCCGTTCTGGCACCTTGCTGGGGGGGGGGGGGGGAATCCCTCTCCGGTGGACATCTTCATCATCCCGTCGTTCTCCATGATGAGGAGGGGGTAGTCCACCCTCGGGGCTGAGGGTATGTACCAGTAGCTATGTTTTTGATCTCTCTCTCTCTCGTGTTCTTGAGATGGCACTATATTGATGTATCGTGAGCTTTGCTATTATTGTTGGATCTTATGATGTTTCTCCACCTCTACTCTCTTATGATGAATTGAGTTTTCCCTTTGAAGTTATCTTATCGGATTGAGTATTTAAGGATTTGAGAACAATTGATGTATGTCTTGCATGTTCTTATTTGTGGTGACAATGGGATATCACGTGATCTACTTGATGTATGTTTTGGTGATCAACTTGCGGATTCCGTGACCTTGGGAATCTATGCATAGGGGTTGGCACATGTTTTCGTCTTGACTATCCGGTAGAAATTTTGGGGCACTTTTTGAAGTACTTTGTGTTGGTTGAATAGATGAATCTGAGATTGTGTGATGCATATCGTATAATATTCCCACGGATACTTTAGGTGACAATGGAGTATCTAGGTGACATTAGGGTTTTGGTTGATTTGTATCTTAAGGTATTATTCTAGTACGAACTCTATGATAGATCGAACGGAAAGAATAGCGTCGTGTTCTTTTACTACGGACTCTTGAATAGATCGATCAGAAAGAATAACTTTGAGGTGGTTTCTTACCCTAAAATAATCTCTTTGTTTGTTTTTCGCTATTAGTGACTTTGGAGTGACTCTTTGTTGCATGTTGAGGGATAGTTATATGATCCAATTCTGTTATCCTTGTTGAGAGAACTTGCACTAGTGAAAGTATGTACCCTAGGCCTTGTTTCAACGCATTGCAACAACGTTTATGGTCACGTTTACCACTTGCTACCTTGCTGTTTTTATATTTTCTTATTACAAAAACCTATATCTACCATCCATATTGCACTTGTATCACCGTCTCTTCGCCGAACTAGTGCACCTATAAAAATTACCATTGTATTGGGTGTGTTAGGGACAAAAGAGACTCTTTGTTATTTGGTTGCAAGGTTGTTTGAGAGAAACCATATTCATCCTACGGCTCCCACGGATTGATAAACCTTAGGTCATCCACTTGAGGGAAATTTGCTACTGTCCTACAAACTTCTGCACTTGGAGGCCCAACAACGCCTACAAGAAGAAGGTTGTGTAGTAGACATCAAGCTGTTTTCTGGCGCCGTTGCCGGGGAGGTTAGTACTTGAAGGTATATCTTTAGATCTTGGAATCGAATCTTTTAGTTTCTTGTTTATCACTAGTTTAGTTTATAAAAGAAAACTACAAAAAAATGGAATTAAGGTTACCGCATGTGCTTCATCTTTTTAATATCTTCCGTGAAAATGATGGGAAGGGAAATTGTGCTCAAGTACTAGAAGAAGAACTACATAGAATGCTTGGCATAAAATATGTGCATGATGAGCATGATTGCAATGTTGTTAGTATGAATTCTTTGAATACCCATGATGCTAATGATATGCAAAGCCACAAGCTTGGGGATGCTATGTTTGATGAAGATGATATGTTTAGTCCCGCAAGTCTTGATGAGCAAATTTATTATGATGAAAGCATGCCTCCTATTTATGATGATTATTGTGATGACACGTATGCTATAAAGAATAAAGATAACCATGAAACTTGTCATCATGATTTTAATTTTCAATTGGATTATGCTTCACATGATAGTTATTTTGTTGAGTTTGCTCCCACTACTATTGATGAGAATAAATTAGCTTATGTGGAGAGTAGTAAAATTTCTATGCAAGTAGATCATGAAAAGAATGCTTTATGTGCTGGTTATATGGTTGAATTCATTCATGATGCTATAGAAAATTATTATGAGAGAGGATCATATGCTTGTAGGAATTGCAATAATATCAAGTTTCCTCTCTATGTGCTTGAAGTTTTGAAGCTATGCTTGTTTTGCTTTCCTATGCTAGTTGATTATTGTTCCCATAAGTTGTTTTCTCACAAAATCCCTATGCATATGAAGTGGGTTAGACTTAAATGTGCTAGTCATATTCTTCATGATGCTTCCTTTATGTTTCAATTCTTATCTTTTATGCGAGCATCATTGAAATCATTGTGCCTAGCTAGGGGCGTTAAACAGTAGCGCTTGTTGGGAGGCAACCCAAATTTATTTTCTTTGCTTTTGCTTCTGTTTAGGAATAAATATTGCATATAGCTTCTGTTTAGATGTGGTTTTGTGTTTTAATTAGTGTTTGTGCCAAGTAGAACCTTTGGGAAGACTTGTGTGAAGTTTATGCGATCATGCTGTAAAAAATAGAAACTTTAGTGTTCACGAGATTATCTACCATTTTTTTACTGGAGAGTGCTTTTTAATTGATTCTTTTTGCAGATGATTAATAGACCAATTCCTCACGTCCACCAATTTATTCCAGAATTTTTAGAGTTACAGAAGTATTCGAAAGTTACAGATTGCTACAGACTGTTTTGTTTTTGACATATTCTGTTTTCTATGTGTTGTTTGCTTATTTTGATGAATCTATGAGTAGTGTTAGAGGGTATGAACCATAGAGAAGTTGGAATACAGTAGATATTTCACCAATATGAATTTAGAATGAGTTCACAACAATACCTAAGTGGAGGTTTTATTTTCTTATACTAACGGAGCTTACGAGTTTTCTGTTGAGTTTTGTGTTGTGAAGTTTTCAAGTTTTGGGTAAAGATTCGATGGACTATGGAATAAGGAGTGGAAAAAGCCTAAGCTTGGGGATGCCCAAGGCACCCCAAGGTAAAATTCAAGGACAACCGAAAGCCTAAGCTTGGGGATGCCCCGGGAAGGCATCCCCTCTTTCGTCTTCATCTATCGGTAACTTTACTTGAATCTATATTTTTATTCACCACATGATATGTGTTTTGCTTGGAGCGTCATTTTGTTTTATTTTGTTTTGTTTGCTGTTTGAATAATATCTCAAGATCTGAAATTCTTAAATGTTAAAGAGTCTTCACATAGTTACATAATTATTCAAGTACTCATTGATCTTCACTTATATCTTTCGGAGTAGTTTGTTGTTTTTCTCTAGTGCTTCACTTATATCTTTTAGAGCACGACGGTGGTTTTATTTTGAAGAAACATATGAACTCTCATGCTTCACTTATATCATTTTGAGAGTCTTTTAGAACAACATGGTAATTGGCTTTGGTTATAAAACTAGTCCTAATATGATAGGCATCCAAGCTGGGTATAGTAAAACTTTCATACAAGTGCATTGAATGATAGGAGAAGTTTGATACTTGATGATTGTTTTGAGATATGAGGATGGTGATATTAGAGTTATTCTAGCGGGGTAATTATGAATTGAAGAAATACTTGTGTTAAAGTTTGTGATTCCCGTAGCATGCACGTATGGTGAACCGCTATGTGACGAAGTTAGAGCATGAGGTATTTATTGATTGTCATCCTTTGTGTGGAGGTCGGGATCGCGCGATGGTTAACTCCTACCAACCCTTCCCCTAGGAGCATGCGTTAAATATTCTGTTTGGATGACTTGTAGATTTTTGCAATAAGTATGTGAGTTCTTTATGACTAATGTTGAGTCCATGGATTATACGCACTCTCACCCTTCCACCATTGCTAGCCTGTCTTGTACCGCGCAACTTACGCTGGTACCAAACACCCACCATGTACCTTACTCAAAACAACCACCATACCTACCTATCATGGCATTTCCATAGCCCATCTGAGATATATTGCCATGCAAATTTCCACCATTTCGTTATTAGGACACACTTCATATTGTCATATTGCCATGCATGATCATGTAGTTGGCATCGTATTTGTGGCAAAGCCACCATTCACAATTCATTAATACATGTCACTCTTGATCTATTGCACATCCCGGTACACCACCGGAGGCATTCACATAGAGTCATATTTTGTTCTAGCTTCGAGTTGTAATCTTTGAGCTGTAAGTAAATAAAAGTGTGATGATCTTCATTATTAGAGCATTGTCCTGTGTGAGAAAGGCCAAAAATAGGAGATGGCCCAAAAAATAGAGAGGTAGGCTAAAAAAAGAGAAAAGCCCCCTCCAAAAAATGAGAGAAAAGAGAGAAGGGACAATGCTACTATCCTTTTCCACACTTGTGCTTCAAAGTAGCACCATAATGTTCATGATAGAGAGTCTCTTGTTTTGTCACTTTCATATACTAGTGGGAATTTGCATTATAGAACTTGGCTTGTATATTCCAATGATGGGCTTCCTCAAATGCCCTAGGTCTTCATGAGCAAGCAAGTTGGATGCACACCCACTTAGTTTATTTTGTTGGGATTTCATACACTTATAGCTCTAGTGCATCCGTTGCATGACAATCCTTACTCACTCACATTGATATCTATTGATGGGAATCTCCATAGCCCATTAATATGCCTAGTTGATGTGAGACTATCTTCTTCTTTTGTCTTCTCCACAACTACCACTCTATTCCACCTATAGTGCTATATCCATGGCTCACGCTCATGTATTGCGTGAAAGTTGAAAGGTTTGAAAAAAAATTTGAGTATGAAACAATTGCTCGGCTAAAACTGGGGTTGTGCATGATTTAAATATTTTCTGTGATGAAGAGGGAGCATAGCCAGACTATATGATTTTGTAGGGATAACTTTCTTTGGCCATGTTATTTTGAGAAGACATGTTTTCTTTGTTAGTATGCTTGAAGTATTATTATTCTTATGTCGATATAGACTTTTGTCTTGAATCTTTCGGATCTGAACATTCATGCCACAATAAAGAAAATTACATTGAGAATTAAGTTGGTTAGCAATCCACGTCAAAAATATGTTTTTATCATTTACCTACTCGAGGAGGAGTAGGAATTAAGCTTGGGGATGCTTGATACGTCTCCAACGTATCTATAATTTATATGCTATTTTATATGATTTTTGGGACTAACCTATTAACCTAGAGGCCATTGCAAGTTTTTGTTTTTCCTTGTTTTTTGAGTTTTACAAAAAAGGAATACCAAATGGAGTACAATTGACGTGCCAATTTTTGATGATTTTTTATGGACCAAAAGAAGCCCCCGGAGTAAAAGAGTTGGGCCAGAAGAGTCTCGGCTGCCCATGAGGGTAGGGGCGCGCCCACCCCCTGGGCATGCCCCCCTATCTCGTGGACAGCCCGGAGACCCACCTGACTTGTGCCCTACGCCAAAAAATCATATAAATACAGAAACCTCCGGAAAATAACCTAGATCGGGAGTTCCACCACCGAAAGCCTCTGTTGCCACCGAAAACCAATCTAGACCCGTTCTGGCACCCTACCGGAGGGGGGAATCCCTCTCCGGTAGCCATCTTCATCATCCTGACGCTCTCCATGACGAGGAGGGAGTAGTCCACCCTCGGGGCTGAGGGTATGTACAAGTAGTTATGTGTTTGATCTCTCTCTTTCTCTCTCTCTCTCTCTCTCTCGTGTTCTTGAGATGGCACTATCGTGATGTATTGCGAGCTTTGCTATTATAGTTGGATCTTATGATGTTTCTTCCCCTCTACTCTCTTGTGATGAATTGAGTTTTCCCTTTGAAGTTATCTTATCGGATTGAGTCTTTAAGGATTTGAGAGCATTTGATGTATGTCTTGCATGTGCTTATCTGTGGTGACAATGAGATATCACGTGATACTTGATGTATGTTTTGGTGATCAACTTGCGGGTTCCGTGACCTTGGGAATCTATGTATAGGGGTTGGCACATGTTTTCGTCTTCACTCTCCGGTAGAAACTTTTGGGGCACTTTTTGCAGTACTTTGTGTTGGTTGAATAGATGAATCTGAGATTGTGTGATGCATATCGTATAATCATACCCACTGATACTTGAGGTGACAATGGAGTATCTAGGTGACATTAGGGTTTTGGTTGATTTGTATCTGAAGGTGTTATTCTAGTATGAACTCTATGATAGATCGAACAGAAAGAATAGCTTCGTGTTATTTTACTACGGACTCTTGAATAGATCGATCAGAAAGAATAACTTTGAGGTGGTTTCGTACCCTACAATAATCTCTTCGTTTGTTCTCCGCTATTAGTGACTTTGGAGTGACTCTTTGTTGCATGTTGATGAATAGTTATATGATCCAGTTATGTTATCCTTGTTGAGAGAACTTGCACTAGTGAAAGTATGAACCCCAGGCCTTGTTTCAACGCATTGCAACACCGTTTATGCTCAAGTTTACCACTTGCTACCTTGCTGTTTTTATATTTTCTTATTACAAAAAGCTATATCTACCATCCATATTGCACTTGTATCACCATCTCTTCGCCGAACTAGTGCACCTATACAAATTACCATTGTATTGGGTGTGTTGGGGACACAAGATACTCTTTGTTATTTGGCTGTAGGGTTGTTTGAGAGAGACCATCTTCATCCTACGCCTCCCACGGATTGATAAACCTTAGGTCATCCACTTGAGGGAAATTTGCTACTGTCCTACAAACCTCTGCACTTGGAGGCCCAACAACGTCTACAAGAAGAAGGTTGTGTAGTAGACATCCGCATGCCCTACCCCCTGGGCGCGACCTCCCCTTATGGCCGCCTCGCGGCTCCTCAGACTTGATCTCCAAGTATCTGGGGTGTCTTCGGGTCCAAGAAAAATCATCGCGAAGGTTTTATTCCACGAAACTCCGTTCGGTATTACTTTTCCACGAAACTCAAAAACAAGGAAAAAAACAGAAACTGGCACTAGGCTCTAGATTAATAAGTTTGTCCCAAAAAATAATATAAAATAGCATATTAATGCATATAAAACATCCAAAATAGATTATATAATAGCATGGAACAAGCATAGTTTATAGATACAATGGAGACGTATCATTAACCATGTTGACCACGCCGTGCCGAGAGCACCAAGGCGGTAGACGACGGCGACTCGGCTAGGACAAGTAAGGGAAAGACCCGGAACCTACTAAGACTCATTGTTTCCCATGCTGAGGGGGTACGAGGGTTTACTGGTGTAATGCCCAGTATGAGACTATACCTCCCACGTGTCGAGGCACCCTTTAAAGGCACAATCTCATACTAGAATGATCTCAAGTATTGTATCTTTGCACAACTCATGTAAAAGAGGGGATGAAAATGTAAAAGAGTAGTTGGCTTACACTCGCCACGTCACACAATGAAATACATTAACATACATCATCCAACAACATCAGAGTCCGACTACGGACGAAGATCCAAATGAAAGATACCATAAATAAAGCAACACATGGTCCCGATCATCCTAGTAAGAGCCCTACTGATCCTCTGGGTAAGACATGTAGTATCGCCCACGTTCTTCATCAGCTCCCAATACAACTCTGAACCACCAGCTGTGTAGTTCTAAACGGCACCTTCATCTGGTGTTGTGTAGAATCTGTGAGCCACGGAGGACTCAGCAATCCCGTTCCCGAGTAGCAATACTATCAAAGCCTTAGGTGTGGATAAAGGCTTAAACAAAATTGCAGCAGCACTAGCACAAGCTTACGTGTTTAGAGCGAGAAGAGAAAGTGCCAACGATCGACAAAGTGATCACGAAGTGATCCTAACTAAGCACGTCAGACATAACCCCACCGTTTTCACTTCCCGAACCCCTTGGGAAAGCGACTGTCACAGTTACTCACGCTGGTAGTGTATTAAGAACATAGTGTCAAGTTATCTACAACCGAATATTAACAAATTCCCATCTGCCACATAACCACGAGCATGGCTTTGGAAAGATCAAACCCTGCAGGGGTGTCAAAACTTAGCCCATCACAAGCTCACGATCTGCGGAGTACGACACTTTCTGCCATAGAGGATTTCAAAAGGAGCTTTGCTGGCACTTGCTTGGAAACTGTTGTTGTAAGAGAACTCGGCAAATGGGAGACAATCTTCCCACTTCATACTGAAAGAGATGATACAAGCTCTCAGCATGTCTTCGAGGATCTGGTTCACTCTTTTGACTTGACCCCTAGTCTGAGGGTGAAACGCAGTGCTGAAATGAATCTTAGTGCCCATGGCTGACTGAAAAGAGTCCCAGAACTTGGATGTGAACAAACTTCCACGGTTTGAGGAGATGACTTGAGGAATGCCATGCAACGAAACAATTCTGGAGGTGTACAACTCTGCCAACTGAGCTGCGTTGATAGATTCTTTGACGGGAAGGAAATGAGCTAATTTAGTTAGCTTGTCAATCACTACAAAGATAGCATCATTCCCCTTCTTGGACTTCGGAAACCCAGTGATGAAATCCATCTCAATGTGATCGACTTTCCACTCGGGAATAGGTATAGGTTGAGGGAGACCGGCTGGACGTTGATGCTCTGCCTTCACTCTTCTGCACACATCATATTCATTCACGAATTGGGCAATCTCCCTTTTCACGCGAGTCTACCAGTACTATTGCTTGAGGTCTTGGTACATCTTGAAACTTTCGGGATGAATCGAGAGGAGGGAGTCATGTGCTTCATTCATTATTAGCTTCCTGAGATCACCCTTGGGAACCACAATTCTGTCCTCAAAGAACAAGGTGTCTTTCTCATCAACACGATAGCACTTGTATTTGGGAGTACCCTTAGCAATACCATCTTTCACTTTCTGCACCATAGCATCACTGAGTTGGGCCTCACAGATCTGATCTTCCAAGGTAGGAGCAACTTGAAGGTTTGCAAGAAAGACTTGCGGAACAACTTGGAGGTTGAGCTTCCTGAATGATTCACAAAGTTCAGGCTGGAACGGTTTGAGAAGAAGACTGTTGCAATATGCCTTTCTGTTCAAGGCATCTGCAATGACATTGGCCTTGCCAGGTGTGTACTCAATGCTTGGATCATACTCTTGGATCATCTCAACCCAACGAGTCTGGCGAAGGTTCAGGTTTGGTTGTGTGAAGATGTACATCAAGCTCTTGTGATCGGTGAAGATGTCCACTTTTCTGCCCAACAGAAGGTGTCTCCACGTGATCAAGGCATGTACAACTGCTGCTAGCTCGAGATCATGCGTGGGGTAATTCCTCTCATTTGGCTTCAATTGACGAGAAGTGTATGCCACAATCTTCTTGTCTTGCATGAGAACGCCACCAAGTCCTTGCAAAGAAGTATCACAAAAGACTTAATAGGGCTTGGACTCATCCGGAGGAGTAAGAACCGGAGCAGAAATGAGCTTCTCTTTGAGTGTTTTGAATGCCACATCACAATCAGGAGTCCAGGAGTAATTCACATTCTTCTGCAACAGGTTGGAAAGAGGCTTGGCAATCTTGGAGAAGTTCTCAACGAACCTTCTTCAATAGCTAGCGAGACCAAGGAAGCTTCGGAGTTGCTTGCCATTCTGCGGGGGTTCCTAGTTGACAATAGCTTCAACTTTCTTGGGGTTCACAGAAATACCCTCAGCAGAGATGATATGGCCAAGATATAAGGCTTTATCCAGCCAGAATTCACATTTGGAGAACTTCGCATAGAACTTGTGTTCACGGAGCCTGTCCAGGACCAAACAGAGGTGCTTGGCATGATCTTCTTCATTCTTGGAGAATACCAAGATGTCATCCAGATAGGCGAGAACAAATTCATTGGTGTAGGGGTTGAATATGAAGTGCATCATCCTCGAGAAGGTGGGTGGAGCATTTGCGAGGCCAAAAGACATGACCGTGTATTCATAAGAGCCAAAACTCGTTCTGAATGCGGTCTTGGGAATATCTTCTTCACGGATCCGGATCTGGTGGTAACCCATCCGGAGATCGAGCTTTGAGAAAACCTTTGCTCCTTTGAGCTGCTCGAACAATTCATTGATATTGGGGAGCGGATACTTGTTCTTTATTGTCTTCTTGTTCAATGGCCGGTAATCAACACAAAGGCATTCCGTGCCATCCTTATTCTTGACAAATAGAACACCACAGCCCCAAGGAGAAGTGCTAGGCCTGATTAGACCCATACGCTCTTGCTCATCGAGTTGTTTCTTCAGCTCCTTCAACTCTTCAGGGGAAAGCTTGTACGGACGCCGACATGCTGGCTTGGTATCGAGCTTGAGTTCAATGACGAATTCAACTTGACGATGCGGAGGCATGCCTGGAAGCTGTTCAGGGAAAACATCTTCATACTCATTGACCACCGGAATTTGAGAGATGGCATTAATCTCGCCCTTGTCATTGAGAGAGAATAGCCTGATTGTGTTATCTCGAGAGGCGAAGATAATTACGTCTTTGTCAGGATGAGTAAGCTTGACTTCCTTATTTGCACAATCAATGTTTGCATCATGCTTGGAAAGCCAATCCATCCCAAGAATAAGATCAATGTCGGAGTTGCCAAGAATAACCGGAGAAACCAGAAAACTGTAATCACCCATGTGAATAGATATATCCGGAGCAAACACACTAGAATGCATTCGTTTTCCCGAAGAAATAACTGATAACTCCCTTGGCAAATTTTTGGTGGCAAAATTTTGCTTCGTTGCAAATGGGTGAGAAATGAAAGAGCATGATGCACCCGAATCAAACAACACTTTTGCAGGAATAGAGTTAACTGGAAGATTACCAAGTATCACATCTGAAGAATTCTCTACTTGAGCTGCATTCATCAAATTCACTCTTGCTGCCTTGGAGGAGGCGGAAGGCACCTTGGGTTGGGACACTTGTTAGCACAATGACCGTTCTGAGTGCACTTGTTGCAAACCACTTCTGAGAGAGGATGGTGATAAGGACCACTTGAACTTGAAGCTTGAAACTGAGTCTTGGACTGATTGCTTGGGTTGGGTGGGTGGGAGAAACCACGGCCACCTGAGTGCTTGTTGTTGTTTGGAGGACGGAGCACTGGAGGAGGTGGTAGCTAGAACTTATGCTGCTTTGCAATCACTTGGGAAGAAGAGGAGGAGTGAACAACATCTCTGATCCTCTTTTTGGAAGCATCAATCTTGAGCTGGGCTGCCTCTTGCTTAAGAGCCATATTGTAGAATTGGTCAAATTCATCCTGCTCGAACAAGGTGAGAGCTAGTTGGAGTTCATCCTTCAGACCACCACGGAACTTATAAATCTTGCTCTTGGCATGTGGGATGTCTTGCTTGGCATAGCAAGCGAGATTCTGGAAGTTGACATTGTATTGATAGATGGACATGGTGCCTTGCTTCAGGTTGCGGAATTGCTCACGCATGCCTTCAATGACACTGGTCGGAATGTGGTGAGAGCGGAAATCCTTGAAGAAGTCAGTCCACGAGATCTCACGACCACCTCTGGAATCTTTGTACTGTTGCCACCAATCAGCAGCTTGATCCTTGAGTTGGAAGGCGACAAACTTGACATAATCCTCAGGTCTCACGTTACTGCATTCAAAGTGCTTTTTGATGTCTGTTATCCAGTCTTCAGCACCTAGCGGATCCACACAGTAACTGAAAGACTTCGGTTGGTTTGCCAGGAATTGGTTGAGGGTTGCAAAGTGAGGTTGATTGAACAGATTGCCTTGGCCTTGGTTCCCATGACCACCTTGATTTGCTTGGTTGGCTTGAATGTTCTGCATCATTTGCATAAGCATCTGGGTGCTCTGGTTTGTCGCTTGCATAATTGATCTCCAGGCCTCAGATGGAGGAGGAGGAGGGGAAGGAGGACGTTCAGGAACACGCTCTTCTTCACCCTCTGGATTAGCATTGGGAACCTTCTTAGAAGCCATCCTGAATGAGATGACAACTATTAGCCATTGATTGAAAATATATAAGCTGAATCAATGGCTAGAATTGCAACATAAGTCTTCACAAGAACATTCGAACAAAATGAACGAATGTAATCCACAGTTTAATCGTACAAAAATCTTCTCGAGAAGCCACTTGGGAGAAAGGTAAATAAAAACAACAAAGAGCAGATAGAACAAATACAAGATAGAAGTTTCGTTCGACATGTTCGTGCTGAAAGCTCATGGAACGTGTTACAAAAGGGTTTTGTAATCCCCAGATCAGCATAGCCAAGGACCCTTTAAGATGCAACTGCCGATTGGAACAACGCCCATAAAATCACCTCACTCAATGTTGAACCCCGAACTCCATATCATGCATTCGTTGGAAGAATGCCTACGAGCTACTAGAAGAACCCACCAATTAATTTCCGAAGGTTTCGGTTATGCAATCGGGTGTTGGGGATACAGGGGAAGCACCGCGCACTCAACTCTGATCCTACATCCAGCTGTATCCATCCTTCAACACATAACTAGTCATTTTCGGAAACTGTTTACCTCGGACCTTCAAAATGAATCTGCTATACAAGTTGTGGCAATACTCCCGAACTACCTCCCCAGTACTGGGTGATGTCGGGGTTATCTCACAACTAACCGCATACAAGAGTTTTTGATGTCGGCCGTCTTAAGTATTCTAGAATCGTTACGATAGATTTGTGACGACAACACCTCGGAGCTCAACTCCCGGGGACACTGCCACAACCCCTAAATGACAGGAGGCATCGAGAACAATATTCTCGTCACAAAGATATCGAAACAATCCAAACAATACTCGCGTGATCCTAAAAAAAATTTAGTGGATTTTGAGAGTAGAAGAGATAGAACATCGTCAGGAGTCCTCACCAGAGTGGAGTAAAAACAAATCCTACTCTCCGATATATATAGGACTCAAAACATTTTCGTGTGTGTGCCTAGACTAAACAGTCAACGATTCGATCAATCAGGGGGGCTCCTAGGTCGGAGAAGGCTCTGATTACCAACTTGTAATGCCCAGTATGAGACTATACCTGCCACGTGTCGAGGCACGACTTAAAGGCATAATCTCATACTAGAATGATCTCAAGTATGATATCTTTGCACAACTCATGTAAAAGAGGGGATGAAAATGTAAAAGAGTAGTTGGCTTACACTTGCCACGTCACACAATGAAATACATTAACATACATCATCCAACAACATCAGAGTCCGACTGCGGATGAAGATCCAAATGAAAGATACCATAAATAAAGCAACACAAGGTCCAGATCATCCTAGTAAGAGCCCTACTGATCCTCTGGGTAAGACACGTAGTATCGCCCACGTTCTTCATCGAACTCCCAATACAACTCTGAACCACCAGCTGTGCATCTGGTGTTGTGTAGAATCTGTGAGCCACGGAGGAATCAGCAATCCCGTTCCAGGGTAGCAATACTATCAAAGCCTTAGGTGTGGAAAAAGGCTTAAACAAGGTTGCAGCAGCACTAGCACTAGATTACGTGTTTAGAGCGAGAAGAGAAAGTGCCAACGATCGACAAAGTGATCACGAAGTGATCCTAACTAAGCACGTCAACCGTAACCCCACCATGTTCACTTCCCGAACCCCTTCGGGAAGCGACCGTCACGGTTACTCACGCTAGTAGTGTATTAAGAACATAGTATCAAGTTATCTACAACCGGATATTAACAAATTCCCATATGCCACATAACTGCGGGCATGGCTTTTGAAAGATCAAACCCTGCAGGGGTGTCCCAACTTAGCCCATCACAAGCTCACGATCTGCGGAGTCGCAACTCCAAGGTGGGAAGACCCGAGTATTCTCGGAATCCCGTGCTCAAGATATTCCGACAAAAGGTAAAACTAATCCAGCAAGACCTCCCGGCGTGCCGACACCCTGATAGTAGCCGCATGTATCTTGTCTCAGGCCACGACCGGATGGGCGATGCTATAGGTTTTTACCAGCCCTCGGGTTTCCCCAAGGTGGCCCTGCAGGTCCCCCAGTTTGGACCAACACTCATGTGGAGCACTGGCCCGGGTTGTTGATTAAGTACTCGGGTTTATAACTCCCTATGCAAGTTTTAGTTATTAGGAAAGTGTAAAACCAATGTTGGGCCTTGCTGGAAAAGCTTTGGCGCTAAGCGGGTTATCGAGGGGGGCCCATAAACCCCAACCGTGTTAGGGACGCAAAATCAAGGAACATAACACCGGTTTAAATGGTTCCTAGGGTGGCATGAGTGGAACAAAACACCAAGCAAGAGGCTTAGCCTTCCACCCATTACCAATATATATAGATGATTTAGTTTTATAGATTATATATTGTGTTATCCCAACAATAACTTCAATATGAAGCAAGAATCTTCAAATCTTCACCTGCAACTAACAACGCTATAAGAGGGGCTGAGCGATGCTTACGTAGCCAAACAACCGTTTGCTAGGTGGGTGATTAGAGAGGTTCATGGCAACAATAGGAGGCTGACAAACAAACATTGGCAATGAGGCAATAAGCTAAAGAGCGAGACATCTAACATAGGCAAAGATAGTAGTGATATCTGGGTAAGGTCATCTTACATGTTGCTTCCTCGGAGGGAACGTAACCTTGCTCCTCACACTCAACCTCGGTAGAAACCTCGTACTCCGTATCGTCACCGGGCTCTAACCAAACACAACAATGCAACAACGGAACAAAATCAATCAACATGCAGTGCTCAACCACATGATGCATGAACATGATGAACAAGGACAAGAGTAGATATGATGCATGGCCTAGGGTCACAAGAGTGCAACAACATCACATCCAACAAGATCATACACAAGAATGAAACAAGCAAAGGATCAACTAACAAGTTTATGTATGTTGTTCAAACAAGCATCCAACAAGTTTTAAGGAGTTGGTTAACATGGAAAGGGTGCAACTAACATTACAGCAACATGCTAGCACTTTTAAATGGGCTGGAAATACATAACAAAAATATCCAGATACTCCCATATTAATTTATTTGCATTTGGGACAGATCTGGAAAAATTCTGTGATAGAGTTGCCAAACATGCTAAACAACAGCACCAAAATATTCTACACATTTTTCTACCCCAAATGCATATAAAGTTGAGCAGTTTTAGCATGGTCCCTCTTACCCCCTCTTTTCACATGAGAGGTAAGAGTATGTAGTAGATCTGAGCCGTTAATCACATAAATTAGTGGTCGGATTAACTCTTACCTTCTTACCTCATATGTAAAAATAAGGGGTAAGAGGGACCATGTTAAAATTTGCCTATAAAGTTTGTTAAATTTCGAGTTGTAGATATTTAGTTATGAATTTTACAAGTTTAAGCATATTTAAACAAGAATAAATTCAAACATCATTTTAAATGTTTTTAAACACGGCAACAAATAGCATATTCATAATCTACATCAAATTCTAAGCACTTTTCATATATAAATCATTTTCATCAGAAACATATTTTCACAGATATTAATTAAACAAGAAAAACAGAAAAAGAAAAACACAAAACAGAAAATAAAACAAAACAGGCGCAGGGTCAAAATGACCCAGGCTCAACAAGCCACGGCCACTGACAGGAGTGCCCGGCCTCGCTAAGCTGGCGCCAGCGGGTGCACTCGGGGGCTGGGAAGCAGCAGTGAGGCTGGCAGGTGGGGCCTACCTGTCAGCCACACAAGAAAATCAAAAAGGGGCGAAATCACCTGCGCCTGCACGGATTCGAACGCAAGACCTCTCACTTAACTGACAGAGCACAAACCACTGCGCTACTAAACATTTCTCGACAGATAACATGAAGCATATTTGATAAGGTACCCACAGATGCAGAGAAAGGGGAAAAGTTGGGCTCGTCGGAGCTGCTCCTGCGACCAAACGAGGCGGCGGAGTGGTGCGGATTGCTCCTGGAAGAGTTCCGCACCCACCTGAGGCACTAGCCGCACCTAATGAGCACTACAGCACCGGCGACGAGCAACGACAGAATGGCGGCGACGGAGCAACGGCGAGGCGATTCAGAGGCCCTAGTGGAACGGAGACTGCACAGGCGGGACCTACACGACGAGACGAAGCGAACAGCCAGCACACGATGCAGTAGAGGGGTCGGAATACTCGCCGGCGACGAGGTCCGACGGTGATGCGCTCGTGCGCTTGATGAACTAGGATTTAGAGGGCGTGCAGGAATGGGAAAAAGGCATGGGGAGGAAGAGGAGCTCACCACGAGCACAGAGATGTGCTGGGCTAGCCCAGGCGTGGACGGAGTCGGTTCTCGAACAGGTACGGCCACCGGAGTTGAAGAAGAGGAAGAAGGCGTCGTCGTGGAGGCGATCGGGTCCGCGTAGTGGATGTAGTCGATGGAGTTGACGTCGTGGGAGCAGAAGGACACGATTGGCGATGCTGAGGTCGACGAGGAGCTCGCCGGCGACGAGGCGGCGCTCTCAGTTGCGCTCGGGTGTCGACTAGGGCGGCGGATCTGGTGGTGTTGGGCCCTCCAGGAAGCGACGAGGGGGAAGGGGAAACCTAGATAGAGGGGTTGGACAAGCTTCGGGTTTAAAAGGGGGGTTCGGGGCTCGAGACCTCGACGTCCGTGAGTTCACGGCGCGACGGTGAGAGCGCTCTGCTCTGCTTTTCGCTGACGGAGGAAGACGGAGGCACGGGGTGAGAGATAGATAGGTGGGGCCAGGCGCGAGGGGAGAGACGGCGCGACTGCTGCGGCCTGTTGGCTGGGCCTGCGGGTGGAGCTGGGCCTGCGCTGCTGTGGGGGAAATGAGATGGGCCTGGGGGTGAGAAGGAGTAGAAGGCCCAGGTTGTCTGCTGTGCCACTGACTCCTTTTCTTTTTCTTTTATCCTCAGTTAGAAAAAGAAAAAGAAAAGCACATAATAAAAGGAGAAGAGTTAGGGGAAAAGAAAACTATCCCCATGCTTAGTGATTAATGCCCTATTTAATAAAATTGACTTGGACATCTTTAGAGACAGAAAAATAAAAGGAGTTTGAATATGGTTCAAACTCTTAGTATTTTAAAATCCAACCAAATCATTTTCAAATAGGGTGATATTTGGTGGAGAGGTTGTAGGCATGGTGCAAGAATTATATGAAAAGAAAGAACATCAATGGGCTTGGCTAGATGGCTTGCACAATAGAGTAAAGAAAGGGACAGAAAGAAAAGAAAGACGAAGAAGAAGAAGAGGGGTTAGGGTTTAGCAAGGCATGGCTCAAGCCACACACACAACATCACAAGGCCTCACACACACTCAACAAGAAAGTAAACTATGATGCCATGATGCTATGATGATGAAGCAATGCAAGGATGCAAAAATAATAATTGATATGCAATGCAAAATAAAATGACAAGAACCCCCACGGATAAAGACAAGGATCAAATTGAAAAGCTTTATTGCCATTATTGGGATGTGTTACATATGGGGCATTACAACTGGTTCGGCTGCAGTGTGAGGCTGCCGTCGCTAGAGAATAACAGGATGTGGGGGTGAGTAGAGGGATGGCCAGGAAGGGTGGGACCATGAGGCCTGCCTGGCAGCATAGCCGGCCACGGCAGGCAGGAGCAGGCGGTTCCACCGGCGCTGGTTGGGGCGGCTAGAGTAGGAAGATCAGAGAGTGAAGAAGCATGATTGTCGTTGGATTGACATGTAACGGTCTGACGCTGGTAGAGTGGATTGTTGACTAAGTGTTTTTTGGAGAAACCTTATGTACGCATGAACTTAGTAGGCCCACAAGTGAGCCTCCAAATCTGCGGCACACAACATTGAGCCCATTTGCTATTTTTTTTAATAACTTGTAGCCCATTTGCTAATTCTTAAGGAATTTATTACATCCCATTTTGTGCCCAGGACCACGGTCATAAAGTTCAACCTAATTTTGCATATTTCGGTGGAGTCCGAACTGTTTTAATCAACAAATGGTAAACATTTATTTTCAGGAACTTATTGATTTCCAAAATAAAATATTGTTTTATTTTTGTAAGCTAATAGGACGTGCGACAATTTAGTTGGTTTTAGGGAAAACCAGTGGTAAAAAAATCAGCGTTGGGATGGAAAAAAAGGATGTGAAGATGAAAAGGGAACTTTATGTATTTTCAATATAATAATATATCTACATGAACTAGTAAAACTATAGGTAGAGATCTCGAGAACAGAAGTAGGACATGGCGTTTTAGAGGAAAATAGAACTGGGATGTGCATTTTATTTCAGTAAAAAATTGGCCTGCGGATGTTCAAAGAGAATATATAACTAAGCATGGCGGGCCAGAGGCCAGTTGATACCTGCTGGATCTTTGTGCCCCATTGTCGTCATGGGCTGGGCTTGTCAAATACAAAACCAAGCCTGGGCAGTTTACAGCCTTGTTGATATTTTCTCAACCTGAAAAACAATATATTTGTTTCTCCAAAAAAAATATACTTGCTCGATTCCAGTTATCAGTCTGTACTTGTAGAATTCTCTCGTTTATTGTGGCTACGTTGAAAATTTCAAGGTTTTCACCATCCAGACGTCAACATTATTCTTCCATGATGATAATAAGGGCATGCACTTGCTTGCATACCGCCATGGACCTGCTGGTTCTGTACGGTTAGGCTATGTACGGACATGTCTTGTGGTTTCACTGACAAATTTCATGCAAATCAGATGATTTTCAGTGAAACCAGACTAAATTCATTGCATTTTACATATTTCTTTTTATTATGGAATATTTTATATAATTAACTAAAAAAACGACTAGGCCTTTTTTGAGTCCATGGGAGGCGCTTGTCGCGATACTTAACTCTTCTGGAAGGCCCACATCCATCCCTCCTCTCTTTTAACAATTTGCAGCTGGGCTTGGCGTATCATAGCCCAGTTCCGACATGCTACGTCCAACACTATCAGCGTGTGATTTTCTCAAAAAAAAAAGCCTGTGAAACCCACAGGATGGATCCCATGCGTACTCAAATATGTATTTTTTTTGGAGAACTTGGGAATTCGAATGGAAGGTGCTTATGCTACGCATAAAATAAATAAATAAATCAGGTGCCTGCAAATTTGTTCCGAAACAATGATTCAGCATTATGTCCACGTCGACCCTCGACATGATGGTTGGAAGCAAATTCCTCATTCATGCCGAAAGATCCTTAACAACGATACCAACTTGCAGACGTCCAGGTAGAACAAGTACCAATACAAAACTAACTTGTAATCTTTTTAGTCCTGGCCCTGGTGTTCGTCTGGTAGAAAATCTTGTAGACGACTAGCCCCCGCTCCTTCTCTTGCTCCAAGTCCCCGAGGTGGTACTGGTGCATCACCCAGTTGGTCCTCGGCTGGTCGAAGTTCTTGTTGTGTGCAGCACCAGAACCTTATCCTTACCCGTCTGTCGGCCGTTGACCATCACCGGCAAGGTATTGCCAGTCTTGTGCCACATCCCGTGCATTCCACACTCCGACTGTATCTTGCGACGCGTTCGCATGCCCTTTTTGAAAGCCCTAGAGTTGCACTGGAAGAAATGCTTACATAGGCCACTCAGTGTGATACCTGCAGTATTGGCGAATACAGGTTTTATGGTACATAGTTGGCATTTTCATAACATCTTTGGCATGTTGCAGTCACTTGTTTCACTTTTTATTAACTGTCAAGTTGTAATTGCCTCACTAGGTCTGTGTCTAAAAAGAAAAATAGAGCTATAAACAAAGGAATACGTCTGTGCAAGTAGACGACCGGTCGGTGTCTCACCTGGAAGTTTCTCAGGATGGGTGTAGCATATGCCGTGCTCACTGTTGATGGTTGGTATGAACAAATCGATGAGAGGGTGAGATCTTGCGCTGTAAACATAATCTTTAGAGTGATCTCTCGCTGGGTGTAGATATCCACGAGACGCAAGATTGGTGGATGGCGATGATCCAGTTGACCTCCATGCCCGCCCAGTAGTGGCCACGCAAGAAGGACAGGGGGACGGATAGTGGTAGCATGTCGAGGGGCACCACGACAACCTCCGTAGGATCGTCAAGTTGGTGTCTGGGCCACCTGCGAGGATAGGGTATCAACAAGCCGGTTGGAGATGAGTAGACGGTACAAAGACACCGCCCATGCAACCCGACGCACGATGATGAGCATGACCATACGATTAGATATCTGCTCCAAGAGAACATCAGGGAGGGAATTCCAATCGCGGCTCTGCGTGTCAGTCGGTTCTGCCATAGGTTTTTTTAGGGCGCTGAGTGATTGGGGTTTTCGGTGCCTGCGAGGGACTGGGGAAGTGGATTCGGGCGGGCGAGCGAAGAAGATGGCGTGTGTGGCCGAGCAGTGAGCAGGGGGGTAGGGTACGCGCGATCTACCAAGGAAGATGGCGCAGGAGGGCGAGCAGTGAGCGGGGGGAAATGGTGTGCGGTCGACGATGGGGAAGAGAGGAGGAAGAATAGGGAAAGATGGGTAAGAAATTGCATTAAATCTCAATTCTACTAGTACTACTACAAGGATATACCGTCCTTCAGAGTGTAAATAGTTAAGCCGATGACATGTGGGTCTACCTCAAGAGGGCCCATATGTCAGTTAATGGAAGAGAGAGGTGTGTAGGTGTATTTGCGGAAGCGTTCTCCACTAGCAAACATGATGGCAGTACTGGGTAAGGTTGATTTAGTAACACCAACACACTGGTTCAACTTATTAATTAAGTTTCCCATCTGCTGCAACGTGTATTGTCACTTCAGTGTGAAGACTAGTTGAATAGTTCTCTCTGAACAAGATGGGGAATAATGGACCACCAAGACTTCCTATCTACAGTATCCCTATGCCTCTACTCTCATCCTGTCCAACAAGATGAAATATTGGCCAAGGCACCCCGCACCAATAATGTAGGAGTACTAGTAGTATATTGTGTCAAACTTTGACCATCTGTTTAACTAATAAAATGTTAATGCATGTCACCAAAAATCGTATCACTGGATTCATATTTGAACATAGTTTTTAATGTTATAGTTTTTTATGACATGCATGGACACTTTGTAAGTTAAATTCATAGTCAAAATTTTACACTAAGTACGAAGGGGACCAATAAACCAGGATGGAGGTTTATATACAGGTCAATAAAAAAATCACTAACCAAGGTAGTACAGTACAAATTACAAATGGGACTAATAAACCAGGACAGAGGTAGTAAATGATGAGTGCACAAAGATTTTTTCGTAAGTACTCAATAATGGGCTCGTTTTCCTCAAGAAAATTGTGTTTACGAACGTATTAATCGGAATGCATGCGTGAGGAAAAAAAGACTAGAACTTTTACACACATTGGTGAGTTTTCTCTTAATTCTTGCATGTAACGTTTTAATGAAGCTTGAAATATGAACATGTCAATGGGAGGGAGTAAAAGCCTCATGCATGGATGCATGCATGCAACACTCACACGTACACATGCACACACGCAACACTCATGCATCCATGTGACACACATCACACGACGCAACACACATGCTCATGCTCTAGTGCTCAGCCTACTCCCTTCGTCTGTGAAAGACTGTACATATATAGATTTACACATTGACCAAGAGGAACCAGAACTTCATGGAATAATTAATGCCCAAAAGTAGCTGACTTATGTGTGCATGCGACCATTCAGAGAAGAAGATCAAATGAAGGTTATTGCATGCTGTAATTAAGGATAGACATGTACTCCCTCCGTTCCTAAATATAACTCTTTGTAGACATTTCAAATGGACTACAACATACGAATGTATGTAGATATATTTTAGAGTGTAGATTCACTTATTTTGCTCCGTATGTAGTCACTTGTTGAAATCTCTACGAAGACTTATATTAAGCAACCAAGGCAGAGTGGAAAATGAGAAAACCTAATGTTTATTTGCTAATTAATAGCATTGCATGCAATGAACTGACCACTTCATGTCGTGTTTCGTATTCTCAAGTCAGTGAAAGCACACACGACCCACATCTCTTAATGGTTAAACGAGGTGAGAGTTAATGCATCGGTGAAAGGATCGATATGGTTGACTAGAGGGGGGGGGGGTGAATAGGCAACTAACAATTTTAGCTTTTCTTAACCACTTTAAATTAAGCTTCAAAGTAAGTTGTTTAGATAAGTTACTAAGATGACAACTAGAGGAACGTAAAGAACACAACTTCACAAGCAAGCTATATAAGATAAACAAGTAAGGCTTGCACAAGTAAAGGATAGAAATAACCGCAAGTAGAGACGGTGAAGACGAGGATGTGTTATCGAAGTTCCTTCCCTTTGAGGGGAAGTACGTCTCTGTTGGAGCGGTGTGGAGGCACAATGCTCCCCAAGAAGCCACTAGGGGCACCGTATTCTCCTCACGCCCTCACACAATGCAAGGTGCCGTGAATCCACTAGTGGTGCCCTTGAAGGCGGCAACCGGACCTTTACAAACAAGGTTGGGGCTCTCTCCACAACTTAATTGGAGGCTCCCAACGAAACCCCGGAGCTTCACCACAATGGATTGTGGCTCCGAAGTGACCTCTTCCGTCTAGGGTGCTCAAACACCCAAGAGTAACAAAATCCACACAAGAAAGTATGGGGGAATCAAGTTTCCTTTGGTGGAAGTGTAGATCTAGGTCTCCTTCTTCAATCCCTAGTAAATCAACAAGTTTGGTTGGCTAGGGAGAGAGATCGGGCAAGAAAGCTTCAATGGCATTAATGGTGGAGAGAGAGAGGCAAGAGATAAGAAGGTGGTGGGAGAAGGGCCTCCTTAAATAGGGTCTCCACCAATCCAACCGTTATGTGCAGAATTACATAGGACCGGTACTTCCACTTACCCAACCGGTAGTACCGGTGAGTGAAGGAACCTGCGCCCATGACAACAAGGCGGTACTTCCGGTGGCTCACCTGGTAGTACCGGTCTTCCGGAGAAAACTGGAACTACCGCCCCTCCTCCGGTCAACTATCGCTTAGAAACCAGAAGGTTTCAAGCAAGGGCGGTAGTTGGGACGGTGGTTGGGCCGGAACTACCGCCAGGCAGATAGTTTCTGTGTGATGGTAGTCAGAGCGGTACTACCGCCCGGAACATCGGTAGTACTGGTTTCGTGAGAAGAACACCGGTACTTCCGGGCCACCACCGGTCTTCCACCGCACCCAGTACAGAAGGTATCACCCCTGAGCGGTACTTGGGGCGGTGGTTCGACCGAAACTACCGGCCACCAGTACAACCGCCTACCACGGCGGTACTACCGCTGTAGATGAATCTACACACAAGGAGGAATGGAAAGGGGACCTCTCTCTCCACGAACGGAGGCAATATAGTGGGTGCAAAGTATCTGTGTACGTGACTTGATTCACCCATTACCTTCCGATGTGGGTTCCCTCTTAATAGTACGGATTTCCTATGACCAAGAGAAACAAAAAGGCATCGAAACATCCGTCTTCGATCTTTTACTTAAAGAGGGAAGGCCTAACCGTCTTGTGCGACATGCTATAAACCTTAGTAATATTGACGCACGATTAGTCCACACAAGGATTGTCATCACCACCAAAACCTTAGGCAAGAGATGCCCTTACAATCTCCCCCTGTCAGTGTACTAAAGTAGGGGTACCTTAGTATCCCGACTTGTGCACGGGCAGTAGCAGCGTCCCGTGGTCAGGCTCGCCACGTGCCCGCCAAGGCCCACTCTAGTTCCCTTGAAGCCATTCAAGAACAAAGTATTCAAGTTATGAAACAAGACCCCGACAAGAGGAGCTTGCCGGGAAGGCCGCTCCAGGCTCAAGATTATCCCTTCAGCACAAGACCCTGGCAAGAGGAGCTTGCCAGGAAGGCCGAAGAACAGCATTTCAGAAGACAAGCCGTGGCGCATCGCGCGCCCCGGCAAGACCCGGAGAGCGACAAGCTTCCGGGCCCGGCAAGGTAGCGACCGCGGCAAGCTTTCACTGTGTGCCTGCGCTCCAGCTCATCTGGCCACGCGTCGCCCTGGGGCCCTTCCTGGGGCACGTGGCGGATGGTCGTGCAGCCTGGGGTACACGATGGCAAGCCACGATGACGAAGCTACCCTCGTGGCGAACGGAGACGCCCGGACGGACGCTTTTTACATTGTTTTGGGGCGACGGCGACGGGCATTCAATGCCCTTGTCCCCCACCGTTTGGGTTAGGTACAAAACACTGTGCATATACTGTACATACACTGTTACAACTACCACCAATTTTACGCTTTTACCCTCACTTACGTTGACACCTGTTGGGAACCCCTTCGACCTATAAAAGGAGGCCCATGCACAACGTAGAGGAGGTTCCGAAACTTGATCACTCCCACGCTCGGTGTAGCTAGTACTGTAGATCTTCTTGCTCCCGAGCCAAGAGCTCAATACAACCAAGGCAGGAGTAGGGTTTTACGCATTCGTGCGGCCCGAACCTGGGTAAACTGCTCGCGTGTGCGCCTCGATCTGCTCTCTGTGCTCCCTCCGCTCCCTTGCTGTACCGAAAAGGGGCTCCGGTCCCATAGGTGTTCGTGGGCGATCAGTTTCCCCGACATCTTTGGCGCGCCAGGTAGGGGGCGTCGAGGTTGTGCGAACCTGATCCGGCGCTCACGCGGGCGCAATATTCAGCAACTTCACCAACTTCGTCAGCTTCATCGACTACGTCAGCATGCCGCCGAAGAAGAAAGCTTCGGAGGTAGGAGGCCCGTCTGCGTCGATCCCACCACCACCAGAACCGACGGTTGGTGGGGTAGACGCTGGCGGAAGGGTGGACGCCGGCGAGGACACTCACGACGCCGCCAAGTCCAAGGACAAGACAGACGACCGAGCGCACTCCAAGACCTCGGCGTCCGTGCATGCACCATGCCCCTCTCAGGAGGTACCGGAACAGCGACGGCGTGGTACTCAGGGTACCATCCGCTTGCTGGGCCAAGGGCAAGTTGGCGGGTCGCGGGACGGTCAAGGCCAACGCGCTGGCACGAGCAAGGCGCGGTCGCCGGGACGAGACCCTGCTCCTTCTAATGCTGTTAGAAGTCCGAGCATATCTCGCTCCTCGCACCGTTCGCCACCGCTTCCCTCCTCTCCAGCAGAAGCTCTAGCTAGAGCTCAGCTGCTCCTCGACTTCACTTCAGCGACAGACAAGGCCGAAGACTGGAGGGCTACGATCCAAAGCCCCATCACCTTCGCCAACAATGACACGCCGCAGCAGCCGGCAACGTCACGGCCGCGGCAAGTCAGCCAAGCGAAGGCCGATGGAGACAAGACCGCCGGGGGAGCGACTACCGTGCACTCCCCGCCGCGGAAGCAGAAATCGCCGACTCACCGGATCAACGTCGACGACGAGTCCACGGCGTCGTCGGATCCGCGGGCTCGCCGCGATCAACGCCAAGTCCTCGACGACAGGCGACAAGAGGACGCTCGAACTCGCATCGAGCGTCGAAGAGAAGCGCGACGACAGTCCGACCAGCGCGCTGGGACCGCTGTCGACATGCACGCGCCCGGTGAACCAGGCGACTTGCCGTACGCGGCAGGCTGCCCTGCGTTCACCCGTGAGCTGCGGCAAGTCCAGTGGCCCAGCATGAAGAACTTCAAGCCCGATGTACCCGAGAAGTACGACGGCAAGACCCATCCCTCAGAGTTCCTTAGTATCTACACCATTGCGGTGCAGGCTGCCGGGGGACAGGATGAGAAGATTCTAGCGAACTACTTCCCGCTCGTGCTTAAGCCAAACGTCAGATCTTGGCTTATGCACTTGCCGGAGAACTCCATCTCTTCTTGGGCAGATCTGTGCCACCAGTTTGTCGGCGCCTTCACGGGCGGCCACAAGCCCCACGGCCAGGAAAGTGACCTCCACATTCTAGCCCAGAAGGAAGGAGAGTCCCTGCGAAAGTACATCCAGAGGTTCAGCCGCGTCGGGCACAACATCCCGGATGTCCACCCTGCCGCGGTTATCAGCGCGTTCCACCAGAACGTGCGTAACTGCCGGATGAGGGAGGAGATGGCGATGACCAAGATCCGGGACGTTAGCGAGCTTTACGCTCTGGCTGACAAATGCGCGCGCGCTGAAGAAGGGCGGAGACTCCCCGGAGAGGATACTGGAGCAGGAGGAACAGACAGCGAGGATGCCGCCCCGGCAAGGAAAAACCAGAGGCGGAACAATAAGAAGAAGAAGAATAAGGAAGTACTGGCTGTGGAGAAGTCCGGCAAGGAGGCTGGCGACAAAAAAACTCAGGCTGGTGGCTCCGGCAAGGAGCCTGCCACTGTAGCCGCCGCCGACAAGCCGGACGGCTCCGACAAGCAGTACTGCAAGATCCACCGCACCAAGGGCCACGATCTCCAGAATTGCAAGAGGGTCGAGTACCTCGTAGAGCAGCAGAAGGCCGAATACGAGCGTCGCGACAAGGAGAAGGCCCAAGGAGGTGGAGGAGAGTCCGGCAAGAAGCGGCCATTCAATGGCCGGGGAGGACGCCGCGGCAAGGCCAAGCAGCGGCAAAGAGACAGGCCTCCCCGCGGCCGCGACAAGGACGAAGACGAAGACGACGACGAGGACATGGATGACAGAGACAACAGCGAGCAGGAGTTCTAGAAGGCCACAGAAGTTCTGTGCATCGATGGAGGTGCCTCTCTGCATACTTCCCACCGCCAACTAAAGCAATGGGTGCGGGAAGTGAATGCAGCTGAGCCACCCGTCGAGTCGCGCAAGCTGCTGAAGTGGTCCAGCACGCCCATCATCTTCGACCTTAAGGACCACCCTGACCGCACAACAGCGGTCGGGTGCTTGCCGATGTTGGTTTCACCAACCATCCGCAACCTCAAGGTCACCAAGATGCTGGTTGACGGCGGGGCCGGCCTAAACTTGATCTCCTCTGCTGTAATCCGGAAGCTGTAGATCCCCGAAGGCGAGCTAGAGGAAACCGGAACTTTCCAAGGAATCAACCCGGGAAGGAGCAAGCCGAAGGGGAAGATTACACTGCCAGTGACCCTTGGCGGAGAGCTAAACTTCAGGACTGAGAGGATCACCTTCGACGTTGCCGATATCCCATTGCCATACAATGGGATACTTGGCCGTCCGGCTCTCGCCAAGTTCATGGCAGCCTCTCACTATGCTTACAACATGTCAAGATGCCAGGGCCAATAAGCGTCATCTCTGTCCCCGGCGACAAGAAGGATGCGCTTATCTGCGCCGACAAGATCTACCGGGATGCAGCAGCCGCAACGGACAGCAAGACACTTGCCGCTGAAGCTCCCGGGGGGAAGAACAAGACCAGGTCCGGCAAGAGCTCTGGGGCCCACTCCGGCAAACGCACCTCTTCGGAGTGCTGCGCTGCCGTCGAGGACGCACCATCGAGCTCCACCGGCAAGTGCAAGAAGGGAATGGCAGCTCCACCTGCAACCAAGAAGGTGTCCTCCAAGGAGGACGACACTGGGGGTACATTTATCATCAGTGCTACGCTCGACCCCAAATAGGAAAGCGCCCTCGTTGCCTTCATGCAGGCGAATGTCGACGTGTTTGCATGGCGACCGTCTGACATCCCCGGCGTTCCCAGGAAGGTAATTGAGCACAAGCTTGCTGTTTGTCCTCACGCGCGGCCCGTCAAGCAGAAGGTCAGGAAGCAAGCAGTGGAGCGCCAAGAGTTTATAGCTAAAGAGATCAAGAAATTGGAAGCAGCAGGCCTTGTTAGAGGTGTACTTCATCCCACGTGGCTGGCCAATCCAGTTCTCGTGCGCAAAGCTAATGGGAAGTGGAGACTTTGTATAGACTTCACTGATGTGAATAAAGCTTGTCCCAAGGATCCATTTCCCTTGCCGCGCATTAACCAGATCGTTGACTCCACGGCTGGATGTGAGTTGCTTTCATTTCTCGATGCATACTCCGGGTACCACCAGATATTCATGGCTGAGGAAGATGAAGAGAAGACCGCATTCATTACTCCATGTGGCACTTACTGTTTCATACGCATGCCCTTTGGATTGAAGAATGCGGGCTCAACATTTGCAAGGGTGGTCCACACTGCTTTTGAGCCACAGATACACAGGCATGTAGAAGCCTACATGGATGATATAGTGGTCAAGAGCAAGGACAAGGATACCCTGATTCAAGACCTAGAAGAAACCTTTGTGAATCTGCGCAAGATACAACTCAAGCTGAACCCCGAGAAGTGCGTCTTCGGAGTCCCCTCCAGCAAGCTTCTCGGGTTCTTTGTGTCCCAGAGGGGGATTGAAGCGAATCCCGACAAGATCAAAGCCATCGAGCAGATCGAAGCCCCGAAGCGCGTCAAGGATGTACGGAGGCTTGCTGGTTGTGTGGCTGCCCTCAGCAGGTTCATTTCTAAGTCTGCAGAACGCGCCCTGCCGTTTTTCAAAATCTTGAAAAAGGCAGGTCCAATGAAGTGGACTCCGGAAGCGGAGGCAGCGCTGCAAGACTTGAAAGGATACCTGTCCTCCACTCCAATACTTGTCGCACCTATGCCGCAAGAGAAGTTGCTGCTATATTTAGCAGCAACCAATCAAGTGGTTAGTGCTGCGTTGGTAGCGGAAAGGGAGGCAGGGGAGGAGCCCACAGCCCCGGCAAGCACATCCAGCGACAAGCAGGGGGCTTCCCCGACAAGCTCTGGCCCCGACAAGGACGAATCTGAGAAAGTGCAAGAAGAAGTGCGAAAGAAGATGGTGCAGCAACCAGTCTATTTTGTCAGCTCCCTCTTGCAGGGGGCTAGGTCAAGATACTCTGGAGTGCAGAAGTTGCTTTTCGGCCTCCTCATGGCCTCGAGAAAGCTGCGCCATTACTTCCAAGCACACGAGATAACAGTGGTCACTCGCTTTCCGTTGAAGAGGATATTGCAAAATCTGGAGGCAACAGGCAGGATTGTCGAGTGGGCACTGGAGCTGTCAAGCTTCGTTCTTAAGTTTGAGAGTACTTCAACCATCCAGAGCCGAGCCTTGGCAGAGTTCATAGCAGAATGGACACCAACACCAGACGAAGAGATTCCAGAGACAAGCATCCCCGTCCAAGAAGCGAGCAAAGAATGGATAATGTACTTCGATGGGGCCTTCTCGCTGCAAGGCGCCGGTGCTGGTGTGCTGCTTGTCGCACCCACCGGAGAGCACCTCAAGTACGTTGTCCAAATGCACTTTCCCAAGGAACAAGCGACAAACAATACTGCAGAGTATGAAGGCTTGCTTGCCGGCCTCAGAATTACAGCCGAACTTGGGATCAAGAAGCTGATTATGCGGGGAGATTCACAGTTGGTGGTCCGACAAGAAAAAAAGAGCTACCAGAGTCCTTTGATGGAAGCTTATGTCAATGAAGTGAGAAAGCTTGAAGAACACTTTGAAGGCCTACAGATGGAGCACGTTCCAAGAGCTCAAAATGACATCACAGACGGCCTGTCAAAGTGTGTTGCATTGAAGCTACCTGTGGAACCAGGAACCTTCATGCTCAAGCTAACTCAACCATCCGTTACACCATCAATTGGGCAAAGCAAGAAGAGAAAGTTGGTCTCCGCTACTTGCCGGCGGACCTTCCTGAAGCCGCCGCCAAGGTCCCCAAGATCAACGACCAAGTTGCTGAGGAACAGTCTGCTCCTGCGGACTCTAGAGTTCGTACAGTTGAAGCAGACGTTCCCGGCAAGTCTTGCCCCGGCGAGCTTGCCGGGGAACGTCCAGCTCTGGCAGAGCCGCAGGTTCTTGCCGTAGAAGCTGACGTTCCCGCAGCAGCACTGATGCCTTTAGCCCTTGTTGTTGAGCCTCAAGCTCCAACCTGGGCACAGCAAATCGTCCATTTCCTTCAAACTGGAGAACTTCCTGAAGAGCCAGAAGAGATAGAGAGAATAACCAGGCAGTCAAGTATGTACCAGTTCGTCGGCAATGAACTGTACAGAAGAAGACTCAATGGTGTCAGATTGAAGTGCATTTCCCGGGAAGATGGACACAAGCTGTTGGCAGAGATACATGGAGGCATATGTGGCCACCACATTGGCGCAAGAGCACTTGCCGGGAAGGCGTTCCGGCAAGGTTTCTTTTGGCCAGAAGCCCTCCAAGATGCAACTGCACAAGTAACCAAGTGTGAAGCGTGCCAGTTCCATGCCAAGCAAATACACCAGCCAGCTCAAGCTCTCTAGACGATCCCTTTGTCCTGGCCCTTTTCGGTCTGGGGGCTCAACATCCTCGGCCCCTTTCCCCGCGCAGTCGGGGGCTTCGAGTACTTGTATGTCGCCATCGACAAGTTCACGAAGTGACCGGAAGTGGAACCAGTGAGAAAGGTGACCGCACAGTCAGCAGTCTGGTTCTTCAGATCGATCGTTCGCCGTTTCGGAATTCCTAACAGGATCATCACCGACAACGGCACACAGTTCACAAGTCGCACCTTCATGCAATACGTCCAAGACCTTGGCGCCAAGGTCTGTTTCGCTTCTGTTGCTCACCCGAGGAGCAATGGTCAAGCGGAGAGGGCGAATGCTGAAGTGCTGCGCGGACTCAAGACAAGAACCTTCGACAGGCTGGGCAAGTGCGGAAGAAACTGGATCGAGGAGTTGCCGGCGGCTCTTTGGTCAATCAGGACGACACCAAATCGAGCCACCGGACAGACACCCTTTGCTCTTGTCTATGGAGCAGAGGCAGTTCTCCCCACGGAACTCGTATACGAGTCTCCTCGAGTGCTCGCTTACGACGAGCTCGAGCAAGAGCAACTGCGGCAAGATGATGCACTGCTCCTCGAGGAGGACCGTCTCCAGGCTGCTGTACGAGCTGCTCGGTACCAGCAAGCTTTGCGCCGCTATCATAGCCGCAAAGTCAAGGCCAGGAGTCTCGAGGAAGGCAACCTTGTTCTTCGGCGTGTTCGGTCCGCCAAGAATTCCAACAAGTTGACGCCGAAGTGGGAAGGCCCTTATCGGGTGAGACAAGTCACAAGGCCCGGCGCTGTCCGCCTTGAGACCGAAGAAGGCTTACCGGTGAGCAACTCCTGGAACATTGAGCATCTTCGCAAGTTTCACCCATGAGGCGCGGTTGCCGTGATCCGCTCCGGCAACCATCTTTTGTACAAGTCTTGCCGCTGTCGCATATAAACCTTTGTACAAAGCCGGGCGCAGACCCCGTGCATCAGTAAAACTTTTCTGCTTCGCACGGCTTGTCGTTTCATGCATTCTTGTTTTCATTGCATGTGTTATCTGACACTTTGTGTAGCACACGATCCCGGTAAGCAATGATAAGCTGCAAGGCTCCATATCTGTGTCTCCTCTCTTTTTCCTTTTTCTCTCAATCAGTGGAACTATTCCTCGCGCACAAGTTTACCGGGGGGGGGGGG
>LR738714.1:177965432-177985156 GCA_902687465.1 Secale cereale | reverse complement strand
GGGGGAGGAGACAGTGGTATGGACCAAATACTGTTCAAGAAAGGAAAGCCTTGCCGGGAAGCAAACGGCACACAAAAGATAAGTTGCCAAAGTTTGAGCATTCAAATTTTTAAAGTCTTAGTTATTTTCCTTGAACGACCACACTTTGTATGGAAAACCTATGCGCGGAGGAACCTACCCGTGGCTAGCCGCGCCCTTACTTTGTTTCGAGCACGCTCAACGACTTAAGTGAGCTGCGACAAGTGTCGCGCCCTTACTTCGTTTTCGAGTTCGCTCAGCAATCTAAGTGTGCTGCGACTAGCTGCGGTAAGGTTTCTTGCCAGCGGGGACATTGCCAGCAGGCTGCTGAAGTTCCGCACTCGGCGCTCGCGGCAAGGGTCCCTTTGCCGGCAAGTTCCCTAAATGCGAAGGGTGAAGGCATACAAAGTAAAGGAGTTGAACAAGGAAATGACTCTGCATCAATTACCCAAAATGAAATTATATTACAAGATAACTTGCCGCTGTTCTAATAAACTACTATCCATGACTTAATCGATAGCGACAAGGGAAGCAGAAAGAAGGAAGCCTAGTCTACGCGGTCTCCGTCAACCCTCCTGATCTTGCCCACCTTGGCCATGATGTGGGCGACACGAGCCTTCAGCGTTTCCTGGTCAGCTTCGGGCGGCAAGGTCCGGAGGACGTTGTCAAGGTTGATCCCGGGATTGCGGAAGACGATCTTCGTCAACACTCGCTCCATAGTACCCATGCAAAGCCGGCGCGCCTCGTTCGCCAGCTGCGTGGGGAGCTTCTCCCGTAGTTGCGCGAGGGCCGGCGCCACTCCTCTGAAGAACAAACTCAGCTTGGCGCTGTGGGGGAGGTTCTCGCCGGGGGAGTACACGAGGTGCTCCGTCCCCAGCGCCACCATCTCCTTGTCGATGTTGGCGGCGGCAGCGACGAGCCCCTTGGTCCACTGCTCCACCGTCTGCTTAAAGTTATTTTGCGAGACAGCGGCGCTGTCCAGCAATGCCCTCTCAGCGCGGAGATCCTCCTTCAGCTTCGTTTCACGGTTCCGGGCGCCATCAAGTGACTCAGTGAGGGTGGAAACCTTCAGCTCCAAGTCTGCAATGGAATCCTTGGCGTCGTTGAGCTCCTTGCCCTTGTCGGAGAGACGGACCTGCAGCTCCGAGTGGCTGTGGGCGTCCTTCCCCCTTTCGAGTTTAAGTGCGGCGACTTTCTCCTCGCTCGTCTTCAGGTCGAGCTCCAACTGCGCCACCCTCGCCTCCAGGTCCCTCTTGGCGGTCTCTGCGGCAGCAGTGGCGTCCCTCGCCTCCTGCAGAGCTCCGCCAATGGACTGCTCGCGCGCGGTAAGGTCGTCCTCGTGGCTATCAAGGTCGACCTTCCGCTGACTCAGCTCTCCTTCCCGCCGAGACAGATCCTCGGCGGCTAGTCGCTGCTAATCCTCAACCTCGGCCTTCTCGAGGATGAACGCCTGGTGCGCCTCGGCGAGCTCCTCCCGCTCCTCCGCCAAGTTCCGGAGGGCCGCTTGGTTGGCGGCACGGAGCTCCGCGGCGCGCTTCTCCAAGTCGACGCCAGCCTTGGCAGCCAGAGCCTCTCGGGACTCCAGCTTGGCCTGCCTGGCCCGATACAAGGCCAGAAGCTAGCGCAGGAGTTGCTCCTCTTCGGGCTCGCTGCTGATGCCGGGCGCGTCGACAAGCCTCAGCCCGACGGAGGCGAGGACTTCCCCATCGAAGCTCTCCCCCTCCGCGGGCGCCCTTGATGAGGACGCCCACGGGACTTGGATGAAGACCCCGTTGGCGTCCTCCAGATAGATCCCCGGCCCAGTCGCGGCAGCGGAGGGGTCGGCGGCCGGTGCAGCGTCCGGCGCTCCTGTGGCCTCAGGGCCGTCAGTGTGGTCGCCGGTCCCCTCCCCAGCTGCCGCGTCAGTGGCCGCGGCGGTCTCGTCGGCGGCTGGCTCGTCGGCGCCGGCCATCCCTTCAGCGGTGGAGGCGTCGCCAGCGTTGCCGCGTACGTCCTCCTCGGCGTTGACCTCTGTCTCCATCGGCTCCGGGGCGGGCGGATCTGACAGAAAAAGAAAAGAAGAATCGTCAAGCAAATATCCAAAAAGAAGAATTCAAGAGAAGGAAAGTACAAGGGTTACCTGCGTGGGCCTCTTCAGTAATGGGGTCCCTCGCCGGGGATTTCTCCCTTGGCGGCATGGTAGTGGCCCCCGCCGGCGGAGGGCCGCTGGCGCCTTCCCTTGGCGGGGTGCCCACCCTTGTCGGAGTGCTCGCCCTTGGCGGGGTACTTGCCCTTGGCGGAGTACCCGCCCTTGGCGGAGCGCTCTCCCTCACCAGGGGGCTCCTCCTTGGCGGGGAGGGTGGGACGAGCGGCTCGTCGGGAGCAGTCTCTTGACGCTCCTGAGGCTGCGGCTCCACTTCTGCACAAGTCAACAAGCAAGCAAAACATTAGCAAAGATAAGAAACTCAAGCGCGCCCGACAAGCGAAGAAGCAAACAAGAAGACTTACGCTGGGGGCTGCGCTGGGGGCTGCTCTGCGGAGCGGCAGGCTGATCCGGCAAGCCTCTCGCGGGCGCATCTCTTGCCACGGCGACGGGCTCGTCCTCCTCGAGATCAACCACCGGGATCTTGGCCCTCTTCGCCATCCTCTGGGTCAGGGTCCTGGAAGCCAAACAAGATCAGAGTCAGGCAAAGAGAATTCAAGACAAGAGCAACAAAAATCAAAAAAATATAAGGGTTGCGAATACTTACTCTTCCTCCTCCTCGTCGGAACTGAGGGCGGAGAAGTCGAAGTCCGCCTCGCGCGTCCCGCCGCGAGGAGCTGGAGGGGTGGGCTCCCTCGGGCGCTTGGCGGGCTCCGGAGCCATGGGCTGAGAAGAGCCCGCTCCGGTCGTCGCCGAGGACCGAGGGGCAGAAGGAACGCCGGAACCAGTTCGGGAAGATCCCCCTCCGCTTGCCGCTGAGGCGCGGGGCGCCTCCTTGATGGCCTTGCTCGTCGTGGTGACACGCTTCGAGCGACGCTGCGGCTGCTGTCGGGGCGCCGGCTGCCTCGCCGTGTCAGTGGTCTTGCGGAGGCGCTTCTTTGGCTGTGGCGGAGGACTTGGTGGTGGCGGAGAATTCTCTGAGGATGAGGAGGCGTCGTCGAGGTTCAGTGATCTGCCCGAGTCTTCGTAGGAATCGCCCGATTCGCCGTCCTCCTCGGCGGGCTCACTGGACTCAGTGCCCTGCCCGGCAGCCTCGCTCGTCCCGGCAGGCTCCCCGGCTGGCCTCAACAACTTTAGGATCTCTTCCTCCTCGGCCCTACTCACTGCATCCGCTGCTTCTGCCTCCTCCACGGTGTACCCAAACTCACCCGCGACCTCAGCTGCGGCGGCCTCCTCCATCCTGCTAGCGATATACGCCACGTCCCGGTTGGTGGTCGCGCGGGTGAGACCCTTCTTCTCCTCGGGATTGATTGGCCGCTCAACCAGGTTATCGAAGAAAGTTTGCACGGTTTCTTCTGAAGGCGCCAGCCAAGTGGGATCAACCCCGTGGGAGTCGCACAGCGGCATTACCGCGCGGATGGCACTAAGTGAAGAGTTGTTGCATAATGGAACTACTCCCCGTGACGGGGCAAACCACTCCGAGTGCTTGGGGTCATGCTTGAACAGCGAGCGGATCATTCCCTTGAGTTCCAAGACGGTGAAGTTGTAGTTCAGGCCGGGGCGCAGCCTCATGCGGTCTGCCGCATTGCCGAACTCCCAAGCAGGCCTCTTCCTCTCCTACAAGGGAGCAATGCGGCGGCGAAGGAAATCAGCCCCGACCTCACCTACAGTAAGATTGGCTCGCCGAAGACGAAGGATCCTAGTAAGGGCAATCTTCAGCTTCTCGTCCTCCGGGGCCAGATCACTCCAATCCTTGCCGTGCAGTATTGCAGCTCGGCGCGGGGAGGTAAATTGCTGTGGTTCCTCTTCCATAACCCAGCACCAATCAGCCCTCCACTCTTCCCACTTGCCGCGGAGCTCTCCAATCAAGTACGTCTCTTTCTTGTTGAGCCTAAAGATCCAAGAGATGCCACCGGACAGAGGGGACCCAGACTCTACTCGAGGTGTGAAGAAATGGCAGAAGAGAGCTACGCTGGGGTGGACTCCGACGAAGTTTTCGCACAGATGCGCGAAAACGGCCAAGGTTAAGACTGCGTTCGGGGTGAAATCGAGAAGGTGGAATCCATACGTGTTCATAATGTCGCAGAAGAACTCAGAGTATGGAGGGCAGAGACCGCAATGGAAGAACAGAGCGAAGTAATGGTAACCTCCCGGATACATGTCGCAGGCTTCTGCGGGGAGGACCCTGGTGCGCGGGTGAGCCTTCGTCTCCCTCGACCAGAACAAGTAATACTTGTCCCTCAGTTCCCTCGCACCGAGCCTCGGCGGGAAGACAACCATCTTCTTCCGCATCGCTGCTAGCTTCGCCGCCTTGTCGGACTTCACGCTCTTCGCCTTGTCGCTCTTCGGGGCCATGGCGGAGACGGTGATTGGAGCCGGCGGTGCTGGGGAGGCTGGCGGCGGCAGAAGAGGGGTGGAGCTCGTCTCTCTCTCGACCTTTGGGGATGCGGAGAGCGGCGGGGGTTTCTGGAGCTTGAAGACGCAATGAAGCAATGGGGGGGAAACTGCCCCTGTTTCCTCTGCTTTTAAGGGGGAAGTGGGGGACGTTCCGCATTTTCCCATTAAAGAAACAGGCCACGATCTCTCCCACGACGCCGCAATCGACGCGTGCCGTTTGGGAGGGATGCGGCGGATACGGAGTGGGATACGGTGCGCCGTGCGCCGTGTGTGTCCGTGCACTGTTTTGGGCCTGGCCCAACAGCGCTCGGCAACGTGTGTGGCCCAGGCCCGGGGGCTCCTGTCGGTGTACTAAAGTAGGGGTACCTTAGTATCCCGACTTGTGCACGGGCAGTAGCAGCGTCCCGTGGTCAGGCTCGCCACGTGCCCGCCAAGGCCCACTCTAGTTCCCTTGAAGCCATTCAAGAACAAAGTATTCAAGTTAAGAAACAAGACCCCGGCAAGAGGAGCTTGCCGGGAAGGCCGCTCCAGGCTCAAGATTATCCCTTCAGCACAAGACCCTGGCAAGAGGAGCTTGCCAGGAAGGCCGAAGAACAACATTTCAGAAGACAAGTCGTGGCGCATCGCGTGCCCCGGCAAGACCCGGAGAGCGACAAGCTTCCGGACCCGGCAAGGTAGCGACCGCGGCAAGGTGCTTGCCGCGGCAAGCTTTCACTGTGTGCCTGCGCTCCAGCTCATCTGGCCACGCATCACCCTGGGGCCCTTCCTGGGGCACGTGGTGGATGGCCGTGCAGCCTGGGGTACACGGTGGCAAGCCACGATGACGAAGCTACCGTCGTGGCGAACGGAGACGCCCGGACGGACGCTTTTTACATTGTTTTGGGGCGACGGCGACGGGCATTCAATGCCCTTGTCCCCCACCGTCTGGGTTAGGTACAAAACACTGTGCATATACTGTACATACACTGTTACAACTACCACCAATTTTACGCTTTTACCCTCACTTACGTTGACACCTGTTGGGAACCCCTTCGACCTATAAAACGAGGCCCATGCACAACGTAGAGGAGGTTACGAAACTTGATCACTCCCACGCTCGGTGTAGCTAGTACTGTAGATCTTCTTGCTCCCGAGCCAAGAGCTCAATACAACCAAGGCAGGAGTAGGGTTTTACGCATTCGTGCGGCCCGAACCTGGGTAAACTGCTCGCGTGTGCGCCTCGATCTGCTCTCTGTGCTCCCTCCGCTCCCTTGCCGTACTGAAAAGGGGCTCCGGTCCCATAGGTGTTCGTGGGCGATCAGTTTCCCCGACACCCCCTTTTTTGCTGAATGATGACAACCACATGACAATCACGGGGGTCTATAGAATGTAGGCAGAGCTCCCCCTGAGTGTGAGCACTTATTTAGAGTTTGCTTTTGGAATGCAAAAGTGCTCAAACTAGGATATATGCCCCCCCTAGGTTTTATAGACCAACCAGCGTCCACAATCAAAACAAATAGTCAACAGAGCATATGATTGCAGAGAGCTAAAAACATAAGTGCATAGATAACTTAGATAAGGGCACATGTCTTACACCATGCTACTGAAGTTCACAGGAATGAAGTGCATAGATAACTAAGATAGAGCATAGATAACTTAGATAACATGTCTTACACCATGCTACTGAAGTTCACAGGAAAGAGAAAAACACCAAGAAACACCCATGCAACTCCCGTGACCTAGCAATTCTCAACTCTCCCCCTTTGGCATCAAGCACCAAAAAGGAAAAGAGCGAGACTAACGCCCCAGGGCTCAGTAAAGCTCCTCACGTGTCGCCAAAGAGTCATGCGAGTCACCATCGTCAGAGTCCTCCGTGTCCTCATCGTCCTCAACAGCCTCAGCCTCAGTCTCCATAGCATCCATAGTCGCTCGAGTAGTGGATGTCGTAGGTTCATCATCAGACCACTAGCAATTGGCCAGACACCACTTATCCTCAGGAGTGATGCTTTTCTCGGAGCCACTCTTCACATCAGGCACATTGAGGTGCTTCATCATCTGAATCTGCCGGCGGCGCGCCATCTTCTCAGTCACATGAGCCTTGTAGAGCTTCTTCTGGATGTGGTCCTGCAGGCAGAAGGTCTTCTTGACCTTGGCAGTAAGCTTCTCCACCCAAGAAGGCTTGGCCCTAGCCTCTAACTCAAAGTCATCATCATCCGAGGTAGCAAAGACATCCTCCTCATTTCCCACGGCGAATCTAGGAGCTTTATGTTTCTTTTGTCTCAGCACCTTGACCTCATGCTCCGTGAGCCTATCCGGAGTAGAAAGAGGCTCTCCAGGCCTCCGAACTTCCCAAACCATTATAGGAACCGCATCACAAAGGGAGCGTAGATCCGTACCTTGCGGTACCAGACACTGTTGTACATCTCCTCCCACATCCACTTGGACACATCAAAAGTGATGCCCTTGCCTCGCTTGGTCTTCATGGCAACAAGAAAATCCACCAGATAACCATAAATGTCATCCTGGTTCCCAACTTTGGGCAGTAGCACACATCGTAACACAGGGTGTAGAATGTCATAGACTGGCAGAAGATCATCGGATTTACCTACAATGCCATGACCAGGGATATACAGAGGTGCTAGCTTCACTATATCCATGGGGTTGGCTCGGTCGTGAGGACGGAGACCACCTTGACCTTCCAAGCCAGTGTCATCATAGCCCAGAGCATTGCAGAAGGCACTCCAGGGAACATGGAAGAACTCATCCCGACACATAAAGGAAAGGTGACGCTGATCGTCACTGCCGAAGTGGACAGTAGCATAGAACTGGTGAATGAGTTCCACATCAAAGTCACATCGCAGCTCCATGAGCTTGACCAAATCAAACTCCTCACAGACCTCCAGAGCCTCTCCAAAGTAATCGGGGCTGCTTCTCCACTTTGCAAGGTCAATGGACCACATCCGGGTGAACTTGTTCTTGTGGTGCTCGAAGATTTCATCCACAATCCTCAATTGCATTTCATTGCGGAATTGAGGATTATTCCAGCGTGGAGGAGGTGGTGCGGTGTAGGGGTCTTGAAAACGAAACTTCTCCCAGTCCGGAAGCTTCCACTTGTACATAGGAAGCGCTGCACGCTGCTTGGTAGCAACTGACTTTTCCCGGCGAGTTGTTTTGGAGGGGACCACAACCTCGGGAACGTCTTCATCATCTGCCGGCCTCTTGCCCCTACGGGCCTTTCTTTTGGCAAACTGACCAGTGCGAGAGCTAGAGCCACATGCAAACGCACACGGAGAACACATAGCAACCCAGAAAAGATGAGAGGAATGTACACAAGATCAGAGGAATAATTCACAAGTACGTAAGGAGAATAGAGACAATGCATATAAATTCAGAGCAACCGGTAGTTCCGGTAACAGCACTGGTAGTTCCGGACCGGCGGTAGTACCGGTCGTGTGACTGGTAGTACCGCTGAGAACGGATCTGCCAAGTAGAGGAGTGGAACTACCCGATCTCAAAACTACATGCATGATGTCTATTATTAACTACGCACAAGTGAATAGGAATCTATACGGATCTCTCCCTCAAAACATTTAGCCAAAAATGAGGGAATACACGCATTGCCCTAGAAGAAGGATTCAAGAAGAACCCTAACAAAAAGGAGAAGTAGGGCAATACCGATATCCATGGGAGGAGATCGAAGAGGAGGCGATCTCCACGGAGCAGATCCGGTGAAGGGCCGACGGATCTGAAGTGCCGGAGGGCGCTACGGGGCAGTGAGTGGAGCAAAAGAATGGACGAGTGAAGGGGAAAACCTCTTCAGCCCGTGCATTTTATACCCGCCCTGTTCAGCCACCGGTAGTACCGGTCCGGGGACCGGTAGTACTGCTCCGGATGCTACCAGGTGGTTGGAGCGGTACTTCCGCGCCAGGCGGTAGTTCCGCGAACCAACACCGGTAGTACCGGCCAGGGGTACAGGTCAGAGTACCAGCGGTAGAACCGCTGGCTCTTGACCGGTACAACCGCTGGGCTGTAACCAGGTGATCAAGCGGTAGAACCGCTTGTACCGCCAGGGAGCACCCACTCACTCCATGATAACAAGCTTGTGTACATTTGGAGTAGATGGCTTGGATGAGAGGCTTAGGATGGAGCAACTCACTGTAGTATGAGAAAAACACGAAAGCCAGAAACCAAACAAGCCTGAGGGCGGTGGCCGGAGCCACCTATGTTAGAGTCAATTGGCATGGCACCGCGAAGAATTATCCTTGGGCCCATAACCAAAACTCGTCTTTGAAACACAAGTGTCATAAAAAATGACGAATGTGAAAAGCATATCAATTTATGCATAATGGGGGGAGGGTGAGTTCATTGAGAGAACACCACTCCCCCTATTTCCATGCCTACACCTAGACTAGACAATATGATGAGTATGGTGGGGTGTGCACGTCCTCAAGCCATATTGCTCAAATCAATGATATTTAGCTCATGCCTTAACTCACGAAATCTTGCTTCATCCAACGGCTTCGTGAAGATGTCTGCAAGGTTATCATGAATGTTGACATAGTGAAGCTCGATCTCTCCTTGCCTTATGTGTTCCCGGATGAAGTGATACCGAATCTCTATATGCTTCGTCTTGAAGTGTTGCACCGGGTTGAGAGAAATCTTGATGGCACTTTCATTGTCACACCAGAGAGGCACTTTGTCACAAGTGACACCGTAATCCTTTAAAGTTTGCCTCATCCATAATAGTTGAGGACAACAACTGCCAGCAGCCACATACTCTGCTTCGGTGGACGAGAGAGACACACAACTTTGCTTTTTGGAAGACCAACTAACAAGAGAGCAACCAAGAAATTGGCACCCTCCAGAAGTGGACTTCCTATCCAATTTGTCTCCCGCCCAGTCAGAGCCAGAGAAACCAACAAGGTTGAAGTTAGCCCCTCCTGGGTACCATAAGCCAAAGTTTGGGGTATGAGTCAAATATAGAAAGATTCGCTTGACAGCCACAAAGTGACTTTCCTTAGGTGAGGCTTGAAACCATGCACAAATTCCCACACTCAACATAATATCCGGTCTAGATGCACAAAGGTAAAGCAAGGAACCGATCATAGAGCGATAAACCTTTTGATCCACCGCTTTACCATTGGGATCAATGTCAAGTTGGCACTTGGTTGGCATATGAGTAGTCGCCGGCTTGACATCACTTAGATTAAACCTCTTGAGCATGTCTTGAGTATACTTGGATTGTTTGATGAAGATCCCTTCTCTTGTTTGCTTGATCTCAAACCCAAGGAAGTACTTGAACTCTCCCATCATGGACATCTCAAAATGTGTGGTCATAAGTGCGGCGAACTCATCATTGAAAGCTTTGTTAGGAGAACCAAAGATAATATCATCAACATATAGTTGGCATACAAACAACTCCCCTTTGACCTTCTTAGTAAAAAGAGTGGGGTCGATTTTCCCAATTTCAAACCCACGATCTTGTAACAACTCGGTAAGATTCTCATACCACGCACGTGGGGCTTGTTTAAGGCCATAGAGTGCCTTATCGAGTTGGTACACGTGATTGGGGAGCTTAGGATCCTCAAACCTCGGGGGTTGTTTAACATACACCAACTCATTAATAGGACCATTAAGAAATGCACTTTTCACATCCATTTGTTGCAATTTAAAGTTATGATGGGAAGCATAGGCAAGCAACAAATGAATGGATTCAAGACAAGCAACGGGGGCAAAGGTTTCACCGTAGTCGATACCCTCGACTAGGGAGTAGATTTGAGCCACCAAACGCGCCTTGTTGCGGATGACAATGCCATGGGCATGTTGCTTGTTCTTAAAGATCCACTTGGTTCCAATGACATTATGGTTCTCCTTTGGCCTTGGCACTAGACGCCACACCTTGTTGCGCTCGAAATTATGGAGTTCTTCATGCATGGCATTGAGCCAATCAGGGTCTTCGAGCGCCTCATAAACCTTCTGAGGTTCAACACAGGAGACAAAAGCTTGATGAGCACAATAGTTCGCTAATTGTCTACGAGTGCTTACCCCCCTTTTGATGCTTCCTAGAATGTTCTCCATGTGATGTTCTCTGGAAGCAAGCCTGGAGGCAACTTTTGTAGCACGACGCTCTAATTACTCTTCAAGAGATAACTTAGGAGCATTGAGTTGATCATTTTGAGCGTCGTCAGGAGCTAGATCTTGATCTTGAGCTTCCTCTTGACCTTGATCTTGCTCGGCGGACAGAACTTGGCCTTGTGCATCATTTGGTGGCTCTCCACCATCTTGTGATTGATCTTGCACTTGGCCTTGTTCGTCCGGTTGAGGGCCTTCACTTTGTTCTTCGGAAGCATGTGGGTCTTCGGTTGGTGATGGTTCCACTTGAGTGGAACATTGTCCTTCTCCTTCAGCCACAAGGGGTTCCTCAATGGGTAGGATATATCCAACACCCATTCTTCTTATGGCTTGAGGAGGAATTTCATCACCTACATCACAAGTACCACTTTGCTCCACTTGGGAGCCATTTTTTCATCATACTCTACGTTACTCGTCTCCTCAATGAGTCCATTGGACTTCTTGAGGACACGATAAGCATGAGAGTTTGTAGCATAACCAACAAATATGCCCTCGTGAGCTCTAGATTCAAATTTAGACAAGCGAACACCTTTCTTGAGAATGAAACACTTACACCCGAATACCCGGAAGTACTTGAGATTGGGCTTGTTACCGGTAAGTATCTCATATGGAGTTTTGTTCAGGCCTTTGCGGAGATAGAGCCGATTTGATGCATGGCAAGCAGTGTTGATGGCTTCGGCCCAAAAGTTGTATGGAGATTTGAATTCCGCCATCATGGTTCTTGCCGCATCCATCAGAGTTCGGTTCTTTCTCTCTGCTACACCGTTTTGTTGAGGGGTATAGGGAGCTGCATATTGATGTTTGATCCCCTCATCACTGAGAAACTCATCCAAGGTGTAGTTCTTGACCTCGGTGCCGTTGTCACTTCTGACCATCAAAATCTTTGCTTCATGTTGTCGTTGAGCTTCATTTGCAAAGTTGATGACGGTTTGTTGGGTCTCACTCTTCTTCTTGAAGAAGTATACCCAGGTGTATCTTGAGTAATTATCCACAATCACCAAGCAGTACTTTCTACCCCCAAGACTATCAAAAGATGGAGGCCCAAAGAGGTCCATGTGAAGGAGCTCTAGGGGTCTCTTTGAATAGATGATAGTCGTGGGAGGGTGAGCCGTCTCATGTAACTTTCCTTCAATGCAAGCCCTGCAAGCATGATCTTTGGCAAAGCTAACATTTGTTAGTCCACGGACATGGTCCCCCTTCAGAATACTTTGCAAAGATCTCATATTGACATGGGCCAAACGGCGATGCCAAAGCCATCCCACATCAACTTTAGCCATTAAGCATGTCGCGACCTTCGTGGGTTGCTTCGAAAAGTTAACCACATAAAGACCGTTCTCGATATTCCCAACGTAGGCTACTTTAAGAGTCTTGCTCCACAAGAGGGCCACGGTATCAATATCAAAGAATGTAGCAAAGCCCATGAGTGCAAGTTGGCGAACAGAAAGTAAATTGTATGCAAGGGACTCAACAAGCATGACTTTCTCGATCGTGAGATCATGAGAGACAACAACCTTGCCGAGCCCCAATACCTTAGAAGATGAAGCATCACCCCACTCGATGTTGGTGGCCATAGATGAACCTAGATGCACGTCCACCACCAAGTCTTTGCTTCCGGTCATATGATTTGTGGCTCCACTATCGAGCAACCATGATCCCCCACCGGAAGCAAACTCCTACAAGAGATCAATGCTTGGATTTAGGTACCCATTTGGTGATGGGTCCTTTGAGGTTAGTAACAAGGGTCTTAGGAACCCAAATGGACCATTCAATGTACTCGTAAGAAGAACCAACAAATTTAGCAAACACATGACCATCACTAGCACGACATAAAACATATGAAGGATTAAAGTCGCCGGCCATGTTTGATGGTATGGTGGAGTTTTTCTTGACACCACCACTTTTCACCGTTTTCTTCTTCTTTGATGCGCCCTCTCCTTCATTCACAAAAGTTTGTCGAAGAGGGGGTGGTTGCTTGGTCTTGTCATTCTTCTTCTTCTTGGGCATAGGAACAAACCCACTTCCTTCCTTTGCCACAACCTCCTTTTGATTGCTCAAAAGGTTGTTGAGGTTCTTCTCACATTGTATACATGTCACAATGCCTTTCTCCAGTTGCTTCTTCAACTCAGCATTTTCTTCAACAAGATGCACATGCTCGCAACACGGGTTAGTAGCATTTGCATTATCAATTAATACCATGCGAGGAAAGATAGCATTTTCCTTGGTTAGCGAAACTTGGAGTTGATCATGAGACTCCTTGAGAGTAGCATGCATACCTTTCAAGGCCTTGTGAGCCTTGTCGAGTATGACAAACTCTTGTTTGAGTTTAGCATGGTCAACCTCAAGTTTTGCCTTCTCGGAATTAAGCACACGAGAGACAACTAAAGCATGATCAAGATCTTTCTTTAATTTAGCATGATCATCGTTGTGTGACTCCTCAAGAGCCAAACGAAGACCACGCTCTTCCTCTAGGGCGTTAGAGAGATCCGATATCTCATCAACATAGTCTCGACTATGTCCTTCCATTTTAGTAATGGTTTCCTCGTGAGCCTCGATCATGTCATTGGCCTCACCGAGTTGTTCCAAGAGAGCAACAAAATGCTCCTTGGGTTTGCCCTTGAGATTTTGGATGAACAACTCAAATTCATTCTCTCCCTCCTTAGTTCCCTCACTCTCATCAATACAATTCGTCAATGAAGGATTAGAAGTGATGGTAGTATTGATGTCTGGGGTTACCTTGTTGGTGGTCTTGGCCATGAGACACTTGGCGGTGATGTTCTCATTTGCCGAGTCGAAGAGAGATGAGTGCGGAGTAGTAGCAATAGCAATTGTGGCCATGGTGACCATCTCATCATCTTCATCATTATCATCATCCTCAACATATTCTTCTTGGGCCACCAACCCTTTCGGAGGAGTCTTCTTGTTGAAGTTGTTCTTGTTGGGATAGGACTTTGGCTTGTCCTTCCGGATAAGCTTGCCTCCAAAGTCTTATCTTTTCTCATATGGGCAATCCGCAACGAAGTGGCTTACATTTCCACAGTTGAAGCATGTCCTCACTCGTTGCTTGCCCTTGTTCCCACTAGAGTTGTTCCTGTTGAAGTTGGGCCTTGTGTTCTTCTTGTTGCCCCAAAATTGCCTTGAAGCAAGAGCCATGTGCTCATGATAGGCATATTTGGTGTCCTCGGGGCTACACTCATCATCATCCTCCACCTCCTCTTCTTCCACACAAGCCTTGGCTTTCAGGGCAAGGTTGGGCTTCTTCGATCGTTGAGCTCTTAAGACCGCATTGTCGGCGGTCATGTCCAAGATCCTCATGGCAACGAACTCATCCAAAACTTCATTTGAAGATAAGTGGTGGAAGTCTGGTCTCTGACGAATGACAGAGGACATGGCCTTATGATAGGGCATCATGGCCTTGAGGAACTTGCGCTTGATCCAATTGTCATCCATGTCCTTACTGCCATGATCTCGAAGAGAGACCGCAAGGGTAGTTAATCTCCGATAAAGTTCACGAGGATCTTCTTCTTCAATCATAGCAAACTCATCGGCTTCATCTTGCACAACTTCGTAGTTAGAGCGTTGAATGCTAGTGCTTCCCTTGTACATAGTGCCAACATGCTCCCAAGCTTCCTTGGCCATAGTAAAGGGTCGAAGATGTGCAATGTCTTCTGGAGGAATAGCATCTTGAAGAATGCACAGAGCGGACTCGTTGAATTGATGATCCGCAGTTTCTCTTGGAGTCATGTTGTCGGGATCACGCGGATAAAAACCTTGCTCAACGATTCTCCAAAGATTAGTAGAACAATGATTTATATGACGTTTGAAACAAAATACCCAAGTAGCAAAATCAGAATTTTTTATAAACGTGGGAGGAGGCCCAACGGAATTTAAATGCGGTGTAGGAACGGGTCCTCCATAGTGAGTAGGTGGAGCGGAGTGGGCAAAGATCCCACTCCCATTCTTAGTAGCAGGGGCTCGTTCACTACTAGCTTCTCCCTTGTCGGGATTAGCCTCCGACACGTTGGTAGCGGGACGAACCACTTCCAACGGTGCGGTGGATAATTTAAGCCCCTCAAGCAAATCTTTAAACATGCCTTTGACCTCGGTTGCTAGTGACTCTTTCAATGTGGCCAAGGCCACATTGAACTCCTCACGAGAGACCGAGGCTCCCCCATCTGACGTAGGCAAGGACGGAGTTCCACCGGAATGATCCTCCGTCTCGACTACGTTGTCACCCATACTCTTTGGACGGTAAAGTCCTTAAAAAGAGACGAGGCTCTGATACCAATTGAAAGGATCGATATGGTTGACTAGAGGGGGGGGGTGTGAATAGGCAACTAACAATTTTAGCTATTCTTAACCACTTTAAATTAAGCTTCAAAGTAAGTTGTCTAGATAAGTTACTAAGATGACAACTAGAGGAACGTAAAGAACACAACTTCACAAGCAAGCTATATAAGATAAACAAGTAAGGCTTGCACAAGTAAAGGATAGAAATAATGACAAGTGGAGACGGTGAAGACGAGGATGTGTTATCGAAGTTCCTTCCCTTTGAGGGGAAGTACGTCTCCGTTGGAGCGGTGTGGAGGCACAATGCTCCCCAAGAAGCCACTAGGGCCACCGTATTCTCCTCACGCCCTCACACAATGCAAGGTGCCGTGAATCCACTAGTGGTGCCCTTGAAGGCGGCAACCGGACCTTTACAAACAAGGTTGGGGCTCTCTCCACAACTTAATTGGAGGCCCCAACGAAACCCCGGAGCTTCACCACAATGGATTGTGGCTTCGAAGTGACCTCTTCCGTCTAGGGTGCTCAAACACCCAAGAGTAACAAAATCCACACAAGAAAGTATGGGGGAATCAAGTTTCCTTTGGTGGAAGTGTAGATCTAGGTCTCCTCCTTCAATCCCTAGTAAATCAACAAGTTTGGTTGGCTAGGGAGAGAGATCGGGCAAGAAATCTTCAATGGCATTAATGGTGGAGAGAGAGAGGCAAGAGATAAAAAGGAGGTGGGAGAAGGGCTCCTTAAATAGGGTCTCCACCAATCCAACCGTTATGTGCAGAATTACATAGGACCGGTACTTCCGCTTACCCAACCGGTAGTACCGGTGAGTGAAGGAACCTGCGCCCATGACACCAAGGCGGTACTTCCGGTGGCTCACCCGGTAGTACCGGTCTTCCGGAGATAACTGGAACTACCGCCCCACCTCCGGTCAACTACCGCTTAGAAACTAGAAGGTTTCAAGCAAGGGCGGTAGTTGGGACGGTGGTTGGGCCGGAACTACCGCCAGGCTGATAGTTTATATGTGATGGCAGTCAGAGCGGTACTACCGCCCGAAACACCGGTAGTACCGGTTTCGTGAGAAGAACACCGGTACTTCCGGGCCACCACCGGTCTACCACCGCACCCAGTACAGAAGGTATCACCCCTGAGCAGTACTTGGGGCAGTGGTTCGACCGGAACTACCGGCCACCGGTACAACCGCCTACCACGGCGGTACTACCGCTGTAGATGAATCTACACACAAGGAGGAATGGAAAGGGGACCTCTCTCTCCACGAACGGAGGCAATATAGTTGGTGCAAAGTATCTGTGTACATGACATGATTCACCCATTACCTTCCGATGTGGGTTCCCTCTTAATAGTACGGATTTCATATGACCAAGAGAAACAAAAAGGCATCGGAACATCCATCTTCGATCTTTTCCTTAAAGAGGGAAGGCCTAACCGTCTTGTGCCACATGCTATAAACCTGAGTAATATTGACGCACGATTAGTCCACACAAGGATTGTCATCATCACCAAAACCTTAGGCAAGAGATGCCCTTACAATCGGGCCTAAGTGTTTTGGGATTATTTGGTTTTCTTAAGGTGACTTATACACCTAGACGGAGGGAGTACTATATGAGTCGGCTATTAGGTCAACTATATGTGACATGGCAACTCATATAGCCGGTAGTTGGTTAGACTATTAATCATGCAATAAATACCAATAAGATTAAAGGCTAAGTGCATTGTAAGTGTATATACACTCTTTGTTGGAAAATTGTCTAATGCTAGATGTACAGTTTATCACGGACCGAGGGAGTACACGTGCATGCACTCACATACACAGCCAGGGTGGTTCGCGCGCAAGGGTTGGAGTCTTGTCGCACCAGCCCAAAGTATTGTTTAACTATTTCTTTGCTCTACCAACTGACAGGTGGGACCCAGAAACCAGGTGTCAATTTAACCAGTCAACAAAGTGCCACGTCAACTATGTGGCTGGTCAATAGGGTGCAATACTACATAGTGATCGTAATGGCCGTATTGTTACATACGTTGGCCGTCAGTGTATTTTCTCATTTCAAATTAAGCCATATTAGCCGGAAAGGACGTAGTATGGACTAGTATTACTTTGATGTGTCATGTCAACTCGCCGAACAAGGAGAAGCTTGCTTACTACGCTTTCTCCCTCGCCCACGTGCGGTGGCTCATAGGACGAGGAGAAGCTTGCTTACTACGTGCGCCTACGCCCTCTCCCTCGCCCATGCGTGTAGTGGCTCGCGGAACGAGGAGAGGGTTTTGACTACAACACCCTCTCCCTCGCCCTCGCATTGGACGTTCAACAGTTCATTCGATGTTAGATTGCCAGAAGCATATTGTACTATAGTATCATCATTGTTGGACCTTCCGAAGAGGTGAAGAGCCAACTGCAAGGTTCACAGGAGTATGAACTGTTGAACCTCCCAAAGAGGCAAAGAGCCAAGCGCAAGGTTTATAGGAGTTGTCTTCCTAGTACTAAAACTATAGCGACCGATCACTACTGTATGATGTCACCACGTCACCTATATCGAAAGTGGTGCCCCTTTTTTTTCTCACAGAGCATGTTGGAGCCAGTGCAACAACCACACAAGTTGCACGTAGACATAACACATTTATTAGTTACATATTATAAAGGACAAATGCCAGTATGCCACACAAGTTCATCTCCACTTCATGTGATAAATTTGTGCACGACTAGTCTACATATATTTACACCGCTAATAGTCATAATTTACCACACTCCACTTACACGTTATAGATGGGCTCCATGTCTTCCTCAAGGTTCCAGTACCAGGTGTTCTTCATAGATGGCACGGTCCAGAGCGGTGGGCAATGGGAATCATTGTCGCAGCTTTCTAGTCTGGTTCCACACGATGGAGACTCATCCAAGCTGAAGCGGCATAAATCAGGGATAGCGTGTCCCAGCATGTCGTTCATCCAGCGGTGCGCACTGAAGACACAACCATGCTTCATGAACTGCCGGCCTGTGGTGTCATGCACGGAAGGTGGCATCAGCTTCACAATGGGGTAGCTGTCCCCAATGAAAAGCGAGTACTCTCCAAGAGTGTTCCTCAGGAGCCACATAGAATCACGAGGCTCAAACTCGGCACTGTTCATCTGGTACACGTGACATCTCAGACCTGGACACATGGCGACGTACATGGTCAAGGTCCATGCATAATAATGTTGTGCTCACATATGGCAGTCAGTAATATTGTGCAGCAAATAGTACTACTCCGGTATAGAGGAAGTAAAATAACCGGCTTATTATATATAGCCACTCTTGGCTACATGGATGAGATAGTAAGACATGGAAAAACAAAAATGGTGGGAGCTAGTGGGTTCAAGTCTTCAAGTTTCTAGCTAGTTATACACGTCCTCCTAGGTAAAAAGTACTAGTACTACTCAGTAGTACTACAATGAAAGAGAAGGCGAGAGGGTTAAAAAATCTAATACTAAAATGTAGTACTAGTACAGTAAACACTACTGCAGGTTGCTACTAATTCGACACTATGATCAGAGTCCCTTTGGCGAAACTGTGTGCGATGCATTAATCGTAGACGGTGAAGTAAAAAAAGTCAAAAAAGATGCAAAATGTTTGCGATGAATGATACATCAAACATGGTTCAGATTTTAGTTGCGTGTGCGATGAGGGGCATACGATTGATCTGTACGAACTGTTCGCGATGAGACAGAACAACAGAAACGGACAGCCAGATCAAGGTGTGCGCGATATACGACATACAGTTCACTCCGATGAACCATTTCGCTCATTGAGGTGAACACAAATGATTCAGCGTAACAAGATGTGTGTGATACCTGGCAAATAGGTCAGTAATCAGAATTGTGTGCGATCACTATAGACAGCCCATACGGTCTTTTTTGTGAATTGTGTGCTCGTTAGGGCACACAGTTCAGCAAACCAACCTGTGGGCGATAATGTAGAAGATCTTTGTCGAATACATATTACTAACCGTCTGCGATGAGATTGACAGCATAAACAAAGATATATATAGTCTGCTTAATTTGGTCCTTCTTCTTGTTGTTGTTGTTGGATGGCCCCGCGACATCGTCTTGGTGAGGACGCTTCTTGCCGCTAATAAAGCCAGTAATAATCAAACTAGAAAGGAAAAGAAAAAAGACAAAGAAAAATATCTACACGAATCTTCGGGTAACATCAATGGCTTAGGACCTAGATGTGCATTACTTAGAGCACATCTAGATGTGCTTTAGCAATACTGTCAAACAAAACCCCTAATCATCATTGCAAACAGCGCATAGAACATGGCTAGTGCGACAACCACAACTACAAATGCTAGTTCCTTCTTGTCTCTTGCTTTCATCTGTTGCCTGTGATTGATTCTTTCTTGCTTCATCGTACTGATTGTTCATTCCAGATCAGCGAGTTTCTTCTTCAGCTTTACATTATCTTCTGCGAGCTTGGTGATAACACTCTGAGCCTTGCCATGCCATTCTTCATCCAGCCAGTTAACAAAGGCACAATCCTCATATCCCTACCAATGTTAAATACTATTCTCGATGAGGAGTGGCATTAACTGAAGTAAAATGATGAACTTAATTAGCACTAATGTCTGAGGGGCAACTGAGAAACCGCCTGCCAATGTCAAATCCCTCCGTGCATACACGTCGAGCGGGAGTGTGCCCGTGCACACAACTCAGCTTTTGGTACTTCTTGGTGGCGCAAAACTCGGAGTCGAACTCGTGTTGCGGGAGTATGGAGTCAAGCTCTGGATCTAGCTGCAGATCGCTTTCC
>LR738714.1:177935421-177965384 GCA_902687465.1 Secale cereale | reverse complement strand
GGGGTCATTCAGGATGGATTCGGCAAGGAGCTATAGTTTGGACAAGCTAAAAAATATCGGGATAGATTGGATCAGGACAGGACAATTCAGATCCGTAGTACACCTGCCTCCTGATGACCTTCGGCAAGTGCTCGGCGGCGACCGCCGTCGTGGTGGCGATACGGGAAGGAGTAGCTGCACCGAAACCATCAGCACCACTCGTCCGCATTCCCCCAATGTCAGTGCCACACGAGGGAATTTGGAGGCTATGTATGAATTTTGGGGAATGGGGAAACTGTGGAGATATGCTAACGGTCAGGGACTACTTATGGCATTATATATATGTTGTATATGGCACACTGTTTATACATGTCATTTGTGTTAGGTATTATAACGTCGCACACGATTTCCGCAAAGATAACGTAGGTTAGACACAGTTGCCGCTGCATAACTGTATGTGATGTACTACCCTGTCCATATAATTGAGTTACGGTGAGATAGCGTGTAAACAGCAGCTCTGTGGATACCCATAAAAAACAGCCGCTCTGCATTTAGAGATGGCAGCGGCGGCCTAGGCAGCGGCTACCGGAGAAGAGGTCAATCCTCGGTCGGTGGGCCATGGCAGCGTCATACTCGGTCTGCGGCGGGATATAGGAGGAGCTCAACCATCGAGGTCGGCGGCGGCGTGATTCGAGCACATCCATCGCGGTCGACGGCGGGATAGTGGAGGTCGAACTTCAGGCGATAGCCGCACTAAGCTTTGCTCCTCGACCCTGCTGTCTCGGCGTGCCGCGGCATCGCGCTTGTCTATCTGCTGGGTGGAGGTCGCCGCGCGGATAATTAATTAAGGTATTCAATTCCTAAGTGTAGTGTTGTACTAGTACTTTGCGTGTAAATTGACTCGCCATTAACTTTTGTCATTGCACGTCTGTATAACAACATGTAGCGCCCTCAGTGATTATTAAAATAAAACCTTGTGATTTATGCACACATCTTTGGGCAGCAGTTAATCCATGTATTAATGTTGTTGTTTTGTTTTTAATTACCATTCATGTGCTGCAGATGGAATGATCTCGATGGATGAAGAATCGGAAAACCACAGATTTTATCAATGGCGTGACAGAGTTCATGAATTTGGCTGAAAGTACAAAGAGGAGAATTGGTGATGCGTATTACATCGTGTGTCCATGTACTGATTGTGCCAATACAGAGTCACATGAAGTTGCACATGTCCAGATGCACTTATTCTCTAGGGGATTCATGGATGGATATACACGTTGGACCAGACGCGGTGAAGAGGAGGTCATGGATGAAGAAACCGAGGGCAGCGAGATGCCAAACCCCGATCAGTGTCACATGGATGTTGAATTTTAAATTAGGGCAGAGGCGTCAAGCTACCAATGGAACACCGGAAGCCGAAACGCCCACTGCAAAACCAAGACGTCGACGCAGATGACAGCGATCTTGATATGCTAGATTTTGTTGCTATGATTGCAGATTTCGAGGGCTCAGAAAAGGATATGATTGTCTACAAGGATCTGCCAATCATTGATGCGGACTCCAAGAAAGAATTGTATCCAGGTTGCAAAAAGAAATATTCTAGGTTGAGTGCCACCCTGGAACTTCTCAAATTTAAAGCAGCACACAATCTATCAAACAAGGGCTTCACAGAGATGTTGGATCTTTTCAAAGAAATTCTTTCGGAAGATAATGTGCTCCCCAGAAGCACGAATGAAGCCAAGAAAATTCTTTGCCCATTGGAACTTGAAGTACAGAAGATACACGCTTGTGTGAATGATTGTATATTGTACCGTGGTGAGTTCAAAGATTTGCGTGCATGTCCCACATGCAAGCATGCACGATACAAGCACAGGTGAGCAAATGACAAGTACAAATTGGACGACGAGATCAAGACAAGAATCTCGCTCAAGGTTGTTTGGTACTTGCCTTTAATTCCAAGGTTGAGGCGTTTGTTTGCAAACCCTAGAGAGGCAAAGAGGTTCTGTGGCATCATGAAAAGCACATTGCCGATAGGTTTATGAGTCACCAGAAAGATGGGGCTCAGTGGGAATTAATCGACAAAAAGTTTGAATTTTTTCCCAAGGATCCTAGAAGTATAAGGCTCGTGGAGTGTACTGACAGGATGAATCCTTTTGGTGATATGAGAACCAATCACATGACATGGCTGGTGCTTCTATGCATATATAACCTAGCTCCTTGGTTGTGTATGAAGAAAAAAATACATTATGATGTCAATGATTATCCAGGGCCCTAAGCAACCTGGAAATGACCTCGACATTTACTTCCAGCTACTGGTAGAAGAACTGCTGATAGTGTGGATAGATGCGCCTAATGTAAAATGTTATGATGCTTACAGAAAGGAGATTTTCGATGTACATGCGAAAACTTAATGTTTATTTGCTAATTAATAGCGTTGCATGCAATGAACTGACCACTTCATGTCGTGTTTCATAGTCTCAAGTCATTGAAAGCACACATGGCCCACATCTCTTATTGGTTAAACGAGGTGAGAGTTAATGCATCGGGCCTAAGTGTTTTGGGATTATTTGGTTTTCTTAAGGTGACTTAGACACCTAGACGGAGGGAGTACTATATGAGTCGGCTATTAGGTCAACTATATGTGACATGGCAACTCATATAGCCGGTAGTTGGTTAGACTATTAATCATGCAATAAATATCGATAAGATTAAACGCCAAGTGCATTGTAAGTGTATATGTACACTCTTTGTTGCAAAATTGTCTAATGCTAGATGTACAGTTTCTCACGGACCGAGGGAGTACACGTGCATGCACTCACATACACAGCTAGGGTGGTTCGCGCGCAAGGGTTGGAGTCCTGTCGCGCCTGCCCAAAGTTTTGTTTAAGTATTTCTTTGCTCTACCAACTGACAGGTGGGACCCAGAAACCAGGTGTCAATTTAACCAGTCAACAAAGTGTCACGTCAACTATGTGGCCGGACAGTAGGGTGCATTATTACATAGTGATCGTAATGGCCGTATTGTTACATACGTTGGCCGCCAGTGTATTTTTCTCCTTTCAAATTAAGCCATATTGCCGGAAAGGACGTAGTATGGACTAGTATTACTTTGATGTGTCATGTCAACTCGCCGAACAAGGAGAAGCTTGCTTACTATGCTTTCTCCCTCGCCAACTTGCGGTGGCTCACAGGACGAGGAGAAGCTTGCATACTACGTATGCCTACGCCCTCTCCCTCGCCCATGCGTGCAGTGGCTCGCGGGACGAGGAGAGGTTTTGACTACATCACCCTCTCCCTCGCCCTCGCGGTGGACGTTCAACAGTTCATTCGGTGTCAGATTGCTAGAAGCATATTGTACTGTAGAATCATCATCGTTGGACCTTCCGAAGAGGCGAAGAGCCAACTGCAAGGTTCTAAGGAGTATGAACTGTTGAACCTCCCAAAGAGGCAAAGAGCCAAGCGCAAGGTTTATAGGAGTTGTCGTCCTAGTACTAAAACTATAGCGAACGATCATTACTGTATGATGTCACCACGTCACCTATATCGAAAGTGGTGCCCCCTTTTTTCTCACAGAGCATGTTGGAGCCCGTGCAACAGCCACACAAGTTGCATGTAGACATAACACATTTACTAGTAACAAATTCTAAAGGACAAATGCCAGTATGCCACACAAGTTCATCTCCACTTCATGTGATAAATTTGTGCACGACTAGTCTACATATATTTACAGCGCTAATAGTCACAATTTACCACACTCCACTTACACGTTATAGAAGGGCTCCATGTCTTCCTCAAGGTTCCAGTACCAGGCGTTCTTCATAGATGGCGCGGTCCATAGCGGTGGGCAACGGGAATCATTGTCGCAGCTTTCTAGTCTGGTTCCACACGATGGAGACTCATCCAAGCTGAAGCGGCATAAATCAGGGATAGCGTGTCCCAGCATGTCATTCATCCAGCGGTGCACACTGAAGACACAACCATGCTTCATGAATGGCAGGCCTTTGATGTCATGCAAGGAAGGTGGCATCAGCTTCACAATGGGGTAGCTGAACCCAATGAAAAGCGAGTACTCTCCAAGAGTGTTCCTCAGGAGCCACATAGAATCACGAGGGTCGAACTCGGCGCTGTTCATCTGGTACACGCGGCATGTCAGACCTGGACACATGGCGACGTACATGGTCAAGGTCCATGCATAATAATGTTGTGCTCACATATGGAAGTCAGTAATATTGTGCAGCAAATAGTACTACTCAGGTATAGAGGAAGTGAAATAACCGGCTTATTATATATAGCCACTCTTGGCTACATGAATGAGATAGCAAGACATGGAAAAACAAAAATGGTGGGAACTAGTGGGTTCAAGTCTTCAAGGTTCTAGCTAGTTATACACATCCTCCAAGGTAAAAAGTACTAGTACTACTCAGTAGTACTACAATGAAAGAGAAGGCGAGAGGGTTAAAAAAATCTAATACTAAAATGTAGTACTAGTACAGTAAACACTACTGCAGGTTGCTACTAACGTGATACTATGATCAGAGACCCTTTGGCGAAACTGTGTGCGACGCATTAATCGCAGACGGTGATGTGAAAAACGTCAAAAAGATGCAAAATGTTTGCGATGAATGATACATCAAACACGGTTCAGATTTTAGTTGCGTGTGCAATGAGGGGCATACGGTTGATCTGTACGAACTGTTTGCGATGAGACAGAACAGCAGAAACGGGCAGCCAGATCAAGGTGTGCGCGATATATGGCATACAGTTCACTCCGATGAACCGTTTCGCTGATTGAGGTGAACACAAACGATTCAGCGTAACAAGATGTGTGTGATAGCCGGCAAATAGGTCAGTAATCAGAATTGTGTGCGATCACTATAGACAGCCCATACGGTCTTTTTTTGTGAATTATGTGCTCGTCAGGGCACACAGTTCAGCAAACCAACATCTGGGCGATAATGTAGGAGATCTTTGTTGAATACATATTACTAACCATCTGCGATGAGATTGACAGCATAAACAAAGATATATATAGTCTGCTTAATTTAGTCCTTCTTGTTGTTGTTGTTGTTGGATGGCCCCGTGACATCGTCTTTGTGAGGACGCTTCTTGCCGCTAATAAAGCGAGTAATAATCAAACTAGAAACAAAAAGAAAAAAGACAAAGAAAAATATCTGCACGAATCTTCGGGTAACATCAATGGCCTAGGACCTAGATGTGCATTACTTAGAGCACATCTAGATGTGCTTTAGCAATACTGTCAAACAAAACCCCTAATCATCATTGCAAACAGCGCATAGAACATGGCTAATGTGACAACCACAACTACACATGCTAGTTCCTTCTTGTTTCTTGCTTTCATCTGTTGCATGTGATTGATTCTTTCTTGCTTCATCGTACTGATTGTTCATTCCAGATCAGTGAGTTTCTTCTTCAGCTTTACATTATCTTCTGTGAGCTTGGTGATAACACTCTGAGCCTTGCCATGCCATTCTTCATCTAGCCAGTTAACAAAGACAGAAGCCTCATATCCCTACCAATGTTAAATAGTATTCTGGATGAGCAGTGGCATTAACTGAAGTAAAATGATGAACTTAATTAGCACTAATGTCTAAGGGGCAACTGAGAAACCGCCTGCCAATGTCAAATCCCTCCGTGCATACACGTCGAGCGGGAGTGTGCCCGTGCACACAACTCAGCTTTTGGTACTTCTTGGTGGCGCAAAACTCGGAGTCGAACTCGTGTTGCGGGTGTATGGAGTCAAGCTCTGGATCCGGCGGCAGATCGCTTTCCTCGAGGGGCGGGGGGGGGGGAGGGGTCATTCAGGATGGATTCGGCAAGGAGCTATACTTTGGACATGCTAAAAAAGATCGGGATAGATTGGAACCTGACAGGACAATTCAGATCCGTAGTACACCTGCCTCCTGATGACCTTTGGAAAGTGCTCGGCGGCGACCGCTATCATGGCGGCAATACGGGAAGGAGCAGCCACACCAAAACCATCAGCACCACTCGTACCCATTCCCCCAGTGTCAGCGCCACGCGAGGGAACTTGGAGGCTATGTATGAATTTGGGGGAAATGGGGGAAACTATGGAGATAAGCTAATGGTCAGGAACTACTAATGGCATTATATATATGTTGTATACCGCACACTGTTTATACATGTCATTTGTGTTAGGTATTACAATGTCACACACGATTCCGCACCAAACCGTGTGAGAAGACAACGTAGGTTAGACACAGTTGCCGCTGCATAACTGTATGCGATGTACTACCCTGTCCATATAATTGAGTTACAGTGAGATACCGTGTAAACAGCCGCTCTATGGATACCCGTAAAAAAACAGCCGCTCTACATATAGAGATGGAGGCGGCGGCCTAGGCAGCGGCTACCGGAGATGAGGTCAATCCTCGGTCGTTGGGCTGTGGCGGCATCATAGGAGGTTAATCCTCGTTCTGCGGCGGGAGATAGGAGGAGCTCAACCATCGAGGTTGGCGGCGGCGTGACTCGAGCACATCCATCGCGGTCTATGGCAGGATAGTAGAGGTCGAACTTCAGGCGACAGCCGCACTAAGCTTTGCTCCTCGACCCTGCTGTCTCGGCGCGCCGCCGCATTGCGCTTGTCTATCTGCTTGGTGGAGGTCGCCGCGCGGATAATTAATTAAGGTATTCAATTCCTAAGTGTTGTTTTGTACTAGTACTCTGTGTGTAAATTGACTGGCCATTAACTTTTGTCATTGCACGTCTGGATAACAACATGTAGCGCCCTCAGTGATTATTAAAATAAAAACTTGTGATTTATGCACACATCTTTGGGCAGCAGTTAATCCATGTATTAATGTTGTTGTTTTGTTTTAAGTTACCATTCGTGTGCTACAGGTGGAACGATCTCGATGGATGAAGAATTGGAAAACCACAGATTTTATTAGTGGCGTGACAGAGTTCATGAATTTGGCTGAAAGTACAGAGAGGAGAATTGGTGATGCGTATTACATCGTGTGTCCATGTACTGAGTGTGCCAATACAGAGTCACATGAAGTTGCACATGTCCAAATGCACTTATTCTCTAGGGGATTCATGGATGGATATACACGTTGGACCAGACGCGGTGAAGAGGAGGTCATGGATGAAGAAACCCAGGGCAGCGAGATGCCAAACCCCGATCAGTGTCACATGGATGTCGAATGTAAGATCAGGGCAGAGGATTCAAGCTACCAATGGAACACTGGAAAGACGAAACGCCCACTGCAAAACCAAGACGTCGACGTAGATGACGGCGATCTTGATATGCTAGATTTTATTGGTATGATTGCAGATTTCGAGGGCCCAGAAAAGGATATGATTGGCTACAAGGATCTGCCAACCATTGATGCAGACTCCAAGAAAAAATTGTATCCAGGTTGCAAAAAGAAATATTCCAGGTTGAGTGCCACCCTTGCGCTTCTCAGATTTAAAGCAGCACACGGTCTATCAAACAAGGGCTTCACAGAGATGTTGGATCTTTTCAAAGAAATTCTTCCGGAAGATAATGTGCTCCCCAGAAGCACGAATGAAGCGAAGAAAATTCTTTACCCATTGGATCTTGAAGTACAGAAGATACACGCTTGTGTGAATGATTGTATATTGTACCGTGGTGAGTTTAAAGATTTGCGTGCATGTCCCACATGCAAGCATGCACGATACAAGCGCATGAGAGCAAATGACAAGTACAAATTGGACAACGAGATCAAGACAAGAATCCCGTTCAAGGTTGTTTGGTACTTGCCTTTAATTCCAAGGTTGAGGCGTTTGTTTGCAAACCCTAGAGAGGCAAAGAGGTTATGTGGCATCATGAAGAGTACATTGCCGATAGGTTTATCAGTCACCCGAAAGATGGGGCTCAGTGGGCATTAATAGATAAAAAGTTTGAATTGTTTTCCAAGGATCCTAGAAGTATAAGGCTCGGGGAGTGTACTGACGGGATGAATCCTTTTGGCGATATGAGAACCAATCACAGCACATGGCGTTGCTTCTGTGCATATATAACATAGCTCCTTGGTTGTGTATTAGGAAAAAAATACATTATGATGTCAATGATTATCCAGGGCCCTAAGCAACCTGGAAATGACATCGACATTTACTTCCAGCTACTGGTAGAAGAACTGTTGATAGTGTGGATAGATGCGCCTGCTGTAAAATGTTATGATGCTTACAGAAAGGAGATTTTCGATCTACATGCGATGTTGGTGCAGACCATTCAAGATATGTCGGCATTAGGCAACACAGCAGGGCAGAAAACAAGGGGAGATGTAGGATGTGTCACATGCATGGATATGATAGCTAGCAGAAGACTTCCCAACTCGTGCAAAACAGTGTATTTTCGTCATCGTAGGTTCTTACAAAAAAATCACCCATACCAAAAGATGAGCTGAATTTGACGGTACGGTAGAGGCAGGTGCGGGCCCAGACCCTATGATGCGGAGGTGGTCCACAACATGGCTAAAAAATTAATGTTGTGCTTGGCAAGAACCACCCTTTGACGATGAAACAAACACCCAAGGATCAAGTGTTTAAGAAGAAATGGGTGTTCTGGAAATTACCTTACTGGGAGATTCTACGTGTACGTCACTGCATCGATGTCATGCACGTAGAGAAGAACGTTTGTGAAAGCATCCTTGGTACTCTGCTCAAGATTAAAGGTAAAATAAAGGATGGTGACGGTTCACGACTCGATATGCTTGCTAATCAATCACAACGCAAGAGTCAAGTAGAAGATGATGACAAATTCATCAAAGCTTGCTAGAGTTACAATTTCAGTACAAAAGAAGCAACGCAGTTCTTCACCTATTTGTAGTTAGTTAAGACACCCTCTTCCTACTGCGCAAACATCAGAAGTATCGTGGATGTGAGCTCAGGTAAAATGAAGTTGGGACACATGAAGTCACATGATTTCCACGTAATGTTGACACAAATCCTCCCGGTGGCCATCGGGAATCTGATCGACGAAGATATAAGAAACACACTCATTGACCTCTGTGATTTCTTCAACCAACTATGGCAGAAAGTTGTAGATCCTGAAGAGTTGGATCATATGCAAGATGATATTGCAAGAATATTGTCGAACCTAGAGATGTTTTTTCCACAGTCATTCTTTGATGTCATGGTCCATCTCACTATGCACCTTGTCAACGAGATAAAGTATTGTGGTCTTGTGTTTCTTCGCAACATGTATCCCTTCGAGCGGTTCATGGGAATACTTAAGTGCTTTTGTTGGAACTGAAACCATCCAGAGGCAAGAATCCTACAAGGTTATACCGCGGAGGAGGTGGTTGAGTTTTGCACCGAATACATGAAACAAGGACCTATAGGTTTGCTGCTCTCTCGCCACTTGCGAAGGCTGAAAGGTAAGTCGGTCCTTGCTTGCACGCAAATGGCCACACTCGGAGAATTGGCAGAGAAAGCCCATTTGACGGTACTGCTTAACAGCCCAGTTCTCAACGCTTATGTCAAAGAACACTTGGCGGAGATACACCAAAGCTTCTTACCAATGGCGCCTTAATCAGATGTGGAGATGAAGGAGCAGACTAAGAACTACACCGAATTGCTGAAGAATCATTCTGCACAAGGATCCATCGATGACATTGCTAGGTGGTTGGCACAAAATCCATCACCTACGGTGTTAACGTACCAAGCATATGACATAAATGGATACACATTCTACACTAAGGAACGTGATAAGAAGACTTCATATCAGAACAACTCTGTTTGAATAGAATGCATAACTCGAAATGAAGCTGGTAATAGGGTATACTATGGAACCATCAAAGAGATTTGGGAGCTTGACTATGTGAAAGTTAAGGTGGCATTATTCAGGTGCACATGGATCCCTCTTGGTCAGGTAAGGATTGATGAGTACAGGAAAACCTGTGTTAACAGGACAACGATGGCATATCGCGTGGACCCATTCATTCTTGCTAGCGAGGCTACCCAGATTTTCTTTGTAGAAGACCCCTTGCATAAGAACGGCCATTTAGCAATGCATGTGAAGAGAAGGGTACTGGGTGTCGACGATCTTGCCGATGAGGATGAGTACGATGAATTTGATGAGTTGCCAGCCACGGGATCATGCACCAGTGTAATAGAGCAGCGTAAAATCATCAAAAACCCCAAGTTCATTCGGGGTCAACTTAATGATCCCAGTTAGCTCGTTTTGTGGGTTCGATCCTAGCCGAACGCATGGCGGCATTTTTTTAAGTCGAACGGATGTGTCGCACCACAATCTAGGTGCACTGGATAGCCCTGCCACGTGAACGGGTTTTCCCTCCCATCATCTCGTGGCTCGCCTACTAGAGTAGCACTCCCATATATCATTTCACACCATGCAAAGTTTCTCGCTTGCGTGCTTGCCCTAGCCGCACCTCGCTTGCAGCTTCCTCACTAGCTACCATATTTATACTAGCGGCTACCAATTAAGCCCAACGAGCCAGAAAAGCCTGGCGCGGCATTGGGAACTGTGCAATATGGCTCTGTACATAAAGTGCTACTCTATAGCTTGTGGCGTTGCACGCATGGACTTCTCTCCATTATCGGCTCTAAACTCTATAAAAAAATCCTATTGACATGATTTTTTTTAAACGGAGGTAAAACCTTTGGCACATCTTCGTAAAGATGGAACTAACAAAGTTCGAGGAGATCCGTTACACCTCCACAAATGGAAACGAAAAGCCTAGTATCACATGTCAAAGAACTCAAATGTTCTGCCCCCATAGCAACCGTCATTAATAAACAGGCTGCTAGTGTGTGTGTGAGAGGAGCGGCTGAGTAGGCCAGCTACGCTCTTGAATAAAGCACGGAGACTATGCAATACGTAGGTGTACTTTTGTAATGCCCCATATGTGATACCTTCCATTTATGGCAATATATGAAACGTTGACTTCATCTATTCCATTCTGGGCTCTTCTTTCTTTTTGGGTTTCTTCGTTTTGTCGCGTGCGTGTGTGCATTTCATCCATGTCATGTTATCATGAGCATTGCATTGCATTCGTGTTGTCGCTTGCACCCGGTCCCGCTCGCCTCTTCCCGTTGTCCGTTACGAGTTCCGACACTCACACACGTGCCCGTGGCACCCCCGAGTCCTTCTTTCGTGAGTGTCCGCGTAACGTTCCCGAGATGAGGTGAGACTTGTCGTGCGTTGTTGTTTTGGTACGTGTAGGCCGCCTGTCAAGTTTCATCGCGTTTGGAGTTTGTTTGGTACTCCAACGGTTAACCTAGTGGGCTAAAAGCACCTCTTCCTTTTGGCCCAAGACCCCCTCCACAACAGCCCACTAACCCAGCACAACCACTCCCATCCTCTCGTTCCTCGGATCGTGATCGTGTGGGCGAAAACCGCACCCCATTTGGACCTTCCTAGCTCCCAAAATCTATAAATAACCATCTCCCCCGAAATTTTCGGGTAAAACCCTAGCCTTCTTCCTCTGTCCACCGCCGGACACGTCCGTCCGCGCGCCGAATACGTCCGCCGGCTGCCGCGCCCAATCGTGGGCTGCCACATGTCCGCCCCGCGCCTCCGGGCCCCGCCGGCCCGGATCAGGCCCTCTCGGCCCGCGACGTGCGCTTCCGCCCCCGCCGGCTCCGCGGCCGCGTTCCCGCTGCCGTTTGCTCCCCGCGTCGCCGCCTCTGCCATGAGGTCCGCCGCCGCCGGTCGTCTCATCGCCTCCTCCACCTCCGGCCGCGGTAGCCTCCGGCTCCCGCGCCCTCGTCGCCATCGAGCCGCCGTCTTCCGCGCCGCCGGTGCACTCTGCCCCGGCCGGCTCCACCACCGCCGCCGTCTCCTCGTGCTCCCGATGCCGGCCGCCGCCGCTGGTGCTCCCTCCGGTCACCTCCCCGCCAACTCCGGTGAGCCGCCGGCCCATCTCCGGCGAGAGCTCTGGCGGAGCGCCGGTCAGATCCAGAACCACCGGGGGTGGATCAGATCCACCACCCCCGTGATCCCAACGCGCCTCCGTGTCCTAGATCCCTCCATCCCGCATCTCCTCATCCCACGTTGACTTTTCGTGGAGGTAAATTTCTGCTAAGTCCCCAGATTCCGTAATTTCCTTGCATCCTTTGCCATGCAATAACTTCGTGGTCGTAACTCCGTTTTGAGCGTGTAATATATCAAAATGTTCGTTGAGATGTGCTCTTCATTTTTTTCCACTATGGAATGCTTGTTTGAGTTCATCTTGATGCCCTAATCATCGTTGCAGGAGTGCTATATGTTTAAAACTGCTATTATTTGTAAATTTGTTGCCATGTTTGAGTTGTGATAACTTTGTGCATGTTGGTCCAAATGGAGCATGTGATATGTCAAATTGTTCATTGTGAAGTGCTCTAAATGATGGTTGCTGTAGCATTCATATTAGGTGTCATATTGCTATGTTAATCTCTGTTGCAAAAGTGCATGTGGCTGTTAAGTGCTGAAACTTGTTGTGAGATGATGTTTTAACTTGCTCTTTGCTAGTGATGTGGTTGTCTTCATGTCACATGCCAATATGTTTTAGAAGATCATTCATATGGTATTTGCTGTGGTGCAAACCACTTTCCATGATATGCCATGAGGTGACTTAAACAAGCTTGTAAACATGCCATACCAATGTTGTTGTTTTATACTTAGTGAAAAAAGTGCTAAGTCTGGAATCTGTTATCCTGATGCCATGTTTGCTTGATGCCTCACTCAAATCCATGCATGTTTTAGTATGTCAAATGAGCATTCCTTGTTGTCCATGTTATGCTCTATCCATCCATGCCCTTGTTTGCATATATGGCCTGCTGTAGCTTATTTATTACTTACTCTCAAGTTGCTATAAATTTTACTTGTCAGGTTTTTATCAGCATGATCAATTTGGTGAAGCTTGTTGTTATTGATCTATGCCTCCTATGGAGTTGCTCCAATGGAGTTGTTTGAAGTATGCTATGTCTACTACATGTCCATGATCTTTATATACTTAGTGGAGTTGATATGCATGTTGTTTTGTGCCTCCGAAGGCAGCATCGTGATGATGTTTTTGCCTTCCCAGATTTTGGCCAAGTCTATATAAATTTATTGCAACTTGCCATGCTTTGTTAATTGTGTCCAGTAGGTTTTGGGGTGTGTTCTAAGTTCATGCTTGTTAAGTAGCATGTATACTTCACATCCATGCCCTTTGTCTCCATGTTTGAGTGCGGTAGCATAATTATTTCTTGCTCCAAAGATGCCATGTTGCTGTAAACTGCAGTGTTGCTTGAATATTGTTTTGCTTGCCATTTGCAAACCGTGTGTCCGTTTCCAGCGATCTTTATATCGATTTCAACCGAAATCTTCCCCTCTATCCAGTGACTTGCTTGGTTTTCCAAGATGCGGCCTTTTCCATCATCTTCTCCTTAGGCTCAAGTGCTTCCATATGCATGCGCACATCATACATGCATCATGTCGATTGTGCATTGCACCTTGTTTGATATTGTGCCGTGTTGTGATCTTGTGTTTAGTAGATCCGGGAGCCGATTCCGAGTACGAGGTTTCTACCGAGGTTGAGTGTGAGGAGCAAGGTTACGATCCATCCGTGGAATCAATAGGCAAGATGACCTTACCAAGATATCACTACTATCTTTGCCTATGCTAGATGTCTCGCTCTTTAGCTTATTACCTCGATGCCTATGTCTGTTTGTCAGCCTCCTATTGTTGCCATGAAACTCTCTAACCACCCAACCTAGCAAACCGTTGTTTGGCTACGTAAGCATCGCTCAGCCCCTCTTATAGCGTTGGTAGTTGCGGTGAAGATTTGCAGATCTTGCTTCATGTTGAAGTTATTGTTGGGATATCACAATATATAATCTCTTAAACTAAATCATCTATATATTGGTAATGGGTGGAAGGCTAAGCCTCTTGCTTGGTGTTTTGTTCCACTCATGCCACCCTAGGAACCGTTTAAACCGGTGTTATGTTCCTTGATTTTGTGTCCCTAACACGGTTGGGGTTTATGGGCCCCCCTCGATAACTCGCTTAGTGCTAAAGCTTTTCCAGCAAGGCCCGACATTGGTTTTACATTTGCCATAACTAAATAACTTGCATAGGGACTTTCCGGACCCCGAGGACTTAATTTTACAAGCCGGGTCAGTGCTCCTCATGAGTGTTGGTCCAAAACCGGGGGTTATGCGGGGCCTCCTTGGGGAAACCCGAGGTATCTGGTATTACCTGTATGATCACCCATCCGGTCGTGGCCTGAGACTAGATACGCGCAGCTACTTTCAGGGTGTCGGCATGCCGGGAGGTCTTGCTGGATTAGTTTTACCTATATCAGAATATCTTGAGCACGAGATTCCGAGAATACTCGGGTCTTCCCACCTTGCAGTTGCGACTCCGCAGATCATGAGCTTGTGATGGGCTAAGTTGGATCACCCCTGCAGGGTTTGATCTTTCGAAAGCCGTGCCCACGGTTATGTGGCAGATGGGAATTTTTTAATATCCGGTTGTAGACAACTTGACACCATGTTCAGAATCCACTACCAGCGTGAGTAACCATGACGGTCATTTTCCGAAGGGGTTCGGGAAGTGAACACGGTGGGGTTATGTTTGGCCGTGAGTAGTTAGGATCACTTCGTGATCACTTTGTCGACCGTTGGCACTTTCTCTCCTCGCTCTAAACACGTAAGCTAGTGCTAGTGCAGCTGCAACCTTGTTTTGAGCCTTTTCCACACCTAAGGCTTTAATAGTATTGCTACCCGGGAACGGGATTGCTGAGTCCTCCGTGGCTCACAGATTCTACACAACACCAGATGCAGGTACTGATGAGAACTACACAGGAGATGGGACAGAGCTGTACTGGGAGTTCGACGAAGAGCGTGGACGTTACTATGTGTCTTATCCCGACGATCAGTAGTGGCTTCTACTAGGGGCGATTCGGACCTTGTGATGCTTTATTTATGGTATCTTTCTTTTGGGTCTTCGTCCGTAGTCGGACAGTGATGTTATTTGGATGATGAATGTTTATGTAATGCATTGTGTGACGTGGCGAGTGTAAGCCAACTACTCTTTTGCAATTTCATCCCTCTTTTACATGAGTTGTGCAAAGATACCATTCATGAGATCATTCCAGTATGATATTATGCCTTGAAGTCGTGCCTCGACACGTGGGAGGTATAATCTCATACTAGGCATTACAAGTTGGCAATCAGAGCCTTCTCCGACCTAGGAGCCCCCACTAATTGATCGAATCGTTGACGGTTGGGTCTAGGCACACACATGAAAAATGTTTTGAGTCCTATATATATATATATATATATATATATATATATATATATCGAAGAGTAGGATTTCATTTTACTCCTTATCCCTTTATCACTTTGGTGAGGACTCCTGACGATGTTCTATCTCTTCTACTCTCTAAATTTCACTAATTTTTTTTAGGATCACGCGAGTATTGTTTGGATTGTTCCGATATCTTTGTGACGAGAACATTGTTCTCGGTGCCTCCTGTAATTTAGGGGTTGTGGCAGTGTCCCGGGGAGTTGAGCTCCGAGGTGTTGTCGTCACAAATCTATCGCAGCAGTTCTGGAATACTTAAGACGGCCGACATCAAAAACTCTTCTATGCGGTTAGTGGCAAGATAACCCCGACATAACCCAGTACTGGGGAGGTAGTTCGGGAGTATTGCCATAGCTTGTATAGCAGATGCGTTTCGAAGGTCCGAGGTAAACGGTTTCCAAAAATAGCTGGTTATGTGTTAAAGGATGGATACAGCTGGATGTAGGATTAGAGTTGAGTGCGCGGTGCTTCCCCTGTATTCCCAACACCTGATTGCATAACTGGAAACTTTCGGATATTAATAGGTGGGTTCATCTAGTAGCTCGTAGGCATTCTTCCAACGAATGCATGATATGGAGTTCGGGGTTCTACATTGAGTGAAGTGGTTTTATGGGCGTTGTTCCAATCGGGAGTTGCATCTTAAAGGGTCCTTGGCTGTGCTGATCCTGGGATTGCAAAACCCTTTTGTAACACGTTCCATGAGCTTTCAGTACGAACATATGGGACGAAGCTTCTATCTTGTATTTGTTCTATCTGATCCTTGTTGTTTTTATTTACCTTCTGTTCTCCCAAGTGGCTTCTCGTGAAGATTGTTGTACCATCGAACTATGGATTACATTCGTTCATTTTGTTCGAATGATTCTTGTGAAGACTTATGTTGCAATTCTAGCCATTGATTCAACTTATATATTTCAATCAATGACTAATAGTTGTCATCTCATTCAGGATGGCTCCTAAGAAGGTTCCCAATGCTAACCCAGAGGGTGAAGAAGTTCCTGATCGTCCTCCTTCCCCTCCTCCTCCGTCTGAGGCCTGGAGAGCAATCATGCAAGCGACCAACCAGAACACCCATATGCTTATGCAAATGATGCAGAACATTCAAGCCAACCAAGCAAATCAAGGTGGTATGGGAACCAAGGCCAAGGAAATCTGTTCAATCAACCTCACTTTGAAACTCTCAACCAATTCCTGGCAAACCAACCGAAGGCGTTCAGTTACTGTGTGGATCCGCTAGATACTGAAGACTGGAAAACACACATCAAAAAGCATTTCGAGTGCAGTAACGTGAGACCTGAGGATTATGTCAAGTTTGCCGCCTTCCAACTCAAGGATCAAGTTGCTGATTGGTGGCAACAGTACAAAAATTCCAGTGATGGACGTGAAATCTCGTGGACTGACTTCTGCAAGTATTTTCGCTCTCACCACATTCCAACTAGTGTCATTGAAGGCATGCGTGAGCAATTCCGCAACCTGAAGCAAGGCACCATGTCCGTTTACCAATACAATGTCAAGTTCCAGAACCTTGCCCACTATGCCAAGCAAGACATCCCAGATGCCAAGAGCAAGATTTATCAGTTCCGTGGTGGTCTGAAGGATGAACTCCAGCTAGCTCTCACCTTGTTTGAGCCGGATGAATTTGATCAATTCTATAACATGGCTCTTAAGCAAGAGGCAGCCCAGCTCAAGGTTGAAGCTTCCAAAAAGAGGATCAGAGATGCTGTTAACTTCTCCTCTTCTTCCCAAGTGGTCGCAAAGCAGCAAAAGTTTTTGCTTCCACCTCCTCTAGTGCTCCGCCCTCCAAACAACAACAACAAGCACTCTGGTGGCCGTGGTTTCTCCCACGCACCAACCCCAAGCAATCAGTCCAAGAATCACTTTCAAGCTACGAAGTCAAGTGGTCCTTATCACCGGCCTCTCTCAGAAGTGACCTGCAACAAGTGTGGCCAGAAGGGTCACTATGCAAACAAGTGTACTCAAAGGTGCCTTCCGCCTCCTCCACCTATCAGCAATGCTATTTCCAAGCACAATCCCAAGTCAGCAAGAGTGAATCTGATGAATGAAGCTCATGCAGAGAATTCTTCAGATGTGATACTGGGTAATCTTCCAGTTAACCTTAAACCTGCTAAAGTCTTGTTTGATTCGGGTGCATCATGCTCTTTCATGTCTCAACCTTTTGCTTCGAAGCACAATGTTGACATCAAAAGTTTACCAAGGGAATTATCAATTGTTTCTCCGGGAAAACTAATGCATTCTAGCATGTTTGCTCCGGATATATCTATTCATATGGGTGATTACAGTTTCCTGGTTTCTCCAGTTATTCTCGGCAACTCCGACATTGAGCTTATTCTTGGGATGGATTGGCTCTCCAAGGATGATACAAACATTGATTGTGCAAATAAGGAAGCCAAGCTTACTCATCCTGACGAAGACGTGATTATCTTTGCCTCTCGAGATAACACAATCAGGCTATTCTCTCTCAATGACAAGGGTGAGATTAATGCCATTTCTCAGATTTCGGTGGTCAATGAATATGAAGATGTTTTCCCTGAAGAGCTTCCAGGCATGCCTCTGCATCGTCATGTTGAATTCGTCATTGAACTCGAGCCCGGTACCAAGCCAGCATGTCGGCGTCCGTACAAGCTTTCTCCTGAAGAGTTGAAGGAGCTGAAGAAACAACTCGATGAGCAAGAACGTATGGGTCTAATCAGGCCTAGTACTTCTCCTTGGGGCTGTGGTGTTCTATTTGTCAAGAAGAAGGATGGCACAGAACGCCTTTGCGTTGATTACCGACCATTGAACAAGAAGACAATAAAGAATAAGTATCCACTCCCCAATATGAATGAATTGTTCGAGCAGCTCAAAGGAGCAAAGGTGTTCTCAAAGATCGATCTCCTGATGGGTTACCATCAGATTCGTATCCGTGAAGAAGATATTCAAAAGACCGCATTCAGAACAAGCTATGGCTCCTATGAATACACGGTCATGTTCAACCCCTACACCAATGAATTTGTTCTTGTCTATCTGGATGACATCTTGGTATTCTCCAAGAATGAAGAAGACCATGCCAAGCACCTCCATTTGGTTCTGGACAGGCTCCGTGAACACAAGTTCTATGCGAAGTTCTCCAAATGTGAATTTTGGCTGGGTAAGGTCTTATATCTTGGCCATATCATCTCTGCTGAGGGTATTTCTTTCAACCCCAAGAAAGTTGAAGCTATTGTCAACTGGGAACCCCCGCAGAATGTCAAGAAACTCCGAAGCTTCCTTGGTCTCGCTAGCTATTGCAGAAGGTTCGTTGAGAACTTCTCCAAGATTGCCAAGCCTCTTTCCAACCTTTGCAGAAGAATGTCAAGTACAACTGGACTCCTGATTGTGATGTGACATTCAAAACACTCAAATAGAAGCTCATTTGTTCTCCGGTTCTTACTCCTCCGGATGAGTCCAAGCCCTATGAAGTCTTTTGCGATGCTTCTTTGCAACGATACACTTCTCGTCAGTTGAAACCAAATGAGAAGAATTACCCCACACATGATCTCGAGCTAGCAGCAGTGGTACATGCCTTGATCACGTGGAGACACCTTCTGTTGGGCAGAAAAGTGGACATCTTCACCGATCACAAGAGCTTGAAGTACATCTTCACACAGCCAAACCTGAACCTTCGCCATACTCGTTGGGTTGAGATGATCCAAGAGTATGATCCAAGCATTGAGTATACACCTGGCAAAGCCAATGTCATTGCAGATGCCTTGAGCAGAAAGGCATATTGCAACAGTCTCCTTCTCAAACCATTCCAGCCTGAACTTTGTGAATCATTCAGGAAGCTCAACCTCCAAGTTGTTCCGCAAGGCTTTCTTGCAAACCTTCAAGTTGCTCCTACCTTGGAACATCAGATCCGCGAGGCCCAACTAAGTGATGCTATGGTGCAGAAAGTGAAACATGGTATTGCTAAGGGTACTCCCATGTACAAGTACTATCGTGTTGATGAGAAAGACACCTTGTTCTTTGAGGACAGAATTGTGGATCCCAAGGGTGAGCTCAGGAAGCTCATAATGAACGAAGCACATGACTCCCTCCTCTCGATTCATCCAGAAAGTTCCAAGATGTTCCAAGACCTAAAGCAATCATACTGGTGGACTCGCATGAAAAGGGAGATTGCCCAATTCTTGAATGAATGTGATGTCTGCAGAAGAGTGGAGGCGGAGCATCAACGTCCAGCCGGTCTCCTTCAACCTCTACCTATTCCCGAGTGGAAATTCGATCACATTGAAATGGATTTTGTCACTGGGTTTCCTAAGTCCAAGAAGGGGAATGATTCTATCTTTGTAGTGATTGACAAGCTAACAAAAGTAGCTCACTTCCTTCCCATCACAGAATCCATCAATGCAGCTTAGTTGGCAGAGTTGTACACTTCCAGAATTGTTTCTTTACATGGCATTCCTCAAGTCATATCCTCAGACCGTGGAAGTTTATTCACATCCAAGTTCTGGGACTCCTTTCAGTCAGCCATGGGCACTAAGATTCGTTTCAGCACTGCGTTTCACCCTCAGACTAGTGGTCAAGTCGAAAGAGTGAACCAGATCCTCGAAGACATGCTGAGAGCTTGTGTCATCTCTTTTGGCATGAAGTGGGAAGATTGTCTCCCGTTTGCCGAGTTCTCTTACAACAACAGTTTCCAAGCAAATGCCGGCAAAGATCCTTTTGAAATCCTCTATGGCAGAAAGTGCCGTACCCCTCCCAACTGGTCCGAGATTGGTGAACGTCAACTTCTTGGCAATTATTTGATCTCAGAAGCCGAAGAAATGTGCAAAGTCATATGTGAGAATCTCAAAGATGCTTAGTCATGTCAAAAGAGCTACTATGACGGCAAGCATCGTGATTTGGCTTTTGACATTGGTGATTATGTCTATCTCCGTGTTTCTCCTATGAAAGGAACCCAAATATTCGGTATCAAAGGAAAGCTTGCTCCTAGATACGTTGGCCCTTTCAAGATTCCTGGCAAAAGAGGCGATCTAGCCTATCAACTTGAGCTTCCCTCCAACTTTGCAAATGTTCATGATGTGTTTCACGTGTCTCAACTCCGCAAGTGCTTCAGGACGCCTGAACGCACCATTCTGTTCGAGGAGATTGATCTTCAATGAGATTTGTCTTATCGTGAGCACCCTGTTTCTATTCTTGAAGAAACTGAGCGCAAAACCCGCAACAAGTCCATCAAGTTCTTGAAAGTGAAGTGGTCACACCATACCGACCGAGAAGCTACGTGGGAACGAGAAGATCACCTTCATTCCAAGTATCCATCCTTCTTCCAGTCCTAGATCTCGGGACGAGATCTTTTTGTAGTGTAGGAGAGTTTGTAATACCCCATATGTGATACCTTCCATTTATGGCAATATATGAAACGTTGACTTCATCTATTCGATTCTGGGCTCTTCTTTCTTTTCGGGTTTCTTCGTTTTGTCGCGTGTGTTTGTGCATTTCATCCATGTCATGTTATCATGTGAATTGCATTGCATTCGTGTTGTCACTTTCACCCGGTCCCGCTCGCCTATTCCCGTTGTCCGTTTCGAGTTCTGACACTCACACACGTGCCCATGGCACCCTCGAGTCCTTCTTTTGTGAGTGGCCGTGTAACATTCCCGAGATGAGGTGAGACTTGTCGTGCGTTGTTGTTTTGGTACGTGTAGGCCGCCTATCAAGTTTCATCGCGTTTGGAGTTTGTTTGGTACTCCAATGGTTAACCTAGTGGGCGAAAAGCACCTCTTCCTTTTGGCCCAAGACCCCCTCCACAACAGCCCAGTAACCCAGAACAACCACTCCCATGCTCTCGGTCGTCGGATTGTGATCGTATGGGCGAAAACCGCACCCCGTTTGGACCTTACTAGCTCCCAGAATCTATAAATAACCATCTCCCCCGAAATTTTCGGATAAAACCCTAGCCTTCTTCCTCTGTCCGCCGCAGGACACGTCCGTCCGCGCGCCGGACACGTCCGCCGGCCGCCGCTCCCAATCGTGGGCTGCCACGTGTCCGCCCCTGCGCCACCGGGCCCCGCCTGCCTGGATCGGGCCCTCCCGGCCCGCGACGGGCGCCTCCCCTCCGCCCCGCGCCTCGGCCCGGGCCGGCTCCGCCGCCACCCGTCACCGGCCGACGCCGGCCGCGCCCCCGCCGCCGTTTGCTCCCCGCGCCGCCACCTCTGCCCCGTGGTCCGCCTCCTGCCGCGGTAGCCGCCAGCCCCCGCGCCCTCGCCGTAGGCGAGCCACCGTCTTCCGCGTCGCCGGCGCACTCCGCCCCGGCCGGCCCGACGCCGCGCCACTGGCCGGCTCCCGCACCGCCGCCGTCTCCTCGTGCTCCAGGTGCCGGCCACCGCCGCCGGTGCTCCCACCGGCCACCTCCCCGCCAACTCCGGCAAGCCGCCGGCCCATCTCCGGCGAGAGCACCGGCGGAGTTCCGGTCAGATCTAGATCCACCGGGGGTGGATCAGATCCACCACCCCCGTGATCCAAACGCGCCTCCGTGTCCCGGATCCGTCCATCCCGCATCTCCTCATTCCGCGTTGACTTTTCGCGGAGGTAAATTTCTGCGAAGTACTCAGATTCCGTAATTTCCTTGCTTCCTTTGCCATGCAATAACTTCATGCTCGTAACTCCGTTTTGAGCGTGTAATATATCAAAATGTTCGTTGAGATGTGATCTTCATTTTGTTCCACTGTGGAATGCTTGTTTGAGTTCATCTTGATGCCCTAATCATCGTTGCAAGAGTGCTATATGTTTAAAACTGCTGTTATTTGTAAATTTGTTGCCATGTTTGAGATGTGATAACTTTGTGCATGTTGGTCCAAATGGAGCATATGATATGTCAAAATGTTCATTGTGAAGTGCTCTACATGATGGTTGCTGTAGCATTCATGTTAGGTGTCATATTGCCATGTTAATCTCTGTTGCAAAAGTGCATGTGGCTGTTAAGTGCTGAAACTTGTTGTGAGATGTTGTTTTGACTTGCTCTTTGCTAGTGATGTGGTTGTCTTCATGTCACGTGACAATATGTTTTAGAAGGTCATTCATATGGTCTTTGGTGTGGTGCAAACCACTTTCCATGATATGCCATGAGGTGACTTAAACAAGTTTGTAAACATGCCATACCAATGTTGATGTTTTATACTTAGTGAAAAAACTGCCAAGTCTGGAATCTGTTAACCTGATGCCATGTTTGCTTGATGCCTCACTCAAATCCATGCATGTTTTAGTATGTCAAATGAGCATTCCTTGTTGTCAATATTATGCTCTATCCATCCATGCCCTTGTTTGCATATATGGCCTGATGTAGATTATTTATTTCTTGCTCTCAAGTTGCTATAAATTTTACCTATCAGGTTTTATCATCATGATCAATTTGGTGAAGCTTGTTGTTATTGATCTATGCCTCCTATGGAGTTGCTCCAATGGAGTTGTTTGAAGTATGCTATGTCTACTACATGTCCATGATCTTTATATACTTAGTGGAGTTGATATGCATGTTGTTTTGTGCCTCCGAAGGCAGCATCATGATGATGTTTTTGCCTTCCCAGATTTTGGCTAAGTCTGGATAAATTTATTACAACTTGCCATGCTTGGTTAATTGTGTTGCAGTAGGTTTCAGGGTGTGTTCTAAGTTCATGCTTGTAAAGTAACATGTCTACTTCACATCCATGCCCTTTGTCTCCATGTTTGAGTGCTGTAGCATAATTATTTCTTGCTCCAAAGATGCCATGTTGCTGTAAACTGCAGTGTTGCTTGAATATTGTTTTGCTTGCCATTTGCAAACCGTGTGTCCGTTTCCAGCGATCTTTTAATCGATTTCAACCGAAATCTTCCCCTCTATCAAGTGGCTTGCTTGGTTTTCCATGATGAGGCCTTTTCCATCATCTCCTCCTTAGGCTCAAGTGCTTCCATATGCATGCACACATCATACTTGCATCATGTCGATTATGCATTGCACCTTGTTTGATATTGTGCCGTGTTGTGATCTTGTGTTGAGTAGAGCTGGGAGCCGATTCAGAGTACGAGGTTTCTACCGAGGTTGAGTGTGAGGAGCAAGGTTACGATCCCTCCGTGGAATCAACAGGCAAGATGACCTTACCCAGATATCACTACTATCTTTGCCTATGCTAGATGTCTCGCTCTTTAGTTTATTGCCTCGATGCCTATGTCTGTTTGTCAGCCTCCTATTGTTGCCATGAAACTCTCTAACCACCCAACCTAGCAAACCGTTGTTTGGCTACGTAAGCATCGCGTAGCCCCTCTTATAGCGTTGGTAGTTGCAGGTGAAGATTTGAAGATCTTGCTTCATGTTGAAGTTATTGTTGGGATATCACAATATATAATCTCTTAAACTAAATCATCTATATATTGGTAATGGGTGGAAGGCTAAACATCTTGCTTGGTGTTTTGTTCCACTCATGCCACCCTATGAACCGTTTAAACCGGTGCTATGTTCCTTGATTTTACGTCCCTAACACGGTTGGGGTTTATGGGCTGCCCTCGATAACTCGCTTAGTGCTAAAGATTTTCCAGCAAGGCCCGACATTGGTTTTACATTTGCCATAACTAAATAACTTGCATAGGGACATTCCGGACCCCGAGGGCTTAATTTTACAAACAGGGCCAGTGCTCCTCCTAAGTGTTGGTCCAAACTGGGGGTTATGTGGGGCCGCCTTGGGGAAACCCGAGGTATCTGGTATTACCTGTATGATCAACCATCCGATCGTGGCCTGAGACTAGATACGCGCGGCTACTGTCAGGGTGTCGGCACGCCGGGAGGTCTTGCTGGATTAGTTTTACCTATGTCGGAATATCTTGAGCACGGGATTTCGAGAATACTCGGGTCTTCCCACCTTGGAGTTGTGACTCCGCAGATCGTGAGCTTGTGATTAGTTAAGTTGGGACACCCCTGCAGGGTTTGATATTTTGAAAGCAGTGCCTGCGGTTATGTGGCAGATGGGAATTTGTTAATATCTGGTTGTAGACAACTTGACACCATGTTCAGAATCCACTACCAGCGTGAGTAACTGTGACGGTCATTTTCCGAAGGGGTTCGGGAAGTGAACACGGTGGGGTAATGTTTGGTCGTGAGTAGTTAGGATCACTTCGTGATCACTTTGTCGATCGTTGGCACTTTCTCTCCTCGCTCTAAACACGTAAGCTAGTGCTAGTGCAGCTGCAACCTTGTTTTGAGCCTTTTCCACACCTAAGGCTTTGATAGTATTGCTACCCGGGAACAGGATTCCTGAGTCCTCCGTGGCTCACAGATTCTACACAACACCAGATGCAGGTACCGATGAGAACTACATAGGAGATGGGACAGAGCTGTACTGGGAGTTCGACGAAGAGCGTGGACGTTACTATCTGTCTTATCCCGACGATCAGTAGGGGCTTCTACTAGGGGCGATTCAGACCTTGTGATGTTGTATTTATGGTATCTTTCTTTTGGGTCTTCGTCCATAGTCGGACTGTGATGTTATTTGGATGATGAATGTTTATGTAATGCATTGTGTGACGTGGCGAGTGTAAGCCAACTACTCTTTTGCAATTTCATCCCTCTATTATATGAGTTGTGCAAAGATACCATTCTTGAGATCATTCCAGTATGATATTATGCCTTTAAGTCGTGCCTCGACACGTGGGAGGTATAATCTCATACTGGGCATTACAACTTTCCCTGCATTGATAGTGCAATGATGGTTCTAGAGAACAGTAGTACCCTCCACTTGCAACTATAGATCCTTGGCCTTGAGATTCAAGAGTTCAAAACTGGTGCACTATAGAAGTACAGTACATCGCACTACAAGTTGAGAAAGTAGTAGTACTACTGCTACAGTACAACGTAGTAAATAATAACCTCCCCATCGCGGGGCACTAGGCACTACCACTATGCGTTCCCTCGTAACTTCCTTAACAAAGGGACAAGGCCATGCGGTTACGCTCTTATCTCCTCCTCGCCAGTTCCCCTTCCCCCGAAGAGACCAAGGCAATTCGTCGTTGTTCCCATGGATTCGCTAGGTGGTTCTCCTCCTCTTCAGGGCTGGGAGACCTTGGACGATGATCCACTGGGACAAATCGCACGCCACTCCGACGTCCTCACCGCCGCAAGACTCGGTGCTTCTTGCACCAACTATTTTAAGATAGTGCTTAAAATGCTTAGAAAAAGGCCATTCTTGTTGGTATTCCATGCGTCATTGAGGAGAAGGTTATTCTATGGAAAAATCCATCAAACAGTCCACCGCTCCCTGGCCATGGTTGCACATTGACTTCGCTAGAGTTGCCGACGTTGGGAGGTAGTCGGATTGTGTCCGATGATCAGGTCAGTCATGGAGTTTGATCATGTAGTGTATATTATAAATATAGTACCGTACTTAGTTATTCCATCCCGTAATTTCTCCGGTGCTCAGCGTCTTATATATAGGTATGGGTTGGTGCCAACGAAGATTGACTTGCATACCTCTGGTCGGATACCACCATCATTTTGCACAACATCCACAGCAGCGTGGCCATTCCCGTAGACCCCTTCTCCACCATTGGGATCAGCCTTCTAGACTAGCTGGGCTTGAATACGTATGATGATGCCTACATGAGATTGAAGAAGATATCAATTGCAGACCCGCTGACAAAGCGACGCGGCTACAACGATTACTATCTCATCACGGTGTTCGACATACTGATTGCCATCAATATAAGAGGCAGTAACGGTAGAGGCTGGCACATGTTGGCCATGACAGATTTGTACCCCTAGATGTTCTAAGACATCATGTGCCATGTAGGCCGCATCTTCGCGTGACAAGCCAGGGGACTTGTTTCATCTGGTCGCCATACTACGGTACATGAGATTACAAACGGAATTCACAAACCTTCATTTGCACCCTAACAGTACTCCATTATTTCGTAGGGACCATTCATCCCCCGATCAAAATAATATCGCCGATCCTGGATGTGCATTTGCATCTACGATTCGGTCGAACCTGGAACCTTGTAGCTGACGTTGGCATATTGGGATCAACTATCTTAACAGTCGTTACCCATGGTACCACTGATGTGCAACATGGTCACACGATCTACCATGATCGGACCGTCACCATCTACCCAGGTATTCCATTTTCTCATTGATGTGTGTTAGAGTGGTAGTAACTTGTTAGTTATTTTCTTTTCTTGACTGGGACATGTTTACTGTACTAGTACTACATTTTAGTATTAGATTTTTTACATTCTCACCTTCTCTTTCGTTATAGTACTACTTTTTACCTTGGAGGACGCGTATAGCTGGCTAGGCCCTTGAAGACTAGAACCCAATAACTCCCACCATTTTTGTTTTTCCATGTCTTACTATATAATGAGCCAATTATTTTACTTCCTCTATACGGGAGTAGTGCTATGTGCTGCACAATATTATTGACCGCCATATTTGAGCACAACAATATTATGCATGGACCTTGACCATTTATGTCACCATGTGTCCAGATCTAAGATGTCGTGTGTACCAGATGAACGGCGCCGAGTTCGACCCCCGTGATGCTATGTGGGTGCAGAGGAACACTCTTGGTGAGTACTCGCTTTTCATTGGGGATAGCTACCCCATTGTGAAGCGGATGCCACCTTCCATGCACGACACCGAAGTCCTGCTGTTTATGAAGCATGATTGTGTCTTCAGTGCGCACCGCCGGATGAACAACATGCTGGGACACGCTACCCTGATTTATACCGCTTCAGCTTGGATGAGTCTCCATCGTGTGGAACCAGACTAGCAAGCTGCGACAATGATTCCCGTTGCCCACCAGTATGGATCGTGCCATCTATGAGGAACGCCTGGGATTGGAACCTGGAGGAGGACATGGAGCCCATCTATCGCGTGTAAGTGGACTGTGGTAAATTGTGAATGCTAGTGCTGTAAATGTATGTAGACAAGTCGTGCACAAATTTATCACATGAAGTGGGGATGAACTTGTGTGGCATACTGGCATTTGTACTTTAGAATTTATTTACTAGTAAATGTGTTATGTGTACGTGCAACTTGTGTAGCTGTTGCACGGGATCCAACATGCTCTGTGAGAAAAAGGTGGCACAACTTTGGATATAGGTGACGTGGTGGCATCATACAGTAGCGATAGTTCGCTATACTTGTATTACTAGGACGACAACTCCTATAAACCTTGCGCTTGGATCTTTGCCTCTTCGGGAGGTTCAACAGTTCATACTCCCGTGAACCTTACATCTGGCTGTTCACCTGTTCGGAAGGTCCAACAATGATGATACTACAGTACAATATGCTTCTGGAAATCTGACACCGAATGAACTATTGCATGTACACCGCGAGGGCGAGGGAGACGGCGCTATAGTCAAAACCCTCTCCTCGGCGAGTTGACGAGACACATCAAAGTACTACTAGTCCATACTGTGTCCTTTCCGGTTAGAGCATGGTTAATAGTACAGCTTGCTGCTAGCTATATAGAGTTGACACTTCATCTATAGCCAAGCTTATAGCCGGCAAGTATATTAATTAGATGTAAATAAGTACTACTTTATTGATACATGGCCCACTCTTCACTCTCACAAAGTGTCTAGGAGCACGTGCTATAGCTGGCTATTAGTTAGTAGCCCGCTTCCTCTCTTTCTCCTCTTCTCTTCCTTCCAACTCAGCAAAAACATACTATTGTATGTCTTACAGCTCACCTACATCATCCTATTATACTTGCTCTTAATATGGCTTACTTTGAAACGAGAAAAATACACTAGCGGTCAACGTATGTAACAATACGATCATTACGGTCGCTATGTAGTTTTGTGGTGATTATACGGTCGCTAGCTCACCATAGAGCACCGTACTGCACCCTACTGACCGGCCACATAGTCGGCGTGGTACTTTGTTAACTGATTAAATTGACACTTGTTTCTGGGTCCAACCTGTCAGTTGGCAGAGCAAAGAAATCAGTTAAAGAAAACTTTACGCAAGGGCGACAGGAGTCCAACCCTTGCGCGCGAAACACCCTGGCTATGTTTGTGAGTGCATGCACGTGTACTCCCTCGGTCCGTGAAAAATTGTACATCTAGCATTAGAAATCACAACATGCAGTGGTCTGTTCATTACATGCAATGCTATTAATTAGCAAATAAACATTAAGTTCTCTCATTTTCCACTCCGCCTTGGTTGCTAAATATAAGTCTTTGTAGAGATTTCAACAAGTGATTACATACAGAGCAAAATATGTGAATCTACACTCTAATATATGTCTACATACATCTGTATGTTGTAGTCCATTTGAAATGCCTAAAAAGACGTATATTTAGGAATAGAGGGAGTACATGTCTATCCTTAATTACATCATGCAGCAACCTTCATTTAATCTTCTTCTCTCAATGGTCGCATGCACACATAAGTCTGCTACTTTTGGGCGTTAATTATGCCATGAAGTTTTTTTTGACAGAAAGACTGTAAGGGAACCCCCCCTTACAGTATAATTGGTGCAACAAACCCAAATTGCAAGTACCGTGCCTTGAACCTGGGTGGGTGGGAAGGCATCAACCCCTTCCCACCACTAGGCTATGCCTTAGTCTGCAATTATGCCATGAAGTTCCGGTTCCTCTTGGTCAATGTGTAAATATCTATATGTACAGTCTTTCACGGACGGAGGGAGTCGGTTGAGCACTTGAGCGTGAGCGTGTGTGTTGCGTCGTGTGTTGTCTGCCGCATCGATGCGTGGGTGTTGCATGCGTGCATGTGTACGTGTAAGTGTTGTATGTTGCGTGCATGCATGAGGTTTTTACTTCCTCCCATTGACATGTTCACATTTCAAGTTTCATTAAAAGGTTGCATGCAAGAATTAAGACTAGCCACAGTGGAGAGTACATACACTAGAATATACATTTTCGAAAAAAAATTCTTCATGCACTCATCATTTACTACCTCCGTCCTGGTTTATTGGTCCCATTTGTAATTTGTACTGTACTACCTTGGTTGGTGATTTTTTTATTGACCTGTATATAAACCTCCGTACTAGTTTATTGGTCCCCTTCGTACTTAGTGTAAAATATTGACCGTAAATTTAACTAACAAAGTGTCCATGCATGTCATAAAAAACTATAGCATTAAAAACTATGTTCAAATACGAATCCGGTGATACGATTTTTGATGACATGCATTAACATTTTATTAGTTAAATAGATGGTCAAAGTTTGACACAATATACTACTAGTACTCCTACATTATTGGCGCTGGGTGCCTTGGCCAATGTTTCATCTTGTTGGATAGGATGAGAGTAGAGGTATAGGGGTAGTGTGGATAGGGAGTCTTGGCGATCCATTATTCCCCATCTCGGTCAAAGAGAACTATTCAACCAGTCTTCACAGTGAAGTGACAATACACGCTGTAGCAGATGGGACGCTTATTTTATAAGTTGAACCAGCATGTTGGCATTACTAAATTAGCCTTACCCAGTACTGCCATCATGTTTGCCAGTGGAGCACGCTTCCGCAAAAATGCCTACTCACCTCTCTCTTCCATTAACTGACATATGGGCCCTCTTGAGGTAGACCCACATGTCATTGGCTTAACTATTTACACTCCGAAGGACGGTATATCCTGGTAGTAGTACTAGTAGAATTGAGATTAAGAGGATGGACTTTCTTGCGCATCTTTCCCTCTTCTTCCTCCTCTCTTCTACTTACTCCT
>LR738714.1:177838054-177921822 GCA_902687465.1 Secale cereale | reverse complement strand
CCCCCACACACATCTGGATCATGTGTGTCTTTTCGTCAGTCGGATTGGCCTTCTTCACCGACTGAGATCGGCAAGTGAAGATATGTTTAAACAGCCCCCAATGGGGTTGGCACCTCAGGAAGCTCTTGCACATCGCGATGAATGCAGCGAGGTAGGAGATGGCACTGGGAGGAAAATGGTGGATCTGAGCACCAAAAATGTTCAAGAAGCCGAGGAAGAATGGATGAGGGGGCAGCGAAAGACGTCAGTCGACGTGGGTGGTGAGTAGGACATGCTCACCCTTGCGCAGCTTGGGCTCGGTCTCCCGCTTCGGCAACCTCCAAGACCAGAGCGCGATGAGACCGTCGGCGGCGACATCCTCCAGATCTTCCTGCGTGACGGTCAAGCGGATATAGTTCCCCCAAATCCAACCAGGGGGCAAGCCTGACCGCGAGGACGACCCCTTTGCCGGCTTCTTGCCCTTGGCCACAGCTTTCTTTGCGGATCCTTCCTTCGACATTGGTGGAGAGCTCGGGTGAGACAATGGAAAATAGGGGCTGGAGAAGCATGCAGAAAAGCAAATGGGAGGCACAATGCTGTGTCTCGGCAACTGCGCCCTTTATGGCCGCGTTTCCGAGTGGCTGACCAGCGGGCCCGGGCGATCCGATCATATCCCGTAATAGGCGGTCGCTCGATACGTGTTGAAAAGGTGGTGCGAGAATCAAGGAGCCCCTATCCGCCTACTCTGTTTACTGCGCCAACGTCCCATCCCGTCCCACGCGCTTCTCCACACTTCAAAATCTCGAGAAATCCGGGATACACAGAAGCCAATCGCATAAGAGATACCCTAGCCCGAACGGCTCAGAAACAAATTGACTGAATTCACTCGGCAATCCCTAGAAGATCAGAATGGATGGAGGCAACTGACAGACAAGCGGATCGTGAACACACATCCGGTTGCCTCAAAGAGTTCACTCGGAATGCTGGAGCATATTGGACCCGCTCATGTAAGCCTCCTCCACTCGTCTCTCAATCCATTCAGGGGCTAATGACGAAGACATATACCCGGGGTAGGGTCTTACACCTAACCTATACGACCTACCCAAGGGCATCGTACGAGGACTGAGAAGAACTCCACGGAAAGTACCAACTGAAACACTCAAAAGCATAATACACTCGACAGGGAGAGTCTCTCGGATAACTCATTTCCACTCGACGATACAAAAACTCATTCAATGGACAGAACACCAAAAGTCACTCCAGGATGGCAACGGTCGAGCATTCACTCCGTAGTCATAAAGATCATTTAGTGCAGGCGTTATCGGTAACGTCTAAGGCATAACTTGCATTGAACACATATGTAAATGATGACTGGGAGGGTCCGGCACACTCTATATAAGCCACCCCTCCCCTCAGGCACAAGGGTTCGCTTGCCTTCATCGCTGACGATTCGGCTTGGCTGCAAGAGGCACCGCTCTATGTCGAGTCGCTCCCAGTCTGGGCAACGGCGCACTTTCGTGCGAGTGCATGCGGCGTCCTCCTGAGGTAGTTGTCGACTCAGTATCGATCGGCTCCGACATCACCCTCGCCACTCGGCGCTTGCCGTCACGGGCGATCCAGCCGGTCGCGGCTCCAGCGGTGGCTCCGTCACGCGGTTGGCCGCCAGTTGGCGCATCCACAAGTCGCAGAAATCGAGCCTGACGAATCCATGTATGATCTGTTTGATCCATCGACTGATCATACAGACTCGCTTTCCGAGTGCGAAAGCAACAATCCCGCCACCGAAGTCCTCATGGTCAACTCTCAACGCGCTCCCCCAGGATTTTCCCACTGTTGTGAGGATGACGACGGCCCGTCGCACGACGATGGTGCATATCACCCGCAGCCCCTCACAGCCGAGCTAAGGGAAGCTGTGCGGCGCAGGGACGAGCAGGCCCTTCGAACCCCCATCGTTGGGGAGACAGCCGAGGCGCAGGCCGTGGAGTCTGCGTGTTTAGCCACTCTGGCTGAGCACACTCGACTGGAGCACCTTCAACGAGCACTCGACGATCGGGCCCGCACACGGATTCCAAGTTCCAGTCGACGGCAGCGGCGGTGGTTTCCGACTATTACTCGAGATGAGTGTTAGGTATACCGCACACCGATCCAAAATGTCGCAGCGGCAACGCACATAGTAGATTCAGTTTAGCCATCCCGTTCTGAGGCTGGTAGAGGCCTGGAGCAAATTCGCAAGTTGCTTGGGGTGGCTGGTGAGCAGAATTCTGATGTGTCCCAGTCGCGCAACCGAATTCATAGCAGGTCCGTCTGAGCTGAGACAGTTCAGTCTGCACATAGTCCAAGGTCACCTTCGCGAAGAGAGAGATACAACTATATTCAAGGTCAGCACCTGGATCGAGGCCACAAAGAGTACGATCCCCGACGATACAAAAACTCACTCGACGGACAGAACACCAAATGTCACTCCAGGATGGCAACGGTCGAGCATTCACTCCGTGGTCATAAAGATCGTTTAGTGCAGGCGTTATCAGTAACATCTAAGACATAACTTGCATTGAAACCTTGTGTAACTGATGACTGGGAGGGTTCAACGCACTACATATAAGCCACCCCTCCCCTCAGGCACAAGAGTTCGCACCCCTTGTAACCACACCACATACCAGTTGACAAAGCCTCCGCGGCACCGTGACGTAGGGCCTTTACCTCCTCCGAGAGGGGCCTGAACTCGTAAAAGTAGTGTCACAATCTTGCCGTTGCTAGGACTCTGCCTCTTTCTTACCCCCTACTCTCGCTGTCAGATATGTTGCCACGACAGGTGGTTTATCTCTCGTTCAACTGACAGCGGGCAATTGATGCCCATTCGCACGTACCAAATTGACCAAACCATTTCATCAAACCACATCCAGTACAATGCATGTGGCATTCGTGACTATGATGGCTATGGCTGCTTCGTTTCGAGAAAAATCCCAGCTCTGCTGGGCCAGGCGTATTCAACTGGAGGCGAGTTTACAGCCTCGGCAACCACTCCATGTTCCTTGGGCTCAATTATCCGATTATCCAACCAATCATCATTCATATCACCGGTGATGATTACCGTGCTATGCAACTTCCATTCGCCAGGGGGGCTGTGTTTAGACATCGTACCATGGGTTTCATGAATCACCATATCCATTGATTCATCGACACAGCTTGTTGCAAGATAATCTTTATTGTGTGAAAGACATCAAGCTTCCAAGCAACGAATGGCTTTTACAAACCCGACATGCAGTGATGTGGTTCATGCCAATACAAAATATGAATAATTTAATTCGTAGTGATATCTAGACTGAGCCATGTATCCTCCTGCTGTAGCGTGACCCTCTTTTGTTGGTTATTATGTACTGTAGTTAGTTTGAAGGATAGATACCTTTCTGGGATCAAGTGCATCCTAACTCACTTGCATGGGATGTACTTACAATGATAATGGAGATGCTGTGCAGAAGCCATATATATTTTTTGTACATGTTGGTGGAAGTGTCGTCCAATGAGAATTATATTTTGTATTACTCATGTAGTCTACAAAGTCTATCGCGCAACCATGTAACTTCGTACTACTCCATTTCTAAATTTGTACTAGTCCTCTATACCGTATATTGCGCTACTCGTACTACTACATCCCTCCTGGTTTATTGGTCCCCTTCGTAATTTGTGTCAAATTTTGACCATAAATTTAACTAACTAAATGTTAATGCATGTCACAAAAAATTATCTCGTTGGATTCATATTTGAACATAGTTTTCAATGATATAAATTTCGGTGACATGCATTGACATTTTGGTAGTTAAAGATATGGTTAAAATGTGACAATAAATATGACTTGTAAGTACTCTAGTATAGTAGTACTAGTATACGTCGGTCAAATTATTCATCATACCCTCACATTTAATTGACGTGAAAACACACTTCGCGTGAGGTGACACTAGAGTCCCGTCGGCGTGTTTGGTTCACCAAAGTGAGCCTCACCCCTCTCGTAGTAGTACAACAACACTCTCACATTCTCTACAAAATCACTCTCCCATTCTCTCCCGGTCTCCCCGCCTCCCAGCCACCGCCTTGTTCCGATCCATTTGGTACGATGAGAGATGAGCTACTCGAGTTGTTGTACTTCATTGCAAGTAGTCAAAAGGGAGACGCTGAAAAAACCGATCTCAACAAGGATGCTCTTCAAGCTAGCCGGATGAAGGTAGAAACCAGAGAGGCTGCTCCTGTGAGTATTTGTCCCTATCGCCCTGTATGATGATTTTGATCTTTATGGGGGTTTTCAAGTCTTTAGAGTCTACCTGTAGTAATGAAGCCGAGACCCCAGTTTGTTCGGGTATTGTGGACTTTAGATTTGGAATGCCACTTATCTGTCGAAATCTTTCATCATTTACTTAAAACAGTTGATTGATCATACATTGAGTACCATTTAACTGGAATTAACCGATGGAAGTCCAAGAAGGATTGGCCAGTGTTGCCGGCTGGCGTCAAGTTAGATCCCATGGATCAAGAGCTGATCGAGCACCTTAAGGCCAAAGTGAGTGCTGACAGCGCAAGATCTCACCCTCTTATTGATTTGTTCATACCAACCATCGACAGCGAGCATGGCATATGCTACACCCATCCTGAGAAACTTCCAGGTGAGACACCGATCGGCCGTATACTTGCACAAACATATTCCTTTGTTTATAGTTCTATTTTTCTTTTTAGACGCATACCTAGTGAAGCAATTACAATTTTACAGTTAATAAAAAGTGAAACATGTGACTGCAACATACCAAAGATGTTATGAAAATGCCAACTACGTACCCAAAAACATGTATTCGCCAATACTGCATGTATCACAATGAGTGGCCTAAGCAAGCATTTCTTCCAGCGCAGCTCCATGTCGTTCAAAAGGGGCACGCGGACGTGTCGCAAGATATAGTCAGAGTGCGGAATGCAGGCGATGTGGCACAAGACCGGCAATACCTTGTCGGTGATGGTCAACGGCCAGCAGATGTGCATCAAAAAGGTTCTGGTGCCGCACACCAACAAGAACTTCGACCAGCAGAGGGCCAACTGGGTGACGCACCAGTACCACCTCTGGGACTTGGAGCAATAGAAGGAGCGGGAGCTGGTCGTCTGCAAGATTTTCTACCAGACGAACACCAGGGCCAGGACTAAAAAGATTATAAGTTACTTTTGTATTGGCACTTGTTCTACCTGGACATCTGCAAGTTGGTTGTCACACCCTGGTTTTCATGTCACATTGCTTAAGCTAATTTTCATGTTAAAAATGTGGATTTGCAAAAAAAAAACTTTTGAGTGTTTTTGACTTTGATTGATTTTGTCTGCTGTTTGCTAGTGCTCTAACAATCATATAAATCCTCCAACTCTTATACTTCATCTCCTTGACCCAAAACCTTTTCCCAATGATCAGGCCATGTGTATAGACCAGTATAGAATTTTCTTATAAAAATATTTTGGCCAAATGGTATTTTCTAAAATTAGTTTTCCAAAAACCCCTGAATTGAGGTTTGCACTGCAAGTACCTTATTTAGGGTGTGAAAAATCTTTCAAAAAGTATATTTGAATCCTACTAGGTATAGGACTCCCAGAAACCACAAAAGTATTTTATTTAAAAACTTTTTCTTAAGGCCAGAAATGGTCTTTAATAGGGAAAAATTATTTAATTATTTCAAAAATATTTGCCAAAATTCAGGGAGACTCATAGGACATATATTGTCCATATATAAGAGTTTCAGCACATGGTCATGTTCAAAATATTGGACTAATCCTTCCAAAACCCTTTCTGGATATTTCAAGCTTTTGAAATATTTACGAAGGAAATATTCTCCAAAAATTCCAGGGAAATTCTATCATGTCATATATGACATATTTGATGATCTTGCAAAGCCTCATGCCTTGAAGATCAAGGAAACATCCTCTAATCCCCTCAAAACCATTCTGTCCATATTTGAAGTTTGAGCAACTTTACATTGACAAACCTGTCCAAATGCTCTCAAAATTGGTGCACATGCTAGAATGGCCTAATAAGGCATCTAGACCAAATGGCACAAGATTTGGAATAGAGAAACTTGATCAGATCACCCCAAAACCAATTCTGTTCAAATGCAAATTTGAACAACTTTAGATTACCAACTTTTTATCTGGGGCCTCAAACTTTGTGGGCATGATCATAACCCCAAATGATGATGCTACACCAAGTGGTGTATCAAGGGGAGATGGTTTGCTTAACTCAAACATGGTGAAACCATTTCTGTTGATTTCTAGGGTTCACCAAAGTTACATTGGCCACTTTGCCCAAATGAGCTCAAATTTGGTGTAGGGGCCTAATTATATGTGACATTTGATCCTGTTAAGTCCCATGCCAAGTGGAGGTCATTTGCCTCCCCAAAACCTGATCAAACACCTTCTGTCCATTTACCAAAACCAGTGTTTGAACCTCTTTTACTTTTTCCCTTTACTTAAAATTTCTACCACAGCTTCTCCTGATCATCTTCTACCCCCCAGTAACTCTCTATGGCCTCAGCTCAATTATTGGAGGAGGGTAAAACCCCAATTCAATCTTCTAGACAGAAAATTTCACCCTGTTCCTCACCTCCCTCCTCATCCCAGTGGTTCCCTGGAGCATCCAAGGCCATAGGCCAATTCTTTACTACTTCCTCTACACTCTGGACACCGTTGGACACGCCCTGGACGACAGGCCATGCCAATGGCAGCCAAAAGCACGCTCTGGAGCGCGCTACAGTGCTCTGGAGCACTGTAGCCACCTCCAATCAGGGGCGTCCGACAGCCTTGGGCCTCCCCCTCGTGTCCCCCGAGGCGGCCTCGACGTCCGCAACACGCTGGGTGGTCGTCCCCCTCCTCTCTCCCCCTCTCTCACCCCTGCCCGCACGCGCATCGGCCGACCCCGAGCTCCAGTGAGAAAGCACGCACACGCGACCCCTCTGGCGCCTCCCCGCTCCTCCTCTCTCTTCCCCTAAGCGTGGACCAGCCCCACGAACGCCCTAGACATGCCCACTGGTGCCCCCGTGGCCTGCAACGACAGCAACAACATCGCCGGCGCATGCATCTTCGGTGGACCGGCGCTCGCCTATAAATAGGCCGCCCACGAGCCCCCTCGCGGCTCCGATGGCCTCCTCTCCCGCTCCTGATCCTCCTGGACCCACTCTCTCTCTCTCCCGCACCCCCTATCCACCACCGCGGCCAAAATCTCGCCGCCGGCCGCCGCCAAAACCCTCTGTGACCCAGGCTCCTCCGCGGGTGCTGAGCGCACATACGGGGTCGCCGCTCCCTGCTGCATCCTCCGGCGCGTTGGGGGCCGTCGCTGGTGGCTGGAGCCGTCGGGGCGGGCGCCAGCGCCGCCCGGCCGAACCTCCCCGTCGTTCCTCTGCCTCAGGCGCGAGGTAGGGGACGACCGTCCCGCCAGTTGGCGAGGGGCCCCCGCCTGTCAGCGACCCGGCCGGCGGGCCCAGCAGCTTAAGTGGAGACGGGCCAGGCGCGAGCCGCATTTCCCAGGCGAAAACGCCCTCCGGAGATGACGCCTTCGGCGTCACCACCTCCGCCCGCACGGCCATGCAGCTGGGCCGGCCCATCATCTATCCCTCGCCGGCGCGCAGTAAAGGGTATAACCCCCTTTTTTCCTTTTATTTTCTGTTTCCAGGAAACTTCAAAAATCTCTCAAATATTCAAATGAACTCCAAATTGCATGATTCAAATTTCCTATGGCTCCATAAATCATGCTCTATCACATGGTGCAACATGCACATTATTCCAGAAACATTTCTTTCACAAATATTTATCAAATGCCCATATTCCATTTTCTGTGATGAACTTTAGAAAATCACAGAGAGCTCATTTTTGATCCAAATGCAGTGATTCAAATTCCTAGATGCTTGTCATATCCAAACTTAGTTTTGGAACATTTTTATTAATACTTTCTGTACCCCACCAATTATTGAGCCATTTCTTCATATTTATCAGCTTTGCAAAATCCTAGGAAATTCATTTGAATTCCAAATCCAGTGAAACCAACTCCTAAATACTTCTAAAATAATGACTTAATGATGGGTACCTTTGCTCATCATTCAAGGAAATATTTCTGTATACTTCTTCCAAATCCATAAACCCCTTGGTTCCATCATATTGGAATGTTCCAAATCACCCATTGATCCAATGCCTATGAAACCACCTTGGTCATTTCTAATATGACCAGAGGTATCCTAGAAAAGTCCAACTCCTATTTTTAGAGCACTTTTATTTTTGCTTTGATTGTGTTGCTTATTATGATTGCTTCCATCGTTAGTTGATGAAATAAACGGAGTATTCGGAGATGGACCAGAAGGTTTGAAGACTCGGAAGAATAAGGCAAGCAGCCCTTTGACCATGTTCAAGAAACCTTTTTATGCATGTCTCATAGCACCTTATTATTCAATGCATCGGAATCATGTTGAGGTGGAAACCACTTTGGTTGCTCCCCCTGTTACTTTACTGTTGAAACTTGCATCAAACATGACCCTATCTTCCTATGAGGGTTATGTGGGTGGGACTAGATAGATGTATGCTATAGTAGTTGCCTACGCAAATGGGTCGGGGTTATGCATTGAGTGAAACAAGTGTGGTCTGACATACTTGCAAATGACCCAGTGGGTGCCACTAATGCCCCTGGGAGTTGATGAGGAGCTAGGGCACTACTTGGTGAAGAAGTAGTGTGCCGAGGCTTGACGGAAGTGTTGTTTACAGAGATGGATTAGATTTATGTGTGACTACCGTCCCAACCAAACATGCGCAACCACTCTACCCTTATATGGGATAGGGCATTATTGATTACCTAGGTCGATACTAGCATGGTGCCCACATTACTAGTGACAGGGGTGACATGAGGTCACTCTCGGGACGGGGTCGTGCTTGGATAGGCGGCCATGACTGTTTTCACAGGGCACCGGACACACCGTTGGTACCCCGTGTCAGTGGTATGTGATGATTATGGGAGCAAGTCTCCACAGTTTCTAAGATGTGAAATGTTTGGCACGGGGCTGTTACCAATCGAGTGGACTCTATGTTAGTGTCGTCTAGGGAAAGGTAGTGATCGGGTGCTTACACCGGGTACTTGAGGTACCGCGGGTCGGGGATGTCACAGAAGTTCCCCGGATCTTGTGGGTAAAGTGTGCAACCTCTGCAGAGTGTAAAACTATTCGAATAGCCGTGTCCGCGGTCAAGGACAGTTGGGTGGTGCTACTTAGACTATGTCCATAAGTTTCTGGGAAACAACACGATTCAGAGATATTATTGATGTGATTGTGAGAAAGTTACAATGAGCTTGAACATGAGTGATTACAACTCTTTCTCGATATTGATGTCTGTGACCTCCTGATACTTGTTACAGACACATGCATGCCCTTGTTATATGTTGATCATAATTGCATATGAAAAACTAGCTTTCCGCAAAACTGCCAACCTAGCAGTAGAGCCTTGCATAATTTATTCTGTTATCACACTTGGGTTCCTTGCGAGTACATTCAATGTACTCATTGGCTCGCCACTGGTTATTTTATTGGCCAGGCAGGAGACAACAGGTTATGTTGAAGATTTCTTGGTGACGAGCATGCAAGCTAGGAAGCTTCCCATTCAGAATGCCTGTAGGGTTAAGGCAGATGGCATGGGTCCCCGTTGTCTTTGAAGATTTCCGCTGCAATGATATACTCAAGACCTGACCATTATGGTCCTATTTGTGTAACACGGTATGTAAGGATGTAAGACTCTTGTTATTCAGCTTCTGTGTGTTCAGTGAGCATTGATCTCTGGGATCACTGTACACGTGCATTCGGTGATCACGACTTATGAGTCGGGGAACCCACAGAGCTGGTATCAGAGCCATCCTGACTGTAGGAAGCCTTAGTTAGCATGGTCGTTAGTTAGGGTAAAACTATTTTCAAAACTGTTACTAGTTTTCAAAACTATCTATACTTCTCTTCCCTTCTCAGTTTTTGAAAACTAGGCTGTACTTGATCTCTTCCCCTTCAAAACCTTGGTCGCTAGAACCCTTATGCCCCTGACCACTGGATTTTCTGTAATCCTCGTGGAGTGCACCTTGCCAAACACTCACCGACCACTTTTGCACGCAAGATTGGTGACACCACGACAAGATGATACCAACAGAAACTACACCCTCGATGGGTGAGGACATGAAGACCCAGAAGATGGGGGACACCCTTGACAAGAACCCCCAAGATGGTGAAACTTTGGCCTATAAATGACCAGGGTATAGGTTATGCAAAAGTCATGATATGCATCGCTAATAGAGTAATCCTGTCACTACCGTTGTTGTATCGACAACCACCGGTGGATGAGAACCTTGCCATTTGGTCCGCCTCACTATAGTGAGCAGGAAAACGGTTCTCTTCGTTCCCCGCTCTTGGTATCGATGTTTTCATCAACGAAACCGACATGTTGGACCTCTATTATGCCTTGTTATGGTCATTGCATATGGATTGCCTACCTGGTACCCTCAACGCCCCAGAAGGCACAAGGGATTGTCATGATTAAAGAAACAAGAGAAGACAAGTCAACACCAGCTACAAGGAGGCACCTTCACCACCTCACCTCATCCGGCGAGAAGTTGTTGAAGATTCTTCAGGCTCAACCCGGAGCGTCCATCAAGCAACTACAAGGGACATAGCAACACCAGAGGAAGCTCAGAAGACTGCACGAGGCACAAGTCACGGCACTGAGTCCGAGAACCCCTAGGGTAGGATGAGTCGTGTACCCCCTATGCGCACTCGAGTCCATATGATGGTTCGAATAGAACCATGATTGTGTGTTGTTTGCTTTTATTTGCTTGTGTTTTGATATGAGTCGCACTTTTGCCCAGGCTACAAGTGCATGGCTATATCACCTTCCTTGCCTTGTTTCTTTTGTTTCGCCCTTTTTGCACCTGTTTGTTGCACCTGCACTATAGAACCCCCTTTAGGCATTTTCCCTCCTCTATGCTGCTTCTTCCCTCTATTCTCTCTCTCCCCAATTGAAGACCCGCAAGACAAGATGCACCAAGGATTCTACCTCGGCAACCAACTGGCGCTGAAGACTTCTGCTACAACCTCCGTGATCAAGTGCAACCCCGTAGAGTTATGTTCAACCCTCCAGACAAGTAACCCCATTCCTAGACCCTTTGAGACTTCACGAGACACTCCAGCACGAATCCTTAACCATGTGCCTAACCCATGGTAAAGCAAGAGAACCTGTTAAGCCTTTGCAATCTTGCACAACACTGGGTTCGTAAAGGAGCTAGTGGACTCGATGAGTGAGCATATTTTCATCCTAATATAGCACGAGGTCTGACGATGCCATAGATAGACCAGTTCGAGGATATTGGACGGATGACTTGGTGGCTTTGTATCAGTGACTTCAAGGAAATTATCTGAGACCTTGATGGATTGTGAGGTTTTCATGTTGGTGGGATCATGACTTTGGGGAAGTATGTAGAAGTGCCCGTTGGGCATGAGATTCGGATTAATGTAGGTGATTCTGGTTGGTATAATGCTGGATATGTCTGCATGGTTCGGAGTAAGATTGGATTTAGGCCTATGATCCTGATTATGATATCATGCTTCTCGGTGGACAATAACCTAGGAGATTGGATTATTTGTCGGAGTTGATTTAGGGATCTATATAATCATGATCTTGGAGTTACTTGACCCAGATAATGGGAATTTGGTGGACATACTATCATGATGCATAGTCCTTCCAAGTATTTGGGTATTATAGAGACTTGAGATCTTGTGGAATACCGTAGACATCGGATTCGTAGAATTGTTGGATTATGTGGTGATTGATGGAGATTACCGGGCTATTGGAGTTGATCTATAGGAAGGAAACAAATCTTGGAGTGGCATATGACGTGTTTCCTTAGAATAGAGATGCATTATCTTGAGCCTTACAAGACTAGGTTGAGTATTTGGATTGTGGAGATTAAGTTAAGCTTAGCAGCATGTATGATCTACCCTTGGATTTTAGAGGTAGACATACATATAGATTTGGGGATCATAGACAGTACAATTTTGTTAGACCGTCTCTTGAGAGTCATGAGGTCATGTATGGCATGAGTGGTGGTTGAAGTTGGTCTATGCGAGAAGATGTTTTTTTCGATCGGAGTACTAGATAGAGCTATTGGCATCTCAGAAACCGTGCTTAAGGATAAGATGATAAAAGTTCACTCACTCACTAGAATCCTTGAAACCCTTAAGCCCCACCGAGCTACAACCTGGTCAGATTCTGACCCCGGGCCTTCGCTCTAAGTCAGGAAGGCCTCTGCAAATACTCAACCGAGACCACCACCAATACCCAGCTTACCTTGCGTACCCCTTAGACCTCATGGAGTAATTGGACAAGTTGGGTAACATCATTATTTGATGGCCTACTTGTCTGCCCGAAGACATAGAAGAGACGGACAGCTGGAAGGAAGACATTTGAAGACCGCCCTGTCAAGGAGGAAGATCTACACCGACCACCGTCATCAAGAAGTAAACTTCCGCGTCGAAGACCGGGCGTATCTGCAAACCACTCCTTCCAAAGGAACGCTCACACCAAGATGTATCAAGACTTGAAGGCACGATTCTGGTGGCACAGGATGAAAGATAAATTGCAACCTATGTTGCAAAGTGTGATGTGTGCCAAAGGGTCAAGGCTGAACATCAGCGACCCGCTGGATTGCTTCAACCACTCAAGGTTCCCGAGTGGAAGTGGGATAAAATCGGAATGGACTTCATCACTGGATTACCAAGGTCGAATAGAGGACATGACTCTATCTGGGTCATAGTCGATCATTTGACCAAGGTGGCCCATTTCATTCCTGTCAAGACCACTTATGATGGCAACCGGCTGGCAACTCTCTACATCGACCGAATCGTAAGTCTTCACGGTATTCCCAGGAGATTGTGTCAGATCGAGTAACCCAGATCACCTCAAGGTTCTGGAAGAAGTTCCAAGAAGCCTTGGGAACCAAGTATCTTTCAGCACGGCTTTCCACCCACAGATCGGAGGTCAGATTCTCGAAGTCATGACTCCGAGCCTGTGTCTTGGCGTATGGAGCCAAGTGGGAGGATTGTCTACCTTTTTGCCGAGTTCTCCTATAACAACAGTTACCAGTCGAGCCTTCTGATGGCACCATTTGAGGTGTTGTACGGACGCAGGTGTCGCACACCCCTCAACTGGTCAGAAACTGGAGAAGGGCTAGTCTTTGGACCGGATATTCTCCGCGCAGCGGAAGAGCAAGTCCAACTAGTCAGAGAACGTTTGGAGGCAGCCAAGTCAAGGCAAAAGAGCTATGCTGACACTCACCGTCGGGACATGAGTTTCCATGTCGGGGACCACGTGTACCTGCGCGTAACTCCTCTGAAGGGAACCAAGCGTTTCCACGTCAAGGGGAAGCTCGCACCAAGGTTCATTGGACCCTTTGAGATCACTGCAAGTCATGTGGTAGACGGCTCCCCAGCTATATCTACCACCTGAGATACTCTCCGTGCACCAAATCTTCCACGAGCTCCCACTCTGGAAGTACTTCTTACCTCCTAGCAAGCCCGATGCCCGCAAGGACATCGATCACCGAGCCTTAGACAGCTAACCCAACCTAACCTATGAAAGAGACCCCTTAGCAACCTCCATCAAGGAAGGCATCAAGCAAAAGCCATACCATCAAGCACTTCAGGATTCCAAGGAGCACCGCTCGGAAGCGGAACCAACAAGAAGAAGTGAAGACTACCCCGTATCCAAGACTCCGCCTTTCTTTCCACGCCTAGTCTGGGAATCTCGGGGACGAGATTCTTGTAAGGGGGGTAGGTCTGTCACACCTTGGTTTTCATGTCACATTGCTTAAGCTATTTTTCATGTTAAAAATGTGGATTTGCAAAAAAAACTTTTGAGTGTTTTTTACATTGATTGATTTGACTTTAGTCTGCTGTTTGCTAGTGCTCTAAAAATCATATAAATCCTCCAACTCTTATACTTCATCTCCTTGACCCAAAACCTTTTCCCAATGATCATGCCATGTGTATAGACCAGTATAGAATTTTCTTATAAAAATATTTTGGCCAAATGGTATTTTCTAAAATTAGTTTTCCAAAAACCCCTGAATTGAGGTTTGCACTGCAAGTACCTTATTTAGGGTGTGAAAAATCTTTCAAAAAGTATATTTGAATCCTACTAGGTATAGGACTCCCAGAAAACACAAAAGTATAATTTTAAAAGTTATTTTTATATTTTATTTGAAAGCTTTTTCTTAAGGCCAGAAATGGTCTTTAATAGGGAAAAATTATTTAATTATTTCAAAAATATTTGCCAAAATTCAGGGAGACTCATAGGACATATATTGTCCATATATAAGAGTTTCAGCACATGGTCATGTTCAAAATATTGGACTAATCCTTCCAAAACCCTTTCTGAATATTTCAAGCTTTTGAAATATTTACAAAGGAAATATTCTCCAAAAATTCCAGGGAAATTCTATCATGTCATATATGACATATTTGATGATCTTGCAAAGCCTCATGCCTTGAAGATCAAGGAAACATCCTCTAATCCCCTCAAAACCATTCTGTCCATATTTGAAGTTTGAGCAACTTTACATTGCCAAACCTGTCCAAATGCTCTCAAAATTGGTGCACATGCTAGAATGTCCTAATAAGGAATCTAGACCAAATGGCACAAGATTTGGAATAGAGCAACTTGATCAGATCACCCCAAAACCAATTCTGTTCAAATGCAAATTTGAACAACTTTACATTACCAACTTTTTATCTGGGGCCTCAAACTTTGTGGGCATGATCATAACCCCAAATGATGATGCTACACCAAGTGGTGCATCAAGGGGAGATGATTTGCTTAACTCAAACATGGCGAAACCATTTCTGTTGATTTCTAGGGTTCACCAAAGTTACATTGGCCACTTTGCCCAAATGAGCTACAATTTGGTGTAGGGGCCTAATTATATGTGACATTTGATCCTGTTAAGTCCCATGCCAAGTGGAGGTCATTTGCCTCCCCAAAACCTGATCAAACACCTTCTGTCCATTTACCAAAACCAGTGTTTGAACCTCTTTTACTTTTTCCCTTTACTTCAAATTTCTACCACAGCTTCTCCTGATCATCCTCTACCCCCCAGTAACTCTCTATGGCCTCAGCTCAATTATTGGAGGAGGGTAAAACCCCAATTCACTCTTCTAGACAGAAGATTTCACCCTCTTCCTCACCTCCCTCCAAATCCCAGTGGTTCCCTGGAGCATCCAAGGCCATAGGCCAATTCTTTACTACTTCCTCTACACTCTGGACACCGTTGGACACGCCCTGGACGACAGGCCATGGCAATGGCAGCCAAAAGCACGCTCTGGAGCGCGCTATAGTGCTCTGGAGCACTGTAGCCACCTCCAATTAGGGGCGTCCGACAGCCTTGGGCCTCCCCCTCGTGTCCCCCGAGGCGGCCTCGACGTCCGCAACACGCTGGGTGGTCAGCCCCCTCCTCTCTCCCCCTCTCTCACCCCTGCCCGCATGCGCACCGGCCGACCCCGAGCTCCAGTGAGAAAGCTCGCACGCGCGACCCCTCTGGCGCCTCCCCGCTCCTCCTCTCTCTTCCCCTAAGCATGGACCAGCCCCACGAACGCCCTAGACATGCCCACTGGTGCCCCCGTGGCCTGCAACGACAGCAACGACCTCGTCGGCGCATGCATCTTCGGTGGACCGGCGCTCGCCTATAAATAGGCCGCCCCCGAGCCCCCTCGCGGCTCCGATGGCCTCCTCTCCCTCTCCTGATCCTCCTAGACCCACTGTCTCTCTCTCCCACACCCCCTATCCACCACCGCGGCCAAAATCTCGCCGCCGGCCGCCGCCAAAACCCTCTGTGACCCAGGCTCCTCTGCGGGTGCTGAGCGCACGTACGGGGTCGCCGCTCCCTGCTGCATCCTCCGACGCGTTGGGGGCCGTCGCTGGTGGCTGGAGCCGTCGGGGCGGGCGCCAGCGCCGCCCGGCCGGACCTTCCCGTCGTTCCTCTGCCTCAGGCGCGAGGTAGGGGACGACCGTCCCGCCAGTTGGCGTGGGGCCCCCACCTGTCAGCGACCCGGCCGGCGGGCCCAGCAGCTTAAGTGGAGACGGGCCAGGCGCGAGCCGCATTTCCCAAGCGAAAACGCCCTCCGGAGATGACGCCTTCGGCGTCACCACCTCCGCCCGCACGACCGTGCAGCTGGGCCGGCCCATCATCTATCCCTCGCCGGCGCGCAGTAAAGGGTATAACCCCCTTTTTTTTCCTTTTATTTTTTGTTTCCAGTAAACTTCAAAAATCTCTCAAATATTCAAATGAACTCCAAATTGCATGATTCAAATTTCCTATGGCTCCATAAATCATGCTCTATCACATGGTGCAACATGCACATTATTCCAGAAACATTTCTTTCACAAATATTTATCAAATGCCCATATTCCATTTTCTGTGATGAACTTTAGAAAATCACAGAGAGCTCATTTTTGATCCAAATGCAGTGATTCAAATTCCTAGATGCTTGTCATATCCAAACTTAGTTTTGGAACATTTTTATTAATACTTTCTGTACCCCACCAATTATTGAGCCATTTCTTCATATTTATCAGCTTTGAAAAATCCTAGGAAATTCATTTGAATTCCAAATCCAGTGAAACCAACTCCTAAATACTTCTAAAATCATGACTTAATGATGGGTACCTTTGCTCATCATTCAAGGAAATATTTCTGTATACTTCTTCCAAATCCATAAACCCATTGGTTCCATCATATTGGAATGTTCCAAATCACCCATTGATCCAATGCCTATGAAACCACCTTGGTCATTTCTAATATGACCAGAGGTATCCTAGAAAAGTCCAACTCCTATTTTTAGAGCACTTCTATTTTTGCTTTGATTGTGTTGCTTATTATGATTGCTTCCATCGTTAGTTGACGAAATAAACGGAGTATTCGGAGATGGACCAGAAGGTTTGAAGACTCGGAAGAATAAGGCAAGCAGCCCTTTGACCATGTTCAAGAAACCTTTTTATGCATGTCTCATAACACCTTATTATTCAATGCATCGGAATCATGTTGAGGTGGAAACCACTTTGGTTGCTCCCCCTGTTACTTTACTGTTGAAACTTGCATCAAACATGACCCTACCTTCCTATGAGGGTTATGTGGGTGGGAGTAGATAGATGTATGCTATAATAGTTGGCTACGCAAATGGGTCGGGGTTATGCATTGAGTGAAACAAGTGTGGTCTGACATACTTGCAAATGACCCAGTGGGTGCCACTAATGCCCCTGGGAGTTGATGAGGAGCTAGGGCACTACTTGGTGAAGAAGTAGTGTGCCGAGGCTTGACGGAAATGTTGTTTACAGAGATGGATTAGATTTATGTGTGACTACCGTCCCAACCAAACATGCGCAACCACTCTACCCTTATATGGGATAGGGCATTATTGATTACCTAGGTCGATACTAGCATGGTGCCGGCATTACTAGTGACGGGGGTGACATGAGGTCACTCTCGGGACGGGGTCGTGCTTGGATAGGCGGCCATGACTGTTTTCACAGGGCACCGGACACACCGTTGGTACCCCGTGTCAGTGGTATGTGATGATTATGGGAGCAAGTCTCCACAGTTTCTAAGATGTGAAATGTTTTGCACGGGGCTGTTACCAATCGAGTGGACTCTATGTTAGTGTCGTCTAGGGAAAGATAGTGATCGGGTGCTTACCCCGGGTACTTGAGGTACCGCGGGTCGTGGATGTCACGGAAGTTCCCCGGATCTTGTGGGTAAAGTGTGCAACCTCTGTAGAGTGTAAAACTATTCGAATAGCCGTGTCCGCGGTCAAGGACAGTTGGGTGGTGCTACTTAGACTATGTCCATAAGTTTCTGGGAAACAACACGATTCAGAGATATTATTGATGTGATTGTGAGAAAGTTACAATGAGCTTGAACATGAGTGATTACAACTCTTTCTCGATATTGATGTCTGTGACCTCCTGATACTTGTTATAGACACATGCATGCCCTTGTTATATGTTGATCATAATTGCATATGAAAAACTAGCTTTCCGCAAAACTGCCAACCTAGCAGTAGAGCCTTGCATAATTTATTCTGTTATCACACTTGGGTTGCTTGCGAGTACATTCAATGTACTCATTGGCTCGCCACTGGTTATTTTATTGGCCAGGCAGGAGAGAACAGGTTATGTTGAAGATTTCTTGGTGACGAGCATGCAAGCTAGGACGCTTCCCAGTCAGAATGCCTGTAGGGTTAAGGCAGATGGCATGGGTCCCCGTTGTCTTTGAAGATTTCCGCTGCAATGATATACTCAAGACCTGACCATTATGGTCCTATTTGTGTAACACGGTATGTAAGGATGTAAGACTCTTGTTATTCAGCTTATGTGTGTTCAGTGAGCATTGATCTCTGGGATCACTGTACACGTGCATTCGGTGATCACGACTTATGAGTCGGGGTCCCCACATTGGTATTGTTATTAAGGATCTTTCGGTATGAACTTGGCATTTTCTTCCAACCATCATGTCGAGGGTCGATGTGGATATAATGTTGAATCATTTGTTCAAAAAGAATTTTCAGGCACCTGATTTATTTTTTGGATGCGTAGCATAAGGACCTGCCGTTCGAATTCCTAGTTCTCCAATTATTTTACATACTAGCAAGGTGCCCGTGCATTGCACAGAACATCAGGATGCATTTATATATGTACTTTATCCTGTGGTAGATAAGGATGAATGAGGGAAGGGCTTATCTACAAATGTGGAGAGGAGTGCGGCTATCTTTTTGCAAAATTGTCATAGTTTCCTTCCTATCCGTCAGATATAAATCAGACGACATATATTGCAGGATGGCAGGCACATCATCATCACCAACTCCGTTTTTATAAGAGTAATAATAAATATAATAAGAGTAGAGATTCGAGTACACACTGGATCCATCCTGTGGGTTTCACAGGCTGATATTTTTTAGTCAATGACAGGCTGATAGTGTTGGACGTAGCACGTCGGGACTGGGCTAGGATACGCCAAGGCGAGCTGCAAATTGTTAAAGGAGAGGAGCGATGGATATGGGCCTTCCAGATTTTGTTTTTTTAGAACTTCCTTCCAGAAGAGTTAAGTATCGCGACAAGCGCCTCCCATGGATTAAAAAAGTCCTAATCGGTTATTTTTAGTTAAATATGTTAAATATTCCATAATAAAAAGAAATATGTAAAATGCAATGAATTTAGTGCGGTTTCACTGAAAATCATCCGATTTGCATGAAATTTGTCTGTGAAACCACAAGACCTGTCCATACAGAGCCTAATCGTATGGAACCAACAGGTCCATGGCGGTACACAAGCAAGTGCATGCACTTATTATCACGATGGAAAAATAGTGTCGAAGTCTGGATGGTGAAACCCTTGAAAGTTTCAACGTAGTCACAATAAATGTGAGAATTCTACAAGTACACACTGATAACTGGGATCCAGCAAGTATATTGTTTTCTTTTGGAGAAACAAATATATTGTTTTTTCAGGTCAAGCAAATATTAACTGGGATGTAGACTGCCCAGGCTTGGTTTTGTATTTGACAGGCCCAACCAGTGACGATAATGGGGCACAAAGATTCAGCATGTATCAACTGGCCTCTGGCCCGCCATCCTTAGTTATATTTTCTCTTAGAACATCCGCACGCATATTTTTTACTGAAGAAAATGCATAGCCCAATTCTGTTTTCCTTTAAAAACGTCATGTCATACTTCCGTTTTCTTCAGTAAGCATTTTAACCATGCAATAATGATCTAGCTATCCTTCTCAAAAAAAACTATCATTTTATGATCTCTACCTATAGTTTTACTAGTTCATGTAGATAATTATTATATTGAAAATACATAGAGTTCCCTTTTCATCTTTACATCCTTATTTTTTTCCCTCCCAACGCTGATTTTTTTACCACTGGTTTTCCCTAAAACCAACTAAATTGTCACACGTCTTATTAGCTTACAAAAAGAAAAAATATTTTATTTTGCAAATCAATAAGTTCCTAAAAAAATAATGTTTATCATTTCTGGATTAAAATAGGTCGGACTCCACCAAAATATGCAAAATTAGGTTGAACTTTTTGACCGTGGTCCTGGGCAGAAAATGGGCTGTAATAAATTCCTTAAGAATTAGCAAATGGGCTGCAAAGTATTAAAAAAATAGCAAATGGGCTTAATGTTGTGCGGCACAGATTTAGATGCTGCCTTATGTGCCTACTAAGTTCATGCGTACACAAGGTTTCTAAAAAAACTTAGTACAATCGACTCTACCAACGTGAGACCGTTACGTGTCAATCCAGCGACAATCGTGCTTCTTCAGTCTCTGATCTTCCTGCTCCAGCCGCCCAAACCAGCGCCAGCGGAACCGCCTGCTCCCGCCTCATGTGGCCGGCTGTGCTGCCGGGCAGGCCTCACGGCCCCACCCTGCCTGGCCATCCCTCTACTCACCAGCACATCATGTTATTCTTCGACGACGGTAGCCTCACACTGCAGCCGAACCAGTAAACCCTCGTACCCCCTCCACGTGGGAAACAACAGTCGAGTCTTCATCGGTTCTGGGTCGTTCTTTTACTTGGCCTCACCGAGTCGCCGTCGTCCACCGCCTTGGTGCTCTCAGCGCGGTGTGGTCAATGTGGTCAACGATCGACATCCATCGGAAGATAACCGTGCATGCCTGCATGGAGAGGCTGACACCTGGGTCCACAGCCTCACACAAGGAAGTGCCTCCTTATTACGCGCAAAATAATGATTCATCCACCTGACAGCGGGGACCTACCGGAAGGGCATTTTGTTTGTCGCAAAAAATCGTTCCTCCCACTGACAGCTCAGACCCACCAGCTATATCTTCGCACGCAAGGAAGTGCCTCCTTAGTACGCACAAAAAAAATGAACACTCCTTCTAGATGGGACCCACACGATTTGGAGGCTAACTTGTGGGCCTACAAAGTTGACGTGTACGCAGGGCTTTGTCAACTTATAGTCAACAAACGATAATAGGTGCAGTGACTGGTGGATGTTGATCCAACCTCCGTCGTGCTTCTTCAACCTCTGGTCTTCTTGCTCCAGCCGGCCGTGCCGCCTGCTCGTGCCATCCGTGGCCGGCTATGCTACTGTGCAGGCCTCATCGCTCCACCCTACTCCCAATCGCTAGCCTAGCCATTCCTGCACTCACCCAGACCTCCTATTATTCTCCGGGCGACGGCAACCTCACACAGCAGCCGAACCAGTAAACCCTCATACTCCCCTCCGCGTGGGAAACAACTACCGAGTCTTTCACGGATCCGGGTCAATCCCTTCCTATGCCTCGCCGCCATCCACCACCTTGGTGATCTCGACGCGGCGTGGTCAACATGGTCAAGGAATGACTTCCATTGGAAGAGGACGATACGTGGAGAGGCTGACAGCTGGGTCCACGACCGCATGGAAGGAAGTGCCTCCTTATTATGGGCAAAAAAATGATTCGCCCCAGATAGCTGCGACCCGCCAGCTATATCTTCGCATGCAAGGAAGTGCCTCCTTGTCCTCCCTGACAGCTGGGACCCACCCGATGGAAGCGTACGTAGCGTTATCCGTCTGGTCGCGAATGTGTACGTATGTAGCGCTCGATCGGTCTCTCTGCAGCGATGAACCTTGGCCGAGTAAGGAGTGACACGTGTCGTACGTACATTCCCTTCAAAACTATGTACACATATGTACAGCCATAGGGCAAAAAATAGGGCTACGTACGTACATACGGGCATAGTATCCAATGCGTACTCTCGCATACGTACGGCCAAGGCTGGTTTACATGGAGAGGCAATGGACGGCAGCAACAGCGTCGTGTTCATCGGCAGCCAACCGGCGGGGTCGGAACGGAGAAACAACATCGTGTTCATCGGGAGGCAACTGGCTTGGACGGAACAACCAAAACCTGGTGTGGCGTGCCGCAAAACTGAGGAAAACGGCCTTCTGCTGGAGCGCGTACGATCGAAACAGGGTCCTGTTAATCGAGAAGGGTCTGGCATACCGCAAAACGGAGGAAAGGGCCTTCTGCTTGACTGGCTATGATCGAAACGGGATCATGTTCATCGGGAGGGGTCTGGCATACCGCAAAACGGAGGAAATGGACTTGTGTTGGAGCACTACGATCGAAACGAGGGTCCTGTTCATCGGGGGGGTGTGGCATAGCAGAAAACGGGACTCAACGGGCTACTGTTCACCCACCGTCGACTTCCTCCATCCTCCACCTGCACAGTTCATCCATCGCGTCTTCCTCTGCCTCCACCGGCCACTGTTCAACCAGCCCTCCATGGGCTCATGTTCATCCAACCAGCCCTCCACCGGCTACTGTTCATCCAGCTCTCCACGGGGTCCTGTTCATCCAACCATCCCTCCACCGGCTACTATTCAACCAGCCCTCCACGGGGTCCTGTTCATCCACCGCCAACGCCTAAGCTGTGGCGGCCTCGTCTCGGGGTCTTGTTCGTCTAGTGGCAACCACAACGGCCTACTACCACAAGGTCCGGTTCATCCAACTCCCACTAGGAACTGTTCATCCAACCCCAACCATGTACGTCTCGACTCGTTCAACCAACACCACGTTCACTGTTCATCAAGAGGCAGTAGGTTTGATCGGCTTCAGAAAGCAGCAGCAGCGATCGATCGGGTTCAGTTAGCAGCGGTAGCGAAGGAGTCAGTCGGGTTCAGTTACCAGCGAAAGGATCGATCACTCGAGTTCAGTAACATAGCTACTGCAATCGCTCGGGTTCAGCTCCTCGCTCAGGTTCAATTAGAGCCCAATGCCTCACACATACACACAACGTGTACGAGAGAAACGCACAAACCTCCGTGCGTCGCTCCGCCCCTACTACCCACCGTAACTGGGAACTCCCCAAAATTTTCCTCACCCTCGCTTCTACCTTGATTTTTTCCATCATGGACGGCCCAAAGAATGGCATGCAACTGCATCTCCGACCCTCCCAAGACGAAAAGCCCATTTTCTATCATGATTTTTTCTCATATAAGTAGGAGCCCACCACATCTATGATGATACGAGTTTTTGTCACAATTATCGTCATAGAAGTGTCATAAGCATGACAGAAAAAAATTTGTTCAGGCCAAAATGTCATGGATGTGTCTTTTTTTTGTGCCGACACGTACCTCCACACTAGATATGCTAGGGCTTGGAGGAGTTGGATCCGACGATGAAGCATCATGTGGACCAGGTCCACCAGGATGACACCCTCGACAACAATGGCCTTGACTCACCATTGTAGCATCGCAACCTCCTCTTGGTTCCCTCAGTCGAGGTTCTAGGCCATTCACAAATGCATCCTCTTCAAAAGCACAACTAAGAAGCCTGGGATCCCTTCCTGGTTCCGTGATGGCACGTCGGCCATATAAAAGCATTCCTCCTACCATGGTTTCATCGTCTCAATGAACCTGTCCTTCGGCAGTCGACGTTGTTCAGCTTGCTGATCATACCCCCCCCCCCAATTCTATAATGTTAGGGCCATTGCTATGCGGCTTGACGCGGAACAGATTTAACTAGAGCCCGAAGTGCGGCTCGATGCGGACAAAGGATTCGCATAAAGTGATGAAGTTCGCTATATGGAGAATGTAGTTGGGGACCATATTGTGGAATTTTAGCCCGTAGAAAAACAACAGACCCCGGAGGAAGGGGTGAATGGTAAATCCCAATCCTCAGATGAGGTGGGAGACAAGCACAACTCGCTCGCCTTCTCGAGGATCTGGAATCGGGGGGGTCGAGCATATCACATTGCCAACGAGGGAGAGCGGAATTTGACCACTCCCTGAGGAGGGAGGCAGCCGCTTGCCCGTAGCTCCGAATGTTGCCCATTGTGATGACAGAGGGCATCCATAACCCTCTCTTGTTCTCAGCCTTCTCATCGAGGCAGCACCTTTCCCCATGTCGGCGATCTCTAAAGGATGGTGGGGGTGGAAAGCAAGATGACTCACATGTCTATGGTTGCCAGAGCTTGTGAGCTTGAGGCAATGGAGCAAGGAAGGTGGCATGGGGTAAATAACATTCATTTTTTCCACTTTATAGGCTAGTAAAATGCCAAGGTGCGGCACACCGCGCAGTTAATTCGCAAGTTCCCAATGCGACGTTTAGTATATGCTTGTGTAGATTAAGGGATTTTGGTTGATGAGGTCGCTGAAAATTAGGGGTACAATCCTTGTATCATTGGGACGTGCCAATAGTAGCGGCCTCGAGCCGCTATAAACTCGACATAATAACTATTGATGGGACCTCTTGATTCCGTGGTAAGTGCTGGCGGTTCAGTTTTGGGAGAAAGTTGCGACGACAAAACTCGACCGTCCCACTACTCCCACATGGCAAGCCATCACCGTTAAGCTAAAGGGACCTTCGGATCCAAGGGTGGCCTTGTTAAAAGAATGCCTCGATTATCTAAGAAGCATATATCATTGGGTCTACACATCGCATGAGTAAAAGAATATGGAGAAGGTGAACTTGAATGACTTAGAGAGACCTTGGAATCCGAGGAATCCTGGGGCAAATAACCAATTCAGAAGAACTAGCCTCCGAAGCCGAAGACCTGAAGCTGAAGCTGTTCCGAGGAGTATATGAGTAGCTTTGGCTTGAAGACGAGCTCAGGAGCTACTGACGGTGTCCTAGATTAAGGGGTGCTCGCCATGTCAGCCATTCATTCGTGGGTAGGGCCGAGGACTCACCTACAATCAAAGAATGGGCTATGTTTACCGTGATCCTTGGCGTAGAGATGGAATATTCCATAGACTTGGTGTACAATTCAAGGCATATTCTAATATTTGTCATGTTAATATCTAGATGCAGCCGACCATGTGTAACCATAGGTACCTCTCGGTCCCTATATAAGCCGAGGGGGTTTAGTCCATAGAGGCAAGATTTTTAGACTTGTTCATATGATCTCGAGGTAGGTCAATCTTTAATCGGTACCCCATCCACAATCAATACAATACAAGAAGGACATAGGGCTTTACCTCTTCAAGAGGGCTCGAACCTGAGGACCCAAATTTGGGTAAATATCATGTCTCTCCCTGTTAGCATCTAGCCGAGACCACCAGCTTGGGACCCCTACCCAATATCTGTCGGATTTAGCTCTGACACCCACCCACTTTCTCTCCGGTTTGCGAGAAAAACATGTCCGGACTGACCAACGTACTGATATAGGACTGCGTTGGATGGCAAACAAACAGCTAGACCACACAATCCGGACGGTTGCAGGCAGTTTGAGGGTCCGCGTTGGAGATGCCCTTAGCTATATGTAAGTTTTCTGATTCTTAATTTGCATTTTTAACAATGCCACTAATTCATTGTTTCTTAGATAATTTTAAACTATATATATTTGTCCATTTTTTGTCTTGTGTCTTACTAGGTATCGGGATATTCTTGTTCTGCTTCAGACCGAGCCCAAGTATCTGGTGGGCTTCTGTTTTGTGGTTGCAAAGGTTCAAGTTTCTATTTTATTTTAGTATATGTCTTTGTTCATTAATGCTTGTCATCTAATCTTTCTCTAATATTTTTGTGTGCGGGGGTGTTTTGATTAGTAATAGTGTACAATATTTGATTTTGTGGTTGACTTAAAATGAAAATTCTTTTATCTTGAAGTCGGGGCTACCAGTTACGAACAGGGAGGTGAAGGAAGACCACAAGTATGGTGAGGCGGAAAATCATAGACATAATTGATGATCGACGCCACGTCATGACGATAACGTCTATTGTATGTGTGCTTTTGCACAAGATTGTGTTATTTTGGTGCTTGATGGCATGCAATTATTGATGTACCAAAATCTTTAGACTATCTGATTTTAGATATTTTTTTTAGCACATTTGTTTATCTCTAGAGTAGGTTGTTCTTTATTTGTGTTGTTGAGCGAAAGCACACACCGAGCCGTTGTAGGTATGTATCTTCATGTATGGTAGAGTAGTTACTCGATTGTCAAAGCAGAAAAGTGACATGCCGAAATTCTATATTCAGTCACTTGACCTCTACCTCTACCCGTTCCCTTTTCCTCTAGAGGTTTTGGGGAAATAATCTCAAGTCGCCATGAAATTGGAGAAGATACCATACATGTGATCTCTATAGGAAATTTGGTTGGAAAATCACATTATTAGAGTTTGAAAAGAAACATTCATGTGGATAATGGATATAAATATCCGCACATAAATATTAGAAACATAAACAAGACTATTTACGACGGCCCTACAAAAAAGGACCATTTACGACCTGTCTAAAAATCATAAATATGAAAGAAACAATGTAGATTATCATATAGCATACGCGAGATGGCTCATGCTGGCATCATCTATTCTACTCATCGGTGAGTCCGAGGGCCCCTTCTCCCTCTGTAGTTTTGGCAATGGAACGGGTTGTGGACCCCAGAGCTTCAGTTCAGTGATGGTAGGGTTAAGAATAAATCTAGCATTTGTCTTCGCTGAGCGGTGGTGAGATCATGGTATTGCCATCGGCGTGGAATAAGGCCTCCACACCTCGCCCTCATTCCGGTGGTGCCTTCGTATCTTCGGGAGGCGTGTGAAAGGTGTGTCTTCATATATGGTTCTCCGCACTACTAGGAAAAGGCCTACTAATGGCGCACCTGTTTTGGCCATTAATGGCGCATTAGTGGTGCGCCATTAGTGCCACGCCATTAGTATATTTTACTAATGGCGCACCTCTGGTGCACCATTAGTATCTGGTATACTAATGGCGCACCGCAGATGCGCCATTAGTATATACCACGGTGCGCCATTAGTATGCCTCCCAGTGGGGCATATATACCCAGGTGCTTTGGCATACTAGTGGCGCTCTACTGCCAGATGCGCCATTAGTAACTTTGGCATACTAATGGCGCACTGTGATGTGATGCGCCATTAGTATGAATATTAGGTTATTTATTTATTTTTTAATTTTCTATTTTTTGCATAGGTTAAAAAATGTATTATTGGACAGAATATAGACAGCACCAGCACACATCAACAACAGATTCATTGAATACAATAGAAGATTAGTCTCTGAATACAATTCATCATATTAGTCTCCGAATACAATTCATCATATTAGTCTCCGAATTGAAAAGACCGAACAAAGATAGAAAATTATATTACAAGTCTCAAGACCACGAGTAGCGAGTTTGTCTTCACATTACAAGTCGATATCGATCATCTAAACTACCATCACATAGAAGAGAGCTGCGGTCATCACGATGAGCATCATCACGATGAAACTCGTCTTCATCCGGTTCCTCCAACGCTCCCTCCCCTCTCCCGCTAGATAGCCGGCATATCTAGATTCCGGCTCGGCCCTAGTGGTGTACCCTTTATAACTGTTACCGCTGAATCGGTGAACTTGTCTCCGGCACTCCTCCCAGTCGTCGTAGACTCCGGGAACCTTACCCTTGTACACGACATACGACGGCATCGCTATGCACTAGCCAAACAAAACGTTAGTACCAATTCACAAACAATACATAAGCAATATATAAGTATGCAACAGAACGACCGGAAAAGAAAAGCAAGACATTAATAGCATCGATTACATCTAAGTTGAACGACAGTCGAAACCAAAGAGACATACTACAAGTTCATTAAAGTTTAATTACAACATGAGCCAATCGATGTTTCAGAACTAGACACAGCATCACTACTTTCGACTCGACTCAAGGGACCGGAGCGTGGATGAAGCCGCCGTCTATCGTGGGAGTCATGAAATCGCGGGCATTGTCAGCCTGCATTTGTAGCATTGTGTCGATGTCACTGTTGGACGGTTGATTTCTGAGGTAGAACTGCCCCGAGGTACGAAGGACATCTTGATGGATGATTTCCGCAAACTCCGACTGGATGCGAAAGAATTCTTGTCTGATGTCTGCGTCCTGGATTGCCGACACGCTCGCGGCCCAATATTTGAGTTTACTCGGTAGCAGAAGTTGATGATGGTCCCGTACGATCGCCCGCATGTGATGGATGGCGTAGTAGGAACCCTTCTGACCGCTAGGCGGCTGATTGACGTAGCAGAACGTCGTATTGTGGGAGAACACGTGCTTGCCGTACTTACGAATAGGCCTGGTGAAGGTGCCTCCAGATTTGGCGTAGCCGGGGAGAACATCATCAAGAACCTTCTTGACATTTGTGTAGTCTACGTTCGACTGACGGTCCGAGTCGAAATACGTGGTCATGGAATATTTGGGGCTAAGGAGGATGAGCGTGCAATGTGTGCCACTGCAGAAAACACGGAATGTTAAAAGAAAAACGATCGAAATCTAAGAATTCATATGTTACGGGCGGTTGAGGGGAGGAGTTACTCGGGAAAGTAAGGCACGAGGAAGTTATCCTTATCTCGGTTTGCCAGAATGACGCCTTCGAGGTAAGAACTCGCGACTTGCCGGTCCCCAGCGCTGCCCAAGATCTTGGCACGCATGTAGAAGGGAACTCCAAAGAAAGAACACTGTCATGCAGACTCCGCATAGCACCGGTTGCAGCATCAAGCATATTTCTCGGTAGGATCGGCCAACCCGCCACATGCACCCTCCTCATTACATCCTCAGGTGAAGGTGGCCCGTCCTGAGCATGGATCGTACTCGGTGCCGGCTGGCTCGCACCCTTGTTAGTCTTTCTTTTGCGTGCCTTCTTCTTCTCTTGTAATGGGACCGAGTTCTGCTCACAGACTGCCTTCTTGAGTGTGTTGGGGCTGATAATATTTTGCACCTCGCCTATCTGAGGCTCGGTAGAGTCGGCAGCTAGAGGCGTCTCCTGAGAACTGAACGGCAGACGACGCCTGTTGCAACTTGGTTTCTCCGTGGTACCAGCTAGATCGCGCACGTCTTTTGTAGGGTTGGGTTCTTGAGAAGGAGGCCCCATGCAGTCGCCACCATACCCATGATCGGCAAAGTACTGATCGACGTTGGCAAATCTATCGTCGTCGTTGTCGTCGTCGTCATTCGGATCCTGTGCCATATGCATGTTTGGATCCAGTGGCATAGGGATGTCCGGCACCGTTGCGGCGGTCTTGCCATGGGGCCGACTTGGCACCGGCACGACTGGCGGAGTTGTCTTTGGGGTGGTGTCCCCCGCCCCCAAACGAATCTGGCTCTTCGGGCAAAGCAGGGGCCAGCTCAGGCAGGCGATGAGGGTCATCACGTCATCTACATCGGCCCCGACGGGTCGAATCGGAGGTAACAACTCGTCGCAGCCTGGCAGCACCCGAACCAGTTGAACCCTATACAAGTTGGGTGGCATCCTAGTACCGTGGAACACGGGGTTGCCCAGTTGAACGATTTTGCCCTTGGCGACATCGACCAACAAGTTGTTCACGAAGTGCAGGAGAGTGCACGGAACGTCGGCGGCGCCCTGCGAAAACATGTAGGGCGTCAGGGATGCCCAGTCAAAGGCAAGAAGATGATGTCCTCGGCCGAGAGAGGCTTAATAAGTTATCGTGATGATGGTGTCTATCTCGGCTAATGTCCAGGCACCGCCAACGGCGGGCGTGCAGTTGACGGAGGGGCCGCTTGCTGTAGAGGTGCCGGCCGGCGTACACCCGGATGCATTAAGCATTCGTGCCGGCGTCGGAGACACCAATGGCGCCTCCGCCGGAGACACCAATGGCCCCGCCATCGCGTTCTGTGAGTTGCTAGCCGTGAAGCTGGGAATCGGGGGCGGCCCCTGTTGGCCTCCCGCAATCCACGCCTGCAACCCCTCGATCAAGGTAGGCACGATGGCGGTGATCGTCGCTCCCAGTTGTTGTTGCACTTGCTCTTGGACAATCTTCGGAATCTGCGCCACCTGTGCCTTGAGTTCTTGAACCTCGCGCGACTGGCTTTCCGAGCTGGTCTTTTTCTCCTTTCGCCCACCAGCGTTATAGTATGACGATCATTTTGTGGACAAGCCTTTGCTGGCCGCACGACCAGCTGACGACGGCTTACTGAGCTTATCCTTTTTCTTCATTACATTCAACGCCCTATTTAGAGTGGTGTCCCAAGGGTTGCTCTTAGTCGACCCCGCGCTACTGCTTTCAGTCGCCTGCAGAAGGAATGCGAACCATTTAGAAATTTGGCTTCATTAATTAGAATGCAACCATATGGAGCTAATTACGGGGGGGTGTATTCCTTACCAGAACAAGATCAAGCGCCCTGGTCTTCGGATCCGTGGTAAGCTCCTTTGTTTTCGGGTCCTTCTTGTACCGGGCCCTGACAAAGTTCCTGGTCTGCTTGTCACCGTATTTATCGAAGAGGGGCGGTAGGCCTTGCTCGGCACGGTCCGCCTCCTCCTTGTCCCATATAGGCTCCGCCACTCTGTAACCGCCGGGACCGAGTGTGTGTTCCCCTAAGTTCAGCTCCCGCATTTCTTTCCCCCACTGACTTGATTCGGAGGTTGCGGTGCTCAACCACTTGATCTCGAAGTCGTTGTAGTCATCTTCGGTGATCGAAGGATTTTTCTCCTTGATCTTCTCATAACTCTCACATTTCTCGATCATTCTCTTCACCGTGCTTCTCCCAGTAGACAGGGCCGTGCTCATCCTCGTGAGGGCAGTATTGTTCACTTTATTCCCTTTGAGGCTTGTGTTTTCAAATTCAGCGAGGAACTTGTATCGTTCGTGCAGCTTCGTGAAGAGGAGGTTGCGCAAATTCCCTCGGTCAGGATGCCTCAGGTTCTCGGTGTTGATCGAGACGGTGCTCCGGAGAATGCACCCGAGCTGAAGCGAGTACCCCTTGACTATTCATTCGGGCGCCGTTGGATTCCCGTCGGAGTCCACTTCAGTAAATTCCTCCTTGACGGTGCGGAGCACGGTCGGGCGCCGGTCCTTCCGTTGCCTCTTTGGTTGGCTGCCATCTGTGTGTGCGCCGCCATCATCAGTGGTGGCATCCTCGACGGCACCATCAGTGGTGTCATCCCCGACGGCACCATCAGTGAGGTCATTCTCGGCGGCACCATCAGTGGTAGTGTCAGGATCGGTGGGGAAGGCGGCGTCCTCATACAAGTGAGGTTGTTCCTCCATCTCCTGGGACAGCTCCTAGAATGCCTTGTCGCCCGAACCCCCGGCCTCATCGTTGTTGGCCATGTTTCTCTCTAAATAGGAAAAAAATTTGGTCAAAAATTTGGTTATTGTCAAGGAACAAGATCATGGTCTCATAATTTAGGGTTTGTCGACACCGAGGCATCCTAAAAGCTAAGCTTTTATCATTGAGGGTTTTTCGACGCCGAGGCACCCTAAAAGCCTAAGCTTTCATTATTTAGGTTTTTATCGACACCGAGGCACCCTAAAAGCCAAGGTTTTATAATTTATGGTTTGTCGACACCGAGGCATCCTAAAAGCTAAGCTGGGAAGGAGAATTCTAAGTTGGGCCTAATTACTTGGCTCTATTGCCGCCTATGGTTTAATGGAGCAAGAGTAAAGGGGCAGTTCATCCTACTTAATTAACTACTAAGATACCCCGGCCCATGCATTAGTCACAAGTACCCCATATGTCCTATTTTTAGCAAAGTCGTGCTAAAATTCACGGAAAATTTCAGCATGACCTTTGCTGAAAATAGGACATATGGAGTACCCGTATTTGCCGGAACGGAAGTTAATCGACATTCCAGCAAACTCAAGGGCCTCTCGGGGTACCTACAAAATCATCACGACACGATGGTCGGAGACAAAACCCAGCAAAAATCTGGATGGAGTGCATCGGGCTTTCAACTCCACTTTAGACTATTCAAATGAAGATCACACTGAGCTCCAGCTGAGGGATCCATCAGCCATCATGCCAGCCAGCCAGCAAATTAAGCTGGCCTGGAGCAAATAAAAATACAATGCATACATACATACTAAAGCAGAAAGATAGATAGATAGATAAGCATGTTTAGTTTAGTTTACAAGAATGAGTGCATGCATGTCAAAAGTTGGCATCTACTACTTGCCTTTGCTTTTTCAGCCCATGTTCATGCAGGTCACTGTGAGTTACTACCATTTAATTACTCTACTAGTCATGCCAAATAAAATAGATACTCCTCATCATCATCATATAGTAAAAGCTAATTAACATACTGTAATTTATCACCCTATTGTCCCTAAAATAGCTATTTATCCAGAGATGGCTAATAACCAGCAGATATGTCACAGAGATACACCAAAAATATGTAACAATTTCCCTGGTTAAACTGGGATAGTCCTAGAACCTCCTGTGATCCAAAGAAGAAGAAAAGGCATATAGTACATCATCTAATGTCCTAGGATATTAATAGAGAAGAGGGCGGTGCACGTGGTATGTACTCTACTACTAATTTAGTGCTCAACGTTGACATCACAGTACCAACTGAAGCCGAAGTCTAACTGCACACTAACCTTTTGGTACAACAAAAACATGTATGCTATTTAATGTGATAAGATCAAGTACCATACCAGAATCTTATAAATTTCCCCCTAATTAAAAACAACAGGAGTGTATATCTCTCCCAGACTACTATTGTGGGGGCTGCTAGTGTTAGATAGATAGTGTCCACATAGCAATTCTTGGTGTGCCATTGGCGGGGGCCAGTTAGTCATAGGGCCCACTAGGCAGTAGGTTCTAACGACCTCTAACAACCAGAGGAGAGGAGAGTGTGGCTGCTGCTTTAATGCCACTGGAAGTGAAGTCCACTTTGCTGAGAGTGTGAAGCACTCCACTCAACCACCACTACCCTTGCTACTGACTTCATATCAGCTGAGCTCCTCCCTTTCTTAATTAGTTGGTGACTCTGTTGCTCTAGTTAACTTGAGCAGACGCACACCTGATTCTAAGTACAACACACACCACCACACTTAGTCTTCTTGTTCTTCTTATTTTTTCTTTTGCAGTCCTATCACATATCGTCGATCATACTCATAATTTGAGATAATAATTATCTGTAAAAACTAATTAATTAAATGAAACTATGTCAAGTTCTATAAATGTGTGACTAGGTCAATGGTAGTCCTAAAATAGCTATATACCTAGCGAAGATTGAATTAGCACAAAGGTCTAAATCCACTAATGTCCCTCCCTCAAATGGTTAATTAGTCAGAGATGGTAAAGCAATTAGTCGAAGAGATGGTAAAACAAAATCTGCACCTTGCCAAGTGCCAACTATGCATACTAAATCACTAATTCTCAACCCTTGCTGACATCCTACCAACCGCAAGCATGTTACAAACTTACAAACTCAACGACGCAAATTTCAGTCTAGTTTATTCCAGTTGAAGAAAAGCCAGCTATTTTACATTGAGAATATATGTAACTGTAATCTGCTTCGCTGTTTGTGATGTAAATTTCTGGTGTGTATCAAGAATGTATAGTAGCTAATAAGACTGAACTTGGCGCACCATTTCTTCAGAACAATTCAAGCCCATCATCCAAGTAGACACGCGGAAGGAGGGAAGGATGGAGACAGAGGAAATGTCTTACGCGGCTGAAACTTGACAGCAAGGAGGGAGATCTCCTCAAGAGGAGTGGTCTTCATTAATTTGCACTTGAATAGCATTCATAGGAGTGGTCTTCCTCTCCTCAAGAGGCGAAGTTCTAATTTTAAGCAATTCTACCTCATGGGCTAAATTGTCTACCTTCGAAGAGAGATTATCTAGTTTGGCTAGTTTTTCTTCTACACTCTTATTGAAGGCTTTTTGGGTAGTGATAAAGTCTTTAAGCATAATATCTAGTTTAGAAGTGGAGTTCTTGGTGTTAGGATAAGTATTGTTGTTCCCATAAGAATTAGAGGGGAACGGTCTAGGGTTGCTACCAAAATTACTCCGATAAGCATTGTTATTGAAATTGTTTCTAGAGATAAAGTTCACATCTACTTGATCTTGAGCAATCAAAGAATTTAAAGGAACATCACGAGGATCAATAGAAGATTGCTTGGAAAGTAGAGACATGATCAAGTCAACTTTTTCATTTAGGGAGGAAATCTCCTCGACAGAGTTTACCTTCCTACCTGTTGGAGCGCGTTCGGTGTGCCATTGGGAATAATTGGTCATCATCTCATCGAGAAGCCTCGTGGCAGCACCAAGTGTAGTTGACATAAAGGTTCCTCCCGCGGCCGAATCCAACAAGTTCCGCGAGGTAAAGTTCAAGCCTGCATAAAAAGTTTGGATAACATCCAAGTAGTCAAACCATGAGTAGGGCAGTTCTTGACAAGAGATTTCATGCGTTCCCAAGCTTGGGCAACGTGTTCATTATCCAATTGTTTAAAATTCATTATGTTACTCCTTAGTTGGATAATTTTAGCAGGGGGATAGTACTTCCCAATAAAGGCATCCTTGCACTTGTCCCAAGAATCTATGCTATTTCTAGGCAAGGATTGAAACCAAATTTTAGCTCCTCCTCTCAAGGAGAAAGGAAAAAGCTTAAGCTTAACAATATCACCATCTATTTCTCGGTACTTTTGCATATCACAGAGTTCAACAAAATTATTTAAGTGCAAAGCAGCATCATCTCCAGCACCGGAGAATTGATCTTTCCTAACTAGGTTCAGTAAAGCAGGTTTAATTTCATAAGAAGGTGTTGAAGTGGCAGGTGTAGTAATAGGCGTGCAGATAAAGTCATCGTTGTTATGACTAGTGAAGTCACACAACTTGGTGTTCTCAGTGGTTCCCAAAGCAGCAAGCAAGATAACTATTTTTGTGATTTTTGATAAAGGACACTAAAGCAAAAACTGAAAGGTAAACTAACAAGACTAAAAAGCAAAGGTCAAAGATAGCGTGCAACTCCCCTATCTTGAAGAGTGGAGTCCCCGGCAATGGTGCCAGAAACTTGCTTGATGGCTTCTCACCCCTCGTTGGTTACCCCAAGTGGAAGGTTTGAGATGTAGCGTAGCGGCAAATTTCCCTTGGCAAAGATACCAAGGATCGAATCCCGTGAGATTCCGAGGGTCGACAAGAAGGTGTCAATAGCGCCAGAAACTTTTTCTTGGCAGGACCTGCACACAGATACAAATAACTCTGCTCCCAACGAGTACAGAGAGGTTGTCAATCCCTCCGGCCTTGTCGTTTACAAAGGATCAAACGCAAGAGATAATAGTGATAGGTATAACTGCAACTAGGAAATAAGAACAGGAAGTAAATAGCGGGTGTGATCAGTAATGGTAATATGGACCAGGGTCCCATGATGTTCACTAGTGATGTCTCTCTCCCAAAAGACGATAAAACAGCTATGCGAGGTAAACAAATTACAGCTGGGCAATTGACAGGATTATGTGCGCAAACCAATGCTAACTATGTTGTACAGAAAGGTAGAGGCTCAAAAGCATGGGCGGTACGCCAAGGCAAGTAGACCGAAATCCATCTGCATCTACTACTAATCATCCACCTTGAGATATCTATCCAGAACATCTCGCTGGTATTAAGTTGCGAGTCCCACCCATAGTGTAAACTCAAAGCAACAGACAACTGCACTAAAAGAACTTTGCGAAAAGTAAACAATCCTTGCACCTGCAAGTACAAGCACCGTTGTTTTCCCCCTTGTGGCAACAACACATCCCCTAGACTCATGTTTCTGTCACTCAAGCTAGTCATCGAGGGGCATGAACCCACAATCAAGCATAACGTTCCCTCTTGGAGTTACTACCTACTACTCGGCCAAAGCAATAAATAGCAACGTAGAACATGCAAGAATTACTCAAGAACATAAATATAAAAGAGGTGAATCAAATATATTACTCACACACAATCTGAACATAATCTCATAATCCATCGGATCCCAGCAAACTCAACATAGCAACAGCAGAAAGATTACATATGTGCCTCGATCATGTAGGGCAACTCACGAGGTCTAATCCATGAAGAACAAAGAGGGGAGGAGAACATCACATAGCTACTGGTCATGGACCCATGGTCCAAGGGGGACTAGTCACAACTCATCCGAGAAGCGTCCATGGTGGTGGAGAAGCTCCCGGTGGTGATCCTCCCCTCCGGCAGGGTGCCGGGAAGAGTTCTCCTGGTGCTCCCGATCTTGGAAGCGCGGCGGCGGCGGAACAGAGATGAGATCGCGAAAAAGGGTTCCGTCCTCGAGGGTTTCGCGACGCGAGGTAAATATATGCCAAAGGGGGGCCAGAGGAGGAGGTGGGGCCCCAGGCGCCCCCCTGGCGCGGACAGGGGTGGGGCCGCGCCGGGTGGCCACCTGGGCCCCCCCAGGCTCCCCTCTGGCCCTGCCTTGGTTTTTCTGGAAGCTCCCGATGCGCTGATTTTTCCTATATTTTTCCCGGTTTTTTAGGGCACTTTTAATATGGGGGAAACCTGAAATAGAAAAACAGTAGAAAACAGGAACTGGCACTGTGGTGCACTGAGTTAATAGGTTAGTCCAAATATGATCAAAAGTGTATGGAAGTGCATAAATATCATAGCAATATCACACAAAAGAGGCATGGAGAAAGCAGAAATTATAGATACATTTTGGACGTATCAATGGGTAAAATTCAATAGAGAAATGAATATCTCTAGAAAATTCCCAGATGGATGTTAAATTATTAACAAAGGAGGGGGAGACAAGAACGTTGTTAAGTCTAAAAGGAGAGGGTTGAAGGGTGGTAGAGCCAGAGGCTGTGATTTGGACATTATGACCATTGCCAATAAGTACAATAGATGGATTCATATGCTTTAAGGAAGAACTAGACGAGGTGAGGATACCTGGATTGCCGGTGATGTGGGAGGAGGCACCACTGTCGAGGTACCATTCTGAAGAAGGGCTCGGCTAGAAGCCACCGTCGCTATACGCGGCGTTCAGCATGGTGACGTGATTCCATGACGGTGGCGGTGGCGGGTGAGGGTGTCCTGGATTTGGGGGTCCTCGAGTGCCCGGACCACTTGTTGTGGGCCAGACTGATGGGTCGCGAATATAAAGCAGAGGACCATCCCCCGTGTTTGGGTAGGACTCGTATGTATGTAGAAAGGCAAATTAGATGTCCAGGTGTAATGTTTCCTTCCTCCGCAAGTCAACTCTGTACAACCCTAGGCCCCCTCCGGTGTGTATATAAACCGGAGGGTTTAGTCCATGGAGGCTAACAGAACAATCATAGGTCAACATGGCAATAGGTACCCTCAACCCGCGAACCCGGCGGCTAAAAATCCTATTAGGGTAAGGGTATGGGAAATTAAAATAGCCATGGATTTCTATATGGGAGAAAATCATACCCAACGGGTAAGGCGGGTATGGGTAGGGGAAGACAATACCCATACCCGCGAACCCTCAAACCTGTATAATAATAAACCTATCAAGTAGGTCCCATGTGTCACTGACTTAGATAAAAAAACCTAAGCGTCTAACTTGTGTGTCAAACTTAAGTGGCTGAAATGACTTATGTGTGTGTTTTGAAATAGACGTGCTGAAATGTTGTGTACATATATTGAAATGTTATATAAATGTGATGAAATGTTTTATATATGTGCTGAAATTTTGTATAAATGTGCTTAAATGTTATATATGTGCCGAAATGTTGTATAGATGTGCTAAAATTTTGTATAAATGTGCTGAAATGTTATAAATGTGCTGAAATGGTGTATATATGTGCTAAAATATTGTATAAATGTGCTTAAATGTTGTATATGTGCTGAAATGTTGTATATATGTGCTAAAATTTTGTATAAATGTGCTGAAATGTTATATATGTGCTGAAATGGTATACATATGTGCTGAAATATTGTATAAATAAATGCTCAAGTATACACGCCTAGTTGGGCATTTTTACCCGCGAGTATTACCTGTACCTAGCCGGGTACGGGTATGGGACGGTTTGAAACCCGGGGTGCGGGTACGGGTACGTGTATGGGCGAATTCTTTTGAGACTGGTGTGGGTATGGGCACCTAATACCCATACCCAAACCCTGTGGGTGCCATGTTGAATCATAGGCTAGACAACTAGGGTTTAGCCATTACGATCTCGAGGTACATCAACTCTTGTAACCCCTATATCCATCAAGATCAACCAAGTAGGAAGTAGGGTATTACCTCCATTAAGAGGCCCCGAACCTGGGTAAGCATCGTGTCCTAGCATCCCTTGATACCATCGATCCTCGAACCCAAAGCTTGGGCCCGCCTACCCGAGATCTGCCGGTTTTGACACCGACAATGGTGCTTTCATTGAGAGCTCCGCTGTGTAGTCACGAGAAGCGATCTGTGGCTCATCTCGTCATTAAAGATGACATCACTTCTAGGAAGAGCCTGACCTTTGGTCAGGTCCTCTAGCTCGGCGGATTCACCATATGCGCACGCATGGCTCTTACGCCGACCGCGTCTCCCACGATCGTCGGGCATCACTCCTACATCGTCCTCGAACACTCCGGAAAGATGAATCCGGTGGATACCTCGTCCTTAAATGAGCTGCTAGATCGCATCGCCACCGTGGGACTCTCTGTGGCCAATGATCGGATCGGTCTTAAACCCGACCAGGGCGAATATAATTCCTCGCCGATCACTTATCTGGTGGCAGCCGTTGAGGAACGAGCCGAAAATAGTCCTCCTCTCGAATCGGAGACCAGTTGTGTCCGGGTCTCCGACCCCTTTGAGCGAGATACCCTTCCCTCGGGAGGGACTCCTTCCGTGCTGACGTTCGGACACAGAGCCCGGGGAGCGCTTAGATCCTCCCGGGTCCAAATTTACAACACCGGAGACTTTGCGAACTCTGGATGCTATATCGGGTCAGGATTCAAATTTTTCCACACCCACCCACCACAATTAGTACTCTCCAAGTAATTCTGGCCCTTCAGACATATATGACTTGATGTATGTGCGGTATCAACCTCAAGAAATGGTCAATCACTTCTAGGCCAGGTTCCTGCTTGTTAAAACAAGATTAAAGATTGCTGCGACGATGATGCAGTTCTGGTCTTTCATCGTAATTGCATGGACGAGGGAATTTTGAACGCCCTGAACCGCCATCGCATACATAGTTTCATAGAGTTGACACAATTCGTACGGAAGTACTGCACGATGGAAAGCACATGGAAGGCCCAACACACCTATTTAGAACAACCCATCTTCGGGCAATATGCCGCTAAAGCAAAACGGACATACCCTAACGGGGCTTCCAATCATAAGCCCGTCGGCAAGAAAATGAACCGTTCACGGGAAACAGGTCCGTTCTAGATGAACTCATAGGCAAACCCTGTCCAATACATGTGAGTTCCGACACGATCCCAACTCACAGCGTTCGAGCGTCTTGGGTACTTCGGCAGGTAGCTAAAAGTGGCAAGGCCATCCTCGCCACTGCACGTCCATAGAAACACCCTCCAGAAGAGGACGATTTTAATGTCCTCACGGTCTACGAGACCTTCTCTTCAAATAATCAGCGTAATAGGGCACTTTGCAAACTTGCCGAGGTCCACCAAATAACCGCAATAAGCCCATGGAACGACGCGACAATTACCTTCACCGCTTAAGATGAACCAAGGGTCTGATCGGTCCGAGCACTAGCCACTCTTGTGCTAAACCCAATAGTAGACAATTTTCGTCTTACCAAAGTGCTCATGGACGGTTGTAGTCGACTCAACCTCATCTACGAGGACACGCTCGACAAAATGCAGATCGATAAAACCCGCATTGAGCAAAGTAATATAACCTTTCGAGGAATTATACCCAGCCAGGAAGCCCGATGTTCGGGAAGCATTAAACTCAATGTAGTGTTCGGCACGCCTGAAAACTACAGGTCCGAAGAGCTGCTCTTTCATATTGTACCCTTTAACAGCGGATACCATGCCCTTCTAGGGCGAGACGCCTTCTCACGCTTTCAAGCCATACCGCATTATGGGTACATGAAGCTTAAAATGCCAGGGCCTAATGGAATAATCAGAGTCATAAGTGATCTGGACAGAGCACTCCATGTCGAAAATAAAACCGCATCCTTGGCTCTTGAGGCACTATCCGAAGCATTTGTGGCCGAAGAATTAACCACCCTACGATCCGCGGTGGACAAGGACGATGTGGTCCTCGATAAGAGGTCTAAATCCACCTCTTTCAAGCCAACAAATGAAATTGTTAAATTTCAGGTGCATCTGACAGACCCAAATAAAACAACATCTATCGGAGCATAGCTGGACCAGATGGTGCACACCGCTTTATGCCCATTCTTATGCGAAAACTAGGATATATTCGCTTGGCACCCTTCAGACATGTCTTGGATCCCGTGCAGATTTGCCGAACACAACCTCAACATCATCAAAGGGTTCAAACCGGTCAAACAATCACTGCGACAATTTTCCGAACCCAAAAGACAAGCCATGGGGGAGGAGCTAGACAAATTACTTGAAGCCGGGTTCATAAGAGAAATTAAACACCCGTATTGGCTAGCCAATTTGGTCATGGTGCCGAAGAAGGATAAATCTTGGCGCCTCTATGTCAATTTCAAAGACCTAAACAAAGCTTGTCCTAAGGATCCTTTTCCGTTGCACCGCATTGATCGGATTATTGATGCGACAGCAGGACATAACTCATTATGCTTCCTCGACGCTTACTTCGGATATCATCAGATAACAATGAAGGAATCCGGCCAGGCTAGAATGGCATTTATCACCCCGTACGGGCCTTTCTGTTTCAACACTATGCCTTTTGGGCTCAAAAACGCTAGTGCCACTTGTCAACGCATGATTCAAACATGCTTAGAGAAACAAATTGGCAAGACAGTGGAGGCATACGTGGACGACGTAGTCATCAAGACCAAACACGTCGAATCACTGGTGGACGATCTCCGCCTCACATTCAATAACCTCCGAACATATGACATATGGCTCAATTCGGAAAAATGCGTCTTTGGCATTCCAGCCGGAAAGCTACTAGGGTTCATTGTCTCCCATTGAGGAATTGAAGCAAACCTGGCTAAAATCCGAACCTTGTCACAATTGGCTACACCAACCGACCTAAAACAGGTTCAAAAGCTAGCAGGGTACGTAGCGGCCTTAAGCCGCGTTATCTCCAGATTAGGAGAAAAAGCACTACCACTTTATAGATTTCTCAGGTGCACGGACAACTTTGAATGGATGGAGGTGGCCACAACCGGATTGGATGAAATAAAGGCCCTATTAGCGGACAACCCAATCCTAGCCGCCCCAAGTTTTGGAGAGCCAATGTTGCTTTATGTCTTAGCAACTCACCAGGTTGTGAGTGTTGTGCTCGCCATTAACGAGAGGAAGAGGGACATAAATTCCCCGTCCAAAAACTAGTCTATTATGTATCGGAGGTTCTCACTCCGTGCAAGTCACAATACCCCAATTATCAAAAGATTACTTACTTGGTGTTTATGGCATCCCAGAAGATCCGACACTACTTTCAAGAGTGTTCGATCACAATGGCATCCTAAGTACCACTTACTAATATTATAAAGAGCAAGGATGCCACCTGCCGCATAGACAAATCAGCCATTGAGCTCTTACCGTTCGAAATAACATACAAGCCATCCCAAGCTATTAAATCTTAGGTGCTGGCCGACTTCGTTGCGGAGTAGACGGAAGCCAAACTCCCTGAAGAGTATAGTTCATACTCCAACTGGACCATCTATTTCGACGGTTCAAAGATGCTAGCCGGACTAGGGGCTGACCTCATCTTGACATCCCCCATAGGGTACATAGTCCACTACATATTACAAATCATGTACACATACTCAAACAACGCTGCCGAATAAGAGGCACTACTACATGGTCTCCGCATGGCCGTAATTATGTGCATACAACGCCTAGAGGTGCGCGGAGACTCAAACCTCGCAATATCTTAGGCAAAATGGAGAATTTGATGCGAAAGATACAAATATGGCGGCTTATAGAAACACCATATTAAAAATACCGGCTCGGTTTGAGGGGCTTGATACGTCTCCGTCGTATCTATAATTTTTGATTGTTCCATGCCAATATTATACAACTGTAGCGACCACGATCTGAATGGACCGAAGTCTCTGTGTTCTGTGTCACCCCTGGATCGGTATGCTGACACACACAGTACAAACAGGATTTATAATGGAGGTAAATCACATGTAGTAACGTAAATACTATTACCTCAATCGATCATAGCGGAAGCAACAAAGGCCGTGGATTCTCATCAACACCAACGACAAAGTTGAGTGTAGAAATCGTAACCCCTAACGTATCACTTACTCGTCGTAAGATAATCCTGCAACATAAAACGTTGTAGCCCGAAAACGGGTCAGCACATGGAATATGCTGGCAAGGTAACACAAGAGATTGCAACGAAAGTAAGGCTATACTATATGCAATATGGCTGGTGGAAAGCTCTATGTTTAAGTTTTTGCGTAAAGCCAATTTTTCCCTACTTCAAAGGAATGCATTTTAATTAACTATCATGGTAGTTGAAACATTGTTGAGAAGATAGACATCCTCTCAACCCCAATTAAAAGTAATCATTAAACCCAACAAAATTAATTAAAGTAACATGATGAGATTCACATGATAATCCAGGTACCAGATACTCAAGATGTCCATAACCGGGGACACGGCTAATCATGATCAGTTTGTACACTCTGCAGAGGTTTGTGCACTTTCCCCACAAGACTCGATCGCCTCCGTTTGGTTTCTCGCACTGCATGGTGTTTGAGAAACGGATGACCGAGACACAGTCTTTCCGAAGAGGTCCCCTTAACCAGATAGATAGGCCGGTACACCTACAAAACCCAACTACATCTGCTAGCCCATCATGGAAAGGTTTCCCACAACTTACTCAACTATGCCAGAGCCCATATTGGCATGTGGCTGCCCACGGAAGTTTCTAGTATGAAAAATCTCATGATCCCTTTGAGCCTGGGTGGCGGTCCAAAAGAAAAACAGGCAATCACTGGAATACCCAGATGCCTCAATCCACCCAGATGTGTATTAAAGTTGCCACCTTAAGTTGAACCATTAATTAACAACTCACATCTGTCATGGAGTTCACTCAAACCCAAAACACGTCTACGAGCATAGCATGTCCTAATAGCAAACGTAGAAGTAACTCCCAAAGGTTTGAATGAAATGCAGGTAATAGGTACTACCTCAAACTACTTCCCAATCCCACAAATTAATTGATCCTACTCATGCAATGTGTGAGGGTTGGACTAATGCAATGAAAACTGGGTATTGGAAAATATGATCAAAGTGTGAACTTGCCTGCAATGTTGATGAAGATGATTCGCACTCAAAAACTCTTGATAGATCTACTCGTCACACTCCGGTCAATCTATCGTAAGCAAGCAATGGTAACCACACATAAGCAATCACTCAGAAAGATCAGACAGAACGAATAAACACTTCGGAAAACTTTGAAAGCACATGAATGACTCTTAAAACATAAAACAATTTCTAACAGTACCAACATTATGTGCATTTGGCCTTATCAGAAAGTTTAGGCCAAGAGCTTCGATTTGCAAAAAGAATCAACTCAAACGGAGTCACGAAACTCAAGTTATGATCAAAATAAGTTTGAATGTAAAACTAGTTGAATTCAAATTTTAAAATTTTCAAAAACATGTTTGAGTTGTATTACTGGAAAGAGGGCTTTGTAACAAAGACGTGGGCATTGGTTTCGTTGGATTTGGACCAACGAACAAAAAGTTAGGGCCGTTTGAAGTTTAGGGGTTAATCTGTAAAAGAAAATTTCAGACGGGTCCCTGACCGAAATTAAAAGAAAAAGAAAAAAACTATCGAGCGAACGCTCACTATTTACGCCTAACTAAAGATCGTTCACTGCTTAACTAAACCTAAAAAAAAATTAAAACCGATCTAAAAAGAAAACCTAACTAATCAGAAAACCGATCTAGCAAAGATAAACCTAACTAAAGGAAAAAAAACCGGGGTGGGTTTATACCTATAAGGTTTTCCAACGATAACCGCCGGTTCGGCGAAGAAAAAACCGGCGAGGCGGCTCGGATCTCTCCGGCGGCGAGCTCCGGCGAGGCCTGGCTGCGGCGGCGCTGGGCGTGCGGCTGCGGGGCGAGGGGCGGGCGCGGCAGCGGCGAGGCAGCAGTGGCAGCTAGCGGACGGTGGCGGCGCTCTACTACGGCGGCGGCGCAAAGTGCGGCGGCGGCGGTTGCGACGCGGCGGCGGCCAAGTGCGGGCGGCGGCGGTGATGCGAGAGCGGGGAGAGAGAGGAGAGGAACGGGGCAGCGGCGGCAGCTCTTACAGGGGGAGGCGGACCAACTTGGAGGAGGGGGCACGGCTTCGGTGGCCGGGCGCGGCACGAACGCCGAGGCGGCGGCGGGGTTTGTCGTGCGGGAGGAGGACAGCGACGGGGCGACGGGGCGCTGGGCCGCAGCCTGGCAAAGCTGGGCCGGCCCAGGTTCGGAGGAAGCATCTTTTTTTTAAACATTTTTTTCTAATAGACAGAATAACGAATAAAAGCAAAATTACTAAAAATATCCTATAGGCATATAATATATCAAAATTTGCAGAAAAATAAGCCCTACAACATGAACATTTTTCTACTGTCAACTAAAATGTCAACAAAATCTAATAAATCAAAAGGTCCTACTATTGCAATTAAAAACCAATAAAAATCATTTTTAAAATACCAAAAAGAATTCAATTCATTTATCTCCAATTTTCTGCTGTAGGGAATCATGTTACCCTTTTTTCCATGTAATATATTTTGGAGAAAAATAATTTGAATAAAACCAAATAACTCAACATTTGAAATTGAGTTCCAGAAAATTTCATAAAACTTCCAACTCATATTTTCTATAATTTGAAGAAGTCATTTTATCTTCTCTCTAGAAAATCATTGAGTCGCATAAAGTTTCTGAATTGAAAAGATTTCGAGGATAAGTTTCAAAATCTTTTCAAAGCCCTTTATCATTTAAAATAAATGGAAGAAGTCATATTATCTTCACTCTAGGGTTTTGTGTTGAAAAGAATTTGAATTCCCTCGGAGATCAAACGAAAAGTGAAAGTTTTGGGAAAGTCATTTTATTCCCTCTCATTTAACTTTCAAAAGTTTCAAATTTCACTCAATTTCACTCAGCACATCAAACAGCAATCAAATCTATCTATTTATTATAACATTCCAAAATTTACAATTTTGGGATGTTACAAACCTACCACACTTAAAATGAATCTCGTCCTCGAGATTCGGAGAGGCTAGCAAGAAATAGGTTAGGGTTTGGGGGTCTCCTAACAAATCCACTGTTTGGTGTGGCCTGGTGTGCTACCATACTTAGGAACATGGATACGGTTCCATCAAGACTCAGTTTCTCCATCCATTGGGGTTGACGACGTCGGTCTTTTCTAATCTTCAAGGTAACTCCTTCCCTGGGGCTCTTTCAGTAGTGGCAAAATTTTTGTCCTCAATTCCTAGTATCCTTTCAACTTGATAAGGTTCTTTCGAGACAGGTTCTTAGCTGACAGGTCTGGCACCAATACTAAACAAATATCGATATCTCATGGTGGTCATCAACCAAATTAACAGGGTTCCTGCAGAAAACGGGTCTGGGCTTCATCCTCACCGTATATCCTACGGTTGGCAACAGCATGCCATGTACAAGGGAAAAATTTCTATACCATTCTAAGGTTTGAACAAGGTTTTGACATCGTCGTCTCTCTACTATAGGTAAGTCACTCAGATTTACCATCCCGTATAACAGAGGCGAATAATAAGAGTAAGTCACTATGGTGATAAATCCATCCCGCACCCAAATCATTACCTTGTATATGGTTTAGTGAATCTCGTATTCTAACACTCGGTCATCCTCACAAGCTTTGCAGAATTTTCTCTTGTCGACGAACTGAGTTCGAACATATCCATTTATTCTGCAAGCCAAACAAAACATCTAACATTTCTTCACAACCCTCGGGTTTAACGTAACCACCTATAAAATCGTCTGTTGACAAGGTCGTAACTTCTTCCAGGGGTTTTCCTTCAGCAAGAGTGTGCTTGCTTTCTTGACAGGTCCTGGGGCCTGTGGGTTATGGCTCATCTCATCACTAGCATCACTTGGTCTCATCATCGGGTTGCAACTGGTCATTCTTCCAACATCCAACTTGGTTTTCTTAAATCCATCCAAGTATACCTTACTTCTCTGTGGGTAAAACTACGATGTAATTACTCAGACTCATCCGTGGGCAATCCACTCCAAGTCTGACGTAACCAACCACTGGCTAGTGTATTCGGGAAACGGTGTTGGATTCTACCACACTTAAAATGAATAACACTAGTTTCTTCAAAATCTTCTTCCATGCATCATGTCTTCACTCATCACCTTTATTGTACCAACTTATGTTATCCAAAAATCAATACCACGACACCAACTATATTGATCCTCAATTCACTCCGATCTACTGCACTTCCATTGCATGCTTCCACTCAAATACTTAGCACAAAACTCCTTCTCCTTGGTACAATCTATAGCAAAATGCACTGCTTTACTACAACAGATACACATAACTATAGACAAGTCTCGTGGTTCCCTTATAATTATGTAGCCTCCTTTAGGTCCTCGGCTTGTGGGTCCACTTCAGAACTTGTATATCCTTAACTCATCCTTGGAGTCACTATTGCTCCACACTTCCAGCATTTCACCCTCTTAAAATCCAATTGTACTTCTTTTCTTCTCATCCTTGGGGTAAACTTCATATCAAACATAACTCCAACTTATTTGTGCAAATTGTACTCCTTGGAGCAACACTTTCCTTTCTATTGGTCCAGGGTTCACTCTAAAAGTATCGTCCTAAACAGAATGCACTGGTTCATCCATAATCCATATTCTCCTCATATCAAATCTTGTATTACTACTTGAACCAGTATTCACTACTCAAGTTACAAAGGTGCTTCGCTACAAATGTTGCCATCCACATAGTGGGGTATGGTCAAACATTCCTCCCATCTTTATTCCTTTGTCCTAGCTAAGGGTGCTTCAATCCCACCAGAATTGTGCAATGCGATTCTTAAAATCATCAATCTTTTGCTTCATCCTATTGGTTGTGTGCTTCATCTCCACCATCTCTGCAAGCATCATACTCAGGCATCCCTGGGTAAAACGAAGTCTTGCTTCGAGTATTTCTCCAATCTGATGTATGGCCTCCATAGCAGGCTCACGAACAGAGTTGAAGAATGTTGGTTGTGGTACTCGGGAGATGAAAAAGTATTGACCCGTAGTCTTGGGGCAAACTCCTTTCACACAGTGGAGGTGTACCTCCACGTACCATAGTTCAACTCCATTCTCCATGAAGGGATAACCCTTGTAAACTGCATCTCCTTCCAGTTGAATATGCTTCATCATGTCTTTCAGGATCTTTGGATAATCCTGATCGCTAGTCAGGGTCATGATGGTTTCCGGGCCTTTGAGAAAAGACTCGTAAAGGGTTGTCATTTGTAGGCATAAGATAAAAGGGGTTCTTAGGACAACATAGATATTTCCTTGTGGTTGTTTGTCCGAGAAAGGTTTGGGGTCAACTACTCCAAGGGTTCTAGGTTTTGGTCGGGGTGAGATAGCAAGAGAGGCACTAACATTCATCCAACAACTCATAGCATCTCCTTCTTGGATTCCAAATATATCAACTTCTATTGCTTCACGAACTATTACAATGTTATTTCCATAACTCAACTCAACATTGTAAAAGGGTGTATTCCATGTTTGAGCTACATGCTTCATTCTAATTTCCAGATCTCAACTACTCCGATCATCCTTCCTGCGGTCTGAAACTTCTCTTGGTAAAATGCTCTACTTCCTTGTAGTGTAAACTAATGTCTTAAGACAAAACTAGGGACTTCATGGCGACTATCCTGGTTCACTGGGTTCTCCGATTCCTGGTTGGGCAGTTGATAGCATAATGACCTAAATCCTTGCACTGGTAACATGTGATATCACTCATGTCCTTTTCCGCAGAAATTGGGTTCTTCTAGGGACACATGTTCTTCCTCTTACTTGATTTCTTCGTTCCTATCAATTCTTCTATCTTCTGTGGATCAAACTCCACTTCTCCTGTCAGGATACTCTTGACTTTCCCTCGTGCATTGCTGTGAAAGATGTCCTTTCTCTCCACATGAGTAGCAAGCACGGGAATAATATCTGTTTAGTCCTTCTCCATCAGGGTCATCAATATCTTCCTCCATCGCGGATTCCCTTAGGGTTTCCTCGAGAACTTCCTTCATTGCTTCTTTCCTCTGCTGGACAGTTCGTTGCACCATGGGGTAAATGTGACACTGAGCAGGGTAGTGGGTAGTCCCTTCACACAAGAAGCAAGTAATCTGCCTAGTTGGGCATTCTTCAGCTAGGTGGCTTCCTTCACAATTTGAGCATTCATCCTTGTGCTCCTCCTGGGTGTGTCCTATATCTCCACAAATCCTACAGGCACAAAGTTTCTTCTTCGGGTTGTCTCCACGCTCTCGGATGAGACGAGATCCTAACAGGGTCTTCTTGAATTCTTCCCAATTTTCTGCTCTATTACATCCTTGTATGGCTTGATGCATCTTCCACCATGTTGCAGCACATTTTGTAAAGTACTGAAGAACGTATTGAACTTCATACTTCCTTTCAACTAAATTCTTCCTGAAGTGGTCCTCCATGTTTTGTATCCATAGTTCTGCCTCCGGTTGGGTCATTGGTCCAGAGACTTCAAGCCTATCTTCAGTCATCCTCTATTGGGTCCAAAGGTTTTGGGATGAGATTCAGAAGAGATAGAGAGGGACACTCAATACAAACAATGATTTTGGAAAGACGGTTTTAGTTTGTGGCCGTCAGAAAACATCAAACAAATGACGGCTCACAACCGTCGTATCTAACGTAAGTACATAAAAGGGGGTTGGTCTTCTAATGGTCATCATCTCTTCAAAGTTGTCAACTCTTCAAACATTCGGAGTATCCATTGTTGTAGCTTCAACACTTCCAATGCATAGTGAAATACTCTTTACTCCGAAGTGGTCCAATGGTAAAGGGTATTGTCTAACTATTTAAGGTCAAAGGGAAGATTTGACAAAGCTTAGAAAAGAAGAGAGATAAGAATATTTTGAAAAGATAGTTTTAGAGAAATCCTTTCCTATGGTTTGGCCAGTTTCTAGGGTCACGTCCTACAGTCAACATGTTCTCTGATACCATTTTGTAGCGACCACGATCTGAATGGACCGAAGTCTCTGTGTTTTGTGTCATCCCTGGATCGGTATGCTGACACACACAGTACAAACAAGATTTATAACAGAGGTAAATCACATGTAGTAACGTAAATACTATTACCTCAATCGATCATAGGGGAAGCAACAAAGGTCGTGGATTCCCATCAACACCAACGGCAAAGTTGAGTGTAGAAATCGTAACCCCTAACGTATCACTTACTCGTCGTAAGATAATCCTGCAACATAAAACGTTGCAGCCCGAAAACGGGTCAGCACATGGAATATGCTGGCAAGGTAACACAAGAGATTGCAATGAAAGTAAGGCTATACTATATGCAATATGGCTGGTGGAAAGCTCTATGGTTAAGTTTTTGCGTAAAGCCAATTTTTCCCTACTTCAAAGGAATGCATTTTAATTAACTATCATGGTAGTTGAAACATTGTTGAGAAGATAGACATCCTCTCAACCCCAATTAAAAGTAATCATTAAACCCAACAAAATTAATTAAAGTAACATGATGAGATTCACATGATAATCCAAGTACCAGATACTCAAGATGTCCATATCCGGGGACACGGCTAGTCATGATCAGTTTGTACACTCTGCAGAGGTTTGTGCACTTTCCACACAAGACTCGATCGCCTCCGTTTGGTTTCTCGCACTGCATGGTGTTTGAGAAATGGATGACCGAGACACAGTCCTTCCGAAGAGGTCCCCTTAACCAGATAGATAGGCCGGTACACCTACAAAACCCAACTACATCTGCTAGCCCATCATGGAAAGGTTTCCCACAACTTACTCAATTATGCCAGAGCACATATTTGCATGTGGCTGCACACGGAAGTTTCTAGTATGAAAAATCTCATGATCCCTTTGAGCCTGGGTGGCGGTCCAAAAGAAAAGCAGGCAATCACTGGAATACCCAGATGTGTATTAAAGTTGCCACCTTAAGTTGAACCATTAATTAAGAACTCACATCTGTCATGGATTTCACTCAAACCCAAACCACGTCTACGAGCATAGCATGTCCTAACAGCAAACGTAGAAGTAACTCCCAAAGGTTTGAATGAAATGCAGGTAATAGGTACTACCTCAAACTACTTCCCAATCCCACAAATTAATTAATCCTACTCATGCAATGTGTGAGGGTTGGGCTAATGCAATGAAAACTGGGTATTGGAAAATATGATCAAACTGTGAACTTGCCTGCAATGTTGATGAAGATGATTCGCACTCAAAAACTCTTGATAGATCTACTTGTCACACTCCGGTTAATCTATCGTAAGCAAGCAATGGTAACCACACATAAGCAATCACTCAGAAAGATCGGACATAACGAATAAACACTTCAGAAAACTTCGAAAGCACACGAATGAATCTTAAAACATAAAAAAAATTCTAACAGTACCAAAATTATGAGCATTTGGCCTTATCAGAAAGTTTAGGTCAAGAGCATCGATTTGCAAAAAAGAATCAACCTAAACGGAGTCACGAAACTCAAGTTATGATCAAAACAAGTTTGAATCTAAAACTAGTTGAATTCAAATTTTAAAATTTTCAAAAACATGTTTGAGTTGTATTACTGGAAAGAGGGCTTCGTAACGAAGACGTGGGCATTGGTTTCATTGGATTTGGACCAACGAGCAAAAAGTTAGGGCCGTTTGAAGTTTAGGGGTAATCTGTAAAAGAAAATTTCAGACGGGTCCCTGGCCGAAATTAAAAGAAAAAGAAAAAATTATCGAGCGAACGCTCACTATTTACGCCTAACTAAAGATTGTTCACTGCTTAACTAAACCTAAAAAAAATTTAAAACCGATATAAAAAGAAAACCTAACTAATCAGAAAACCGATCTAGGAGAGATAAACCAAACTAAAGGAAAAAAACTGGGGTGGGTTTATACCTATAAGGTTTTCCGACGATAACCGCCGGTTCAGCGAAGAAAAAACCGGCGTGACGGCTTGGATCTCGCCGTCGGCGAGCTCCGGCGAGGCCTGGCTGCGGCGGCGCTGGGCGTGCGGCTGCGGGGCGAGGGGCGGGCGCGGCAGCGGCGAGGCAGGCGAGGCAGCAGTGGCAGCTAGTGGACGGCGGCGGCGCTCTACAGCGGCGGCGGCGAAGTGCGGGCGGCGGCTGCGATGCGAGAGCGGGGAGAGAGAGGAGAGGAACGGGGCAGCGGCGACAGCTCTTATAAGCGGAGGCGAACCAACTTGGAGGAGGGGGCACGGCTTCGGTGGCCGGGCGCGGCACGAACGCTGAGGCGGCGGCGGGGTTCGTCATGCGGGAGGAGGACAGCGACGGGGCGACGGGGCGCTGGGCCGCGGCCTGGCAAAGCTGGGCCGGCCCAGGTTCGGAGGAAGCATCTTTTTTTTACAAAATTTTTTTTCTAACAGAAAGAAAAACGGATAAAAGCAAAATTACTAAAAATATCCTATAGGCATATAATATATCAAAATTGGCAGAAAAATAAGCCCTACAACATGAACATTTTTCTACTGTCAACTAAAATGTCCACAAAATCTAATAAATCAAAAGGTCCTACTGTTGCAATTAAAAACCAATAAAATCATTTTTAAAATACCAAAAAGAATTCAATTCATTTATCTCCAATTTTCTGCTGTAGGGAATCATGTTACCCTTTTTTCCATGTAATATATTTTGGAGAAAAATAATTTGAATAAAACCAAATAAGTCAACATTTGAAATTGAGTTCCAGAAAATTTCAGAAAACTTCCAACTCATATTTCCTATAATTTGAAGAAGTCATTTTATCTTCTCTCTGGAAGATCATTGAGTCGCATAAAGTTTCTGAATTGAAAAGATTTCGAGGATAAGTTTCAAAATCCTTTCAAAGCCCTTTATCATTTAAAATAAATGGAAGAAGTCATATTATCTTCACTCTAGGGTTTTGTGTTGAAAAGAATTTGAATTCCCTCGGAGATCAAAAGCAAAGTGAAAGTTTTGGGAAAGTCATTTTATTCCCTCTCATTTAACTTTCAAATGTTTCAAATTTCACTCAATTTCACTCAGCACATCAAACAGCAATCAAATCTATCTATTTATTATAACATTCCAAAATTTAGAATTTTGGGATGTTACAACAACTTTCATATACTTTTGGCAACTTTTTATACTATTTTTGGTACTAACATATTGATCCAGTGCCCAGTGCCAGTTCATGTTTGTTGCATGTTTTCTGTTTCGCAGAATATCCATATCAGATGAAGTCCAAATGGGGTAAAAACGAAGGCGGAACCAACATATTTGTTTTGGAATATATGTGAATTTTGGGAGGCGGAACCAACATGAGACAATGCCCGAGTGGCCCACGAGGGTGGGGGCGCGCCCTGGGCCCTCGTGGCCACTCTGTAGGGAGGTTGATGCCCTTCTTTCGCCGCCAGAAAGCTAATATCCGGATAAAAATCGTGTCCAAAATTCAGCCCAATCGGAGTTACGAATCTCCGGGAATATAAGAAACAGTAAAGGGCTAGAATCTGAGAACGCGGAAACAGAAAGAGACAGAGAGACAGATCCAATCTTGGAGGGGCTCTCGCCCCTCCCATGCCATGGAGACCATGGATCCGAGGGGAAACCCTTCTCCCATCTAGGGAGAAGGTCAAGGAAGAAGAAGAAGAAGGGGGGGGGGGCTCGCTCTCCCTCGCTTCCGGTGGCACCGGAGTGCCGCCGGGGCCATCATCGTCACCGCAATCTACACCAACAACTTCACCGCCGTCATCACCAACTCTCCCCCCCTCTATGCAGCGGTGTGACCCCCTCTTCTATCCGCTGTAATCTCTACTTAAACATGGTGTTTAATGCTATATATTATTTCCCAATGATGTATGGCTATCCTATGATGTTTGAGTAGATCCGTTTTGTCCTATGGGTTAATTGATGATCGTGATTTGTTTGAGTTGCATGTTTTCTTATTGGTGCTGTCCTATGGTGCTCTTCATGTCGCGCAAGCGTGAGGGATCCTCGCTGTAGGGTTTGCAATATGTTCATGATTTGCTTATGGGGGGTGGCGTGAGTAACAGAAGCACATACCCGAGTAAGTAGGTTGTTTGCGTATGGAAATAAAGAGGACTTGATACTTTAATGCTATGGTTGGGTTTTACCTTAATGACCTTTAGTAGTTGCGGATGCTTGCTAGAGTTCCAATCATAAGTGCATATGATCCAAGAAGAGAAAGTATGTTTGCTTATGCCTCTCCCTCAAATAAGATTGCAATAGTGATTACCAATCTAGTTAACGATTGCCTAGGGACAAATAACTTTCTCGTGACAAAAAGATCTCTACTAAAATTTATTTAGTTGCGTCTTTATCTTAAAAGCCCCTAGTTTATATTTGCGTGCTATTTATATTCTTGCAAACCTATCCCACAAAAACTACAAACTACTTCTAGTTTCATACTTGTTCTAGGTAAAGTAAACGTCAAGCGTGCGTAGAGTTGTATCGGTGGTCGATAGAACTTGAGGGAATATTTGTTCTGCCTTTAGCTCCTCGATGGGTTCGATACTCTTACTTATAGAAATAGGCTACAACTGATCCCCTACACTTGTGGGTTATCAAGACCTTTTTCAGGCGCTGCTGCCTGGGAGCAATAGCGTGGGGTGAATATTCTCGTGTGTGCTTGTTCGCTTTATCACTAAGTAGATTTTATTTGCTGTTCTAAGTTGGGCTGAAACCCCAACTAGGTTAGTTGAGGGAAAATATTTAGATGAGCATGCTTGTTATGTGCGACACCGCATATCTGAAAAAGGAAACTTTTACCGGATCAAATTCATCGTTTGTAATGCTATGCTTGGAATTTATGTGAAATTTATGATTTTAATAGTTGTTCTGAAGACCCTACGAAACACCTTCCCTACCAATGTGAGTTTAGTGATAATGGAATCGTATCTTCGTATGCCAAGGGTGTTTATAGTTACTATGATGTTCAACAAATTGAAGAATTTGTTGCTTTTAAGGATGCTTATGAAATTGCTTCTTTGATTGAAAAGTATGATGCTACTCTTTACAAATCTGATTTTTTTTCCATATTTAAATATTTTTATGATAATTGTGCTTCTAATGCTTATGTTAAACCATATATTGAGGACTACTCCGCTGTCCAAAAAGAGACTAATATTTTGCAGGAGTCTATGGAAGAAGAAATTAATGACATTGTGAGCTCATTGGATGAAAAAGATGACAAGGAGAGCGAAGAACAAAAGGAGGAAGAGCGGATTAGCTACCAGTGCCCACCTTCTAATGAGAGTAACTCTTCAACTCATACATTGTTTAATTTCCCTTCGTGCTTACCGAAGGACGAATGCTATGATGATTGCTATGATCCCTTGGATTCTTTTGAAATATCCCTTTTTGATAATGCTTGCTATGCTTGTGGCCCAGATGCCAATATGAATTATGCTTATGGAGATGAACTTTATATAGTTGCTTATGTTAAACATGATATTTTTTCTATTGTACCCACGGATGATAGTCCTATTATCTTTTTGAGTTCTCCAAACTACACTATACCGGAGAAGTTTGCATTTATTAAGGATTATATTGATGGGTTGACTTTTTCTGTTACACATGATGATTTTGATGAATATAATATGCATGTGCTTGCTGCTCCTACTTGCAATTATTATGAGAGAGGAACTACATCTCCGCCCCTCTATGTTTCCAGTACGATAAAATTGCAAGAAACTGTTTATACTATGCATTGGCCTTTACTATGTGTGCATGAATTGTTCTTTTATGACATGCCGATGCATAGGAAGAGAGTTAAACTTCGTTGTTGCATGATATATGTTACTTTGTTCCCACTACTAAATCACAAATCATTGTTAATTAAAATTGGCTTTGATATACCTTGGGATCCTGGTGGATCCATTACTTGAGCACTATATGCCTAGCTTAATGTCTTTAAAGAAAGCACTGCCAGGGAGACAACCCGGAAGTTTTAGAGAGTCATTTATTTCTGTTGAGTGCTTTTATAAAGTTTAAAACCAAAAAAAAGAGGGGAACTATATGCCTAGCTTAATGTCATTTTTTTTTCACTTATATTTGTTAGAGCATGGGCATATCTTTCGTTGAAAGAATTAAAGCTCTCTTGCTTCACTTATATCTATTTAGAGAGTTGACATGAATTGATCATTCACATGGTTAATCATAAAATCCTACATAAACATGTAGATCGCTGAATATGATATGTTTGATTCCTTGCAATAGTTTTGCGGTATAAAGATGGTGATATTAGAGTCATGCCAGTGGGTAGTTGTGGGTTGTGGAAATACTTGTGTTGAGGTTTGTGATTCCCGAAGCATGCACGTAAGGTGAACCGTTATGTGACGAAGTCGGAGCATGATTTATTTTTTGATTGTCATCCTCTGTGTGGAGGTCGGGATCGCGCGATGGTTAACTCCTACCAACCCTTCCCTTAGGAGCATGCGTGTAGTACTTTGTTTCGATGGCTAATAAATTTTTGCAAAAAGTATGTGAGTTCTTTATGACTAATGTTGAGTACATGGATTATACGCATTCTCACCCTTCCACCTTTGCTAGCCTCTCTTGTACGGCGCAACTTTCGCTGGTACCATACACCCACCATATACCTTCCTCAAAACAACCACCATACCTACCTATCATGGCATTTCCATAGACATTTCGAGATATATTGCCATGTAACTCCACAGTTCCGTTTATTATGACACGCACCATAATTTTCATATTACCTTGCATGATTGTAAGATAGCTAGCATGATGTTTCCATGGCTTGTCCGTTTTTTGATGTCATTGCTACGCTAGATCATTGCACATCCGGGTACACCGCCGAAGGCATTCACATAGAGTCATATTTTGTTCTAGATTCGAGTTGTAATCTTTGAGTTGTAAGTAAATAAAAGTGTGATGGTATTCATTATTAGAGCATTGTCCCATTTGAGGAAAAAAGAAAAAGAAAAAAAGAAATGCCAAATTGAGAGAAAAGAATATAGGGGGGCTAATAAAAAAAGCCCCCCAAAAAAATTGAGAGAAAAGAGAGAAGGGACAATGCTGCTATCCTTTTCCACACTTGTGCTTCTTAGTAGCACCATGATCTTCATGATAGAGAGTCTCTTGTTTTGTCACTTTCATATACTAGTGGGAATTTTCATTATAGAACTTGGCTTGTATATTCCAACGATGGGCTTCCTCAAATGCCCTAGGTCTTCATTAGCAAGCAAGTTGGATGCACACCCACTTAGTTTATTTTGATGAGATTTCATACACTTATAGCTCTAGTGCATCTGTTGCATGGCAATCCCTACTCACTCGCATTGATATCGATTGATGGACATCTCCATAGTCCACTGATTTCATAGTTGATGTGAGACTTTCTCCCTTCTTTTGTCTATTGATACGTCTCCAACGTATCTATAAATTTTTATTGTTCCATGCTATTATTTATGAGGTCTTGGGTGTTTAATGGGCTTTATCTTACCCTTTTATATCATTTTTGGGACTAATCTACTAACCCAAAGGCCCAGTCCAGATTGCTGTTTTTTGACTGTTTCAGTGTTTTGCAGAAAAATAATATCAAACGGAGTCCAAACGGAATGAAACCTTCACGAGAGATATTTTTGGAGAAAATCACGCACAGGGAGCTTGAGAACCACGTCAGGGGATGGAGGAGCTGCCCACGAGGGTGGGGGGCGCGCCCCCTGCCTCGAGGGCCCCCGAGCGTCCCCCGGTGTCCTCCTTCTTCCTATATAATTCTACGTACCCCGAAACCTTCGACAACAGAGAGAAAACCCTAATTCCACCGATGTACCTTCTGTTCCCGTGAGATCCCATCTTGGAGCCTGTTCCGGAGCTCCACCGAAGGGGGATCCATCACGGAGTTCTTCTTCATCATCATCATCATCCTCACCATGAGTTGTGAGTAGTTTACCACAGACCTTCGGGTCCATAGCTAGTATCTAGATGCCTTCTTCTCTCTCTTTGGATCTCAATACAAAGTTCTCCTCTGTCTTTGAGGAGATCTATTCGATGTAATCACTTTTTGCGGTGTGTTTGTCGAGATCCGATGAGTTGTGAGTTTATGATCAAGGTTATCTATGAAAGATATTTGGTTCTTCTCTGAACTTTTTATGTGTGCTCGTAATATCCTTGCAAGTCTCTTCGAATTATTGTTTTTGTTTGGCCTACTAGATCTATAGTTCTTGCAATGGGAGAAGTGCTTGGCTTTGGGTTCAATCTTGCATTGTCCTTTCCTAGTGAGAGTAAGGGCAGCAAGGCACGTATTGTATTGTTTCCATCGAGGATAAAAAGATGGGGTTTATATCATATTGCTTGAGTTTATCCCTCTACATCATGTCATCTTGCTTAAGGCGTTACTCTGTTCTTAAGAACTCAATACACTAGATGCATGCTGGATAACGGTCGATGTTTGGAGTAATAGTAGTAGATGTAGGTCGGAGTCGGTCTACTTGTCTTGGACGTGATGCCTATATACAATGATCATGCCTAGATAGTCTCATAATTATTTGCTTTTCTATCAATTGCTCGATAGTAATTTGTTTACCCGCCGTAGAATATCGCTATCATGAGAGAAGCCACTAGAGAACACTATGGCCTCCGGGTCTATTCTCAACATATCAATCTACATCTACTTTACTTTTATCACTTTTATTTGCTGTTCTTATAAACCAAAAATACCAAAAATGTAAACTATCATCTCTATCAGATCTCACTTTCGTAAGTGACCGTAAAGGGATTAACAAACCCTTATCGCGTTGGCTGCGAAGTTCTTATTTGTTTGTGCAGTTGTGAGGGACTCGCGCGTGGTCTCCTACTGGATTGATACCTTGGTTCTCAAAAATTGAGGGAAATACTTACGCTACTATGCTGCATCTCCCTTTCCTCTTCGAGGGAATACAACGCAAGCTCGAGAAGTGGCAAGAAGAATTCCTGGCGCCGTTGTCGGGGAGGTTTACGCAAGAGTCATATACCAAGTACCTATCACAAACCCTTCTCCTTCGCATTACATTTATTTGCCTCTCGTTTTCCTCTCCCCCACTTCACCCTTGCTGTTTTATTTTCCCTTCTTCCGCCGTGTGTTTACCGTTCTCTTGCTTCTTGTTTGCTTATGTGTGTTGGATCGCTCTCTTGTCACTATGGCTCAGAACAATACCAAATTGTGTCACTTCTCCAATACCAACAATAATGATTTTATTAGCACTCCGATTGCTTCTATTAGCGATGTTGAATCTTGTGAGATCAATGCTGCTTTGTTGAATCTTGTCATGAAAGATCAATTCTCCGGCCTTCCTAGTGAAGATGCCGCTACCCATCTAAACAACTTTGTTGATTTGTGTGACATGCAAAAGAAAAGGGATACGGATAACGATATTGTTAAATTGAAGTTATTTCCGTTTTCACTTAGAGATCGTGCTAAAACTTGGTTTTCCTCTTTGCCTAGAAATAGTATTGATTCGTGGAATAAGTGCAAATATGCTTTTATCTCTAAGTATTTCCCTCCTGCTAAGATCATCTCTCTTAGAAACGATATTATGAATTTTAAGCAACTAGATCATGAGCTTGTTGCACAAGCTTGGGAGAGAATGAAATTGATGATACGTAATTGTCGTACACATGGTTTGAATCTATGGATGATTATTCAGAACTTTTATGCTGGCTTGAATTTTGTTTCTAGAAATATATTAGACTCGGCTGCGGGAGGCACTTTCATGGAAGCCACCTTAGGAGAAGCTACCAAACTCCTAGATAATATTATGGTTAATTTTTCTCAATGGCACACCGAAAGATCTACTAGTAAAAAAGTGCATGCTATTGAAGAAATTAGTGTTTTGAGTGGAAAGATGGATGAACTTAAGAAATTATTTGCTTCTAAGAGTGCTTCTTCTGATGCTAATGATATGCCTTTGTCCACTTTGATTGAAAATAGCAACGAATCTTTGGATGTGAATTTTGTTGGTAGGAATAATTTTGGTAACAATGTTTATAGAGGTAATTTTAATCCTAGGCCTTTTCCTAGTAATTCCTCTAACATTTATGGTAATTCCTACAACAACTCTTATGGAAAGATGCCTTTTGAATTTGAAACTAGTGTTAAGGATTTTATGATCTCGCAAAAGAATTTCAAAGCTATGCTTGAAGAGAAATTGCTTAAGGTTGATGAATTGGCTAGAAGTGTGGATAGAATTACTCTTGATGTTGATTCTTTGAAAATTAGATTGATCCCACCTAAGCATGATATCAATGATTCTCTCAAATCCATGAGAATTTCCATTGATGAATGCAAAGAAATAACCGCTAGGATGCATGCTAAAAGAGAAGATTATATTAAAGCGAGTTCTTCTAGTTATCATGAAAATAAAGATGAATATCTGAAAGTTATTGCTGTGTCTCCTATGAGATCCTTGTTTTCTAGTATAAATCTTGATGAAGATAGGATTGGAGATGATTCTGCTTTAAGGTGTCCCAATGATTCAGAGTTTTTAGATCTTGATGGTAAAATTGTTAAAAGTGGGAGTGAAGAAGTTAAAACTTTGCATAGTGATGAACCCACTACTTTGGATTTCAAGGGATTCAATTGTGACAATTGCTCTTTGATTGATTGTATTTCTTTGTTGCAATCCGTGCTAAATTCTCCGCATGCTTATAGTCAAAATAAAGCTTTCACCAAACACATAGTTGATGCTTTGATGCAATCTTATGAAGAAAAACTTGAGTTAGAAGTTTCTATCCCTAGAAAGCTTTATGATGAATAGGAACCTACTATTAAAATAAAAATAAAAGATCATGAATGCTATGCTTTGTGTGATTTGGCAAGTGTCTCCACTATCCCAAAAACTTTGTGTGATTTGCTAGGGTTCCATGAGCTTGATGATTGTTCTTTGAATTTGCATCTTGCAGATTCCACTATTAAGAAACCTATGGGAAGAATTAATGATGTTCTTATTGTTGCCAATAGGAATTATGTGCCCGTAGATTTCATTGTTCTTGATATAGATTGCAATCCTTCATGTCCTATTATTCTTGGTAGACCATTCCTTAGAACGATTGGTGCAATTTTTGCTATGAAGGAAGGAAATATTAGATTCCAATTTCCGTTAAGGAAAGGCATGGAACACTTTCCTAGAAACAAAATCAAATTACCATATGAATCTATCATGATATCCACTTATGGATTTCCTTCCAAAGAAGGCAATACCTAGATTTATCTTGTATCATGCCTAGCTAGGGGCGTAAAACGATAGCACTTGTTGGGAGGCAACCCAACTTTATATTTGTTGTTTTTGTTGCTGTTAGGGAATAAATATTGCATCTAGCCTCTGATTAGATGTGGTTTCATGTTTTGTTTAGTGTTTTTGCCAAGTAGAACCTTTGGGAAGACTTGTCTGAAGTTTATGTGATCTTGCTATGAAAAACAGAATCGTTAGCGCTCACTAAAGTGGTCGTCCGGTTTTACTGGAGCGTGTTATTTAGCTGATTATTTTTGCAGATGATTAGTAGACAAATTATGCAAATTCACCAATTTAGTTTGAATTTTTTGGAGTTCCAAAAGTAGGCGAAACCTGCAGATTACTACAGACTATTTTGTTTTTGACAGATTCTGTTTTTCGTGTGTTGTTTGCTTATTTCGATGCATCTATGAGTAGTATTGGAAGATATGAACCATAGAGAAGTTGGAATACAGTAGGTTTAACACCAATATAAACATAGAATGAATTCATTTCTGCACGTTTGAGTAGTGGTTTGCTTTCTTATGCTAACGGAGCTCACGAGAATTTTTGTCTTTGTTTTGTGTTGTGAAGTTTTCAAGTTTTGAGTATTGCTTTGATGGACTATGGAACAAGGAGTAGCAAAGGCCTAAGCTTGGGGATGCCCATGGCACCCCAAGTAAATTCAAGATAATCAAAATCCTAAGCTTGGGGATGCCCCGGGAAGGCATCCCCTCTTTCGTCTTCATCCATCGGTAACTATACTTGGAGCTATATTTTTATTCGCAACATGATATGTGTTTTGCTTGGAGCGTCTTCTATAATTTGAGTCTTTTCTTGTTAGTTTGTCACAATCATCCTTGCTAGACACACCTATTTGAGAGAGTTAAATATGGCCTAAAAATTGTTAGAACGCTCTATGTGCTTCACTTATATCTTTTGAGTTGAATAGTTTTGCTCTAGTGCTTCACTTATATCTTTTAGAGCACAGTGGTGTAATATTTTGTGGAAATTGTTGAACTCTCATGCTTAACTTAGGTCTATTTGATATTCTATTAAAACAGCATGGTTTTGTTTAGGATAAAGAAACTAGTCTTCACATGATAAACATCCAATGTCAATGTAGTAAAAAAAATTCACACTAAGTGCATTGAATATGATGAGATGTTGGATGCTTGATAATTGTTTTGAAATATGAGGATAGTGATATTAGAGTCATGCTAGTGGAGTTATTATGAAATTGACAAATACTTGTGTTAAGGTTAGTGATTCCCGTAGCATGCACATATGGTGAACCGTTATGTGACGAAGTTAGAGCATGAGGTATTTGTAGAGTGCCAACCTTTGTGTGGAGGTCGGGGGAGCGCGATGGTTAACTCCTACCAACCTCCCCCCTAGGAGCATGCGTTGATTGCTTCGTTTTGATGACTCGTAGATTTTTGCAATAAGTATATGAGTTCTTATGACTAATGTTGAGTCCATGGATTATACGCACTCTCACCCTTCCACCATTGCTTGTCTCTCTTGCACCGCGCAACTTTTGCGGGTGCCACAAACCCACTATATATCCTTCCTCAAAACAGCCACCATATTATTCCTCAAAAGAGCCACCATACCTACCTATCATGGCATTTCCATAGCCATTCCGAGATATATTGCCATGCAAATTTCCACTGTTCTGTCCATAGGACACGCATCATATTGTCATATTGACATTGCATGATCATGTAGTTGACATCGTATTTGTGGAAAAGACACCATGCATAATTTTTTATACATTTCACTCTTGGTTCATTGCACATACCGGTACACCGCCGGAGGCATTCATATAGAGTCATATTTTGTTGTTGTAGTATCGAGTTGTAACATCGAATTGTAATGAAAGTGTGATGATCATCATTATTAGAGCATTGTCCCATGGGAGGAAAGGCTAAATCTATAAAGCCCCTCCGCAAAAAAAAGAAAAAAAAAAGAAGAAAGGCCAAAAAAAAAAAGAAAGGCCCAAAAAAAGGGGGGAGGGAAAAGAAAAAAAGGGACAATTGCTACTATCCTTTTTCCACACTTGTGCTTCAAAGTAGCACCATGTTCTTCATTGTAGAGAGTCTCATGTTTAGTCACTTTCATATACTAGTGGGAATTTTCTTTATAGAACTTGGCTTGTATATTCCAACGATGGGCTTCCTCAAGTGCCCTAGGTCTTCGTGAGCAAGCAAGTTGGATGCACACCCGCTAGTTTCTTTTGTTGAGATTTCATTCATATTTAGCTCTAGTGCATCCGTTGCATGGCAATCCCTACTCACTCACATTGATATCTATTGATGGGCATCTCCATAGCCAGTTGATACGCCTAGTCGATGTGACACTATCTCCCTTCTTTTTGTCTTCTCCAAAACCACCTCTATTCCACCCATAGTGCTATGTCCATGGCTCACGCTCATGTATTTCGTGAAAGTTGAAAGGTTTGAAAAGATAGAGTATGTAAACAAGTGCTTGGCTGAACTCGGGGTTGTGCTTGATATGAATATTTTGTGTGATGAAGAGGGAGCATAGCCAGACTATATGATTTTGTAGGGATAACTTTCTTTAGCCATAGTATTTTGAGAAGACATGATTGCTTTGTTAGTATGCTTGAAGTATTATTGTTTCTTATGTCAATATAGACTTTTATCTTAAATCTTTCGGATCTGAACATTCATGCCACAATTAAGAGAATTACATTGAAAAACTATATAGGTTAGCATTCCACATCAAAAATTCTTTCTTTATCATTTACCTACTCGAGGACGAGCAGGAATTAAGCTTGGAAATGCTTGATACGTCTCCAACGTATCTATAATTTTTGATTGTTCCATGCTATTATTTATCAAGTCTTGGATGTTTAATGGGCTTTATCATACACTTTTATATCATTTTTGGGATTAACCTACTAACCAGAAGGCCCAGTCCAGATTGTTGTTTTTGCCTGTTTCAGGGTTTGCAGAAAAAGAATATCAAACGGAGTCCAAACGGAATGAAACCTTCGCGACAGATATTTTTTGAGAAAATCACGCACAGGGAGCTTGAGAACCACGTGAGGGGATCGAGGAGTTGCCCACGAGGGCGGGGGGCGCGCCCCCCTTCCCAGGGCGCGCCCCCCTGCCTCGTGGGGCCCCCGAGTGTCCCCCGGTGTCCTCCTTCTTCCTATACAAGTCTACGTACCCCGAAACCTTGGACAACAGGGAGAAAACCCTAATTCCACTGCCGTACCTTCTGTTTCCATGAGATCCCATCTTGGAGCCTGTTCCGGAGCTCCACCGGAGGGGGATCCATCACGGAGTTCTTCATCATCATCATCATCATCATCTCCCTCACCATGAGTTGTGAGTAGTTTACCACAGACCATCGGGTCCATAGCTAGTATCTAGATGGCTTCTTCTCTCTCTCTGGATCTCAATACAAAGTTCTCCTCGGTCTTCGAGGAGATCTATTCGATGTAATCTCTTTTTGCGGTGTGTTTGTCGAGATCCGATGAATTGTGAGTTTATGATCAAGGTTATCTATGTAAGATATTTGGTTCTTCTCTGAACTTTTTATGTGTGCTCATAATATCCTTGCAAGTCTCTTCGAATTATTGGTTTGGTTTGGCCTACTAGATCTATAGTTCTTGCAATGGAGAAGTGCTTGGCTTTGGGTTCAGTATTGCGGTGTCCTTTCCCAGTGATAGTAGGGGCAGCAAGGCACGTATTGTATTGTTGCCATCGAGGATAAAAAGATGGGGTTTATATCATATTGTTTGAGTTTATCCCTCAACATCATGTTATCTTTCTTAAGGCGTTACTCTGTTCTTATGAACTCAATACACTAGATGCATGCTGGATAGCGGTCGATGTGTGGAGTAATAGTAGTAGATGCAGGTACTATGTTCTTAGAAGGCTCGCCCTGCGTAGGCACTATGTTCTTAGAAGCTGCCCTCGATGCAGTGCAGAGTGCCGAGCACCTACTCTTTTGAGCACATGTCAGTGAAGTGGGTGAGGCGCAATGGGAAGGCTCCCTTTGTGAGGATGTCTTCTGGGTACTTATAGTGGAGGAAGGGAGAAGGCCGGGATAATCGGCTATAACCGCTACTTTCGAGCCATCCGGGCTCGCCTGATGAAAAACTCCATCAATAAGTCTTGTAAATATGTCCGGATCTTCTTCGAATCCAGGATCTTTGCTGTGAGCATGGTCCTCTGGTTGTGGGGCAAGGCAATAAATCCCTTCGACCACCTTCCTCCACGTCTGTTTTAAAACAGCCATAATAGTTCGATCAGCACATCTCAGTAAAGAGGTTGGGTAATGCTGATAATCGAAAAACTTACCCGGTCGATGGGGTTATACATGGAAAAACCTTCTCGACAATTTAAACGAGCAATGTTTCTTTATCCCCCTTATAAAGATCTACCAAAGTGGCGGCTAGGGAGGTTGAGGTATCCGGACCCTCGCGCTTATAGCGAGACGCGTCGTCCGTCCCGTTATAATGCCACATAGGGAACCCCTGTATTGAAGGGGTTGGATGCATCGCTTGACCACGATGGGCATGACTTCGATTATTGTGAGTTCGGAATGGGCTAGTACCCTGATTTTGTTAACTAATCTCTTGACTTCTTCGCTGTCCTCTTGCTTAAAGTTCCGAGGACGCCAATTGACGCGTTTCTTCATAGGAGCACTGGAGAACTCAAGGAGTTTGCGCTAAACTAGGTCCGAAAGGGGAACGTCTTTGATATAAAACCACTCCGAATTACACTCTTCGGGTTTCTTGTTGGGAGTGTCGGAACAAGTGCGCCATACTTCGGCATCTCCCACTTCGAATATAGAGCCCCCTTGGGAACGAGGGACAAGGTAAAATAACTTTCTCCATAGCTCAAAATGGGTCTCACAACCTAAGAATAGCTTGCAAAGAGCAATAAAGCCAGAAATGTGCGGAATAGAGCCCGGCGTGAGGTTGTTCAGTTGGAGCCCATAAAATTTCAACAGGCCTCAGAGGAAGGGATGGATTGGAAAGCCTAAGCCCCTTAGGAGAAACGGAACGAAGCACACCCTCTCTTCCTTGCTGGGGTTGGGAAAGTTTTCTACTAATGCCTCATTGTCGATTGAAGCTAACACAACCCGTACGGAGACTAGATCCGCGAGGGGGGGGGGGATATCCCTCCGTCTGAAGTCTATTCAGCTAGAGGTGGGATACTGAGCAGCTTCTCCAATCACCTGCTTGAGGGCCGTAGGGGCGCGAAGAAGAGCTGGGAGCGCTCGCCATGTTTGAAGGATTTTTGTGGTTTGCTCTAGAGGATCTATGCACGGTGTGGAAGGGATCCTTGCGTGGTCAAGGGTTTATTTGTAAAAAGTACATGGACTATTCGCATTTGCCTGATGCGTGGAAGTCGAGGCGCCGACATGAAGGAATCATCAAGACATGGGTATAATGGTCATAATCGGACTGTCATCATTCCGAAGAATAAAGATCTTGCCTTGCAAAGCCGAAGACATGAAGCTGGATACTACATCATCATTCAAGGCAAGTTCGGACGCTGCTGAGGGAGTCCTGGATTTGGGGGTCCTCGAGTGTCCGGACTACTTGTTGTAGGCCAGACTGATGGGCCGTGAAGATAAAGCAGATGACCATCCCCGTGTCCGGGTAGGACTCCTATGTATGTAGAAAGGCAAATTAGATGTCCAGGTGTAATGTTTCCTTCCTCCGCAAGTCAACTCTGTACAATCCTAGGCCCTCTCTGGTGTGTATATAAACCAGAGGGTTTAGTCCGTGGAGGCTAACAGAACAATCATAGGCTAGACATCTAGGGTTTAGCCATTATGATCTCGAGGTAGATCAACTCTTGTAACCCCTATATCCATCAAGATCAATCAAGCAGGAGGTAGGGTATTACCTCCATTAAGAGGGCCCGAACTTGGGTAAAAATCGCGTCCCAGCGTCCCTTGTTACCATGGATCCTCGAACTCACAGGCTGGCCCCTGTCGGGGGAAACTGTCCTCCCACGAGCACCTATGGGACCGGAGCCCCTTCTACGTTGCGGTGAGGGAGCGGAGGGAGCACGAAGAGCGGATCGAGGAGCACACGCGGGCAGTTTACCCAGGTTCGGGCCGCGCGGACGCGTAAAACCCTACTCCTGCTTGGATTGTATTGAGTTCTTGAGCTCGGGAGCTTGAAGAGCTAGCTACACCGAGCAAGAGAGCTGTCTAGGTTCCGAACCCTTTCTACGTTGTGCATGGGCCTCCTTTTATAGCTCAAGGGGTCACCGACAGGTGTCAACGTAGAGGAGGGTAAAAATGTAACTTTGGTGGTAGTTGTAACAGTGCGGAAATAGTGCGTGAACAGTGGATGAACAGTGATCTTCACCTAACCTTGACAGTGGGGGACAAGGGCATTAAATGCCCGTCACCGTCGACCCCAAAAGTGTCCGTCCATGCTCCTCCGTTCGCCACGGCGGTAGCCTCGTCACCGTGGCTTGCCACCGTGTCCCCCAGGCTACGCAGCCATCCGCCACGCGTCCCTGGAAGGGCCCCAGGGCGACGCGTGGGTCGATGAGCGGGAGCGCGGGCACACAGCATAGTTCTCCCCGGCAAGCACCTTGCCGGGGCCATGATCTTGCCGGGCCCGGAAGCTTGTCGCTCCCCGGGTCCCGCCGGGGCGCGCGATGCGCCACGACATGTCTTCTGAGATGTTGTTTTCTGGTCTTCCTGGCAAGCTCCTCTTGCCAGGGTCTTTTGTTAATGTGATAATCTTGAGCCTGGCACGACCTTCCCAGCAAGCTCCTCTTGCCGGGGTCTTGATCTTCTGCCTTGTATACTTTGTTCTTGAATGGCTTCATAGGGACCGAGAAGGTCTCCGGCGAGCACGTGGTAAACCCTGCCGTGGGAAGCTGCTACTGCCCGTGCACATGTTGGGGTACTAAGGTACCCCTATCTTAGTACACCGACAGGAGCCCCCGGGCCTGGGCCACACACGGTGCCGAGCGCTGTTGGGCCAGGCCCAAGACAGTGCACGGGCACGCGCGGCCCACGGCACGCCGAATCTCCTTCCGCATCCGCCGCATCCCTCCCTAACGGCACGCGTCGATTGCGGCGTCGTGGGAGAGATTGTGGCCTTGTTCTTTATTGGGAAATGCGGAACGTCCCCCACTCCCCCTTAAAAGCAGAGGAAGCAGGGGCAGTTCCCTCCTTCGTCTTCATTGCGTCTTAATGCTCCAGAAACCTCCGCTGCTCCTCACCTCCGCCCCTCCTCCGCCGTCTTCCGCATCTGCCGCGCCGTCGAGCTCCTCGCTTCTTCCCTCGCCGCCCCTGCCATGGCTCCGAAGAGCGACAAGGCCAAGAACGACAAGTCCAAGAAGGAGAAGTCCGAGCAGGCGGCAAAGCTGGCCGCCCTGCGGAAGAAGAGCGTGGTCTTCGCGCCGAGGCTTGGCGCGAGGGAGCTGCGGAATAAGTACTATCTGTTCTGGTCGGGGGAGACCAAAGCTCATCCCCGCACCAGAGCCTTCCCCGCCGTCGCCAAAGATCTGTTCCCCGGCGGGTACTTCTTCTTCGCTGCTTTCTTCCATTGTGGATTGTGCCCTCCGTTCTCGGAGTTCTTTTGCGATATCATGAACACATACAACCTCCACCTCCTAGACTTCACTCCCAACGCCATCCTTACGATGGCCGTTTTCGCACATCCGTGCGAAAACTATGTTGGGATTCATCCCAATGTCGCCCTTTTCTGCCACTTTTTCATGCCTAGAGTAGAATCGGGCGCTCCCCTCTCCGGCGGCATCTCCTGGATCTTCCGGCTAAACAAGAAGGATTCATACCTGAAGGGAGAGCTCCGCGGCAAGTGGGAGGAGTGGCGTGCAGATTGGTGCTGGATAGTGGAGGATAAGCCGGAGCCCTTCACCGCGCCGCGCACAACTGCCATAGTGCGCGGCAGAGACTGGAGCGAATTGGCCCCGGAGGACAGCAAGCTCAATATTGCCCTCATCAGGATAATTCGTCTCCGGGTAGCCAAACTGACCATCGGAGAGGTAGGGGAAGATTTCCTCCGCCGCCGCATTGCCCCTTTACAGGAGAGGAAAAGGCCAGCATGGGAATTTGGCAACGCGGCGGATATTATGAGGCTGCGCCCTGGGTTGAACTTCAATTTCACTGCCTTGGAGTTGAAGGGGATGGTCCGGGAGCTCTTCAAGCATGACCCGGCCCACCCGGAATGGTTTAGACCTCCCCGGGGAGTGGTGCCGCTATGCAACAGCACTGCCCGGGATTCCTTGCGCGCGATGATGCCCGCGTGCGACTCCCACGGCGTCGACCCCACCTGGATAGAGCCTCCGCCAGATGCAATACTGAGCATCTTCAACAACTTGGTCGAGACGCCCAAGAACACCGAGGAGAACAAGGGCCTCACCCGGGCCACTACGGCCCGGGATATAGCTTACATCGCTTCTAGGATGGAGGAGGCCGCCGCAGCTGCGGCGGCGGGTTATTTTGGATACTCTGTGGACGAGGCAGAGGCTGCGGACGCGTCGTGCCAAGCAGAGGAGGCGGAAATCCTCAGGCTGCTCAAGCTTCCGCCCGACGAGTTTGCCGGGGTTCCTTCCTTGAGGCTTTCCGGGATACCCGGGGTTGCCGGGGTGAGCGAGGCCACCGGAGGGAGCGAGGTCGACGGAGGGAGCGGGGCCGCCGGGCAAGGCGCTGGGTCCAGCGGGCCTGCCGGGGAGGAGGAGGAGGACGTCGAGGCCGATGAAGACACCGGTGGATCTCTGGGGCTTGACGACGATGCCTCCTCGTCCTCAGAGAACTCCCCGCCTCCGGCAAGTCCCACGCAACAACCAAGGAAACGCCTCCGCAAGGTGGCGACGGGGACGAGGCCACAGGCGCCTCGACAGCAGCCTGCGCGCCGGGCGACGCGCGCTACCAAGGCGAGCCAAGTCGTGAAGGAGGCGCCCCGCGCACCGGCGCCAAGCGGAGGAGGATCCTCCTGGAGTGGAACGGCTGCTACTTCCGCTCCTCGGCCCTCGGCGACAACGGAGGCTGGGTCTTCGCAGCCCACAGACCCGGAGACCGCCAAGCGCCCGTGGGAGCCTTCTCCTCCTGCTCCTCGCGCGGGAGCAGCTCAGGTGGAGTTCGACTTCTCCGCCCTCAGCTCCGACGACGAGGAAGAGGAGTAAGTACTTGCAGCTTGTAATTTCTTTGATTTCGTCTTGATTTTCCTTGTTGGTTCTGATCTTGTTTTTGCTTTGCTTTCAGGACCCTGACCCAGCGGATGGCGAAGAGGGCCAAGATCCCTGTGGTTGAGGTTGAAGACGACTCGCCCGTCGCGGCGACTGGGGACGCGCCAGCGGCGAACTTGTCGGATCAACCCGCTGCTCCGAGGAGCAGCCCCCAACGCAGCCCCCAGCGTAAGTATGGTCTTGAGTTTTCTGTTTGTCGGGCGCGCTTAAGGTTTTTGTTTGTACTAATATCTTGTTGCCTTGTTTGTCTTGTGCAGAAGTGGAGCCGCAGCTGCAGGAGCGCCCGGAGACTGCCCCCGACGAGCTACATGTTCCACCCTCCCCGCCAAGGTCAAGCTCCCCGGCGAGGGAGAGCGCTCCGCCTAGGACGGGCACCCCGCCAAGGGCGGGCACCCCGCCAAGGGCGAGCAGCCCGACAAGGGTGAGCACCCCGCCAAGGGAGGGCGCGGGCGGCCCTCCGCCAGCAGGGGCCACCACTCCGCCGCCAAGGGTGGATTCCCCGGCGAGGGAGCCTGTCGTCGAAGAAGTCCGCGAAGGTAAGTCTTGTAGCTTCTTCTTCTTGGACTTGTCTTTTTGGATATTTGCTTGATCTTTTCTTTTCTTTTTCTTCTGCTAGATCCTCCTGCCCCAGAGCGGATGGAGACGGAGGCCACCGTCGAGGAGGAGGTGCGCGGCGACGGCGGCGACGCCACTGCCACTGAGGGCATGGCTGGGGCCGACGAGCCCGCCGCTGAGGAGACCGCCCCGACCGCAGACACCGCGGCTGGAGAAGGGACCGGCGACGATACTGCTGGCCCGGAGGCAGCAGGAGCGTCAAGGGCTGCACCGGTCGCCGACCCCTCCGCCTCCGCTGAGCGGTCGGGCGTCTATCTTGAGGCCCCCAACGGGATCTTCATACAAGTCCCGTGGGCGTCCTCGTCGCGAGCCCCCGTGGAGGGAGAGACCTACGATGGAGAGGTCCTCGCCTCCGCGGGGTTAAAGGTCGTTGAAGCGCTTGGCGGGAGTGACGAGCCCGAAGAGGAGAAGCTCCTTCGCCAGCTCCTGGCCCTGTACCGGGCCAGGCAGGCGAAACTGGAGTCCCGAGAAGCTCTCACCGCCAAGGCTGGAGCTGATTTGGAGAAGCGCGCTGCGGAGCTCCGCGCCGCCAACCAGGCGGCCCTCCGCAACTTGCCGGAGGAGCGCGAAGGGCTTGCCGAGGAGCAACAAGCATTCCTCCTTGAGAAGGCTGAGGTCGAGGAGCAGCAGCGATTGGTTGGTGAAGAGTTGTCCCGGCGAAAAGGAGCGCTCAACCAGTGGAAGGTCGACCTCGACGCCCACGAGGACGACCTCACCGCCCGGGAGCAGGCCATTGGCGGAGCCCTGAAGTAGGCGAAGGCCGCAGCAGCCACTGCGGAGACCGCCAAGAAGGATCTTGAGGCCAAGGTGGAGCAGTTGGAGCGGTACCTGAAGGCGAGTGCGGACAGAATCACCGCGCTCAATGTGGAGCGGGAGAAAGATGCCCACACCAATTCTGACCTGCAGGTACGCCTCTCCAAGAAAGGCGACGAACTCACTTCCGCCAAAGACTCTATTGCTGACTTGGAATTGAAGGTCTCTACTTTGACTGATTCACTCGACGCTGCCCGGGATCGCGAGACGAAGCTGAAGGACGAGCTCCGCAAGGAACGAGGCCTGGTAGAGAGCGCCGCCGTCTCGGCGAACCAGTTCAGCCGGGCAGTGGAGCAGTGGACTGACGAGCTAGTCACCTCCGCTGCCAACATTGACAAGGAGATGATGGCGCTGAGGGCGGAGCACCTCGTGTATTCTCCCGACGAGGCCCTCCCCCACAGCGCCAAGTTAAGTCTCTTTTTCAGGGGAATCGCGTCGGCGCTTGCACGGCTGCGGGAGAAGCTCCCCGTGCAGCTGGCCGACGAGTCGCGTCGGCTCTGCGCGGGCACTCTAGAGCGCGTCTTGACGAAGATCGTCTACCGCAACCCCGGCATCAACCTCATCAACGTCCTCCGCTCCTTGCCGGATGACGCTGACCAGGAGGCGCTGAAAGTGCAGGTCGCCCACATCGTCGCCAAGGTGAACATGGTCACGAGGCGTGAAGGCGATCACGCAGATTAGGCTTCTTCCTTTCTGTTTCCTCTGCCGCTGCAAATTATGTTATGGACATGAATCAATTAGTTATTGCGGCAAGCTATCTTTGTAATATACAATCTTATTTTGATCGGCTAATGCAGTGTTATCTCCCTTGTTTTTGGTCCTCCACTTTGTATGCTTTTTACCCTACGCTTTTAGGGAACTTGCCGGCAAGGGGCCCTTGCCGCGAGCGCTGAGTGCTGGACTCTGAGCAGCCTGCTGGCAAAGGCCTTGTCGGCAAGCAACCTCGCCGCAGCTAGTCGCAACACACTTAGCTTGCTGAGCGAACTCGAAAACGAAGTAATGGCGCGACACTTGTCGCAACTCTCTTAAGTTGTTGAGCGTGCTCGAAAACAAAGTAAGGGTGCGGTTAGCCACGGGTAGGTTCCTCCGCGCACAGGTTTTCCATACAAAGTGTGGTTGTTCGTGGAAGACAACTAAAATTTAAAAATTTGAACTGCTCAAATTCTGGTAACTTAGCTTTCATAGTTCGTTCGTTCCCCGGCAAAGCTTCTCTTTCTTGAACAGCACTTGGTTCATCCTCCACCTCCTTCCCCCCGGCAAACTTGTGCGCGAGGAACATTCCTTCTGCTTAAGAGGGAAAGAAAAAGAAGAGGGAAAACAAGTATAGGGCCTCTCGGCCTGCTAATGCTTACCGGGTATGTGTGTTGCACAAGATGCCAAACAATGCATGCAAATAACAAAGAAAAGCATGGAAATGGCAAATAGTGCGAAACACAAAAGCTTTACTGATGCATGGGATCTGCGCCCGGCTTTGTACAAAGGTTTATATGCAACAGCGGCAAGACTTGTACAAAAGGTGGTTGCCGGAGCGGATCACGGCAACCGCGCCTTATGGGTGAAACTTTCGAAGATGCTCTATGTTCCAGGAGTTGCTCAGCGGTAAGCCTTCTTCGGTCTCAAGGCGGACAGCTCCGGGCCTTGTGACTTGTCTCACCCGATAAGGGCCTTCCCACTTCGGCGTCAACTTGTTGGAATTCTTGGCGGACTGAACACGCCGAAGAACAAGGTCGCCTTCCTCGAGACTCCTGGCCTTGACCTTGCGGCTATGGTAGCGACGCAAGGCTTGCTGGTATCGAGCAGCTCGTACAGCAGCCTGGAGACGTTCCTCCTCAAGGAGCAATGCATCATCTTGTCGCAGTTGCTCTTGCTCGAGCTCATCATAAGCGAGCACTCGAGGAGATCCGTATACGAGTTCCGTGGGGAGAACTGCCTCTGCTCCATAGACAAGAGCAAAGGGTGTCTGTCCGGTGGCTCGACTTGGTGTCGTTCTGATTGACCAAAGAGCCGCCGGCAACTCTTCTATCCAGTTTCTTCCGCACTTGCGCAGCCTGTCGAAGGTTCTTGTCTTGAGTCCGCGCAACACTTCAGCATTGGCCCTCTCCGCTTGACCATTGCTCCTCGGGTGAGCAATAGAAGCGTAACAGACCTTGGCGCCAAGGTCTTGGACGTACTGCATGAAGGTGCGACTTGTGAACTGTGTGCCGTTGTCGGTGATGATCCTGTTAGGGATTCCGAAACAGCAAACAATTGACCTGAAGAACCTGACTGCTGACTGTGCTGTCACCTTTCTCACTGGTTCCACTTCTGGCCACTTTGTGAACTTGTCGATTGCAACGTACAAGTACTCAAAGCCCCCGACTGCGCGGGGAAAGGGGCCGAGGATATCGAGCCCCCAGACCGAGAAGGGCCAGGACAAAGGGATCGTCTGGAGAGCTTGAGCTGGCTGGTGAATTTGCTTGGCATGGAACTGGCACGCTTCACACTTGGTTACTTGTGCAGTTGCATCTTGGAGGGCTTCTTGCCAAAAGAACCCTTGCCGGAACGCCTTCCCGGCCAGTGCCCTTGCGCCAATGTGGTGGCCACATATGCCTCCATGTATCTCTGCCAACAGCTTCTGTCCATCTTCTCTGGAAATGCACTTCAACCTGACACCATTGAGTCTTCTTCTGTACAGTTCATTGTCCACGAACTGGTACATACTTGACTGCCTGGTTATTTTCTCTATCTCTTCTGGGTCGTCGGGAAGTTTTCCAGATTGCAGAAAACGGACGATTTGCTATGCCCATGCCGGAGCTCGAGGCTCAACGGCAAGGACTAAAGGCATGAGGGCCACTGCGGGAACCTCAGCTTCTACGGCAAGAACCTCTGGTTCTGCCGGAGCTGATGGTCCCCCGGCAAGCCTGCCGGGGCAAGACTTGTCGGGAACGCTTGCTTCAACTATACAGACCCTTGGGTCAGCAGGAGCAAACTGTTCCTCAGCGTTTTGGTTGTTGATCTTGGGGACCTTGGCGGCGGTTTCTGGAAGATCCGCCGGCAAGTAGTGCCGGAGACCAACTTTCTCTTCTTGTTCTGCCCAACTGATGGTGTAACGGATGGTTGAGTTAACTTGAGCAGGAAGGTCCCTGGTTCCACAGGTAACTTCATTGCAGCACACTTTGAAAGGCCATCCGCAATATCATTCTGAGCTCTCGGGACGTGCTCCATTTGCAGACCTTCAAAGTGCTCTTCAAGCTTCCTCACTTCATCTACATAAGCTTCCATCAAAGGGCTCTGGTAACTCTTATTCACTTGCCGGACCACCAACTGTGAATCTCCCCGCACAATCAACTTCTTGATCCCAAGATCGGCCGCAATCCTGAGGCCGGCAAGCAAACCTTCATACTCAGCAGTATTGTTTGTCGCTTGTTCCTTGGGAAAGTGCATCTGGACAACATACTTGAGGTGCTCTCCGGTGGGCGCTATGAGTACCACGCCGGCATCGGCGCCTTGCACCGAGAAAGCACCATCAAAGTACATTACCCATTCGCTGGTCGCTTCTTGTACGGGGACACTTGTCTCTGGAACTTCTTCATCTGGTGTTGGGGTCCATTCTGCTATAAATTCTGCCAAAGCTCTGCTCTGTATGGTTGAAGTACTCTCAAACTTGAGACCAAAGCTTGACAGTTCCAGTGCCCACTCGACGATCCTGCCTGTTGCCTCTGGATTCTGCAATATCCTCTTCAACGGAAAGCGAGTGACCACCGTTATCTCATGTGCTTGGAAGTAATGGCGCAGCTTTCTCGAGGCCATGAGAAGACCGAAAAGCAACTTCTGCACCCCAGAGTATCTTGATTTAGCCCCCTGCAAGAGGGAACTTACAAAATACACCGGGCGCTGCACCATCCTTCTTCGCACTTCTCCTTGCTCCTGCGCAGAGTTGTCCTTGTCGGGGCCAGAGCTTGCCGGCGGAGCCCCCTGCTTGTCGCTGGATTCTCTTACCGGAGGTGTGGGCTCTTCCTCTGCCTCCCTTTCCGCTACTAACGCAGCACTAACCACTTGATTGGTTGCCGCTAAGTACAACAGCAACTTCTCTTGTGGTTTAGGTGCGACAAGTATTGGAGTGGAGGACAGGTATCCTTTCAAATCCTGCAGCGCTGCCTCCGCTTCCGGAGTCCATTTCATAGGACCTGCCTTTTTCAAGATTTTGAAGAAAGGCAGGGCGCGTTCTGCAGACTTTGAAATGAACCTGCTGAGGGCAGCCACACAACCAGCAAGTCTCCTTACGTCCTTGACGCGATTTGGGGCTTCGATCTGCTCGATGGCTTTTATCTTGTCGGGATTGGCTTCAATCCCCCTTTGGGACACAAAGAAACCGAGAAGCTTGCCGGAGGGGACTCCGAAGACGCACTTCTCGGGGTTCAACTTGAGCTGGATCTTGCGCAGATTTGCAAATGTTTCTTCCAAGTCTTGGATCAGGGTATCCTTGCTCTTGCTCTTGACCACGATATCATCCATGTAGGCTTCCACGTTTCTGTGTATCTGTGGCTCAAAAGCAGTGTGCACCACCCTTGCAAATGTTGAGCCCGCATTCTTCAATCCAAAGGGCATGCGTATGAAGCAATAGGTGCCACATGGAGTAATGAATGCAGTCTTCTCTTCATCTTCCTTGGCCATGAATATCTGGTGGTAGCCTGAGTATGCATCAAGGAAGGAAAGCAGCTCACATCCAGCGGTGGAGTCAACAATCTGGTCAATACGCGGCAAGGGAAATGGATCCTTGGGACATGCTTTATTCACATCAGTGAAGTCTATACACAGTCTCCACTTCCCGTTGGCCTTACGCATGACAACTGGATTTGCTAACCACGTGGGATGGATCACGCCTTTAACCAGGCCTGCTGCTTCTAGCTTCTTTATCTCTTCGGCGATGAATTCTTGGCGCTCCACGGCTTGCTTCCTGACCTTCTGCTTGACGGGCCGCGCATGAGGACAAACAGCAAGCTTGTGCTCAATTACCTTCCTGGGAACGCTGGGGATGTCAGATGGTTGCCACGCAAACACATCGACATTCGCCCGCAGGAAGGCAACGAGCGCACTTTCCTATTTGTTGTCGAGCGTAGCACTAATGGTGAAGGTACCACTAGTACCGTCCTCCTTGGCGGACACCTTCTTGGTTGCCGGTGGAGCGGCCATCCCCTTCTTGCACTTGCCGGTGGAGCTCGATGGAACGTCCTCGACGGCAGCGCAGCACTCCGAAGAGGTGCGTTTGCCGGAGTGGGCCCCAGAGCTCTTGCCAGACTTGGTCTTGGTCTTCCCCCCGGGAGCTTCAGCGGCAAGTGTGCTGCTTTCTGTTGCGGCTGCTGCGTACCGGTAGATCTTGTCGGCGCAGATAAGCACGTCCTTCTTGTCGCCAGGGACAGAGATGACGCTTATCGGCCCCGGCATCTTGAGTACGTTGTAGGCATATTGGGAAGCTGCCATGAACTTGGCGAGGGCAGGACGTCCAAGTATCCCATTGTATGGCAATGGGATATCGGCCACATCGAAGGTTATCCTCTCCGTCCTGAAGTTGAGCTCCCCGCCAAAGGTTACTAGCAGAGTAATCTTCCCCTTCGGCTTGCTCCTCCCCGGGTTTATTCCTTGGAACGACCCGGTTTCTTCGAGCTCGCCGTCTGGGATCTGGAGTTTCTTGATCACAGCCGAGGAGATCAAGTTCAGGCCGGCCCTTCCGTCAACCAACATTTTGGTGACCTTGAGGTTGCGGATGGTTGGTTAGACCAACATCGGCAAGCACCCGACCGCCGTTGTGCGGTCAGGGTGGTCCTCAAGATCAAAAATGATGGGCGTGCTGGACCACTTCAGCAGCGTGCGTGACTCGACGGGCGGCTCAGCTGCGTTTACTTCCCGCACCCACTGCTTGAGTTGGGGTGGGAAGTATGCAGAGAGGCGCCTCCGTCGACACACAGAACTTCTGTGGCACTCTGGAACTCCTGCTCGCTGTTATCTCCTTCCTCCATGTCGTCGTCGTCGTCTTCTTCCTCATCCTTGTCGCGGCCCCGGGGAGGTCGATCACCTTGCCGCTGCTTGGCTTTGCCGCGGCGTCCTCCCCGGCCATTGAATGGCCGCTTCTTGCTTGGCTCTCCTCCGCCACCTTGGGCCTTCTCCTTGTCGCGCCGCTCGTATTCAGCCTTCTGCTGCTCTACGAGGTACTCGACTCGCTTGCAATTCTACAGATCGTGGCCCTTGGTGCGGTGGATCTTGCAGTATTGCTTGTCGGAGCCGTCCTGCTTGTCGGCTGCCGCCACAGGGGCAGGCTCCTTGCCGGAGCCGCCAGCCTGTGCCTTCTTGGCGGGAGCCTCCTTGCCGGACTGCTCGACGACTAGCACCTCCTTGCTCTTCTTTCTTCTGTTGTTCCGCCGCCGGCTCTTCTTTGCCGGGGCGGCATCCTCGCTGTCGCTTCCTCCTGCGCCAGCATCCTCTCCGAGGAGTTTCCTCCCCTCTTCGGCGCGCGCACACTTGTCAGCCAGAGCGTAGAGCTCGCTGACATCCCGGATTTTGGTCATGGCCATCTCTTCCCGCATGCGGCGGTTACGCACGTTCTGGTGGAACGCGCTGATAACCGCGGCAGGGTGGACGTCGGGAATGTTGTGTTGCACGCGGCTGAATCTCTGGATATACTTGCGCAAGGATTCTCCTTCCTTCTGGGCCAAGATGTGGAGATCACTCTCCTGGCCGTGGGGTTTGTGGCCGCCAGTGAAGGTGCCAACAAATTGGTGGCACAGATCCGCCCACGAAGAAATGGAGCCTTTCGGCAAGTGCATAAGCCAAGAGCGGACGTTTGGCTTAAGCACCAGCGGGAAGTAGTTGGCTAGTATCTTCTCGTCGCGTCCCCCGGCAGCCTGCACAGCGATGGTGTAGATGCTGAGGAACTCCGAGGGGTGCGTCTTGCCGTCGTACTTCTCGGGTACGTCGGGCTTAAAGTTTTTCATGCTGGGCCACTGGACTCGCCGCAGGTCACGGGTGAACGCAGGGCAACCTGCCGCGTACGGCAAGTCGCCTGGTTCACCGGGCGCGTGCGTGTCGACAGCGGTCCCAGCGTGCTGATCTGATTGTCACCGGGCTTCTCGTCGGCGCTCGATGCGCGTCCGAGCGTCTTCTTGCCGCCGATCGTCGAGGACTTGGCGCTGGTCCCGACGAGCCCGCGGATCCGACGACGCCGTGGAGTCGTCGTCGACGTTAATCCGGCGGGGTGGCGTCTTCTGCTTCCGCGGCGGGGAGTGCACGGTGGTCGCACCCCTGGCGGTCTTGTCGCCGTCGGCCTTCGTCTGGTCGACTTGCCGTGGCCGCGATGTCGCCGGCTGCTGCGGCGTGTCGTTGTTGGCGAAGGCGATGAGGCTTTGGATCGTCGCCCTCCAGCCCTCGGCTTTATCTGCCGCTGGAGGGAAATCGAGGAGCAGTTGTGCTCTTGCTAGAGCTTCTGCTGGAGAGGAGGGGAGCGGTGGCGAGCGGTGCGAGGAGCGAGATATGCTCGGACTCCTAACAGGGTTAGAAGGAGCAGTTTCTCGCCCCGGCGACCGCGCCTTGCTCGTTCCAGGACGGTGGCCTTGAGCGTCCCGCGATCCTCCGGTTTGTCCTTGGCCCAGCAAGCGAATGGTACCTCCTGTACCACGGCGCTACTGGCCTGGCGTCTGCTGAGAGAGACGCGGTGCGTCGACGGACATCGAGGCTTTGGAATTTGCCCGGTCGTCCGTCTTGTCCTTGGACTTGGTGGCGCCATGAGTTTCCTCGCCGGCGACCACCCTTCCGCCGGCATCTCCTCCACCAACCGTTGGTTCTGGTGGTGGTGGGATCGATGCAGACGGGCCTGCGACCTCCGAAGCCTTCTTCTTCGGGGCCATGTTGTTGCAGCTGGTGAAGTTGATGAAGTTGGAGAGGTTGATGAAGAATGCGCCCGCGTGAGCGCCGGATCAGGTTCGCACAACCTCGACGCCCCCTACCTGGCGCGCCAAAGATGTCGGGGGAAACTGTCCTCCCACGAGCACCTATGGGACCGGAGCCCCTTCTACGTTGCGGTGAGGGAGCATAGGGAGCACGAAGAGCGGATCGAGGAGCACACGCGGGCAGTTTACCCAGGTTCGGGCTGCGCGGACGCGTAAAACCCTACTCCTGCTTGGATTGTATTGAGTTCTTGAGCTCGGGAGCTTGAAGAGCTAGCTACACCGAGCAAGAGAGCTGTCTAGGTTCCGAACCCTTTCTACGTTGTGCATGGGCCTCCTTTTATAGCTCAAGGGGTCACCGACAGGTGTCAACGTAGAGGAGGGTAAAAATGTAACTTTGGTGGTAGTTGTAACAGTGCGGAAATAGTGTGTGAACAGTGGATGAACAGTGATCTTCACCTAACCTTGACAGTGGGGGACAAGGGCATTAAATGCCCGTCACCGTCGACCCCAAAAGTGTCCGTCCATGCTCCTCCGTTCGCCACGGCGGTATCCTCGTCACCGTGGCTTGCCACCGTGTCCCCCAGGCTGCGCAGCCATCCGCCACGCGTCCCTGGAAGGGCCCCAGGGCGACGCGTGGGTCGATGAGCTGGAGCGCGGGCACACAGCATAGTTCTCCCCGGCAACCACCTTGCCGGGGCCATGATCTTGCCGGGCCCGGAAGCTTGTCGCTCCCCAGGTCCCGCCGGGGCGCGCGATGCGCCACGACATGTCTTCTGAGATGCTGTTTTCTGGTCTTCCTGGCAAGCTCCTCTTGCCAGGGTCTTGTGTTAATGTGATAATCTCGAGCCTGGCACGGCCTTCCCGGCAAGCTCCTCTTGCCGGGGTCTTGATCTTCTGCCTTGTATACTTTGTTCTTGAATGGCTTCATAGGGACCGAGAAGGTCTCCGGCGAGCACGTGGCAAACCCTGCCGCGGGAAGCTGCTACTGCCCGTGCACAAGTTGGGGTACTAAGGTACCCCTATCTTAGTACACCGACAGCCCCCCTACCCGAGATCTGCCGGTTTTGACACCGACAATGGGTAGTACATAGCCGACGGGTAGTATGGAGTAGGTGGGTGCGTAACCGGCTTCTGCTAGATCTAACAGGTGTCCGCGTGAGAGCCTGGCCGCACACCAGTGGCATTCGGCGGGACCTAGCCCAGCCGTGGAGAGGGGAGCACAATCCCATAAGGCACAAAGTTGCCGATGAAGGGAGACATGAGCGGTGCCGTGGGTTGGCCGCACCCGCAAGAGTCTCCATGATCACGACTGTGGCCGTGACCGCGTCCACAACCACGGGAACCATTGTTGTTGTTGCTATCCCCACAACCACGTCCCTGGGGATGATGATGCTGAGAGGGGCCGTCGGAGCTGTGGTCGAAACCAAGATCAGTGTACCAGTCCGCACGGTCGCCCTGACAGCCGGCATGGGCGGAGGTGGAGCCACTGGAGGGACCACCGATGAGTGCAAAGGCCGAGGCACTCTCGCTAGCAGCGCGTTGTGACAAGGTCTGCTTGGCGAGATTGACCCGCGAGAGGACATGATCGAAGGGTGGGGGCTGTGAAACGTCCCGAACGTATCTACTTTTCCAAACACTTTTGCTCTTGTTTTGGACTCCAGTTTGCATGATTTGAATGGAACTAACCCGGACTAACACTGTTTTCAGTTGAATTATCATGGTTTTTTTTGCAGAAATAAAAGTTCCTGGGCTGAAAATTTACGAAGAATATTCTCATAGTATATAAAAATACTGGCGAAAAGAATTACCAGAGGGGGGCCACCCAGGCGCCACGAGCCCAAGGGTGCATCCTCCGCCCAGGGCATCCTCCGACAACCCTAACTCCAACTCCATATATACCTATTCGGCGAGAAAAAGCCAGAGAGAAGGAATCATCACGTTTTCCGATACAGAGCGGACGCACCTTTTATTCTTCATCGGGAGGGCTGATCTGGAGTTCGTTCGGGGCTCCAGAGGATGGAATTCGTCGCCGTCATCATCATCAACCCTTCTCCATCAACAATTTCATGATGCTCACCATCGGGAGTGAGTAATTCCTGTCTAGGCTTGCTGGACGGCGATGGAGTTGGATGAGATTTTTCATGTAATCGAGTCAATTTGTTACCACTTGATCCCTAGTATCCACTATGTTCTGAGATTGATGTTGCTATGACTTTGCTATGCTTAATGTTTTCATGAATATTTTCACGATTTGAAATATGTGTTCTGAGATTGATACTTAATGTGCTCACCATCGGGAGTGAGTAATGTTTTCATGATTGTCATTAGGGACCGAGTGCCATGTTTTAGATCTTAACCCTTTATGTTTTCATGAATATAGTCGAGTTTTTGATCCTATCTTGCAAGTTATATGCACCTATTACGTGTTATGATCCTCATACCAAAAGTGACAATAGTTGGGATTCTTTTCGGTGATTACCGTAGTATGAGCAGTTCATGTATTCACTATGTGTTAATGCTTTGTTCCGGTTGTATAGTAAAAGGAGGCCTTAATATCTCTTAGATTCCTTATGGATACTGCTGCCACAGGAGGGTAGACAAAAGATGTCATGCAAGTTCTTATTATAAGCACATATGACTATATGTGGAATACATGCCTACATTATATTGATAATTTGGAGCTATTGTGTATCGCTCTAGGTTGTGATTGTTATATGATGAATGTCATCCAACACAAATATCCATCATTGATCCAATTCCTACGCTTTTTTACATTAATCTTTGCTAAGTTACTTTCGCTGTTGATGTGGTTACAATCACTACAAAAATTGCTACTCTCACTATTACCGTTGCTTTTGTTACTGTTACTAGTGCTATCAAACTATCATATTACTATGATACTGATCACCTTGCTGTAGATATTTAGTTGCGAATATTCTTCGGCTCTCCTTGTGTTGAATCAATGAATTTGGGTGAATACTCAACCCTCAAAAACGGTTGTGATCGCTTAAACTTGTGGGTTATCAAGACCTTTTTATGGCACCGTTGCCGAGGAGCATAGCTCTATTTATTGAGTCAACTGGTCATTATATCATTTGATCACTATGAAGAATCTGAAAGATGATAGAATCAAGATCGTAACCTCTAAGATGAGGAAGGAACGGAAATTTTAGCACACTATATAATTTTTCCTTACCAAATTCCTCTTACCAAAGGCGCTTCACTCCCCGGCAAGGGCGCCAAAAAAGAGTCTTGATGACCCACAAGTGTAGGGCATCTATCGTAGTCCTTTCGATAAGTAAGGGTGTCGAACCCAACAAGGAGGAGAAGGAAATGATAGACAGTTTTCAGTAAGGTATTCTCTGCAAGCACTAAAATTATCGATAACAGATAGTTTTGTGATAAGGTAATTGGTAACAAGTAACAAATGGTAAAGGTAAATAAGGTGTAGCAAGATGGACCAATCCTTTTTGTAGCAAAGGACAAGCCTGGACGAACTCTTATATAAAGGAAAGCGCTCCCGAGGACACATGGGAATTAACGTAAAGCTAGTTTTTGTCACGTTCATATGATTCGCGTTCGTTACTTTGATAATTTGGTATGTGGGTGCACCGGTGATTGGGTACTGCCCTTACTTGGACAAGCATCCCACTTATGATTAACCTCTATTGCAATCATCCGCAACTACAAAATAAGTATTAAGGTAAACCTAACCATAGCATGAAACATATGGATCCAAATCAGCCCCTTACGAAGCAACGCATAAACTAGGGTTTAAGCTTCTGTCACTCTAGCAACCCATCATCTACTTATTACTTCCCAATGCCTTCCTCTAGGCCCAAATAATGGTGAAGTTTCATCTAGTCGACATTCACATGACACCACTAGAGGAAACACAACATACATCTCATCAAATTATCGAACGAATACCAAATTCACATGACTACTTATAGCAAGACTTCTCCCATGTCCCGAGGAACGAAAGTAACTACTCACAAAGCATATCCAGGTTCATAATTAGAGGGGTATTAATACTCATAATGGATCTGAACATATGATCTTCCACTGGATAAACCAACTAGCATCAACTACAATAGGTAATCAACACTACTAGCAACCCACAGGTACCAATCTGAGGTTCTGATACAAAGATTGGATACAAGAGATGAACTAGGGTTTGAGAGGTGATGGTGCTCGTGAAGATGTTGATGGAGATAAACCTCCCCAAGATGGGAGAGTTGTTGGTGATGACGATGATGACGATTTCCCCCTCCCGAAGGGAAGTACCCCCGGCAGAACAGCTTCACCAGAGCCCTAGATTGGGTCTGCCAAGGTTCCACCTCGAGACGGCGGCGCTTCGTCCAAAAAGCCTCCTTATGATTTTTTCTAGGGGAAAATACCTCATATAGCAGAAGATGGGCATCGGGGGCCTTCCAGGTGGCCCACGAGGCAGGGGGCGCGCCCCCCACCCTCGTGGATGGTGGGTGGCCCCCCTCTTGTACTTCTTTCGCCAGATATTTTTTATATTTCCAAAACTGACTTACGTGGAGTTTTATTGCTTTTTGAGTTGTGAAGAATAGGTCTCAATTTTTGCTCCATTTCCAGCCCAGAATTCCAGCTGCCGGCATTCTCCCTCTTCATGTAAACCTTGTAAAATAAGAGAGAAAAGGTATTAGTATTGTGACATAACATGTAATAACAACCCATAATGCACTAAATATCAACATAAAAGCATGATGCAAAATGGACGTATCAACTCCCCCAAGCTTAGACCTCGCTTGTCCTCAAGCGGTAGCCGATATCAAAAACCACATGTTTAGATATAGAGGTGTCGATAAAATAGAATACGGACATGAAGGCATCATGATCATTCTTATAACAACAACAACAACACACACACACACACACACACACACACACA
>LR738714.1:177775215-177836844 GCA_902687465.1 Secale cereale | reverse complement strand
ACATATATATATATATATATATATATATATATATATATATATATATTTTCATATGATTTCTTATGCTAAAGTAACAATCCATTCACAATGTCAAGTATGAATCAGAAACTTGATTGAAAACTAACAAACTATGATCTCGGTCATTGAAGCAATTGGAATTTATCATAACATCGAAAATAGTCAATATAAGAGCTTTTCAGCAAGCCCACATACTCAAATATCATTTAGTCTTTCAGAATTGCTCACACTCACGTAACCTGTATGGATATGGAGTTTTAATCGGACACAGAGAAAGATAGGGGCTTACAGTGTTGCCTCCCAACCTTTTACCTCAAGGGTAATGTCAACAGTAATAAATCATGATAACTTACATCCAAGTGGGTACATATGTCAGGATCTTTCCAACACAATGTGCTTGCCGAAGGATAAAATGTAAAAAGGAAAGGTGAAGATCACCATGACACTTATAAGGTAAGAAGAATATATAGGCCCTTCGCAGAGGGAAGAGAGGTTGTCATGTGCTTTTATGGTTGGATGTACAAAATCTTAGCGCAAAAGAACGTCATCTTATATTGCCACTTGTGATATGGACCTTTATTATGCAGTCCGTTGCTTTTATTGCTTCCATATCACAAGATCATATAAAGTTTATTTTCTCCACACTAATAGATCACACATATTTTAGAGAGTTGCAATGATGAAAACTTACTTGAAGGATCTTACTCAATCCATAGATAGATATGGTGGAATCTCATGGCAAAACAAGGTTTAAGGATGTTTGAAAGCACAAGTAGTATCTCTACTTGGTGCAAGGAGTTTGGCTAGCATGAGGGGGAAAGGCAAGCTCAACATGTTGGATGATCCATGACAATATACTGTGACGCCCGAAGATCGACGTCCCAGAAGATTCCAGAAGATTCCAGAAGATTCCAGATGTTCCGGGTCTCCCGTGTGTTTCTTTTGTGCTTGTGTTATTTATTTTTGCAGTGCATCATGTCGTCATGCCATCAAGTCATATTTTCTTTGCATCTCAACCTAAATAAATTGTGTGGATCTTCGATCCATTTAAATCGAGGGAAGGTTGTCTTCTCTTTATAACATATCATCCTAATATTTAGGGAGCTATATTATAAATATTTCCATTTGTTTGGAATTAACCAACACACTTGCATAATTTTTCCCATGCCTCTTAATTCAAGTTCCACCGTCAGACCTCCCTATATTTCTTTTTCCGTTGTATCAAGGCTCCTCCTAAAGTCTTGACTCCTTTCAAACTCCTTAAAGCAAGCTAATTATTTTAGTTTGTACTTCCCTATTTTTGTTGGAACTATTTTTGTTGGGTCGGTAATATCCCATAAAGCCTTACAAAAATGTTCCATCATTTATTTTCTTCATCTTGACCTCTTTTCTTTTTGGTGTTGTTCTCTCTCTATTTTTATTTCTGCTAAAGAAATAAAAATAAGAAGACAGCCTGCCTTCCCAGGCCTCTAGGCCTCCTTCAGGCCCATCTCTAGACCATCCCACCTCCTGGCCCAATAGGCCCAACCGCACTCCACCAAACCCTAGCGTGCGCCATCCCGCCTCGCTCCTCCCTTCGTCTCTCTCACCGTCGCCACTTCTCCCGATTCCCTCACCCCCTCGCTCTCTCCCGCATACCGCCGCCACCCCTCACTTGCCCTGATCCCCAGCTTCGCCTCCCATCGATCCTCCTCCCACAAGCACTCCTCCCTCGACCGCCCCGCCTCCACGCGCAAAGGCCGCGCCTCCTCGGCCAGGAGCGCCTGACGCCCGAGCCACCGCCCCTTCGGCCCGGACCGCCCGTCCTGCTGCCTCTGGTTCCCTCGCGCAGCGCGCCCGTGCCTCCTCCTCGCGTCGGCCTCGTTCTCCCGAGCAGCAGACCATAGCCGCGCCATGGCTCCCTCCCCGTCCGCCCCGAGCTCCTCCACGTCTCCAGGGCCGCAGGCCGTCTCCTCGTCTCTGGACCTCCGACGCCAGGGCCTCAGCCGCCGCCTCGCCATCTCCTGCGCGTGGGCTGGCCAGGACCCGCCATGTTCCAGCGCCCTACTGCCTCACCTCCAGCAAGTTCGCAAGTCCCGTCGCCGCTGGCCTCCTGCTCGTGTGAGCGCTTAAGGGAGACGAGCGTGTGCCTGCTCGTTGGCTTCGTCCCTTGGGCCGACCCATCTCCTTGCTGCTGCAAGTCCGGTGAGCAGCCCCTGCCTTGTTGCCGCCCGAGGCCTCCATGCGCCTCCGCTTTCTGGTGTTGCCAAGTCCCGAGACCCGTACCCGGATCGCCAAGCTCCTTCTCTGGTGTTTTTCTCCATGGTCGAGACACCCCCACAAGATGTTCCAGAGACACGCCAAGTACATTTACAGATGCACCAGACAACTATGACATGTACATCTACCGTCGCCGAGACCAAGTACCACTACATAAAACGTGCACCCCGACGTCAACTTCGACGCAACAAGTACCCCTCCGATGACAAGTACATCTACGAACGGGAACGCCTACACGACGACACAAGACGACACGACAAGTACCTCTTTGGAGACGTGAACGACTACGAACGGGAACAACTACACGGCGATACGTCAAGTACCACGACACGATATCGGAACGCCTACTTCCTCTCCGATCGCAAGAACGACTTCTTCCTCTACGATCTCGAACCGCTTCGAGAGAGAACGCTTTGAAGGTATAACCCCGAGACGATGACCCGTGTGATGCTCGTGTTGTATGAGATGCTCCACTTTTGTGCTTCGTGCCCGTTGTGCCCATATCACCTTTTGTCATGCTCCTCGGTTGCCTCGTCGCCGACCCGTGGGAACCCGGTGACGGGATCACCCACCTTTCATGTCGTGTGACTCACTCACGCCACCTTTCTTTTGCACCGGACTCTCAACGAGTTACCGGAACCGAGATGTTGCGTTGCATCATTATCGGATCGTTGCCGTGGCAGCCTTTCCTTCCACAACGGTGACAAATACTTCATATCTCTTCATGTTCACTTCTAATAAAAATTGCATAACTTGATCATGTCATCCGCATCATGTTAACAACATTAGATGTGTGGTTTATTGTTTGCCTAAATTGCTATACATGCTCATGGGGATTTTCCGGAATTGTTGTTGTTATTTTCCGGCCTCATTTAAATTGCCTAGATAGGTAGTTTACTTTTGATTCACCTCTTGCTATGTTAAAAACATTTAATCTTTTCTTGTAAATAACCGAGAGTCAACTAAATAATTAATGTGGTGTTTCATCAATATGCAACTCGTTGCATATTGAGCTCCACTTAACTTGTAGTTTTGTTTTGTGCTCTTTGCCATGCCATGCATATTTAAACCGGACATGCATCATACTTGGATGTGCATCGTATGCCATGTTTATGCTTGTGTGTTTACCGGTTGCTTGTTTCTTTCCGGTTGCTTCTCTTGTTAGCTTCGGTTTCGTTCCGGAGTTGTGAGGATTCGCTCGACTATGTTGCTCCGTCTACTTCATGGACTTGTTCTTCTCCCTTGCGGATCCCAGGCAAGATGATCATACCCTTGGATACCTTTACTACCATTGCCATGCTTAGTTGTCTCGATGCTATCGTTACATGTCGCGCTACCCATCTTTATGTCAGCCTCTCCTTGTTGCCATGAAACCTCTAACCTTGAAACCTTCCTAGCAAAACCACTGTTTGGATATGTTACCCGCTTGCATAGCCCCTCTTATAGCGTTGTTAGTTGCAGGTGAAGATGAAGTTCGTTCCAGGAGGGAACTTGTTGTTGTTATATCACAATATCTATTATTATTATTTATAACACACCTATATACGAGGCATGGGTGGAAGGCTTGGCCTTTTGCTCGGTGTTTTGTTCCACTCATGCCACCTTAGGCGCCGATAAATCGGCATTATGTTCCTTGATTTTGCGTTCCTTACACGATGGGTGGATGGGGACCCCTTGACAGTTCGACTTTCAATAAAACTCCTCCAGCAAGGACCAACATTGGTTTTAATTTGCTCATAATAACAACTTAATTAATTAATTAAATTGCATAGGGAGTTAGCGCTACCCGAGGAATCTTTCTACATAGCAGGGGGGCCAGTGTTGATGGTGTTGGTCCCAAACGGGGGGTTATGCGGGGCCACCACGGGGAAACTCGAGGTTTGGTTTTACTCGTATAATCGCCCATCTGGTCGTGGCCTGAGACGAGATACGCGCGGCTACTATCAGGGTGTCGACACACCGGGAGGTCTTGCTGGACTTGTTTTACCATTGTCGAAATGTCTTGTGCTACCGGGATGCCGAGCCTGATCGGATTTTCCTAAGATAAGGAGTGATGATATTATATTTATCGCTTCAGCTAATCGTGAGAGCTTGTGATGGGCTAAGTTGGGACACCCCTGCAGGGTTATGATCTTTCGAAAGCCGTGCCCGCGGTTATGTGGCAGATTGGAATTTGTTAATGTCCGGTTGTAGAAAACTTCACAGAGGATCCTAAGTAAAACACACAACTGTGTGAGTAACCGTGACTGTCTCTTTTCACTTTGAGAAGAGAACACGGTGGGGTTATGTTTGATACGTATGTAGTTCAGGATCTTTAGCGATCACTACTTTTGTGACCGTTTGCGTAGATGCTCATCTTATTCTGGTACTCGTAAGTTAGCCACCATATTATGCTTAGCCGCTGCTGCAACCTCACCACTTTACCTCTTCCTACCCATAAAGCTTTGCTAGTCTTGATACCCATGGTTATGGGATTGCTGAGTCCTCATGACTCACAGATACTACAACACCAGATGCAGGATCAGCCGAGATTGATGCAGGAGCTGGTTCAAGTTCTTCACCGGGAGATCGATGAAGAGAGTGACCGTATGCTTGTGATGTTTTCGACGATCAGTAGTGGTTTCTACTAGGATTTGATCCTGACCTGTGGTTTTATGTTGTTTTGGTATCTTTCTTTTGGATCTTCGCCCGTAGTCGGGTTGTGATGTTTTGAATGATGTTTTTGCTTATGTAATGTATTGTGTGAAGTGGCGAGTGTAAGCCAACTATCTCCATTTGCAATTTAATCCCTCTTTTCATGAGTCGTGCAAACATACCAAACTTGAGATCATTCTAGGATGGGCTTATACCTTTAAGTCGTGCCTCGACACGTAGGAGGTATAGTCCCATCCTGGGCATTACAAGTTGGTATTCAGAGCCTTCTCCGACCTAGAAGCCCCCACTGATTGATCGAATCGTTGACGGTTGAGTCTAGGCACACACATGAAAATGTTTTGAGTCCTATATATATATATCGGAGAGTAGGATTTCTTTGCTCCTCATCTCTTTTCATTCTGGTGAGGATTCCTGACGATTACTTTTATCTCTTCTACTCTCAAAAATACACCAATTTTTTTTAGGATCTCGCGAGTATTGTTTGGATTGTTCCGATGTCTTTGTGACGAGAACATTGTTCTCGATGCCTCCTGTCATTAGGGGTTGTGGCAGTGTCCCGGGGAGTTGAGCTCCGAGGTGTTGTCGTCACAAATATATCGCATCAGTTCTGGAATACTTAAGACGGCCGACATCGAAAACTCTCCTATGCGGTTAGTGGCAAGATAACCCCGACATCACCCAGTACTGGGGAGGTAGTTCGGGAGTATTGCCATAGCTTGTATAGTAGATGCGTTTCGAAGGTCCGAGGTAAACAGTTTTCGGAAATAACTGGTTATGTGTTGAAGGATGGATACAGCTGGATGTAGGATTAGAGTTGAGTGCGCGGTGCTTCCCCTGTATGCCCAACACCTGATTGCATAACTGGAAACTTTCGGAAATTAATAGGTGGGTTCATCTAGTAGTCCTAGGCATTCTTCCAACGAGTGCATGATATGAAGTTCAGGGTTCTACATTGAGTGAAGTGGTTTTATGGGCTTGTTCCGATCGGGAGTTGCATCTTAAAGGGTCCTTGGCTATGTTGATCCGGGGATTGCAAAACCCTTTTGTAACACGTTCCATGAGCTTTCAGCACGAATATGTCGGACGAAGCTTCTATCTTGTATTTGTTCTATCTGTTCCTTGTTCCTTTTTATTTACCTTTTCCTTCTCCCAAGTGGCTTCTCGACAAGTTGATGTACATGCGGAATTCATTTGTTCAATTCTCTGTTCGGATAGATATGTTGCAACATAATCTTCTTCATAAACATATATATCTGTTGTTTTGATTTGTTTCTAGTATTCGAGTTGCTTCGATGTCAAATGTTGATTCCATACCTTTTTTCCTAATCGGTATTCTCATATTTCTATGGGAGTGCTAGTCCTTCTTAATCATCAAGGCGGTCATGTTTAATCCTTTTCAACCGGTGTGCCTTCTCTTCAAGTTATTCCATACGGACATCGTTGAGAAATCTGACGATTTGTCTGTTTCATTCATCCCAAGTTGTCTTTGTTTTCCCCACCCTCCCACCCTTCTTCTTCTCGGAGCAAGAAATTCTCAGATGAAGTATCCATTTTATTCATGTGATATTTCTTCATTCTTTTCCTTCTATGTTCTTCTCCGGTGATTTATCGTGAAGATGCTCCAGAGCTTCAAGTTCATCATTCTTTTGTTCTCGAATTCTGCCGGTGGATGTAATTCAAGATTTTTGGTGTTAATCTTATCCTTTTCCTCATTTCACAATGTTTTCTTATTCCGGTGTACCAATTAATCATTATCCCCTTGTTATTCATATCCGGAGTGCTGAAGATTCGTGTTTTCATTCTTAATCCGTTCAAGCTATTTTAAGGATTATCATCTTATTCAAGCCATTTAATTCAACCGGTGCAATATCTCTTAAGCAATCTTTTCCAACGGTGATTTTCTTTGAGTGGGCCCTAACCCACATGTCTTTTCCCAGGATCTTACCTGACTCTTCTATTTTTCTGGAGTTATACTTAAATTCTTTTCAAAGTGTGACGTAAGAATGATTTGCCATCAGTCACATGCCTTCTCCAAGCTTGTTTGCAATTATTTCCATCTTTTGCTCCACCTTCCTATTGTCATTCGTCCGGAGTATCTCGAAATTCTTCATGGCATTTCTCGTTGTCATTTTCAACATTTGGAGACCGGAGAAGTGTTTCTCTTAAATCTTGGCCCGTTCTCGTGAAGATTCGTGGTTCTTGCTTCATGCCATCCTCATTATTGTTTCGATTGTGAGGAATTATTTTTATACCATCCGAAGCATTTCATGAATTCTTTTCTTTCTGTTCCTCCGAAGGCCATCATCTCAGAAGATTTCTTCGTTCTCAGTTTTCAACTTGTCCTCCAAATATTCTTCATTGATGCCTTTTCGTTCGTCTCCTTATTTTACGGTGGTTCTTTCAAGGTTACTCTTCCTTGTTATCATATTAATTCATTCGTTCTTTTCATAATCCTACCGGTGGTTAGTTGAAGATTTACCCAAGCTTGTGTGAGATCTCTCTTAATTCTTTGCAACGAGAATAAGTATTATGCCAAATCCTTTGGTTGTCATCAATTTAAATTGGTGAAGGAGATGCATGACATAATTCTTATTCTTATTCATTCAAGGTGATTTAATCGCTTCCTTCGGAGCTTGTTCATCATATCATATCCTTGGTTCTAAGTAGTTCATCTTGTTTTCCGGAGTTCCAAGTTATTTCAATTATATCATTCCATAGCTCCATCTAATTCATCGCGGGCCTTGAATCTTATTCTTTTCATCTTTCGCTTCTGATGCTTTCATTACCGAGTTCTCATGGTGGTTCATCATCAATTAATTCATCCTCGAAGTCTTCTTCAAGATTCTTGTTGGAGCTCAAGCATTCTTCATCATGCTTTCCAATTGCAATCCTTTCTACCTTATCTTTTCAGATGGTGTTATGTCATTCTTGACAATTCCTTCATGTTTTATGATTCACGAGTTATCAAGAATGAGATATTTAAAACCATCATTTTCCTTGTTCAGGAGATCTCTCCAACCCTTCAATCTATTCGTTGTAGTCATCTTGGGTTATAATACACCTAAAAGCTTTCCCTAAGGATTGTTGCTATTGTGGTGCTTATTAATGTCCCAAGTTCCTATTATCCTCTTCGTGAAATAACTCTTTCGTCTCCTTGTTGATATCAATCCAATCAATCGTTTCCGTTAGTGGCCGGTTGTCACCTCATAATTTTGAGATGTTTTCCATAAGCCCACATCAAGCTTATTCTTTTCGTTGTTGAATTCCAACAACTCTGTTCAACCCTTCTTGGGTAAGGATGCCTTTCAAATTCAATTTTGAGAGAAGTTGTCATTTTCTTCTCCGTTCTTTCTTCCCAACGATCTAGAATCTATTCTCTCATTCCGGAGGCTTTGTGATGTTGCTCTCTCCAAACCATCATCTCGTTTTGTTAAGATCATGTTATTTTCCTTGGTTATCTATGTAACTGGAGTGTTGTGTCCTCCATTCTAGTTCTCTCATCTTATCAAGTTTTGCCTATCTTTTTAACCGGAGTGCTGTTTGAATCCTTCTTACCCCATGTGCCATTCTTTTAATTGTTCCGGAGGCTGTGTGTTGTTGTTTTCATCAGGTATCATTCCAACTTGGCAAGTTCATGTTCAATTCCTTCCATTTTCAAACGGAGTGCTGTCCAAATTATTTCGTTCTTTTTCCTTCTCAATCTTGGTTAACCGGAGTGGTTTTGAAATTCTTTCGTCATCCGTGAGCTCTTGTTTCATGTCTTTCAACCTGCAAGGTTCTCGTGGTGTTCCTTGTTCCTCTTTTCACCGGAGTGCTCTTAACTTCGTTCATCTCCGTTGTATTCTTTCTTTCAGATTGTTCAACGTCTTAAGGTTCTTTGGTTTCACTCGTCTCTCAAAGAAGCAACTTTGTTTTACCTCTTCCTCTTCCGTTATTTTATCCGGTGCCATCTCTAGGATCTCGGGTCGAGATCCTCTGTTAGTGTGGGAGAGTTGTGACACCCGAAGACCGACGTCCCAGAAGATTCCAGAAGATTTCAGATGTTCCGGGTCTCCCGTGTGTTTCTTTTGTGCTTGTGTTATTTATTTTTGCAGTGCATCATGTCATCATGCCATCATGTCATATTTTCTTTGCATCTCAACCTAAATAAATTGTGTGGATATTCGATCCATTTAAATCGAGGGAAGGTTGTCTTCTCTTTATAACATATCATCCCAATATTTAGGGAGCTATATTATAAATATTTCCATCTGTTTGGAATTAACCAACACACTTGCATAATTTTTCCCATGCCTCTTAATTCAAGTTCCACCGTCGGACCTCCCTATATTTCTTTTTCCGTTGTATCAAGGCTCCTCCTAAAGTCTAGACTCCTTTCAAACTCCTTAAAGCAAGCTAATTATTTTAGTTTGTACTTCCCTATTTTTGTTGGAACTATTTTTGTTGGGTTGGTAATATCCCATAAAGCCTTACAAAAATGTTCCATCATTTATTTTCTTCATCTTGACCTCTTTTCTTTTTGGTGTTGTTCTCTCTCTATTTTTATTTCTGCTAAAGAAATAAAAATAAGAAGACAGCCTGCCTTCCCAGGCCTCTAGGCCTCCTTTTGGCCCAAGGCATCCCGCAGCCTTCCTCTCCTCCAGGCCCATCTCTAGACCATCCCACCTCCTGGCCCAATAGGACCAACCGCACTCCACCGAACCCTAGCGTGCGCCATCCCGCCTCGCTCCTCCCTTCGTCTCTCTCACCGCCGCCGCTTCTCCCGATTACCTCACCCCTCGCTCTCTCCCGCATACCGCCGCCACCCCTCACTTGCCCCGATCCCCAGCTTCGCCTCCCATCGATCCTCCTCCCACAAGCGCTCCTCCCTCGACCGCCCCGCCTCCACGCGCGAAGGTCGCGCCTCCTCGGCCAGGAGCGCCTGACGCCCGAGCCACCGCACCCTTCGGCCCGGACCGCCCGTCCTGCTGCCTCTGGTTCCCTCGCGCAGCGCGCCCGTGCCTCCTCCTCGCGTCGGCCTCGTCCTCCCGAGCGGCAGACCGCAGCCGCGCCATGGCTCCCTCCCCGTCCGCCCCGAGCTCCTCCACGTCTCCAGGGACGCAGGCCGTCTCCTCGCCTCTGGACCTCCGACGCCAGGGCCTCAGCCGCCGCCTCGCCATCTCCTGCGCGCGGGCCGGCCAGGACCCGCCATGTTCCAGCGCCCTGCTGCCTCACCTCCAGCAAGACCGCAAGTCCCGTCGCCGCTGGCCTCCTGCTCGTGTGAGCGCTCAAGGGAGACAAGCGTGTGCCTGCTCGTTGGCTTCGTCCCTTGGGCCGACCCATCTCCTTGCTGCTGCAAGTCCGGTGAGCAGCCCCTGCCTTGTTGCCGCCCGAGGCCTCCATGCGCCTCCGCTTTCTGGTGTTGCCAAGTCCCGAGACCCGTACCCGGATCGCCAAGCTCCTTCTCTGGTGTTTTTCTCCATGGCCGAGACACCCCCGCAAGATGTTCCAGGGACACGCCAAGTACATCTACAGATGCACCGGACAACTATGACATGTACATCTACTGTCGCCGAGACCAAGTACCACTACATAAAACGTGCACCCCGACGTCAACTTCGACGCAACAAGTACCCCTCCGATGACAAGTACATCTACGAACGGGAACGCCTACACGACGACACAAGACGACGCGACAAGTACCTCTTCGGAGACATGAACGACTACGAACGGGAACAACTACACGGCGATACGTCAAGTACCATGACACGATATCGGAACGCCTACTTCCTCTCCGATCGCAAGAACGACTTCTTCCTCTACGATCTCGAACCGCTTCGAGAGAGAACGCTTCGAAGGTATAACCCCGAGACGATGACCCGTGTGATGCTCGTGTTGTATGAGATGCTCCACTTGTGTGCTTCGTGCTCGTTGTGCCCGTATCACCTTTTGTCATGCTCCTCGGTTGCCTCGTCGCCGACCCGTGGGAACCCGGTGACTGGATCACCCACCTTTCATCTCGTGTGACTCACTCACGCCACCTTTCTTTTGCACCGGACTCTCAACGAGTTACCGGAACCGACATGTTGCGTTGCATCATTATCGGATCGTTGCCGTGGCACCCTTTCCTTCCACCACGGTGAAAAATACTTCATATCTCTTCATGTTCACTTCTAATAAAAATTGCATAACTTGATCATGTCATCCGCATCATGTTAACAACATTAAATGTGTGGTTTGTTGTTTGCCTAAATTGCTATAGATGCTCATGGGGATTTTTCGGAATTGTTGTTGTTATTTTCCGGCCTCATTTAAATTGTCTAGATAGGTAGTTTACTTTTGATTCACCTCTTGCTATGTTAAAACTTTTAATCTTGTCTTGTAAATAACCGAGAGTCAACTAAATAATAAATGTGGTGTTTCGTCAATATGCAACTCGTTGCATATTGAGCTCCACTTAACTTGTAGTTTTGTTTTGTGCTCTTTGCCATGCCATGCATATTTAAACCGGACATGCATCATACTTGGATGTGCATCGTATGCCATGTTTATGCTTGTGTGTTTACCGGTTGCTTGTTTCTTTCCGGTTGCTTCTCTTGTTAGCTTCGGTTTCGTTCCGGAGTTGTGAGGATTCGCTCGACTATGTTGCTCCGTCTACTTCATGGACTTGTTCTTCTCCCTTGCGGATCCCAGGCAAGATGATCATACCCTTGGATACCTTTACTACCATTGCCATGCTTAGTTGTCTGGATGCTATCGTTACATGTCGCGATACCCATCTTTATGTCAGCCTCTCCTTGTTGCAATGAAACCTCTAACCTTGAAACCTTCCTAGCAAAACCACTGTTTGGCTATGTTACCCGCTTGCTCAGCCCCTCTTATAGCGTTGTTAGTTGCAGGTGAAGATGAAGTTCGTTCCAGGAGGGAACTTGTTGTTGCTATATCACAATATCTATTATTATTATTAATAACACACCTATATACTGGGCATGGGTGGAAGGCTTGGCCTTTTGCTCGGTGTTTTGTTCCACTCATGCCACCTTAGGCGCCGATAAACCGGCATTATGTTCCTTGATTTTGCGTTCCTTACACGATGCGTGGATGGGGACCCCTTGACAGTTCGACTTTGAATAAAACTCCTCCAGCAAGGCCCAACATTGGTTTTAATTTGCTCATAATAACAACTTAATTAATTAATTAAATTTTATAGGGAGTTAGCGCTACCCGAGGATTCTTTCTACATAGCAGGGGGGGCCAGTGCTGATGGTGTTGGTCCCAAACGGGGGTTATGCGGGGCCACCACGGGGAAACTTGAGGTTTGGTTTTACTCGTATAATCGCCCATCTGGTCGTGGCCTGAGACGAGATACGCGCAGCTACTATCAGGGTGTCGACACACCGGGAGGTCTTGCTGGACTTGTTTTACCATTGTCGAAATGTCTTGTGCTACCGGGATGCCGAGCCTGATCGGATTTCCCTAAGATAAGGAGTGATGATATTATATTTATCACTTCAGCTAATCGTGAGAGCTTGTGATGGGCTAAGTTGGTACACCCCTGCAGGGTTATGATCTTTCGAAAGCCGTGCCCGCGGTTATGTGGCATATTGGAATTTGTTAATGTCCGGTTTTAGAAAACTTGACAGAGGATCCTAAGTAAAACACACAACTGTGTGAGTAACCGTGACTGTCTCTTTTCACTTTGAGAAGAGAACACGGTGGGGTTATGTTTGATTCGTATGTAGTTCAGGATCTTTAGCGATCACTACTTTTGCGACCGTTTGCGTTGATGCTCATCTTATTCTGGTACTAGTAAGTTAGCCACCATATTATTCTTAGCCGCTGCTGCAACCTCACCACTTTACCTCTTCCTAACCATAAAGCTTTGCTAGTCTTGATACCCATGGTTATGGGATTGCTGAGTCCTCGTGGCTCACAGATACTACAACACCAGATGCAGGTTCAGTCGAGATTGATGCAGGAGCTGGTTCAAGTTCTTCACCGGGAGATTGATGAAGAGAGTGACCGTATGCTTGTGATGTTTTCGACGATTAGTAGTGGTTTCTACTAGGATTCGATCCTGACCTGTGGTTTTATGTTGTTTTGGTATCTTTCTTTTGGATCTTCGCCCGTAGTCGGGTTGTGATGTTTTGAATGATGTTTTTGCTTATGTAATGTATTGTGTGAAGTGGCGAGTGTAAGCCAACTATCTCCTTTTGCAATTTAATCCCTCTTTTACATGAGTCGTGCAAAGATACCAAACTTGAGATCATTCTAGGATGGGCTTATACCTTTAAGTCGTGCCTCGACACGTAGGAGGTATAGTCCCATCCTGGGCATTACATATACTTTATTTCGGATATAAGAAGACATAACCCATTACGTTGTCTTCCTTGTCCAACATCAACTCTTTAGCATGTCATATTTTAATGATTGCTCACAATCATAAAAGATGTCCAAGATAGTATATTTATATGTGAAAACCTCTCTTTCCTTATTACTTCCTATTAATTGCGACGATGACCAAAACTATGTTTTTCAACTCTCAACAACTTTTATTCATCGTACTCTTTATATGTGAAGTCATTACTTTCCATAAGATCAATATGATCTCTTTGATTCTTTTTATATTTTCTTTTTATCCTCTCATGATCATAGTGAGATAATCAAGCCCTTGACTCAAAACTAATCTTTATTATATATATCTCATGGAATCGATTACATAGATAAGATCATAAAGCAAAGCTCACAACTAGATCATACTAAACTTTATTCTACTATATCAAGATATTACAAAAAGGATCGAACTAAGAAAAACGGTAAAGATAGGAGTGTGATGGTGATATGATACCGGGGCACCTCCCCCAAGCTTGGCAGTTGCCAAGGGGAGTGCTCATACCCATATGATTATGTCTCTTTCTTCGGAGGTGGTGAGGATGGAGTTGGTAGCAGTGATGATGGAGTATCGTACATCGAGCGTAGGAGATCCTCCAACTTGCGGATAATACCCTTGAGTGCGACGATATGCTCTTTCAGCAAAATATTTTCACTTGTGAGATACTTGTTTTGTATTTGAGCTAATTCAATCATCTTGAAAGCTTCAATCTCAGTTGGAGTAAAAATGTTTGGAAGGGGTTGAAGGATGTCTTCTTCTTCTGCTACTGGAGCCTGATCCTCCATAGCCTTCTTGATCCTATCCTCCTTGTTGATCTCCCCAGGTTCTTCTCTCTTCAGCTCTATCTTCATTAGCCAAGCATTGTTGTCCTCATTGTTGGAGGAGGAGGACGACATGATGCCTGGCCTTGTCAGCTCTGGCAGAAACTAGCTGGAAACAAAAGTGGAGGATTTTCACGTGGTACCACGGTCAAAACCTTCGGGAGCTTATATAATGAATTTTTACTGACCAAAAGAAGTATCGTCCAAGAATAAGGAGTCCGGGGGCACGCCCAGGGGGTAGGGCGCGCCCTCCACCCTCGTGGATGCCTCGTGACCTTTCCGGACTACTTCTTATTTTTCTATTTTTCTAAATATTCCAGAACGGAGAAAAATTGCCATTAGAACTATTTTGGAGTCAGTTTACTTACCTTACCACATCCCTCTTCCTTTTTAGAGTCTGAATCGTTCTAGAAAATGTCCCTTATGTATTCCTACGGGGTTATGGTTTCAATAACATTGGTTTCAACATTTATGGGATTAAGTGAGATATAATGTTTGATTCTTTGACCGTTCACCACCTTCGGATTTGTGCCTTCGAAGTTATTGATTTCTATGGCACTGGATCGATAGACCTCGATAACGTAAGGACCTTCCCATTTAGACAGAAGTTTTCCTGCAAAAAATCTTAAACGAGAGTTGTATAGCAAGACATAATCACCTATGTTAAACTCACGCTTTTGTATCCTGTTGTCATGCCATCTTTTAACTTTTTCCTTAAACAGTTTGGCATTTTCATAGGCCTGGGTTCTCCATTCATCAAGGGAGCTGATGTCAAATAACCTCTTCTCACCGGAAAGTTTGAAATCATAATTGAGCTCTTTAATGGCCCAATATGCCTTATGTTCTAGTTCAAGAGGTAAGTGACACGCTTTTCCAGAAACCATTTTATATGGAGACATACCCGTAGGATTTTTGTATGCAGTTCTATAGGCCCATAATGCATCATCAAGTTTCTTGGACCAATTCTTTCTGGATCTATTAATAGTCTTTTGCAAAATTAATTTCAGCTCTCTATTACTTTGTTCTACTTGACCACTAGACTGTGGGTGGTATGGGGATGCAATTCTATGATTGACATCATACTTAGCAAGCATTTTACGGAAAGCACCATGAATAAAATGTGAACCACCATCAGTCATTAAGTATCAAGCGACTCCAAACCTTGGAAAAATAACTTCTCTAAGCATCTTAATGGAGGTGTTGTGATCAACACTACTAGTTGGAATAGCTTCTACCCACTTAGTAACATAATCAATAGCAACTAAAATATGTGTATACCCATTAGAGGAAGGAAACGGTCCCATATAATCAAAGCCCCAAACATCAAATGGTTCAATAACAAGTGAATAATTCATGGGAATTTCTTGGTGTCTACTGATATTACCAATTCTTTGACATTCATCACAAGATAAGACAAACTTATGGGCATCCTTGAAGAGAGTAGGCCAATAAAAACAAGATTGCAGTACCTTATCTGTAGTCCTATCTCCAGCATGGTGTCCTCCATAAGCCTCGGAGTGACACTTGCGTAGGATCTGTTCATGTTCATGCTCATGTACACAACATCTAATAATACCATCTACTCCTTCTTTATAAAGGCGTGGGTCATCCCAGAAGTAATGTCTTAAATCATAGAAGAACTTTTTCTTTTGCTGGTATGTGAAACTAGGTGGTATAAATTTAGCAACAATGTAATTAGCATAATCAGCATACCATGGAGCAGTACGAGAACCATTTATGTTCATCAGGAAAGCTATCATCAATAGGTAGTGGGTCATCAACAATATTCTCTAACCTAGACAAGTTGTCTGCAACGACGTTCTCAGCTCCTTTTCTATCAGTAATATGCAAATCAAATTCTTGTAGCAGGAGAACCCATCTAATAAGTCTAGGTTTACCATCTTCCTTTTCCATAAGATATTTAATAGCAGCATGATCAGTGTGAACAGTTACTTTAGAATCAACAATATAAGGCCTGAACTTTTGACAAGCAAACACAACTGCTAAATATTCTTTCTCAGTAGTAGCATAATTTCTCTAGGCATTGTCTAGAGTTTTACTAGCATATTGGATAACATTCAATTTCTTATCAACTCTTTGTCCTAGAACAGCACCTACAGCATAATCACTAGCATGCACATAATTTGAAAGGGTAAATTCCAGTCAGGAGGCTGGACAATAGGTGCAGATATCAATGCTTTCTTAAGTATTTCAAATGCTTCTACACAATCATCATCAAAGACGAAAGGAACAACTTTTTGTAAGAGATTAGTCAGAGGCCTAGATATTAGTCAGAGGCCTAGAGATTTTGGAGAAATCCTTAATGAACCTCCTATAAAACCTGACATGACCAAGGAAACTTCTTATACCATTGATGTCCTTGGGACACGGCATCTTTTCAATAGCATCAACCTTAGCTTTATCAACTTCAATACCTCTTTTAGAAATTTTATGCCCCAAGACAATACCTTCATTAACCATAAATTGGCACTTTTCCCAATTCAAGACAAGATTAGTTTCTTCACATCTCTGCAAAACTCGGTCAAGTTTGCTCAAGCAATCGTCAAAAGAAGTTCCGTAAACGGAAAAATCATCCATGAAAACCTCAACAATCTTTTCACAAAAAACAGAGAATATAGCCATGATGCATCTTTGTAAGGTAGCAGATGCATTACATAAACCAAAAGGCATACGTCTATAAGCAAAGGTACCGAAAAGACAAGTAAAAGTGGTCTTTTCTTGATCCTCTTTTGACACAGGTATTTGAGAGAAACCAGAATAGCCATCTAGAAAGCAAAAATGAGTGTGTTTGGATAGTCTTTATAGCATTTGATCAATAAAAGGTAGCGGGTAATGATCTTTCTTAGTAACTTTATTTAATTTGCGGAAATCAATTACCATCCTATAACCTGTAACAATTTTTTGCGGGATCAATTCATCTTTATCATTAGGAACAACAGTAATGCCTCCCTTCTTAGGGACACAATGGACATGACTTACCTACTGACTATCAATGACTGGATAGATTATACCTGCCTCTAGAAGCTTTACTATTTCCTTCCTTACCACTTCTTTGATCTTAGGATTTAACCGCTGTTGATGATCAACAATCGGTTCAGTGTCCTTCTCCAATTTTATTTTGTGTTGGCATAGAGTGGGACTAATGCCCTTAAGATCATCAAGAGTATATCCAATAGCAGCACGGTGCTTCTTCAGAGTTTTCTATAATTTCTCTTCTTCCTGCTCTGAAAGGTTAGCACTAATAATAACAGGGTATATCTTCTTTTCATCGAGATAAGCATACTTAAGACTATCAGGTAAAGATTTTAGTTCAAACACAGGATCACCCTTGGGTGGAGGAGGATCCCCTAGAATTTCAACAGGCAAGTTGTGTTTCAATAAGGGTCCCTGTTTAAAGAATATTTCATCTATTTCCCTTCTCTCATTCATATACATATCATTTTCATGGTCTAGCAGATATTGTTCTAAAGGATCGTTAGGAGGCATAGTAATAGAAGTAAGACCAATAATTTCATCCTTACTATGCAATGCTTTATCATGGGGTTGTCTACGAAATTTAGCAAAGTTAAAGTCATGAGACATATCCCCTAAACCAACTGTAACGATGTCCTTTTCGTAGTCTATCTTAGCATTAACAGTATTCAAGAAGGGTCTACCAAGGATAATGGGGCAAAACTCATCTTGTGGGGAACGAAGAACAAGAAAATCAGCAGGGTATTTAACTTTCCCACACAAGACTTCAACATCTCTAACAATCCCAGCTGGTGAAATAGTGTCTCTATTGGCAAGATTAGTAGTAACATTAATACCTTCAAACTCAGCAGGTGCAATATCGTGCATAATTTCTTCATATAAGGAATGAGGTATTGCACTAGCACTAGCGCCCATGTCACATAAGACATGATAGAAATGATCTCCTATTTTAACCGAAATAACATGCATGCCTACAACAGGTCTATGTTTATTCTTAGTATCGGGTCTAGCAATTCTAACAGCCTCATCACAGAGGTAAATAACATGCCCATCAATATCATCGACCAAGAGATCTTTAACCATAGAAATACTAGGTTCAACTTTAATTTGCTCAGAGGGTGTAGGTGTTCTAGTATTACTCTTACAAACCACAGTTGAAACTTTAGCATGACCCTTTATTTTAACAGGGAAAGGTGGTATCTCAATATAAGCAGTAGGAACAATAGGATCAACATTATAAGTGATAGTCTTTTCTTCAACTCTAACAGGTTCAACTACTTTTACTTCAATGGGGGATGAAATTTGAACCATTTCTCCTTAGGGAGATCAACATAAGTAGCAAATGATTCACAGAAAGAAGCTACTATCTCATAGTCAAGTCCATATTCAGTGCTAAATACACGGAAAACATCGGTAGCCATAAAAGATTTAACACAATCAAACTTAGGTGTTATACCTGACACCTTACCTTCGTCGAGATCCCAATCTTCAGAGTTGCATTTAATTCTTTCCAATAAATCCCATTTGAATTCAATAGTCTTCATCATAAAAGAACCCGTGCAAGAAGTATCGAGCATGGAGCGATTATTGAGAGGAAGCCGAGCATAAAAATTTTGAATTATCATTTCTCTTGAGAGCTCATGATCGGGGCATGAATATAACATTGCCTTAAGCCTCCCCCAAGATTGAGCGATACTTTCTCCTTCGCGAGGCCAAAAAATATAGATATAATTACGATCACGATGAACCTGATGCATAGGATAAATCTTCAGATGAAATTGCAATTTCAACCGGTTGTAGTTTTAGGATCCAATATCATCGCATAGCCTAAACCATGTCAATGCCTCTCCCATCAAAGATAAAGGGAATACCTTCTTCTTGATCACATCCTCGGGCATACCTGTAAGCTTAAATAATCGACAAACTTCATCCACATAGATTAGGTGCAAATCGGGATGCAATGTTCCAGCTCCTGTAAAGTGATTAGCTAGCAGTTTCTCTATCATACCCGAAGGAATTTTAAAGTAAACATTTTCAGTAGGTTCAGTAGGATGAGGAGCAACAATTTGCTCTACTGCTCGGGGTGAAGATACCCCGAACAAGCCCCTCTGTAATGCCCAGGATGGAGTTATACCTCCTACGTGTCGAGGCACGACTTAAAGGCATAAATCCATCCTAGAATGATCTCAAGTTTGGTAATCTTTGCACATCTCATGTAAAAGAGGGGATTGTAAACATAAATAGTTGGCTTACACTCGCCACGTCACAGAATTACAATTCAAGTCTCAATCATCATACATTAAGAACATCACAACCCTCTAAGGGCAAAATCCAAATGTCAAGATACCAAACTTAGATAAATAAACCACAGGCGGATCGAATCCTAGTAGGAGTCTCCACTACTGATCATCCGGATAGCGAACATAGTACCGACTACGCTCCTCGTCGTACTCCCAATCCAGCTCGGTGCCATCACCTGGATAGCTCACAACTGGACCTGCATCTGGTGTGGTGAAGTAACTGTGAGCCACAGAGGACTCAGCAATCCCGTTCCCGGGTAACATGACTATTTAAGCCTTTGGGAAAGGATAAGGCTGAAGAAAAGAATAAGTGTCTGCAGCAGCAACTAGCAACTAGCTTACGTGAGTGAGAGCGAGAAGAGAAGCCTCGGACGAGAAGTGATCACGAAGTGATCCTAGCTACAAGCTCAACAAGCATAACCCCTCCGTGTTCAACTCCCGAATCCCTATTCGGAAATTGACAGTCACGAAACACACGCTGGTAGTGTATTAGCAACATTGTGTCAAGTTATCTACAACCGGATATTAACAAGCTCCCATCTGCCACATAACCGCGGGCACGGCTTTCGAAAGTTCAAACCCTGCAGGGGTGTTCCAACTTGACCCATTACAAGCCCACGATCCGCGGAGTCGCAACTCCAAAGTGGGAAGACCCGAGTATTCTCGGAATCCCGTGCTCAAGATATACCGAACTAAGGTAAGGCTAATCCAGCAAATCCTCCCGGCGTGTCGACACCCTGATAGTAGCCGCGCGTATCTAAGTCTCAGGACACGACCGGATGAGACGTCCTACAGATGTATGCCAGATACCTCAGGTTGCCCCAAGGCGGCCCCGCAGTCCGCTCGATTCGGACCAACACTCATGTGGAGCACTGGCCCGGGGTTGTAGAATTAAGAAAGAGGGTTAATTACTCCCTATGCAAGTTTAGTTTGTTATTAGGCAAATAGTACCAATGTTGGGACTTGCTGGAAAAGACTTAGCACTTAGCGGTTTATCAAGGGGGTCCCATACACCCCAACCGTGTTATGAACGCATAATCAAGGAACATAACACCGGTTTATACGGTTCCTAACGGCATGAGTGGAACATATCACCAAGCAAAAGGCTTAGCCTTCCACCCTTGCCAATATATAGATGATTTCATTTTAAGCATTTATATAGTGTGATATAACCCAACCAAACTTCAACATGAAGCAAGCATCTTCGATCTTCACCTGCAACTAGCAATGCTATAAGAAGGGCTGAGCGAAGCGTACTTAGCCAAGCAACGGTTTGCATAGGTAGGTTGGTTAAACATGGCAATGGTTACAGTAGGAGGCTTACAAGAAGATCATGGGCATCGAGGAAAAACTATAGAGCGGAACTACTAGCAATAGGCAAAGATAGTAATGTTATCGGGGTTCGGTCATCTTGCCTGAAGAGAAGTCGTTCGGATCGTAAGAAGGGTCCTCGTGCTCAACCTCGTTGGTAACCTCGTGCTCGTACTTGAACTCAGTCTCGGCTTCTGGCTCTAAACAAAACAATCACACCAAGCACAAATCAACGGGATGCTATGCGCACTCGAAAATGATGAATGCATGATGGATGCACTAAGGATGCACATGGAGCACGTAAAATAGCACTCAAGCAAAACACCTCAAAACATGATAACAATGTGATAATATGAATCTACACAGAAAATCAATCAAGTTACATATAAGATTCGCTGAAATCGGAGTTACGGGCTAAAAGTTATGCCCGAAACAAGAAATGAGCGAAAGCTGAAAATTACAGCATCATAGCAACTTCGGAGCACAAAATAATTAAACTACAACACTCAAATATCATGGCAAAGGACATGAACACAAACTAGACATATACTACAGGAACTAAGTCCAAAGGTGCACCCCCAAAGGAGTCATGGTTCAATAGCAATGAACTTGGACATATTGAACTTGACAATAAAATTCTGGCAGCAGAATTTTATTGAAACTTTGGAGCAAAAGATAAACATGCTACAGCCACTTAAATAGGCATGTGAGAACATGGATGGAAAGCCAACAATATATACTACAAGGAACAATCAAGATCCACTCCAAAACTATCATGGTTTGTCCTAGAACATCACACGAACATGGCATCGGAACGTTACAGATTTCAGACTTAGTGAAAAACCACCAAGTCCTAAAACAGCAGTTTCATCATAGCATCTAAACGAGCATGTATAAGTCACCTCGAAACTAAACATGGCAAGTGGTAAGCACCTCATCAAAGTACACATGAAGGTGATTCCGAAACACACAAGCATGCATCATGGAGGTAAACACAACGATAGCAATGAGCTCAACAAGATGGCATTTCATAACAAGTGAAACAACATCACAGCCACATGGCACTTTGCAACGAGGATAACCATGGCAAGAATAAATCTATCATGCAACCTATCACCAACAACATGTAGAGCATGGCAAGACAAACACGTGGACATGTCATTTGCATCATTCGGACAAACGAGCTAAAAGATATCACATGGCAAAGATGGCATAAAAACATCACATAGCAGCAGTTTATATCACGATGCACTCTTGCAACAGCAAAACAAGCACCTAGATGATCTCTAACATGCATGACAACAAGAGATAAAACGTAGTGCTATTCACCACGAACGTCTGGACATGCTATTTGCGCGAATCGGACAAACACACACAAAGTTAGAGCAGTTTGAAAACTACATCTGAAAACAACAGATCTGGGACTTAGAAGAAAAAATCACCTCCTCCCAGATCTGAGAAAAAAAACAACGGCGGCTGGATCGGCGCGGCCCGGTCGGCGGAGAGGCGAGGCTGGCCTGGCTGGCGCGACGCGGCTGCGGGGCGGACGGGCCGCGGGCCTCGGCCCACCTGGCGGAGCGGAGCGGGCGCCGGCTGGATCTGGCCCGCGGAGGGCGCCGGCCTGCGGGCTCGGGCAAGGGAGCCGGCGCGTGGAGTGGAGAGGCGGCGGTCGCGGCGGCTGGGCCTTCGGGCCTAGCGCGGCTGGCGGGTCAGCCGGCCTGGAGGGAAGCGGAGACCGGGCCGGGGCGAAAGGCCCAGGCGGCCGAGGGAGTCCGATCTGGATCGGGGCTCCTCCCCGATCCGATCGAGGGCGGCGGCGGTGGTCGATCCGGGCGGCGGCGGTGGTCCCGGCCGGCGGGAGGCGGTCGCCGGTGAGGTGCCTGGCCGGGGCGGCGCGGTGGCGGTGGCCGGAGGCGAGGGGCGCCGGCGGTGAGGGCCCCCGCGGCGGCGGCGAGGTGAGGTGGCGGCGGCGGCTACTCCGGTGAGGTGGCGCGGTGGTCCGGCGAAGTCTCCAGCGTAACTCCGGCGAGCTCCGGCCGGAGTGGAGAGAGGAGACGCTGGAGGTTGAAGAAGATGGGGGCTAGGGATTTGCTAGGGTTTCCTCAAATTGGGGAAGTGGACAAATATATAGGCACAAGGAGCTAGGGTTGTCCAAAATTAGACCTAGGGGTCTAATATATAGAAGTTTTTTAGGGTTAGGGGATTTAGGGGGTGTTAGGAGCCCTCCGATCGCGATCCGACGGATCCGATCGCGGGGGAAGTCTAGAAGGGCCTAGGAGGGAGTAGTAGACTGCAAGTAGGGGTGTTTCTGGGACACAAAGTGAAGGCACTTTGGACCCACATGAATAACTGATGGGATAGCCAACGGAGTCCAAACGCGACGAGATTTGAGAGGCGGGTTGCACACAACAAAACAACAACACACACAACAACCTCGCGACACACCGGTAATGTCACACGCCCGAACAACAAAGTAGGCCTACGGGACGTCACGGACACGTGAGGGAGCTCCGGAACGCGAAACGGACAACGGGAAGGAACGCGTGGAACCGGATGCAACCGACAACACAAATGCAATGCAATGCACATGTCTACATGATATGAATGAATGCCACACACTCACACAACAAAACGACGAAACCCGAAAGACAAAGAACCCGGAATGGAAATAGATGAAGCCGGAGATATATTATATACCCAAAAGGGAAAGTATTACATCCGGGGCATTACAAACTCTCCTCTACTACAAAAAGATCTCGTCCCGAGATCTAGGACTGGAAAAAGGAAGGGTACTCGGAACGAAGATGATCTTCTCGTTCCCACGTAGCCTCTCGGTCGGTGTGATGTGACCACTTGACTTTCAGAAATTTGATGGACTTGTTGCGGGTCTTGCGTTCGGTTTCTTCGAGAATAGCAACTGGATGCTCTCGGTAGGACAGGTCTTGTTGAAGATCAATCTCTTCAAACGGAATCATGCGCTTAGGTGCCTTGAAGCATTTGCGAAGTTGAGATACATGGAACACATCATGAACATTGGCGAAGTTTGAAGGGAGCTCAAGTTGATAGGCTAGATCGCCTCTCTTGCCAAGAATCTTGAAAGGCCCGACGTATCTAGGAGCAAGCTTTCCTTTGATACCGAATCTTTGGGTGCCTTTCATCGGAGACACACGGAGATAGACGTGATCATCAATGTTGAATGCCAAATCACGATGCTTGTCGTCATAGTAGCTCTTCTGGCGCGACTGAGTGGCCTTGAGATTCTCACGTATGACTTTGCACATTTCTTCGGCTTCTGAGATCAAGTCATTGCCAAGAAGTTGACGTTCGCCTGTTTCAGACCAGTTGAGAGGGGTACATCACTTTCTGCCATAGAGGATTTCAAACGGTGCTTTGCCTGCACTTGCTTGGAAGCTGTTGTTGTAAGAGAACTCGGCAAATGGAAGGCAGTCTTCCCATTTCATGCCGAAGGATATGACACAGGCTCTGAGCATGTCTTCTAGAATCTGATTCACACGCTCGACTTGACCACTAGTCTGAGGGTGACAAGCAGTGCTGAACCTGATCTTAGTGCCCATGGCGGACTGAAAGGAGTCCCATAACCTTGATGTGAACAAGCTTCCACGGTCTGAGGATATAACTTGAGGAATGCCATGTAAAGACACAATTCTGGAAGTATACAACTCTGCCAATTGAGCTGCATTGATGGATTCTTTGACTGGAAGAAAGTGAGCGACTTTGGTAAGCTTGTCAATCACCACAAAGATAGCATCATTTCCTCGCTTGGATTTAGGAAAACCAGTGACGAAGTCCATTTCAATGTGGTCGAACTTCCACTCGGGGATAGGAAGAGGTTGGAGAAGACCGGCTGGACGTTGATGTTCTGCTTTCACTCTTCTGCACACATCACATTCATTCACGAATTGGGCAATTTCCCTTTTCATGCGTGTCCACCAGTAAGACTGCTTGAGATCTTGGTACATCTTGGAACTGCCAGGATGAATGGAAAGGAGAGAATCATGAGCTTCTTCCATTATGAGCTTCTTGAGATCACCTTTGGGAACAACGAGTCTGTCCTGGAAGAACAAGGTATCTCTCTCATCAACACGGAAGCACTTGTATTTTGGAGTGCCCTTTGCAATACCATGTTTCACCTTCTTCACCATGGTATCACTGAGTTGGGCCCCACGGACTTGATCTTCCAAGGTAGGAGCAATTTGGAGATTTGCGAGAAAACCCTGCGGAACAACTTGAAGGTTGAGCTTCCTGAATGCTTCACAAAGCTCAGGCTGGCACGGCTTGATAAGAAGGCTGTTACAATATGCCTTTCTGCTCAAAGCATCTGCAATCACATTCGCCTTGCCAGGAGTGTATTCAATGCTGGGATTATACTCTTGGATCATTTCAACCCAACGAGTCTGACGGAGGTTCAGATGCGGCTGTGTGAAGATGTACTTGAAACTCTTGTGATCAGTGAAGATGTCGACCTTTCTGCCCAACAACAGATGTCTCCACGTGATCAAAGCATGTACCACAGCTGCTAGCTCGAGATCATGTGTGGGATAGTTCTTCTCACTTGGCTTGAGCTGACGAGAAGTATATGCCACAATTCTCTTATCTTGCATAAGCACACCACCAAGACCTTGAAGAGAAGCATCACAGAATACTTCATGGGGCTTGGATTCATCTGGAGGAGTCAGAACTGGAGCAGAGACAAGCTTTTCTTTGAGAGTTTTGAATGCCACTTCACACTCTGGAGACCAAAAGTATTTGACATTCTTCTGAAGCAGGTTGGAAAGAGGCTTGGCAATCTTGGAGAAGTTCTCAACGAACCTTCTGCAATAGCTGGCAAGACCCAGAAAACTACGGAGCTGCTTGACGTTCTGAGGAGCTTCCCAGTTGACAATTGCTTCAACTTTCTCGGGATTAACCGCAATACCGTCAGCTGAGATGATGTGGCCCAGGTACAAAACCTTATCGAGCCAAAACTCGCACTTGGAGAACTTGGCATAGAATTTATGCTCTCGGAGTCGATCAAGAACCAGACGTAAGTGCTTTTCGTGATCTTCTTCATTCTTGGAAAACACCAGAATATCATCCAGATACACAAGCACAAACTCGCCAGTATAGGGGTTGAAGATGTAATGCATCATCCTCGAAAATGTAGGAGGAGCATTGGCGAGACCGAAGGACATGACGTTATACTCGTATGATCCGTAGCTCGTTCTGAAGGCCGTCTTGGGAATGTCTTCCTCGCGAATGCGAATTTGATGATAGCCCATTCGGAGGTCAAGCTTAGAGAACATTTTAGCTCCTTTGAGCTGCTCGAAGAGTTCGTTGATGTTGGGGAGCGGATACTTGTTCTTAATCGTCTTCTTGTTCAATGGCCGGTAATCAACACAGAGACGCTCCGTGCCATCTTTCTTCTTGACAAATAAGACACCACAACCCCACGGAGACGTACTAGGCCTGATGAGACCCATACTCTCCTGCTTATCAAGCTGCTTCTTCAATTCCTTCAATTCATCCGGAGAGAGCTTGTACGGACGCCGGCATGCTGGCTCAGTACCCGGCTCGAGTTCAATAACGAATTCCACCTGACGGTGTGGAGGCATGCCTGGAAGTTCTTCAGGAAAGACGTCTTGATATTCATTCACCACCGGAATTTGAGATATGGCATTAATTTCGCCCTTATCAATGAGAGAGAAAAGCCTGATAGTGTTATCCCTGGATGAAAAGATAATCACATCTTCATCAGGATGAGTCATCTTGACTCCCTTCTGTGCACAATCAATGTGAGCATCGTGCTGAGAAAGCCAATCCATTCCGAGGATGAGGTCAATGTCGGAATTACCAAGAACCACCGGTTTAGCCAGAAAGCGATAATCTCCCATGCGAATAGAAACATCCGGAGCATAGACAGTAGAAGACATACGTCTCCCCAGAGAAATAACTTGCAACCTCTGAGGCAAATTTGAAGTGTCAATATTGTGCTTGGATGCAAATGGTTGAGACATGAAAGAGCATGAAGCACCCGAATCAAATAACACTTTAGCTGGAAAAGAGTTAACTGAGAGGTTACCCAAAATGACATCAGAAGAATTCTCCGCTTGTGCTGCATTCATCAGATTGACCCTTGCAGACTTCAGATCATGCCTGACAATAATTGAACTAACAGGTGGAGGAGGTGGAAGACGCTTCGGGTTCGGACATCTGTTGGCATAGTGACCCTTCTGGCCACACTTGTTGCACACCACTTCAGAGAGAGGACGGAAATGAGAGCCACTTGACTTGGAGCCTTGAGACTGAAACTGCTTCTTCGACTGGTTGCTCGGGTTGGGTGGGTGGGAGAAACCACGTCCACCAGAGTTCTTGTTGTTGGAGTTGTTGGAGTTGTTGTAAGGAGCTCGAATCACTGGAGGAGGAGGAAGCCAGAATTTCTGATGCTTCGAGACCATCTGAGACGATGAGGAAGAGTGAACGGCATCTCAAATTCTCTTCTTAGAAGCCTCCATCTTAAGCTGAGTTGCTTCTTGTTTCAAAGCCATGTTATAGAACTTGTCGAATTCATCCGGCTCGAACAAGGTGGGAGCAAGTTGAAGTTCATCTTTGAGACCTCCACGGAACTGGTAGATTTTGCTCTTGGCATCAGGAATGTCTTGCTTAGCATAGTGAGCGAGGTTTTGGAACTTGACATTATACTGATAGACTGTCATGGAGCCCTGCTTCAGGTTGCGGAATTGCTCACGCATACCCTCGATGACACTTGTAGGAATGTGGTGCGAGCGAAAGTCCTTGCAGAAATTCTCCCAAGAGATCACTTGACCTGGCCTAGAGTCTTTGTACTGCTGCCACCAATCAGCTGCTTGATCTTTCAGTTGGAAGGCTGCAAACTTCACATAATCCTCTTCTCTTACGTTACTGCACTCAAAATGCTTCTTAATGTCGGTTAACCAATCTTCAGCATCAAGAGGGTCGACACAGTAACTGAAAGCTTTTGGATTATTGGCCAGGAACTGGTTGAGAGTAGCATGGTGCTGCTGGTTGAAGAAGTTGCCTTGGTTCCCTGGAACACCCTGATTAACTTGATTAGCTTGCATATGCTGCATCATCTGCATCAACAACTGGGTGTTCTGAGCTGTAGTCTGCATAATCGCTCTCCAAGCCTCAGGCGGAGGAGGAGGGGATGGAGGACGATCTGGGACCTCTTCACCCTCTGGGTTAGCGTTGGGAACCTTTTTCGGAGCCATCCCGAAAGAGATGACCACGAATCAGCAATTGATTGACAAAAGGTATAAGCTGAATCAATGGAATGAATTGCAACAAGTCTTCACAATAATCATTCGAACAATAAGAACGAATGAAATCATTCGAACAAGAGAAACGAATGAAATTCTCAGTTAAATGATAACATCAATCTTCACGAGAAGCCACATAGGGGACAAAATGAAAATAAGAAAAACAACAAGGTACGGATGGGAACAAACACAAGAGAGGAGTTTCGTTCTAACATCTTTGTGCTGAAAGCATATGAACGCGTTACGAAAAGGTTTTGCAATCCCCGGATCAGCATAGCCAAGGACCCTTTAAGATGCAACTCCTGATAGTAACATCGGTCATAAACCACTTCACTCAATGTAGAACCCCGAACTCGCTAACCTGCATCCGTTGGAAGAATGCCTACGATCTACTGGATAAGCCCACCTATAAATTTCCGAAAGATTCCAGTTATGCAATCAGGTGTTGGGGATACACGGGAAGCACCGCGCAATCAACTCTAAACCTACATCCAGGTGTATCCATCCTTCAACACATAACCAGTCTTTCTCGGAAACTGTGTACCTTGGACCTTCGAAAAGCATCCACTATAACAAGCTATGGCAATACTCCTGAACTACCTCCCCAGTACTGGGTGATGTCGGGGTTATCTTGCCACTGGCCGTATAGGAGAGATTTTCGATGTCGGCCGTCTTAAGTATTTAGTACTGCCGCGATATGCTTGTGACGACAATACCCCGAAGCTCAACTCCCCGGGACACTGCCACAACCCCTAATGTCAGGAGGCATCGAGAACAATATCCTCGTCACAAGAACATCGAAACAATCCCAGAATACTCGCGGGATTCCTAAAAAAAAAATTGGTGCAATTTTGAAGATAGGAGAGACAAGATTAGTCGTCAGGAGTACTCAGCAGATAGAAAAGGGATGAGAAGCAAATAAATCCTACTCTCCGATATAATATAGGACTCAAAATATTTTCAGTGTGTGCCTAGACTCGACCGTCAACGATTCAATCAAACAGTGGGGGCTCCTAGGTCGGAGAAGGCTCTGAATACCAACTTGTAATGCCCAGGATGGAGTTATACCTCCTACGTGTCGAGGCACGACTTAAAGGCATAAATCCATCCTAGAATGATCTCAAGTTTGGTAATCTTTGCACATCTCATGTAAAAGAGGGGATTGTAAACATAAATAGTTGGCTTACACTCGCCACGTCACAGAATTACAATTCAAGTCTCAATCATCATACATTAAGAACATCACAACCCTCTAAGGGCAAAATCCAAATGTCAAGATACCAAACTTAGGTAAATAAACCACAGGCGGATCGAATCCTAGTAGGAGTCTCCACTACTGATCATTCGGATAGCGAACATAGTACCGACTACGCTCCTCGTCGTACTCCCAATCCAGCTCGGTGCCATCACCTGGATAGCTCACAACTGGACCTGCATCTGGTGTGGTGAAGTAACTGTGAGCCACAGAGGACTCAGCAATCCCGTTCCCGGGTAACATGACTATTTAAGCCTTTGGGAGAGGATAAGGCTGAAGAAAAGAATAAGTGTCTGCAGCAGCAACTAGCAACTAGCTTACGTGAGTGAGAGCGTGAAGAGAAGCCTCGGACGAGAAGTGATCACGAAGTGATCCTAGCTACAAGCTCAACAAGCATAACCCCTCCGTGTTCAACTCCCGAATCCCTATTCGGAAATTGACAGTCACGGAACACACGCTGGTAGTGTATTAGCAACATTGTGTCAAGTTATCTACAACCGGATATTAACAAGCTCCCATCTGCCACATAACCACGGGCACGGCTTTTGAAAGTTCAAACCCTGCAGGGGTGTTCCAACTTGACCCATTACAAGCCCACGATCCGCGGAGTCGCAACTCCAAAGTGGGAAGACCCGAGTATTCTCGGAATCCCGTGCTCTAGATATACCGAACTAAGGTAAGGCTAGTCCAGCAAATCCTCCCGGCGTGTCGACACCCTGATAGTAGCCGCGCGTATCTAAGTCTCAGGACACGACCGGATGAGACGTCCTACAGGTGTATGCCAGATACCTCAGGTTGCCCCAAGGCGGCCCCGCAATCCGCTCGTTTCGGACCAACACTCATGTGGAGCACTTGCCCGAGGTTGTAGAATTAAGAAAGAGGGTTAATTACTCCCTATGCAAGTTTAGTTTGTTATTAGGCAAATAGTACCAATGTTGGGACTTGCTGGAAAAGACTTAGCACTTAGCGGTTTATCGAGGGGGTCCCATACACCCCAACCGTGTTAGGAACGCATAATCAAGGAACATAACACCGGTTTATACGGTTCCTAACGGCATGAGTGGAACAAATCACCAAGCAAAAGGCTTAGCCTTCCACCCTTGCCAATATATAGATGATTTCATTTTAAGCATTTATATAGTGTGATATAACCCAACCAAACTTCAACATGAAGCAAGCATCTTCGATCTTCACCTGCAACTAGCAATGCTAGAAGAAGGGCTGAGCGAAGCGTACTTAGCCAAGCAACGGTTTGCATAGGTAGGTTGGTTAAACATGGCAATGGTTACAGTAGGAGGCTGACAAGAAGATCATGGGCATCGAGGCAAAACTATAGAGCGGAACTACTAGCAATAGGCAAAGATAGTAATGTTATCGGGGTTCGGTCATCTTGCCTGAAGAGAAGTCGTTCGGATCGTAAGAAGGGTCCTCGTGCTCAACCTCGTTGGTAACCTCGTGCTCGTACTCGAACTCAGTCTCGGCTTCCGGCTCTAAACAAAACAATCACACCAAGCACAAATCAATAGGATGCAATGCGCACTCGAAAATGATGAATGCATGATGGATGCACTAAGGATGCACACGTAGCACGTAAAATAGAACTCAAGCAAAACACCTCAAAACATGATAACAATGTGATATTATGAATCTACACAGAAAATCAATCAAGTTACATATAAGATTCGCTGAAATCGGAGTTACGGGCTAAAAGTTATGCCCGAAACAAGAAATGAGCGAAAGCTGAAAATTACAGCATCATAGCAACTTCGGAGCACAAAATAATTAAACTACAGCACTCAAATATCATGGAAAAGGACATGAACACAAACTAGACATATACTACAGGAACTAAGTCCAAAGGTGCACCCCCAAAGGAGTCACGGTTCAATAGCAATGAACTTGGACATATTGAACTTGACAATAAAATTCTGGCAGCAGAATTTTATTGAAACTTTGGAGCAAAAGATAAACATGCTACAGCCACTTAAATAGGCATGTGAGAACATGGATGGAAAGCCAACAATATATACTACAAGGAACAATCAAAATCCACTCCAAAACTATCATGGTTTGTCCTAGAACATCACACGAACATGGCATCGGAACGTTACAGATTTCAGACTTAGTGAAAAACCACTAAGTCCTAAAACAGCAGTTTCATCATAGCATCTAAACGAGCATGTATAAGTCACCTCGAAACTAAACATGGCAAGTGGTAAGCACCACATCAAAGTACACATGAAGGTGATTCCGAAACACACAAGCATGCATCATGGAGGTAAACACAACGATAGCAACGAGCTCAACAAGATGGCATTTCATAACAAGTGAAACAACATCACAGCCACATGGCACTTTGCAACGAGGATAACCATGGCAAGAATAAATCTATCATGCAACCTATCACCAACAACATGTAGAGCATGGCAAGACGAACACGTGGACATGTCATTTGCATCATTCGGACAAACGAGCTAAAAGATATCACATGGCAAAGATGGCATAAAAACATCACATAGCAGCAGTTTATATCACGATGCACTCTTGCAACAGCAAAACAAGCACCTAGATGATCTCTAACATGCATGACAACAAGAGATAAAACGTAGTGCTATTCACCACGAACGTCTGGACATGCTATTTGCGCGAATCGGACAAACACACACAAAGTTAGAGCAGTTTGAAAACTACATCTGAAAACAACAGATCTGGGACTTAGAAGAAAAAATCACCTCCTCCCAGATCTGAGAAAAAAAACAACGGCGGCTGGATCGGCGCGGCCCGGTCGGCGGAGAGGCGAGGCCGGCCTGGCTGGCGCGACGCGGCTGCGGGGCGGACGGGCCGCGGGCCTCGGCCCACCTGGCGGAGCGGAGCGGGCGCCGGCTGGATCTGGCCCGCGGAGGGCGCCGGCCTGCGGGCTCGGGCAAGGGAGCCGGCGCGTGGAGTGGAGAGGCGGCGGTCGCGGCGGCTGGGCCTTCGGGCCTAGCGCGGCTGGCGGGCCAGCCGGCCTGGAGGGAAGCGGAGACCGGGCCGGGGCGAAAGGCCCAGGCGGCCGAGGGAGTCCGATCTGGATCGGGGCTCCTCCCCGATCCGATCGAGGGCGGCGGCGGTGGTCGATCCGGGCGGCGGCGGTGGTCCCGGCCGGCGGGAGGCGGTCGCCGGCGAGGTGCCTGGCCGGGGCGGCGCGGTGGCGGTGGCCGGAGGCGAGGGGCGTCGGCGGTGAGGGCCCCCGCGACGGCGGCGAGGTGAGGTGGCGGCGGCGGCTACTCTGGTGAGGTGGCGCGGTGGTCCGGCGAAGTCTCCGGCGTAACTCCGGCGAGCTCCGGTCGGAGTGGAGAGAGGAGACGCTGGAGGTTGAAGAAGATGGGGGGTAGGGATTTGCTAGGGTTTCCTCAAATTGGGGAAGTGGACAAATATATAGGCACAAGGAGCTAGGGTTGTCCAAAATTAGACCTAGGGGTCTAATATATAGCAGTTTTTTAGGGTTAGGGGATTTAGGGGGTGTTAGGAGCCCTCCGATCGCGATCCGACGGATCCGATCGCGGGGGAAGTCTAGAAGGGCCTAGGAGGGAGTAGTAGACTGCAAGTAGGGGTGTTTCTGGGACACAAAGTGAAGGCACTTTGGACCCACATGAATAACTGATGGGATAGCCAACGGAGTCCAAACGCGACGAGATTTGAGAGGCAGGTTGCACACAACAAAACAACAACACACACAACAACCTCGCGGCACACCGGTAACGTCACACGCCCGAACAACAAAGTAGGCCTACAGGACGTCACGGACACGTGAGGGAGCTCCGGAACGCGAAACGGACAACGGGAAGGAACGCGTGGAACCGGATGCAACCGACAACACAAATGCAATGCAATGCACATGTCTACATGATATGAATGAATGCCACACACTCACACAACAAAACGACGAAACCCAAAAGACAAAGAACCCGGAATGGAAATAGATGAAGCCGGAGATATATTATATACCCAAAAGGGAAAGTATTACATCCGTGGCATTACACCCTCAAAGGATTATGTTCCATAGTAACAAGTGACAGTAAATTACAGCACACTATATAAATTTTTCCTTACCAAAGGCTCTTCACTCCCCGGCAACGGCGCCAGAAAAGAGTCTTGATGACCCACAAGTGTAGGGGATCTATCGTAGTCCTTTAGACATGTAAGAGTGTCGAACCCAACGAGGAGCAGAAGGAAATGATAGGAAGTTTTCAGTAAGGTATTCTCTGCAAGCACTGAAATTATCGGTAACAAATAGTTTTGTGATAAGGTAATTGGTAACAAGTAACAAATGGTAAAAGTAAATATGGTGTAGCAAGATGGCCCAATCCTTTTTATTGCAAAGGACAAGCCTAGACGAACTCTTATATAAAGGAAAGCGCTCCCGAGGACACATGGGAATTATCGTCAAGCTAGTTTTCGTCACGTTCATATGATTCACGTTCGTTACTTTGATAATTTCGTATGTGGGTGGACCGGTGCTTGGGTACTACCCTTACTTGGACAAGAATCCCAATTATGATTAACCTCTATTGCAAGCATCCGCAACTACAAAAGAAGTATTAAGGTAAACCTAACCATAGCATGAAACATATGGATCCAAATCAGCCCCTTACAAAGCAACGCATAAACTAGGGTTTAAGCTTTTGTCACTCTAGCAACCCATCATCTACTTATTACTTCCCAATGCCTTCCTCTAGGCCCAAACAATGGTGAAGTGTCATGTAGTCGACGTTCACATGACACCACTCGAGGAAAGACAACATACATCTCATCAAAATATCGAACGAATACCAAATTCACATGACTACTTATAGCAAGACTTCTCCCATGTCCTCATGAACAAACGTGTGATGCCCCCGATTTGGTCGTACACTAATCATGCACGCAAATGTGTACGACCAAGATCAGGGACTCACTGGAAGTTATCACAACACAACTCCAGACGCAAATTAAAATAATACAAGCTTTATATTACAAGCCAGGGGCCTCGAGGGCTCGAATACATAAGCTCCAATACACAACAGTCAGCGGAAGCAATAATATCTGAGTACAGACATAAGTTAAACAAATTTGCCTTAAAAAGGCTAGCATAAATATAGCAACGATCAAAAAGGCCAGGCCTCCTGCCTGGGACCTCCTAACTACTCCTCGAAGCCGAACTCCACGCAGAAACATCCTCGGGATCATCTGGCTCCTGGACTCCACCATCTGGTTGCATCATCCGAGAAGAAGGGAAAAAAGGGGAAAGTGGGAGAAAAGCAGCCGTGAGTACTTATCCAAAGTACTCGCAAGCAAGGATCTACACTACACATGCAATGGTATCTGTGTAAAGGGGGTAATATCTGTGGACTGAACTGCAGAATGCCAGAATAAGAGGGGGATAACTAATCCAATCGAAGACTACGCTTCTCGTAACCTCCATCTTGCAGCAGAAGATGAGGGTAGCTGGAAAGTAACAAGTATCCTCGCATCTCGTAGCCTCCGTCTTGTAGCAGTAGAATGGAATAGATGGTAAGTTCACCAAGTAACAACGCATATCATAATCCTACCCGGCAATCCTCCCGCACATCACCCTCTGAGAGAGCAACCACCGAGTTATATCTGGAACTTATCTGGGTGTGTTTTATTAAGTATCCGGTTCTAGTTGTCATGAGGTCAAAGTACAACTCCGGGTCATCCTTTTACAGAGGGACACGGCTATTCGAATAGATTAACTTCCCTGCAGGGGTGCACCACATAACCCAGCACGCTCGATCCCATTTGGCCGGACACACTTTCCGGGGTCATGCCCGACCTCGGAAGATCAACATGTCGCAGCCCTACGTTAGCACAACAGAGAGGTTAGCACGCCGGTCTAAGTCCTAGGCGCGCAGGGGTCCGGGCCCATCGCCCAACGCACACCTGCACATTGCGTACGCCGCCGGTGAGCATACCTAGCAACCTCCATTACTAAGGAAGTTGCGTTACGCGGTCCAACCCGGCGCGCTCCTCTCAGTCGCTGACGTCAAGAAGGCTTCGGCTGATACCACGACGTCGAGTGCCCATAACTATTCCCACGTAGCTGGTTAGTGCGTATAGGCCAATGGCCAGACTCAGATCAAATACCAAGACCCCGTTAAACATGTTATTATGAATTCACCACGGGCAACGACCAGGGCAAGGCCACCTCTCCACTGGGTGTCTCAACCTGCCCTGTCGCTCCGCCACAAAGATCCACCTGGGGGCCGTCGGGAACTCATGCCCATCACTACCTGGATGAAGCCACCTGTCCTTCCAGCCCCCACATTGGAACCACTTGCGGATACTCAACGAGCCGACCCGACTTTAGTCACATCATGTGCCATGTAAAGTATGTATATAGTATATACCCGTGATCACACCCAAAGTGATCACGGCCCGATAGAATAGCAGGGCAGACGGACAAGGGTGTAGGGCCACTGATGGAATACTAGCATCGTACACTAAGCATTAGGATAACATGTAAAGGTATCAACAGTGGTAGCAACAATGACAGGCTATGCAGCAGAATAGGAGTTATCGAATCATCAACAGTAGAAAATCTAATGCAAGAATAAGAGAGAAGTGAATGGGCGATATCAGGTGATCAAGGGGGGTTGGCTTGCCTGGAAGCTCTGCAGACGAAAGGAATCTTCGGAAGCGTAGCTATAGTCGAACACCGAAGCATCAATGGTCTCGGGGTCTATCACGGTATCGGAGTCTACCGAAAAGAAGCAATGAAGGGGAAACAAATAAATAATAGAGCAAACGATAGCATCACAAAATATAACAAGGAAATATGCGGCGCCAGGCGTGAGCTAACGCAGGGATAGGTGATACTGGCGAAGATGGAAAACATCCGGGAAAGTATTCCCGGTGTTAGGTATTTTCTGACAAGTGAAATGGAGGGGGACAGTTGTAGGTTCACTATGCTAGGGACGTGTTGTGGACGAACGGACTGCGTATTCGGATTCGTCTCGTCGTTCTGATCATTTTTCATATATAAATTATTTTCATCCGAGTTACAGATTAATTTATATGATTTTTCAAAGTTTTTAAAGAAATTTTGGATTTAATTTAATGTTTAAATTCGAATTATCCAGAATAGTGATTGATGACGTCATCATGACAGCGGCATGATGTCAGCAGGTCAATTGACCAGTTGACTAGTCAAACCTTATAGGTGGGACCCGTCTGTCATAGGTACAGATTAACTAACATTATTAAATAGACTAATCTAGTTTATCAGGTTAATTAAACCAGGTTAATTAAGTTAATTACTTGCCTACTTAATTAATTAAGTAACATTATTTTATTTTATATTTTTTTAAACATCCATTTTTTAAAGGGGAGGGGGCCCGAGCTGCCAGTGGCACAAAGGCCACTGGAGCGGGTTTAACGGGCGCGGGCGGGTTGCTTGCCGGGGCGGACCCGGACGACGGCCACGGCGGGGTACCGGCCCCAGGCGCGGGCCGGGGTGGCCACGGCGGGTCGCCGGCCGACGCGCTGGTCGGGGCGGCCACAGCGGGGCGCCGGCCGCAGGCGATGGTCGGGGATGCCAGTGCTGCGCCGGACCGAGGCGCTGGCCGGGGCGGCCACGGTGGGGCACCAGCCCCAGGTGCTGGTCCGGAGGTCGAGGGTGCGGTGCGGCGCGGTGCCGCGGCCGGCGGTGTGGAGCGGGAGGCGAGCGGGAATGGCTTCGGGCCTCGCAGGTGTTAGTGCTACTGGGCATGGACGGGAGCGAGCGTGGGCGCATTGTGCTCCTGGGAGCACCAGGAGCGCGACGGTGGGCTCGGGCCTGGGCTGCGACAGCGATGGCCATGGCGGCGACGAAGCAGGGTGACGGCAAGCTATGTCAGTGACAACAAATCAAGGGGGGAGGACGGAGGGGGATCGCGGCGCTGCTCACATCGGTGAAGGGGAGGTGCTCGTGGAGGCACCGGAGCGGCAGTATTCGGAGCGGATCGATGACGGTGCAGAGAAGTGGAACAGCTCGATCCCGGTGCGGTGGTGAGCCCATGTACGAGCTGCTCCTCGGAGTCGATGTAGCGGTAGTAGACGCAGCTCCTGGACATCACCCCGAGGCATGAGGAGCTCAGTTGCCTCTGTAACGACAAGGCGGCGAAGACGGCAGCGGCAGGCGCATGTGTTGCCGAGAGGGGAAAGGGGATTAGGGTTTGCCGGGGGGTGAGGGGGGGTGCTCTTATCCACGTGGGGAGGCGGCGGATGCACGACGCGTGGAGGATCCGCGGCGTGTACGAGCGAACGGCGACCACGGAGCCTTCTGTGAACAGAAGGTTGAAGATGGCTGCGGGGTGGAGTTGGGCTGGTAAGGTTAGTGGGCTGGCCGGCTGGGCCGTTTGGCCCAGTTGGCGAAGGGGGGTCTTTCTCCTTTTATTTTGTTTTGTTTGGTATTTTCTTTTCATTTATTTTCCTTATACTATTTTATTTTACTTAGTTTTATAAAACACAAAAGTTGTACCTAAATTTGTATCACTAATTATACCTCTATTACAAAAAGTTTAAACCTCCAATTAAAATAGTTTAACATTTTATTAATTATAAAAGGCATTCAATTAATTCTTTTGCTATAGTTTTATTTATTTTAGGACATTCAAACACATTTTAAAGATGTTGGTTTCTCCACCATTATTACTTATGCATTATTTGTCACAACTAGAACAATTTGGTTTTAATATTGGAAAACTTATGTCATTTACCTTTGTTTTAAATTTGAAATTTGAACTGGGTTTCAAACTAACGCGACTTTATCCACAGTAACCGAGGTGACGTGGAATCATTAGCGGGGGATCACTGTAGCTTAATTATCCGGGCGTCACAATTCTCCTCCACTACAGGAAATCTTGTCCCGAGATTTTAGCAGTGGAGTAAAGGGGGGAAAGTGTTGGTAGTGAAAACCTAACGAGTTTTCTCGGTCTTGGCTGCCCTTTCGAAGAGGTTGATCCCTTTCATTGAAGTCTCCATTTCTATGCTTCAAGTCATCGTGATCAAGTCGTCATCCTTTCTTCGGGATCTCCATCGTCCTACGAACGCGACCAGGGGGAAACACCCTGGAAGAACGCATCTCCACAAAGATGGGCATCTGACGGTGAACTCAATGGGAAATACACGAGGTACCCCACGAGTTGTATTTCAGTGAATTCGTTGAGTGCAATAAACAATGGTACCAAAGTTTCAAAATGGGTAGGCAATCATTCGATGCCTAGAAAGAATCTGGAATGGGGGCTTGAACAACGAGAATAACATGGTGATTGATTCTAGGACGAATAACGGTATAGAATTTAGCTCGTGAATTACTTACGAGCCAAGTGTAAAGGATACTTTAGAATCAAGGTTGTACAAAAGAGTCAGGTTACGATCCAGTGGACCTGTGGGTTATGGGCCCACCATGTGGGTTCAAAATAGGAATGGTGGTGACATCTTGCACAGCCGCGACAGGGAGGCATGTCAGTGGATAGCTTGTCAGCTATGTCGGCTACAATGCCGGTACCAAGGACGGGGAACGAAGAGAACCATTTTCCCGCTCGTTGTAACGAGGCGGACCAATAGGCAAGGTTCTCGCCCATTGGTGGCTACCAAAATGTTATCAACAATAGTAATAGGGTCTTACTGACAGAGTTAGACACCAAGGTGTTTACATAAGCAGAAAATTATTACTGCTTAGAGTATATGTAGAACAAAGAAATGTTAAACAAACAAATGGAAAGGAAAATTGTGATTACACACAATTATTAGGAGTATATCCTTCCCATGGACAAGCAGAACATGTCATACAGGGTTGAGAGCAAGTATCCAACCATTCGGATAAAAAGGCAAGGATTAATCAAGATGTTACCCATACAACAGTGTTTGGATAACTGACCAAGAAACATTTAGCATCACGCCTCCAATGTTCTTGTTGATGAGCGGGGTATCATAGTCATGCTTCGAGGTAGCAATGATATGGAGTTTCAATCAAAGGACATACCTTGGATACAGAAATGATCCATCAGAAGTAACTTATAGAATAAGTGGTACAATCTCCTCCTGGAAGAATGGCTATCCTTGCAAAAGAAATTATAATGATGGCTTCTCCTGCCAGGGGTGCTGTGCATGAAATCATTTTATCTGGTCATCAAAGGACCAACATTATAACTCCAGGAAAGTTGCCCCAACCATCATATCTGATCGAGATTCATATATGATTGGTGTCATGATACCTCAAACTCGGGATGTTCGAGACGAAAAGGTGCAACACAAATCGACGAAATGACAATGTAAGATTCTTGGAAAGTGAATTATGGGACCGGGTTCCCGAAACAATTGTTCATCATTAAACCATGGAGAGGATGAGGGGTGGCTGATGGGCTCAGCGAGAATTCATCGAGAATTCCAAATGGATGGATTTCCACAATAATGCGCACAAGAAGATGACACTTGTCAATTCCAATGATATAATGTTGTATGCTCGAGGAAAACATACACCATTAATCATTAGTTGAAAGGTGTGCCCGAAATATGACTTTAGGCAGCAAGATCAATGTTAGAGTGACGATTCAATAACCAACAGTCTAAGATCGAACTGTCGATCGTTAACTTCAAAGCAATAGGGTTGCTAGAAGTACAGAACTCAAGCAACATCGTTAGCATATTGGTATCCCGGTTAAAACCAACACGGGGACCAAGGAAGAATGGTGATGGTGAGAATTATCATCATACCGAGAATTTCTAAGAGGTGGATCAATCCCACAACATTCTCGACATAAAAGACAGTAATACTTCAAGGCAGAACACAACACTAGCTGGAGAGCAAGTTGTATTCATAATGTGGACATGTTTGCGATGAAAGGAAGTCAAGGGTGTTGTCGATGATAATAAAAATCATCGAGGGCAAGGAGGGTATTCCTCAAATTATAGTATTTCTCATCATGAACACAGTTGACATCTCGGAAGAAATCAAAGTGTTGAAGGTGATCCGACACATTTGCCGGGGGGGTTTCAAGAGGATGCAACCAACAAACAACGGCAACAAGCAAGGGAATTACGAAGTGGCAAGTTATAGGATCAATATATAAGATGCAAGCTCGGAACCAAAGTTGCCTTTCAAGACAAGCAACATGATGTTGAAAGCTCAACGTAAGTCGTGCTCACACACTGAAGAATCCGTGCACCAGAGAAGGATGAGGTAGCATAGTCAAAGATAGCAAGACCAGGATGCAGCCGATAGTCTAGAAATGACCAGATTGAGTTCATGATTTCCCAGTAAAAATACTTGGGGTATTTGATTTGTAGTGCGTAATAATTTCTCTAGTCGATGTCCTTGGTTGACAACAACCCAGAATCCGTAGAGTGATTACGACAAGGAAGGACATCCCTTCAACAAAGTTAGTGGGATGTGGTGCAATGGCAAGACATCTTCGAGATACTAGGGGGTAATACTCGAAGGTAGAACATGATAGAAGTATAACCGGGTCATTGACCTATGAAAGTAGATACTTCAACCTTGCCAAAAATAGACGAGGCACTAGAATGAATTCCCATCAGATATATCAGATCAGGGCAGCATGGTCAGAACCATAACTGTAAGGGATCAATTCAAACATATCAAAAGAATCATACAGCTGGATAATCATTTTGCAAGAAGCTTCCGAGATGGTCTACATCATTTTCATGGGCATGAACACAAAGTTCAAGGTCGAGTCCCACTTATTTAATGCATATCATTTCATTCACCTCTCTGTAATGCCCAGGATGGGACGATATCTCCTACGTGTCGAGGCACGACTTAAAGATATAAGCCCATTCTGGAATGATCGCAAGTTTGGTACCTTTGCACATCTCATGTAAAAAATAGGGATGGAAAACTGAAAAGATAGTTGGCTTACACTCGCCATGTCACACAAATACATTGCATGTTCAAGCATCATTCAGATAAACATCACTGCCCATCTAAGGGTAAAATCCAAATGACAAGATACCAAACATAACATTAAACCACAGGCCTGAATCGAATCCTAGTAGAAGCTCTACTGATCAACCGGATAGTTCACGTAGTAATGGCTACGCTCCTCGTCGTACTCCCAGTCTAGCTCAGTGCCATCACCAGTGTAACTCACCATCGTACCTGCATCTGGGGTGTTGAAGTAACTGTGAGCCACAGAGGACTCAGCAATCTCGTTGCCGGGTAACACGACTATTTAAGCCTTGGGTGTGGAACAAGGCTGAAGAAAGAATAAGTGGTTGCAGCAGCACTAGCCTAGCTTACGTAAAAGAGAGCGAGAAGAGAAGGTGCCTCGGTCGAGAGATGATCACTAAGTGATCCTAAACTAATCAAGTCAAGCATAACCCCACCGTGTTCACTTCCCGAATCCCTTTCGGAAAATGACCGTCACGGTACACACGCTGGTAGTGTATTGGAACATGGTGTCAAGTTTTGTACAACCGGATATTAACAAGCTCCCATCTGCCACATAACCGCGGGCTCGGCTTTCGAAAGTTCAAACATTGCAGGGGTGTTCCAACTTGGCCCATGACAAGCCCACGATCCGCGGAGTCGCAACTCCAAAGGTGGGAAGACCCGAGTATTCTCGGAATCCCGTGCTCAAGATACTCCGAACTAAGGTAAGGCTAATACAGCAAATCCTCCCGGCATGCCGACACCATGACAATAGCCGCGCGTATCTAGTCTCAGGCCACGACCGGATGAGACATCCTACAGGTGTATACCAATCCTCGAGTTTCCTCGTGGTGGCCCCGCAGTCCGCTCAGTTCGGACCAACACTCATGAGGAGCACTGGCCCGGGGGTTGTTGATTAAGAACTCGGGTTTGCAAGACCCTATGCAAGTTTTATTAGTTATTAGGCAAATAGTACCAATGTTGGGACTTGCTGGAAAAGACTTAGCACTTAGCGGTTTATCGAGGGGGTCCCATAACCCCAACCGTGTGAGGAACGCATAATCAAGGAACATAACACCGGTTTATACGGTTCCTAGCGGCATGAGTGGAACAAATCACCAAGCAAAAGGCTTAGCCTTCCACCCATTGCCAATGTATAGATGATTTCATTTATTACTTAATATAGTGTGATATAACCCACATAACTTCAACATGAAGCAAGCATCTTCAATCTTCACCTGCAACTAGCAATGCTATAAGAGGGGTTGAGCGAAGCCTACGTATAGCCAATCAATGGTTTGCATAGGTAGGGTGGTTAGACAGGATCATGGTTACAAGTAAGAGGCTGACAGGAAAACATGGGCATCGAGGCAAAACTATAGATCGAGACTTCAAGCAATAGGCAAAAATAGTAATGGTATCCGGGTTCGGTCATCTTGCCTGAAGAGTTGTCGATGGGATCGTAAGAAAGCTCCTCGTTCTCTCCCTCGGTAGTAACCTCGTTCTCGTACTCGTACTCAGCTTCCGGCTCTACTCAACACAAACACACAAGGCACGAAATCAACAAGATGCAATGCGCACACAAAATATGCTAGATGCATGACTGATGCACTATGGGAGCACACGAAGCATGACAAAATGCGATCAAGCAAAATGCTTCAAAACATGATAACAATAGGATATTATGAATCTAGATGAAAAATCACATAAGTTTCATATAGGACTTGCTCAAAACGGAGCAACGGGCTAAAAGTTACACCCAAAACAATAAATACGCACAAGCTGAAAATAACAGCCACATAGCAACTTCGGAGCAATAGATAAATAACCTACAGCACCCAAACATCATGGCAAGGAGCATGGACATACACTAGACATATCCTAGAGCAAATAAGTCCATTGGAGCATCCCCAAAGGAGCCACGGATCAATAGCAACAAGCTATGACATATTGAACTTGACAACGAAATCCTGACAGCAGTAATTTATTGCAACTTGGGAGGAAAAGATAAATATGCTACAGCCACTCAAATAAGCATGTGAGAGCATGAATGGATAGCCAACAATATATACTACAAGGAATCATCAAGAGTCACCCCAAAACTATCATGTATTGGCCTAGAACAACAAGCAAACATGGCATCTGGAAATTACAGATTCCAGACTTAGTGAAATTTCACTGTGTTAAAACAGCAGTTTCATTATGGCATCTTTGAGAGCATGTTTAAGTCACCTCAAAGCATATCAAGACAAGTGGTAAGAACCACAGCAAAGTACACATGATGGTGAATCCAAAACATTTAAGCATGCATCGAGGGAACAAACACATCAATAGCAACGAGCTCCTCTACGAGGCATTTCGTAACAAGTTTAACAACTTAACAGTCACATAGCACTTTGCAACGGATATAAACATGGCAAGATTAATTCTATCATGCAAGCCTAAGCAATCAACATGTAGAGCATGACAAGACGAACACGTGGACATCTCATTTGCATCATTTGGATAAACGTGCAAAAAGTTATCACATTGCAAGGATGGCATGAAAACAACACTAACAGCAGTTTATAACAATATGCACTCTTGCAACAGATATTTAAGCATCTAGATGACCTCAAACATGCATGGCATAATGGAACAAAATGTAGTACATGTCTCCACGAACAATTTGACATATCATTCACTCAAATTGGACCATCACAAAAAAAGTTATCCACGTTTGAAAACAGCACCAGAAACTGAAAGATCTACAGACTTAGCAGAAAAAGAGGCTACCTCTGGGTCAACGAAAGTCAACGCGGGCTGCTGGAAGTGGATCGGGCCGGGGCGGTGCGGATCGGGCGCGGGCGCCTAACGGGCTGCTGGCTGGAGGCGAATCGGCCGCGCGGCCCACCTGCGGCGCGGGCCGGATCTGGCGACCGACGGGCCCGTGGGTCCATGGCGCTATCGGGTCGGGGCGGGGAGCCGGCCCACCTGGTGGATCGGCAGTGGAGGCGGAGGGATCCGATCGGGGCTCGGCCGATCGAGGGCGCCTGGCGCCTGTGGGAGCCAACTCGGCCCACCTGGCCGAGTGCTAGCGGTCCACCTGGGCCTAGGGTTGCAGGCGGAGGGGCCGGTCGATCTGATCGGGCGAGGCAGCTCCCTCGCGCCCCGAGCGGCGGCGGCGATCTTCGGGCGAGGGAGGCGGCGGCTGGCGTCGGCGGGAGGTGGCGGCCCGGTGGCGCTCCGGCCTGAGGGCGAGGCGGCGGCCGGTGGGAGGAGTAGAGGAGCGGCGGCGGTGGTTGGAGAGAACGGCGGCGGCGGCGAGGTGAAGATTCCGGCGAGGGTTCCGGTGGTGGCGCAGATTCCGGCGAGAATTCCGGCGAGCTCCTCCGGCGAGCTCCGCCGGAGTGGAGGAAGAGGCTGGAGGAAGAAGAAGATGGCTAGGGTTTGCTATTTTTGGGGAAAAAATTGGGGAAGGTGGACAAATATATAGGCACAAGGAGCTAGGGTTGTCCAAAAGAGGTGTGGTTTTCGGCCACGCGATCAGAATTGGATGGCCTAGATGAATGAAGGGGTTTGAGCTGGTTTGGTGGGCTGTTGGAGGGGTTTCTTGGGCCTCAAACTGGAGGTACTTTCAGCCCACGAGAATAACTGTTGGAGCACCAAACGAACTCCAAACGCGACGAGATTTGACAGGCGGGTTACACACACCAAAACAACAACACACGACAAGTCTCGCGCCAAACGGGAAATGTTACACAGCCAAACACCAAAGTAGGCCTCGGGGATGCCACGGACATGTGAGGGAGCTCCGGAATGCGAAACAGACAACAGAAAGAAACGAGTGGGACCGGATGCAAACGACAACACAAATGCAATGCGATGCACATGACTACATGATATGAATGAATGCCAGACACACACACAACAAAACGACGGAAACCCGAAAAGACAAAGAACCCGAAAAGGAATAGATGAAGCCAGAGATATATTAAATTGCCCAAAAGGGAAAGTATTACATCCGGGGCATTACACTCTCGCTTTGATAAAACTATAGTGTTGGAATTTCATCTGGTAGAACACCGGAAGAGTGTGACTTGTGAAAACTTTTGGGTTCTCACGGATTAGGGGAAGGTATGGTTCAACCCATCGGGCATCTTAGTAACATATACCACAAGTTTCAAAAGTAAATACACAAACTCGAAAGCAGAGCATGGTTGGCCAAGCAGAGGATGCAATTTACCAAATGCATTATGTATCAGGGGAAGAACTCAAGGTTCGGAACGGTCGGATAATAATCCACAAAAGGATCTATCGGACCGCAAGGAATCAGATGTGAGTATCGATACTCAACCATAAGAAGAAATAATTAAAGGAGATCAGATTATAGAAACAACTGACTAATTCAACCAAATGTAAAGGAATTATGTTTTCCGAATCAAGAGATCAGAAGCAAACACTCTGATCAAGGTTGGATAAGTTGAATATGCTTGGGGATACAATCGATGGCAATTTGATTGGTCGAGATCCAACCAGGTTTAAAATGACATCTGCGTCGGAAGGATGAATTCTAGGATCTGATTGGGGATTGCGAGCATCCGCAACATTTTGAATCAACGGACTCGAAATGATAGTGACAAGGATGGCAATAAGATTGCCAGACTTATGGGATTAACCATATAGCACGCAAGCAAGAATTTCATGATAAATATGTTGTTGAGGATTTTCTAAAGCTCGAATAGGATTTCGAAGACTCTAGTGAAACATATGAACAACTAGGGAGAAACAAATCCTCGATATGTGTGAGGATTAATTTGTAGGTGTATTCAGGCGACAAGGAACTGCAAGGCAGTAGGCACAAAGGATTCTCGAAGCAACGACCACTATTTCGGGGTATCTTGTAAGAACAAGACCAACTGGGGATGAATGTAAGAATGACAACTGCATTTAGCTATCCATTTAGAGTTGACGATGGAAGGGGAATTCCAATGCGAGGAACCCAAGTTCTCGAGTTAACAGTGGAGAGTATCTTTAGGGTCTTCTGGTGCAACAAACGATCATCAGTAATAAGGTGCTCTTCGGGTGAAGTGATAATGAGATCCTAATGTTAGATTTTGCAAAATTCATTTATCCCGAATAGAAGAGAGATCAGAGTCCCAAAGTATAGACGAGGAGTAAAAGATCCTAATACCACCCATTGGTGATGTGGGCCCGTAAGCCACACAACAAGTTAGAAAATTTGTTTTTCAAAGACTAGACTCAACTTCGGCCAAGGAGTTGGAAAGGGGGATTCCTATAGGAAGTCGGCTCTGATACCAACTTGTGACGCCTCCGATTTGACCGTACACTAATCATGCACGCAAATGTGTACGACCAAGATCAGGGACTCCCGAGAAGATATCACAACACAACTCTAGACACAAATTATAATAATACAAGCTTTATATTAAAGGCCAGGGGCCTCGAGGGCTCGAATACATAAGCTCGAATACACAAGAGTCAGCGGAAGCAATAATATCTGAGTACAGACATAAGTTAAACCATTTTTCCTTAATAAGGCTAGCACAAATATAGCAACGATCGAAAAGGCCAGGCCTCCTGCCTGGGACCTCCTAACTACTCCTCGAAGCCGAACTCCACATAGAAACATCCTCGGGATCATCTGGCTCCTGGACTCCACCATCTGGTTGCATCATCCGAGAAGAAGGGACAAAAGGGGAAGGGGGGAGAAAAGCAACCGTGAGTACTCATCCAAAGTACTCGCAAGCAAGGATCTACACTACACATGCAATGGTATCTGTGTAAAGGGTGTAATATATGTGGACTGAACTGCAGAATGCCAGAATAAGAGGGGTATAACTAATCCAATCAAAGACTACGCTTCTCGTAACCTCTATCTTGCAGCAGAAGATGATGGTAGCTGGAAAGTAACAAGTATCCTCACATCTCGCAGCCTCCATCTTGCAGCAGTAGAATGGAATAGATGGTAAGTTCACCAAGTAACAACGTATAGCATAATCCTACCCGGCAATCCTCCCGCACATCACGCTCTGAGAGAGCAACCACCGAGTTATATCTGGAACTTATCTGGGTGTGTTTTATTAAGTATCCGGTTCTAGTTGTCATGAGGTCAGAGTACTACTCCATGTCGTCCTTTTACTGAGGGACACGGCTATTCGAATAGATTAACTTCCCTGCAGGGGTGCACCACATAACCTAGCACGCTCGATCCCATTTGGCCGGACACACTTTCCGGGGTCATGCCCGGCCTCGGAAGATCAACACGTCGTAGCCCTACCTAAGCACAACAGAGAGGTCAGCACGCCGGGCTAAGTCCTAGGCGCGTAGGTGTCCGGGCCCATCGCCCAATGCAAACCTGCACGTTGCGTACATGGCCGGTGAGCAGACCTAGCAACCTCCATTACTAAGGAAGTTGCGTTACACGGTCCAACCCGGCGCGCGCCGCTCAGTCGCTGACGTCAAGAAGGCTTCGGCTGATACCACGACGTCGAGTGCCCATACCTATTCCCATGTAGTTGGTTAGTGCATATAGGCCAATGGCTAGACTCAGATCAAATACCAAGATCCCGTTAAACGTGTTATTATGAAGTCACCACGGACAACGACCAGGGCCAAGCCACCTCTCCACTGGGTGTCTCAACCTGCCCTGTCGCTCCGCCACAAAGATCCACCTGGGGGCCGTCGGGAACTCAGGCCCATCACTACCTGGATGGAGCCACCTGCCCTTCTAGCCCCCACATTGGAACCACTTGCGGGTACTCAACGAGCCCACCCAACTTTAGTCACATCATGTGTCATGTAAAGTATGTATATAGTATATACCCATGATCACACCCAAAGTGATCATGGCCCGATAGAATAGCAGGGCAGACGGACAAGGGTGTAGGGCCGCTGATGGAATACTAGCATCCTACACTAAGCATTAGGATAATAGGTAAAGGTATCAACAGTGGTAGCAACAATGACAGGCTATGCAGCAGAATAGGAGTTATCGAATCATCAACAGTAGCAAATCTAATGCAAGAATAAGAGAGAAGTGAATGGGCGATATCTGGTGATCAAGGGGGGCTTGGCTTGCGTGGAAGCTCTGCAGACAAAAAGAATCTTCGGAAGCGTAGCTGTAGTCGAACACCGAAGCATCAATGGTCTCGGGGTCTATCACGGTATCGGAGTCTACCGAAAAGAAGCAACGAAGGGGAAACAAATAAATAACAGAGCAAATGATAGCAACACAAAATATAACAAGGAAATACGCGGCGCCGGGAGTGAGCTAACGCAGGGATAGGTGATACTGACGAAGATGGAAAACATGTGGGAAAGTAGTCCCGGTGTTAGGTATTTTCTGACAGGTGAAACGGAGGGAGATGGTTGTAGGTTCACTATGCTAGGGACGTGTTGTGGACAAATGGACTGTGTATTCGGATTCGTCTCGTCGTTCTGATCATTTTTCATATATAAATTATTTTCATCGGAGTTACGGATTAATTTATATGATTTTTCAAAGTTTTTAAAGAAATTTTGGATTTAATTTAATGTTTAAATTCGAATTATCCAGAATAGTGATTGATGTCATCATCATGATAGCAGCATGACGTGAGCAGGTCAACTAACCAGTTGACTGGTCAAACCTGACAGGTGGGACCCGTCTGTCATAGGTACAGATTAACTAACATTATTAAATAGACTAATCTAATTTATCAGGTTAATTAAACCAGGTTAATTAATTTAATTAATTGCCTAATTAATTAATTAATTAACATTATTTTATTTATATTTTTAAGCATCCTTTTTTTAAAGGGGAGGGGGCCCCAGCTGCGAGTGTCACAAAGGACACTCGAGCGGGTTTAACGGGCGTGGGTGGGTTGCCCGCCGGGGCGGACCCGGAAGACGGCCACGGCGGGGCGCCGGCCCCAGGCGCGGGCCGGGGTGGCCACGGCAGAGCACCGGCCGACGCGCTGGTCGGGGCGGCCACGGCGGGGGCGCTGGCCCCAGGCGCTGGCCGGGGCGGCCACGACGGGGCGCCGGACCCAGGCGCTGGCTGGGGCGGCCACGGCGGGGCACCAGCCCCAGGTGCTGGTCCGGAGGTCGAGGGTGCAGTGCGGCGCGGGGCCGCGGCCGGCGGGCTGGAGCGGGAGGCGAGCGGGATTGGCTTCGGGCCTCACAGGTGTTGGTGCTACTGGGCACAGACGGGAGCGACCGTGGGCGCGTTGTGCTCCTAACAGCACCAGGAGCGCGGCGGTGGGCTCGGGCCCAAGCTGCGACAGCGATGGCCATGGCGGCGACGAAGCGGGGTGACGGCGAGCTATGGCAGTTGCGGAGCTAGCAGCAGCAACAACAAATCAAGGGGGTAGGACGGAGGGGGATCGCGGCGCTGCTCACATCGGTGAAGGGGAGCTGCTCGTGGAGGCACCGGAGTGGCAGTATTCGGAGCGGATCGATGACGGTGCAGAGAAGGGGAACAGCTCGATCCCGGTGCGGTGGTGATCCCATGTATGAGCTGCTCCTCGGAATCGATGTAGCGGTAGCAGACGCAGCTCCTGGACATCACCCCGAGGCATGAGGAGCTCAGTTGCCTCGGTAACGACAAGGCGGCGACGACGGCAGCGGCAGGCGCATGTGTTGCCGAGGAGGGCGACGAGGTGGAGAGGAAAAAGGGGATTAGGGTTTGCCGGGGAGTGAGGGGGGTGCTCTTATGCACGCGGGGAGGCGGCGGATGCACGACGCGTGGAGGATCCGCGGCGTGTACGAGCGAACGGCGACCCCGAGCCTTCTGTGAACAGAAGTTTGAAGATGGCTGCGGGGTGGAGTTGGGCCGGTTAGGTTAGTGGGCTGGCCGGCTGGGCCGTTTGGCCTAGTTGGCCAAGGGGGATCTTTCTCCTTTTAATTTGTTTTGTTTGGACTTTTCTTTTCTTTTATTTTCCTTATACTATTTTATTTTACTTAGTTTTATAAAACACAAAAGTTGTACCTAAATTTGTATCACTAATTATACCTCTATTACAAAAAGTTTAAACCTCCAATTAAAATAGTTTAACATTTTATTAATTATAAAAGGCATCCAATTAATTCTTTTGCTATAGTTTTATTTATTTTAGGACATTCAAACACGTTTTAAAGATGTTGGTTGCTCCACCATTATTACTTATGCATTATTTGTCACAACTAGAACAATTTGTTTTTAATATTTGAAAACTTATATCGTTTACCTTTGTTTTAAATTTGAAATTTGAACTCGGTTTCAAACTAACGCGAGTTTATCCACAGTAACCGAGGTGACGTGGAATCATTAGCGGGGGATCACTGTAGCTTAATTTTCCGTGCGTCACAAAACGTAACTACTCACAAAGTATATTAATGTTCATAATCAGAGGGGTATTAATATGCATAATGGATCTGAACATATGATCTTCCACCGGATAAACCAACTAGCATCAACTACACTGAGTAATCAACACTACTAGCAACCCACAGGTACCAATCTGAGGTTCTGATACAAAGATTGGATACAAGAGATGAACTAGGGTTTGAGAGGTGATGGTGCTGGTGAAGATGTTGATGGAGATAACCCTCCCCAAGATGGGAGAGTTGTTGGTGATGACGATTTCCCCCTCTCAGAGGGAAGTATCCCCGGCAGAACAGCTTCGCTGGAGCCCTAGATTATTTCTGCCAAGGTTCCGCCTCGGGACGGCGGCGCTTCGTCCCGAAAGCCTCCTTATGATTTTTTCTAGGGAAAAACACCTCATCTAGCAGAAGATGGGCATCGGGGGGCTGCCAGGTGGCCCACGAGGCAGGGGGTGCGTCCAGGGGTAGGGGGTGCCCCCACCCTCGTGGACGGTGGGTGGCGCCCCTCCTGTAACTCTTTCTCCAGATATTTTTTATATTTTCCAAAACTGACTTTCGTGGAGTTTCAAGGCTTTTTGAGTTGTGCAGAATAGGTGTCCAATGTTTGCTCCTTTTCCAGCCCAGAATTTTAGCTGCCGGCATTCTCCCTCTTCAAGTAAACCTTGTAAAATAAGAGATAAAAGGCATAGGTATTGTGACATAATGTGTAATAACAACCCATAATGCATGAAATATCAACATAAAAGCATGATGCAAAATGGACGTATCAGCTTGCGACACCACCATCTTCTATTAATTCTGATATGTCATAAGTAATTGATGATGCTACTTCTGCTATGAATGATGCTAGTACTCTATTTAATGAAACTGTTCCACTGGGTAAAAATTATTGATGAACAACTTGCTAAAGATAAAGAACTTGAGTTGCTGAAACTTATGAAAACTATGATTCACCTATTAGACCTAGATCTCCTAGAATTGAAATGCCTAAGGTACATGAGGGTTATGTTATGGATGGGGAAATAGTAAGATCATTTCTTTTTCTTGTAATGATAGAGATGATGTTAAGAAATTACCGAGGAAGCTGAAAGAATAATATATGATGGACAAAATGAAATATGATCATAAATTTGCTTCTTCCCCTATCTTTGTTATTGATAAGGATTATGATTTTTCTATCGATCCGGAGTTAATTACTTTGGTTAAATCTGATCCTTTTCAAGGTTATTAAACTGAAACTGTTGTGGCACACCTTACTAAATTAAATGATATTGCCACCCTGTTTGCTCATGAGGGAAAAATTTGCTACTAATATATTCTTAAGTTGTTTCCTTTCTCATTATTTGATGATCCTAAGAAATGGTTCAATACTCTTGTGCCTAGTTGTGTGCGTAGTCCCTAGAATATGATATATTACTTCTCTGAAAAATATTTTCCAGCTCATAAAAAACAAGCTGCCTTACAGGAAATATTTAACTTTGTGCAAATTGAAGAAGAGAATCTCTCTCAAGCTTGGGGGTGGCTTCTCCAATTACTAAATGCCTTGACTGACCATCCTCTTAAGAAAAATGAAGTACTTGATATCTTTTATAATGGACTAACCGATGCTTCTAGGGACTACCTAGATAGTTGTGCTAATTTTGTTTTCAAGGAGCAAACCATTGAACAGGCTGAATACCTGTTGAATACTATTTTGAGAAATGATAATTATTGAACACTTCCTGAACCACCAGCTAAAACAACTCCAAAGAAGAGAGGTATTCTATTTCTCAGTCCTGATGATATGCAAGAGGCAAAGAAATCTATGAAAGAAAAGGGTATTAAAGCTGAAGATGTTAAGAATTTACCACCTATTGAGGAAATACATGGACTCCATGCCCCGACGGACGTAGTAAAGGAAATTATTTTTATAGATTCGGTGAACGTGATATTACTTATAATAAATCCTCTAGTCAATGCTTAGATGAATTTGATAATTACATTGTTAACCAAGAGCACTTTAATATTTATGTTTGCAAGCAATCGAAACGAAATGCTTTCATGATTGATCGCTTCAGTGACTTGATGTTTAGAATTCCTAATGATGTTAAAGGTCTAGGTCAACATGCATCCATGGTTCATACTCAGCTAGAAGAAGTTGCTAAGTCATGCTACCTGTTGAGCATGCGTTGGTTTTCCCTTGAAGAGGAAAGGGTGATGCAAAAAAGTAGCGTAAGTATTTCCCTCAGTTTTTGAGAACCAAGGTATCAATCCAGTAGGAGATAACATTCAAGTCACCTAGTACCTGCACGAACAATCAAGAACCTTGCAGCCAACGCGATAAAGGGGTTGTCAATCCCTTCACGGTCACTTGCAAAAGTGAGATCTGATAAAGATAATAAGATAAATATTTTTGGTATTTTTGTTGTATAGATTGGAAAGTAAAGATTGCAAAATAAAATAAATGAGAAACTAGACTTGTAGATTGGAAACTTATATGATAGAAAATAGAACCAGGGGCCATAGGTTTCACCAGTGGCTTCTCTCAAGATAGCATAAATTACGGTGGGTGAACAAATTACTGCCGAGAAATTGATAGAAAAGCGCATAGTTATGATAATATCTAGGCAATGATCATGAATATAGGCATCACGTCCGTGTAAAGTAGACCGAAACGATTATGTATCTACTACTATTACTCCACACATCGATCGCTATCCAGCATGCCTCTAGAGTATTAAGTTCATAGGAACAGAGTAACGCATTAAGCGAGATGACATGATGTAGAGGGATAAACTCAAGCAATATGATATAAACCCCATCTTTTTATCCTCGATGGAAACAATACAATACATGCCTTGCTGCCCCTGCTGTCATTGGGAAAGGACACCGCAAGATTGAACCCAAAGCTTAGCACTTCTCCCATTGCAAGAAAGAACAATCTAGTAGGACAAACTAAACCGACAATTCGAAGAAACTTGCAAAGATATCAAATCATGCATATAAAAATTCGGAGAAGAACCAAATATTATTCATAGATAAACTTAATCATAAATCCACAATTCATCAGATGTCGGAAACACACCGCAATCGAATATTACATCGAATAGATCTCCAAGAACATCGAGGAGAACTTTGTATTGAGAATCAAAGAGAGAGAAGAAGCCATCTAGCTAATAACTATGGACCCAAAGGTCTGTGGTAAACTACTCACACATCATCGGAGAGGCTATGGTGTTGATGTAGAAACCCTCCATGATCGATTCCCCCTCCGGCGGAGCCCCGAAAAAGGCCCCAAGATGGGATCTCACGGGTACAGAAGGTTGCGGTGGTGGAAAAGTGGTTTCGTGGCTCTCCCTGATGTTTTTAGGATATAAGAGTTTATATACGCGAAAGAAGTACGTCGGTGGAGCTACAAGGAGTCCAAGAGGGTGGGGGCGTGCCCACCCCCTGGGCGCGCCCTCCTACCTCGTGGCCACCTTGTGTGATTCTAGACTTCAACTCCAAGTCTCTTGGTTTGCTTTCGGTCCAAGAAAGATCCTCCCGAAGATTTCGTTCTGTTTGGACTCCGTTTGGTATTCCTTTTTTGCAAAACACTGAAATATGCACACAAAAAACAGGAATTGGCACTGGGCCTTCGGTTAATAGGTTAGTCCCAAAAATAATATAAAACAGCATATTAAAGCCCATTAAACATCCAGAATAGATAATATAATAGCATTGAACAATCAAAAACTATAAATACGTTGGAGACGTATCAAGCATCCCCAAGCTTAATTCCTGCTTGTCCTTGAGTAGGTAAATGATAAAAACAGAATTTTTAATGTGGAATGCTACCTAACATATTTATCAATGCAATTTTATTTATTGTGGCATGAATGTTCAGATCCGAAATATTCAAGACAAAATTTTAATATTGACATAAAAATAATAATACTTCAAGCATACTAACAAAGCAATTGTGTCTTCTCAAAATAACCTATCCAAAGAAAGCTCATCCCTACAAAATCATATAGTTTGGCTATGCTCCATCTTCATCACAAAAATATATTGAAATCATGCACAACCCCGGTTTCAGCCAAGCAATTATTTCATACTTTAGTATTCTCAAACTTTTTCAACTCTCGCGCAATATATAAGCGTGAGCCATGGACATAACATATAGGTGGAATAGAATGGTGGTTTTGGAGAAGAAAAAAGAGGAAGATGGTCTCATAACAACTAGGCATATTAATGGGCTATGGAGATGCCCATCAATAGATATCAATGTGAGTGAGTAGGGATTGCCATGCAACGGATGCACTAGAGCTATAAATGTATGAAAGCTCAACAAAACAAACTAAGTGGGTGTGCATCCAACATGCTAGCTCATGAAGACCTAGGGCATTTGAGGAAGACCATCGTTGGAATATACAAGCCAAGTTCTATAATGGAAAATTCCCATTAGTAATATGAAATTGACAACATAGGAGACTCTCTATCATGAAAAGCACGGTGCTATTATGAAGCACAAGTGTGGAAAAAGATAGTAACATTGTCCCTTCTCTCTTTTTTTCTCATTTGTTTCTTTTTTTCGGGTTCTTTGACCTCTTTTTTTGGTGGGCTTCTTTGGCCTTTTTTTATTTGGGCTTCATTGTACTATTTTATTTTTGATATCATCACATGGGACAATGTTCTAATAATGATGATCATCACACTTCTATTTACTTACAACTCGATATTACAACTCGATACTAGAACGAATATATGCCTCTATATGAATGCTTCCGGCGGTGTACCAGGATGTGCAATGAATCAAGAGTGACATGTATGAAAAAATTATGAATGGTGGCCTTGCCACAAATACGATGTCAACTACATGATCATGCAAGGAAATATGACAATGATGGAGCATGTCATAATAAATGGAATGGTGGAAAGTTGCATGGAAATATATCTTGGAATGGCTATGGAAATGCCATAATAGGTAGGTATGGTGGCTGTTTTGAGGAAGTTATATGGTGGGTGTATGGTACCGGTGAAAGTTGTGCGGTACTAGAGAGGCTAGCAACTGTGGAAGGGTGATAGTGCGTTTAATCCATGGACTCAACATTTGTCATAAATAACTCACATACTTATTGCAAAAATGTACAAGTCATCAAAACCAAGAACTACTTGCATCCTCCTAGGGGAAGGATTGGTAGGAGTTAACCATCGCGCGATACCGACCTCCACACAAAGGATGACAATCAAAGAAACACCTCATGCTTCAAATTTGTTACACAACGGTTACCGTACGTGCATGCTACGGGACTTTCAAACCTCAACACAAGTATTTGTCAAATTCACAATTACTCTACTAGCATGACTCTAATATCACCATCCTCATATCTCAAAACAATCATCTAGCATCAAACTTATCATAGTTTTCAACGCACTCTATATGAAAGTTTTTTATTACACCTATGTTGTATGCCCATCATATTAGGATAATTTTATAGCCAAAGCAAATTACCATGTTGTTATAAAATACACTCAAGATAATATAAGTGACACATGAGAGATCAATATTTTCTACAAAATAAAACCACCACCGTGTTCTAAAAAGATATAAGTGAAGCACTAGAGCAAAATTATCTAGCTGAAAATATATAAGTGAAGCAGATAGAGTATTCTAATAAATTCCGCTTCATGTGTATCTCTCCCAAAAGGTGTGTACAGGAAGGATGATTGTGGTAAACTAAAAAGCGAAGACTCAAATCATACAAGACGCTCCAAGCAAAACACATATCATGTGGTGAATAAAAATATAGCCTCAGGTAAAGTTATCGATAGACGAAGACGAATGAGGGGATGCATTCCCGGGGTATCCCCAAGCTTAGGCTTTTGGTTGTCCTTGAATTTTACCTTGGGGTGCCTTGGGCATCCTAGCTTAGGATCTTGACACTCTTTATTCCACAGTCCATCAAATCCTTACCCAAAAACTTGAAAACCTCACAACACAAAACTTAACAGAAAATCTCGTGAGCTCCGTTAGTATAAGAAAACAAACCACCAATTTAAGGTACTGTAATGAACTCATTATTATTTATATTGGTGTTAAACCTACCGTATACCAACTTGTCTATGATTCATACCCCCCGATACTACTCATAGATTCATCAAAATAAGCAAACAACACACAAAAAAACAGAATCTGTCAAAAACAGAACAGTGTGTAGCAATCTATAACTTTCGAATACTTCTGTAACTCTAACAATTCTGAAATAAATTTTTGGATGTGAGGAATTTTAATATTAATCATCTTCAAAAAGAATCAACCAAAAATCACTCTCTAGTAATAAAAATGGCAGCTAATCTCGTGAGCGCAAAAGTTTCTGTTTTTTTACAGCAAGATCGCAAAGACTTCACCCAAGTCTTCCCAAAGTTTCTACTTGGCACAAACACTAATTAAAACATAAAACCACATCTAAACAGAATCTATATGAATTGTTTATTACTAAACAGAAGAAAAAAGCAAAGAAAATAAAATTGGGTTGCCTCCCAACAAGCGCTATCATTTAACGCCCCTAGCTAGGCATAAAAACAAGAATATATCTATGTATTGCCATCTTTGGTATGAAATTCTTCAATTGAACACATATAACCCTTAGGAGGTTCTTTGGTTTTGTTAATAATCAAACTCTTAGGCAAGAAATCAAGAAATTCATTTGTAGCAAAAGGTTCCTTAATGATATCGAGAAAGTTGGGGTGAACACTTATTGATTTGAGGTCTTCTTTTTCCTTACTAGAAGATTCACCCTTATTTTTAGGAACATAGATAAACTTGGACACTTTGGTAGGAGGAGGATTTGAGGTATTTTTAATAGCAGAAAAAGCGGACCCCAAGTTGGTAATAATATCTCCGAGTTTATCAATTCTAGTGAAATCTTGATCTATCTTCTCATGATCTATGGGGTTCCTTCTCCCTAAGACTTTTCAGAGTAACTCCTACCTTAGATCCATATTGGGTAATTCGGTTGTGGATCTTTTTATCCAAATTTTGCATCACATGTTCCAAGGTTAAAATAGTTCCATTGACCATAAGAGGTAGAGGGCCTAACAAATATATCATGGCATTATAAGAATCAAAAGTTTGGCTTCCCAAGAAATTCCCTCCGGTAATGGTGTCAAGAACATATCTATTCCAAGGAGTGATGCCTACGTAATAATTATGAAGAAGAACGGAAGTGGATTGCTTTCTAGTAGATATATTTTGAGCATTGCAAATTCTATGCCAAGCATCTTTTAGATTTTCTCCTTCCCATTGTTTAAAATTGAGAACTTCGTTTTCAAGAGTATTAACAATGATAGGAGGACTAGCCATGAAGGCGAAACAAATGATCTAACACACGGACGCACAAGAAGCAAGCGAAATGAGGCGATCAGAAGAGGGGCGAAGAAAAAGGCAAAGGTTTTCAAAAATCGTTTTAGAGGTGGGGGAGAGGAAAAAGAGAGGCGAATGGCAAATAATGAAATGCGAGGGAGAAGATTTTGTGATGGGTACTTGGTATGTCTTGACTTGAGTGTAGATCTCCCCGGAAACGGCGCCAGAAATCCTTCTTGCTACCTGTTGATCATGCGTTGGTTTTCTCTTGAAGAGGAAAGGGTGATACAACAAAGTAGCGTAAGTATATCCCTCAGTTTTTGAGAACCAGGTTATCGATCCAGTAGGAGATAACAAGCAAGTCACCTAGTACCTACACAAACAATCAAGAACCTTGCAACCAACCGATAAAGGGGTTGTCAATCCCTTCACGGTCACTCGCAAAACTGAGATCTGATAAAGATAATAAGATAAAAAAATTTGGTATTTTTTTGTATAGATTGGAAAGTAAAGATTGCAAAATAAAATAAATGAGAAACTAGACTTGTAGATCGGAAACTTATATGATAGAAAATAGACCCCGGGGCCATATTTTTCACGAGTGGCTTCTCTCAAGATAACATAAATTACAGTGGGTGAATAAATTACTGCCGAGCAATTGATAGAAAAGGGCATAGTTATGAGAATATCTAGGCAATGATCAGTAATATAGGCATCACGTCCGTGTAAAGTAGACCAAAACAATTCTGCATCTACTACTATTACTCCACACATCGACCGCTATCCAGCATGCATCTAGAGTATTAAGTTCATAGGAATAGAGTAACGCATTAAGGAAGATGACATGATGTAGAGGGATAAACTCAAGCAATATGATATAAACCCCATCTTTTTATCCTCGATGGCAACGATACAATACGTGCCTTGCTGCCCCTGCTATCACTCGGAAAGGACACCACAAGATTGAACCCAAAGCTGAGCACTTCTCCCATTGCAAGAAAGAACAATCTAGTAGGCCAAACTAAACCGACAATTCAAAGAAACTTGCAAAGATATCAAATCATGCATATAAAAATTCGGAGAAGAACCAAATATTATTCATAGATAAACTTGATCGTAAATCCACGATTCATCGGATGTCGGCAAACACACCGCAAAAGAATATTACATCAAATAGATCTCCAAGAACATCGAGGAGAACTTTGTATTGAGAATCAAAGAGAGAGAAGAAGCCATCTAGCTAATAACTATGGACCCGAAGGTCTGTGGTAAACTACTCACACATTATCGGAGAGGCTATGGTGTTGATGTAGAAACCCTCCGTGATCGATTCCCCCTCCGGTGGAGCACCGGAAACGGCCCCAAGATGGGATCTCACAGGTACAGAAGGTTGCGGCGGTGGAAAAGTGGTTTCGTGGCTCTCCCTAATGTTTCTAGGATATAAGAGTATATATAGGCGAAAGAAGTACGTCGGTGGAGCTACTAGGAGCACACGAGGGTGGGGGCGCGCCCTCCTACCTCGTGGCCACCTTGTGACGTTCCAAACTTCAACTCCAAGTCTCTTGGTTTGCTTTCGGACCAAGAAAGATCCTCCCGAAGGTTTCGTTCCGTTTGGACTCCATTTGGTATTCCTTTTTTGCAAAACACTGAAATATGCAAAAAAAACAGGAATTGGCACTGGGCCTTCGGTTAATAGGTTAATCCCAAAAATAATATAAAATAGCATATTAAAGCCCATTAAACATCCAAAATAGATAATATAATAGCATGGAACAATCAAAAATTATAGATACGTTGGAGAAGTATCAAGCATCCCCAAACTTAATTCCTGCTCGTCCTCGAGTAGGTAAATGATAAAAAAAGAATTTTTGATGTGGAATGCTACCTAACATATTTATCAATGCAATTTTCTTTATTGTGGCATGAATGTTCAGATCTGAAAGATTCAAGACAAAAGTTTAATATTGACATAAAAATAATAATACTTCAAGCATACTAACAAAGTAATTACGTCTTCTCAAAATAACATATCCAAAGAAAGCTCATCCCTACAAAATCATATAGTTTGGCTATGCTCCATCTTCGTCACACAAATTATTCAAATCTTGCACAACCCCGGTTTCAGCCAAGCAATTGTTTCATACTTTAGTATTCTCAAACCTTTTCATCTTTCGCGCAATATATGAGCGTGAGCCATGGACATAGCATATAGGAGGAATAGAATGGTGGTTTTGGAGAAGAAAAAAAAGAGGAAGATGGTCTCATATCAACTAGGCATATTAATGGGCTATGGAGATGCCCATCAATAGATATCAATGTGAGTGAGTAGGGATTGCCATGCAACGGATGCACTAGAGCTATAAATGTATGAAAGCTCAACGAAACAAACTAAGTGGGTGTGCATCCAACATGCTTGCTCATGAAGACCTAGGGCATTTGAGGAAGCCCATCGTTGGAATATACAAGCCAAGTTATATAATGAAAAATTTCCACTAGTAATATGAAATTGACAACATAGGAGACTCTCTATCCTGAATAGCATGGTGCTAGTATGTAGCACAAGTGTGAAAAAACATATTAACATTGTCCCTTCTATCTTTTTCTCTCATTTTTTCCCTTTTTTATTTTTCTATTTTGGGCTCTTTCGCCTCTTTTTTGGTGGTCTTCCTTGGCCTTCTTTTATTTGGGCTTCAATGGCCTATTTTATTTTTGATATCATCACACGGGACAATGTTCTAATAATGATGATCATCACACTTCTATTTACTTACAACTTGATATTACAACTGGATACTAGAACGAAGATATGACTCTATATGAATGCCTCTGGTGGTGTACCGGGACGTTCAATGAATCAAGAGTGACATGTATGAAAAAATTATGAATGGTGGCCTTGCCACAAATACGATGTCAACTACATGATCATGCAAGGAAATATGACAATGATGGAGCGTGTCATAATAAACGGAACGGTGGAAAGTTGCATGGAAATATATCTCGGAATGGCTATGGAAATGCCATAATAGGTAGGTATGGTGGCTGTTTTGAGGAAGGTATATGGTGGGTGTATGGTACCGGTGAAAGTTGTGCGGTACTAGAGAGGCTGGCAACTGTGGAAGGGTGAGAGTGCGTTTAATCCATGGAGTGAACATTTGTCATAAAGAACTCACATACTTATTGCAAAAATGTACAAGTCATCAAAACCAAGCACTACGTGCATGCTCCTAGCACTACTGGAATCTGAGTCTTTGCCATCTGCCAGCTCTTTGCCGTCTGCCAGCTGATGGCAAAGAGGCTGTTTGCCGTCTGTCTTGTCAAAGCAGACGGCAAAGAACCAGCTGATGGCAAAGAGGGTCTTTGCCATCTGCCAGATCTTTGCCGTCTGCTGGCAGACGGCAAAGAGGTCTTTGCCATCTGCCAGCAGACGGCAAAGACCAAAGTGGGCCCCATGGGGGTACTGCACTGGCTAGGTCACACCGGCCACTTCTCTGCCGTCTGCTGGCAGACGGCAAAGATTTCTTTGCCATCTGTCAGCAGACGGCAAAGAGGTAAGATGGGGCCCACAGTGTAACAGCGTGGGCGGGCTAACGGTTATCCTCTTTGCCATCTGCTGGCAGACGGCAAAGAATTCTTTGCCGACTGCCAGCAGACGGCAAAGATTCTTTGCCATCTGCTGGCAGTCGGCAAAGAGGTGGGTGGGGCAACCGTTTTTTTTTTGAGATCTAACAGTTTTTTTTAACCCGAGACCCCAGCTCTCTCACCCCCGC
>LR738714.1:177636001-177775205 GCA_902687465.1 Secale cereale | reverse complement strand
CCCGACCACGCCGCCGCCCTGACCGGCCGCCGCCCGGCGCCGCCGCCCCGACCGGCCGCGCCCCGCGCCGCCCCTTCCCGACCCACCGCGCCCCCCGCCACCGCCCCAGCCCGCCGCCGCCCCTGACCACCGCGCCCCCTGCCTCCGCCCCAACCACCGCGCGGCCGCCCCAGCCCACCACACCCCGCGCCGATGGCTGCGGGTTAAGCCAACCGCGGCAGCGGCTTATCTTTGGGGGGAGGAGGAGAGGGGAGAAGAAGGAGAGGCCTGGCGGCGGCTGGGGAGGTGCTACGCGCCGCCACCTCCACCTCGACGCGGCGCCAGATCTCCACCTCGACGCGCTCCCGGTCCTCTGCATCGACGCACCGCCGGAAACTCCGCCTTGAACTTCGGTTTTTGTGGTATGGATCCCTTCCCCTCTCCATCAAATCTTGCTATGGGCCTTGCCTGCCGCCTCTCAAGCAACGCGTACCATTGCCCTGCTGGGCATGTGGTGCTCACATGCTCCTCTGTCGCACGGCACCGTCCTCATCCCCGTCGTCACTCCGGCCCAATCACGGGTGTTTCCCTCCAGTTCGTCATGAACCACCGAAGGACGCACGGGAGCAGCATCTGGCATTCAGAGCCTGACAGATTCCATGGTTGCACACAAGCGATGGATCAAAGGAGCCTGCGAACTATGTAACTGAGTGTTGTTTCTTTCTGCCAAATCATCTATTCTTAATTTCCTCATTTCGTATTCTGATAAATCATCCTCTGATGTCGATTGCAAATAGAAACATGTTTTACACTCTTTCAGATTTCAGTCATCAGAGGGAATTTGGATCCTTTCTCTATCACCACACATAGAAATGTATGTCAGTGCTAATTGAAAATGTGTAGGAAAATTGAGTTTTGTTTTATCTGTACTGCATTATCAGTCTACGTCATGGAGAAGCGAAGTTTAACCGAGATTTCAAAATTTTGTGGCCTTCGTTAAATTAAAAAAAAGGTGATTCTATTTCTTGAAGCTCCCGACTGCTCATGTACTATTTCACATTGCCATCTTGTTACTCATCGCGTACTTGATAGAGATACAAAAGATGGAAACAGAACACGTACTGCCCAGCACATACTAATAATGCCGTCTCTAGCATAAAGTCATACAAACTTTCTGGACAGTTATGCTAATCAAACCTTATTTGCTGAATTTATTAGGTAATATTCAGTTATGGATCCATTATATGAGTGGAATTAGAGACTCCATGTGTGCGTGTATGTTTATTCTTGCTTGAATCTGGTGATGAAGGTGTAAACAAGTGAGTTCTGCTTACAAGTTTGTCTAAAGAATAGTGGTCTCTGATGTATTAGCCCTCCTAGCTAGCTTGTTTCCTTTTAGATTTTTGGGGTTTACATGGGTATGTGTATGTTTGCCTCAAGGGCTGGTGACTGATTTTTGTGAGATGTGCACATGGGTGCAGAAGGTGTTAGCTTTCAGATAAACACTAATTTCTATCTTCTCGTGACGGAAATGAGCAGGAAGACGATCCCGTTGGAGGAGATCATTGAAAGATTAGCTTGGTTTTTCCTAGAAAAGCTGGGTAAAGCAACTAGCAAACTATGAATGGAATAATTCTAAAAATAAAGCTATTCCAAAACATGATGAGAAGAGCCTCTAGGATCTAAACAGTGAAATACCAACCTGAATGCAGTCATAAAATGTACAGACCATAGCACGGCCAGAGCTTTCTTTCGAATCTTCTTGTCTTCTTAAGTTTTGCTACCTGCAAGTGTCGCTTTACTGTCTAAGACAACTAGCTAGAAATTTTGGGTATGCTAGCTAATATGTGCCTTCAGTTCAGTTTGTAAGATAAGGTCTCTCTGGTTCTGGCAGAGTTTAGCCACTCTAGACATATATATATTCTGGCAATATGCTCTCAGTAGGTATTTTTTCCTGTGATGCATTGTATCTTTTTGGTTGATGAATATGATGGTCGTAGCCCATCGAAAAATTATGATAGTCAATTGACTCTTCATTAAAAGTATAGTGACTGGAAAGCTTACCTGGTCTTCCATTTCTATTTTTTTTATAGAAGACAGTCCTAGAGATGTTAGTTTTATTTGAATATTCATCTTGCTGCTGAGCACACTACAATTGATTATATCTCTTAATGAAAAGTGAAACATCTTCCATGGTTATTAGAAGGTAGAAGTATGGGAGACGGCACACACATTTGCATAGTACTGGTTGAACCATATAGTTATCTGAAACCATTACAATTTCGTTCACAGTAACACTGAGAATCCTACAACATTAGTGGTGTGAGATATTTTGTAAGTGTTATATTGATGTGCATTTTGTAGGTTTGTAGTTTTGTGACTCCATTTGGTTTTATAAGTGTGATTCACCAATACAATTTGAATGTGAATTGCTTGCAGTTTTGTATAAGACTATTTGGTTTGTCCTGCTAACTCCGCCACACCTCAATTTTGGTCCTAGGTTCACCACCGTGTGTATGATGGCCTAAGATGCCATGGCCGGCGTGGTGTGATGGTGGTTTACAGCGGCATCAAGATTGTTGGCAAGGACTTCCCACTGAGTATGAGAGGCCGGTGACCATCCGTCCATGATTCTTCCTCGGCATACCACTCTCTGATGGATGTCAAGGCCTTCCCAATGAATATTTCAGTTTCCCCAAGTCTCTCTTTCTGATGGCAAGGTAAAGTTCAGTTCCTTGGTGACCACGTTCATTAAATATTTCTGTCAGAGTCCTTGATTCTAAGATTACATTAAAATGCATTTTAGCCCAAAGATACAATTTTCATCATGTGTCTGTTGTAGCCAAGGCCATACATCCCCTCCTACCGTGAGTAATTTTGAAACCCCATATTTTAATTATAAAACCCTAAAATGTTGTACTCACTTGGCAATCCCAGATCTGTTCTGGACTCTTGGTATTCAATATAAATTATAAGCAGGCATGATGCTCAATATTGTACCAATGAATATCAGGGCGCGTACTAAGTTCCAACTAAGAAAGTTCAGTTTGGCTATTTGCCTTTTTTTTACATTGATCAAACTGAGTAACTGCAAAAATGACATAATAACCTTACTTAGCTCCAAAATGACCTTATTTACATAGCAATTTCATTCTTCATGCTAGCTTGAGCCCTTGACTAATATTTTGTTCCTCTCTCTCAGTCGCACCACAACAAGAAGCCCGTGCCAGGTCTGTTCGACCTCTATGGCATGGCCCATAGTGCCCCGTACAAGAAGGCCAAGGCATTCTCGGAGTCTGACCTAGATCATCCAGAGACCTTCACCAACATCTCCTCCCACAACAAGCTCGTGAGGTACAGAGACGAGGGGAAGGCAAGGAAAGGGGAGGACTTTAACCCGAGCCAGGATCCTTTTGATACAGAGCTGGTTATGATATCTGGTGGCGGGAGGTCCCATGGCTCGACAGCCATTGGTGATGGACTGATACGTTGTCCTAAGACTCTCACGCAGATCAAGAAGCGCCAGAGTAGCTTTGATCCTGAGATAATGCCTCGTGCACGGCCATCGGAGCTCGCCATGGCGGTTAGTTATACGGACTCGGATACCTTTCCTATCCATTACATTGTGTGTGCGTCCGTCGATGATTACAATGCTAACGAGGAGTGGTGTGTTGCAGGCTGCTCTTGAGAAAGAGAGAGCAAACACGCAGACGCTTTTGGAGGCGACAAGAAGGCAGGCGGAGGAGAGGGAGAGGGAGCTGGAGGAGAGGACGGCTAGGCTGTTGGAGGAGGAGAGGAACCGGAACGATGCTCAAAACCGGGACCTATATGACATCTTGGTGGTATGTTTCTCCTGCATATTAGCCAAATCATGCACATAATGTTTGTTCCATTACTAACTAATATGACTAACTCGTGAGAACCAAATGTGTAGAGCATGTGTGAGAAAAGCGGTCAGACCCCTCCGCCGATGCCCCAGATTGCTCCGGCGACCACGGTGAGTTTGATTTGAATGGTCGTTAGTTACTAGTATTCACATTTATGTTGCATCATGCTAACGAGACATTGCAAATGATCTTTGGTGTAGAATGCTTCCCGACAAGCATCAACCGATCCTTCTCGGTCTGCCCTTGGTGGAACCCCGACCGGCCCTTCACCTCAGTCTGGCACTGGCGCAGCCTCGACCGGTCCTTCACCTCCGTGATAACGGTATTTTTCTTCTTATTTAGCCTAGTTAGTCCATTTATGACATAATTTAGCCTATTTAGTCCACAAATGACATAATAAGATGAAGAAAATCAAGGAATAGGAAGAAAAGAAGGAATAGGAAGAGAAGAAGAAGATGAAGAATAAGAAAAGAAGAAGAAGAAGAAGATCTTCTTCTTCTTCTTCTTTTCCTCCTCTTATTTAGCCTTTTTAGTCCATTTATGACATAATTTAGCCTATTTAGTCCACAAATGACATAATAAGATGAAGAAAATCAAGGAATAAGAATAAGAAGAAGAAGAAGAAGAAGAAGAAGAAGAAGAAGAATAAGAAAAGAAGAAGAAGAAGAACATTTCTTCTAGCTTTTCTTATTCTTCTTCTTTTCTTATTCTTCTTCTTCTTCTTCTTCTTCTTCTTCTTCTTCTTCTTTTCCTCCTCTTATTTAGCCTATTTAGTCCATTTATGACATAATTTAGCCTATTTAGTCCACAAATGACATAATAAGATGAAGAAAATCAAGGAATAGGAAGAAAAGAAGGAATAGGAAGAGAAGAAGAAGAAGAAGAAGAAGAAGAATAAGAAAAGAAGAAGAAGAAGAAGAACATTTCTTCTTCTTTTCTTATTCTTCTTCTTTTCTTATTCTTCTTCTTCTTCTTCTTCTTATTCTTCTTCTTCTTCTTTTCCTCCTCTTATTTAGCCTATTTAGTCCATTTATGACATAATTTAGCCTATTTAGTCCACAAATGACATAATAAGATGAAGAAAATCAAGGAATAGGAAGAAAAGAAGGAATAGGAAGAGAAAAAGAAGAAGAAGAAGAAGAAGAAGAAGAAAAGAAGAAGAAGAATAAGAAAATCTTCTTCTTCTTTTCTTATTCTTCTTCTTCTTCTTCTTCTTCTTTTCCTCCTCTTATTTAACCTATTTAGTCCATTTATGACATAATTTAGCCTATTTAGTCCACAAATGACATAATAAGATGAAGAAAATCAAGGAATAGGAAGAAAAGAAGGAATAGGAAGGGAAGAAGAAGAAGAAGAAGAAGAAGAATAAGAAAAGAAGAAGAAGTTCTTCTTCTTCTTCTTCTTCTTTTCTTATTCTTCTTCTTCTTCTTCTTCGTCTTCTTCTTCTTCTTTTCCTCCTCTTATTTAGCCTATTTAGTCCATTTATAACATAATTTAGCCTATTTAGTCCACAAATGACACAATAAGCTTAGTTATGTCAAAAATGGCCTAATTAGCCAGGTTAGCTCCAAAATGACCAAGTTTACCGATGTTAGCTCCAATATGATCCATTTAACCTACGTTAGCTCCAAAAAGACCAAGTTTACCTAAGTTAGCTACAATATGATCCATTTTACCCGCGTTAGCTCCAAAATGACCTATTTACCTAAGCTAGCTCTAAATTGACCTACACACTTAGCATTTTTACCTAGCTTAGCAAAAAATGACCTTTTTACCTAGGTTAGCTAAAAAATGACCAAGTTTACCTAGGTTAGCTTCAATATGATCCATTTAACTTAGCTTAGCTCCAAAATGACCAAGTTTACCTAGGTTAGCTCCAATATGATACATTGAACTTATCTTATCTCCAAAATGACCTATTTACCTAGCTTAGCTCTAAATTGGCTTTTTTAACTACATTTGTTGGAAAAGAAGAAGATAAAGAAGAGGGGGAGGAGAGAAAGAAAGAGAAGATAAAATCTTCTTCTTATTTTCCTCTTCTTCTTCTTCTTCTTTTCCTCTTCTAGCTATTCTTCTTCTTCTAACTTTCATCTTTCCCAATTTGCAGATTTGCTTGAGATGAGGAAGCTTGCATTGATGGACTCATATATTCTCCTTGTGCTTCCTTTTTGTTTATGAAAACATGTTTGGGAACTTCTTATTGTTGGATATATTGTTGGAAACTTCTTATGTCATATGGATATATGTTGGACTTGAGGAAATATATTGTTGGAAACTTCTTATGTCATATGGATATATGTTGGACTTGAGGAAATATATTGTTGGAAACTTCTTATGCCATATGGATATATGTTGGACTTGAGGAAATATATTGTTGGAAACTTCTTATGTCATATGGATATATGTTGGACTTGAGTAAATATATTGTTGGATATGCTTGTTGAGTATATATGTATTATCTGTGTATATCTATGAATTTCTGTCAAATTGAATGAATTCAATTAAAAACAGGGGTTATATAGGCTCTTTGCCGTCTGCCAGCAGTCGGCAAAGAGCTTTGCCGACTGCTAGCAGACGGCAAAGCTCTTTGCCGACAGCAAGCAGTCGGCAAAGAATGCCACGTGGCAGCTCCCTGTTCAACCTGGGAACACTGGTTGCCTATTTGGGCATTTTGCCGACTGCCGGCAGACGGCAAAGAGGCTCAGCTCTTTGCCGACTGCCGGCAGTCGGCAAAGAGGCTAAGGTCTTTGCCGACTGCCGGCAGTCGGCAAAGAGGCTAAGGTCTTTGCCGTCTGCCAGCAGACGGCAAAGACCTTAGCCTCTTTGCCGTCTGCCGGCTGACGGCAAACCACGCCGTTAACCCCTAACGGCTCCCACCTCACCTCACTGCCGTCTACGCTCTTTGCCGTCTGCTGGCCGCAAAAGGCTGACGGCAAAGAGCTTTGCCGACTGCTTCTATGAAGCAGACGGCAAAGAAGCCCTTTACCGCCGCTTATTCAGCCGGACTGTTTGCCGACTGCTAGCAGTCGGCAAAGAGCTTTGCCGACTGCCATTCATGCCTTTGCCGACTGCCATGGCAGTCGGCAAAGAAGCTGATTCCTGTAGTGTAGGGGAAGGGTTGGTAGGAGTTAACCATCGCGCAATCCCGACCTCCACACAAAGGAAGACAATCAAAGAAACACCTCATGCTTCAAATTTGTTACACAACGGTTACCGTACGTGCATGCTACGGGACTTGCAAACCTCAGCACAAGTATTTGTCAAATTCAAAATTACTCTACTAGCATGACTCTAATATCACCATCCTCATATCTCAAAACAATCATCTAACATCAAACTTCTCATAGTATTCAACGCACTTCATTTCAAAGTTTTTTATTATACCTATGTTGGATTACCATCATATTAGGACTAATTTTATAGCCAAAGAAAATTACCATGTTGTTCTAAAAGACTCTCAAAATAATATAAGTGACGCATGAGAGATCAATAATTTATACAAAATAAAATCACCACCGTGCTCTAAAAAGAAATAAGTGAAGCACTAGAGCAAAATTATCTAGCTGAAAATATATAAGTGAAGCATATAGAGTATTCTAATTAATTCTGCTTCATGTGTATCTCTCCCAAAAGGTGTGTACGACAAGGATGATTGTGCTAAACTAAAAAGCGAAGATGCGGGACGTTCCGCATTCGACGGACACGATCACGATCGTGGAGATCGTCGGTATGTGGCAACCATTTCGTACGAGAAACTTGGAAGACCGAAAGATTTGAAGAAGGGAAAAACGCCAAAACTAAATAAAAGTTTGAAGTTGATTTCTTTCGCGACCAAGGACGTCAGAGAGAAATTTTCTTCAGATCAAATAGGATATGCTTATGATGGACATCTCAGATTTGGAAGAAACATAATAGAGGGATAAAAGGGTCCGAAACAAAACACTCAGCCAAAAGAGAATAAGCACAAAACACAAAACTATGAGTGACTTGTTCACCGGATGAAACAAAAACATGATGAAACGATGACAACACAAGAGCGAACGCAAATAAACACAAAGAACAAGCACCAACACTGTAGATATCAGGGTTTAAGTATATACGAGTAGAATCCCTGAGATAGTTCCTGCAACAAGGGTTAGTTCTTTTTCGCAACCCACTCTTGCATGGGCATCGAGAATCTCATTTGTTTAGTCTGAGCAGGTACATTCCTTCGATGAGATCTGTAGTTCGCCTATGCATTTCAAGATTAGGCCTATGAGTAAGCATTGAAATTGTTTCCAGAGACATGAACATAATGATACTAGGAGGTACGCGTGTACTCCTTCTGTCGAAAGATTGACCAAAATCCATTTGAGGATGATTTGATGCCAATCTGCGAATGATAATCATTTCCTCAAAGAGATTCACTCTGCATATTCAAGTTAGCAGTGACAGATAAACTTTCAATGATGCACTTCTTCACCCAGATTTGCTTCTTGGGTGAACCAGACGTGCAGTTACTCCCAACATATCAAGCGAGAACCTTACCATTATGTTGTTTGAAGACTTTATAGTTTGAGTCGTTAGAATCGTTAGAAGAAACAAAAATGGGAGTGTCATATCTAGACAATGTTGCAGGTTCGAGAGTTTTGGCAAGAACCCAACTCATTCGAGGATGTTGCTCGGGATTCCAGTAGGTTCCATCAACATTGAGTTTTCTTTCGAAACCTAACCCTTCCTTTCGGTTTTTTTGTGAATTATTGAGTTTTTGAGCACATCATAGAGAGTTTGATGCCCTTTGAGACTCTTCGGTATTCCTGTCTAAAGCAAGTTCTTTAATCTACAATTTTCATCAGAGATAGCAACAAATTCCTTGGAAGAGGGGTTAGAGTTACCATTCATAGTTGATGAAATATTCTCGATGGCAGCATAAGATGTTTTAGCATTTGAATCAGCATTGCTACGTTTAAGGCCTTGTGAGCAAGGAGGCACAAAATCATCAGGAAGTCATTCAGTTTGCTCGGTGAAGAGAGAAGCCTTTTCTTTCGCAAGCACGATATGCGACTCTTTCAGTGACTCGATTTCTTGATTCAAGTTAAGGAGTTCATCTGATAAACTCTCGTAGTCGATTGTAAGGGAATCAAATCGGTTGGAAATGTCATCAATAGTTGAAGAAAAAGCATCATGCTCTTCGATCAACTTTTGATTCTTCTCCATCTCTTCGACCAATAATCCTTTGACTTTCCTAAGATTCTTCTCAAGTTTTTCAAGCTCATCTTGTAGAGATTTTGCAATCTTAACCAGTTTAGCATAGGAAATGTATTCAGTAGAATAAGCAGTCATATATTTTCATTGTTTTACTGATACCTGATGCTTTGAGGTCTTTTCCATTAGACAGAATGCAATTGACTCATCATTACTGGAGGCATCATCATCAGTGTCTGATTTAAGTGATTTTCAAGAAGATTCAAGAGCCACGAAAGCATTGCTTTCTTCCTATCCGTTTCTGAAACTTGTCATCTTCCGATTTTGATTCAGATGTCTCATCTTCAGATACCAAATTCAGGTCGGCACATGCCTTGTTCATTTGCGAAATTATCTTCATATTATATTAAATGGTTGATCTGGCTTGTGTGTCAGTGATTGGTCTCATCGAAGAAGATGAGGAATATTCATTTTTCTTCGGGAGCTTAGTATGATGATTCATTTGAGTGAATCCATTGAAGTGAAGATACATCCATCTGTTGCTAGGTTTTCTATCCCAGCAAGGACAATCTGCTATGAGGTGACTGAATTGTTTTCACTTGAAACACTTCATTTGTTTCGGCGGTAACTTTCTTGAAGGTTCAGGAAAATCAATTTCGTCATCATTTGTGAGACACTGATTCTGTCTTCTGAGATCACTTAAACTTTCTAGGAGCATTTCTAGTTCCCTTGTGATAGTGTGTTGATCCTTGACATCGTCTTGTTGTGAGTTGCCATAGTGTGAAAGAATTTCCCCTTCACTTTCCAAAGAAGATTCTTGATTTCCATTTTCAAGTTCCATCTTTTCTTCCTGAATGGACAATAGCATCATGACCTCAACGTAGTGAACTTCTTCATAGTCTGGTCTTTTGCTTGATTTCAGCTACGATTGGATGGAAGGTTCCAACAAGAGCACTTATAAGTTTGTTGACCACATCTCTATTGTTGATATATGTTACTCCTCGTTGATGAAGTCTTTCAACAATGTTTGTCAACCGATCAGTAAGTTCCATATCACTTTACTTATGAAGACTTTTGAAACCATCAAACATGGCATGAAGCATATTGGTGTGAGGATCTGTTCTGGTAATGAATTCTTCATGAGCATTTTTGATGGCATCCCAGAGTTGCTTTGAAGTGTCTAGCTCTCAGAACTGGATGAAAATGTCTTTCGAGATACTTCCGTAGATAATGTCTTTTGCTTGAGCATTCAACTGCATCATGGCTTTGTCATCAGAATTAGGAGCATCAGGGTGCTGAATTGTGTATCCATTTTCCACAATCTGCCAGAGTTCTATGTTGATGGCTTGAAGTCTAATTCTAATGCTCTCTTTCTAGTAGATATAGACATTTCCATCGAAGATAGGGAACCTTTCAGAGTGCGAGGATCTACCTACATATGACATACTCAAAACTCCAAGGCCGTTAGACCTTTTATAAGTAGAGATAGGGAGAACCTACTCTGATACCAATTGTTTGGATAAAGAGGATATCGACCAGAGGGGTGTGAATGGGAGATTCAAAAATTCTTGCGAATGTTTTGAACCGATCTCAAACACATCAGCAGAAATAAGGTTCAGTAGAAGATAACTTAACGAAGCACGTTATTGAGGAACGAATCTATCGATGTAAAAAGCAATAATGGTTCGAGCATAGGATATCAAAATTTTGATAATGATGATGTTAACACTATATGCGATCAAATACAGTAACATGAGAGAAATCGAGGTATGAGCTATGAAAGGAAATCACTAGAAAGAGTAATGACAAGGTGAATGGAATCAAAAGAGGGAGGTCACGCCAGTATATAAGATAAGTACGAACATAAGTTTCCACGACTGGGATGACTAAGCTGAGTGATGAAAATGCAACAGGGTGAGCAACGAACTAGAACATATGTGAAAGACACAAATGGAATATATGAATGATATGAACAGACATAGATTGATCAGATAGACTGTCATCACAGAGCACGGGAGCAAACTGCAGAGCACGGAAAAAAACTTCCGAAGGTAATGCATTAAGATAGATTGAATCAGTGGTGCTCGATGGCGATAGATGAATTTGGTAGACTAGTTCGCCCTTCTGCTAAAGGACTACGTCTGATTGGAGGGGTTGTGATTTAACACAAGTTAAACTATCTTCGCCCTATTCTCCGTCAACTCGAAGCTGATCAGACTCCAGTTGATTTGACTCGTGGTAGATACTTGTCGGTGATCTCCAAACCTTTGACAAACCTCCGCGCGATCCGCAATGACTCTTGGTCGCTGAAGATCTTGCTCGGTGAATATAACAACTCTTCAACACTCGAGCCGACACCTATCTGTCTAGAGAGTGCATAGCTCCCAAGAGTAATAGGTACAAGAACTCAGAACTATTGTGATGCTCAACTACTGTCTAAGTTTTAGCTTTTGATTTTTCTCTCGGTGGATCTTAAACTCAAATCACTCGGAGAGGGGATGCTCAGTCAATATTCTCAGAAATCATATGCGGAGTAGTCAACGGGCAATGTTGGAGTGGGGTGGCTATTTATAGCCGCAGCCTTGCCTGAAGGGAAAATAGCAAATTGGACATGTGGAGTAGCCAATGGCCGAACGATTCAAGTCCAACGGTCGGAAATTGAGCACAATAGTAACATTCCTCGCGAAGCAAGAAATGCTAACTCCTCAGTTCGAAAAATACCTCCTACAACACGAAGAACAACGTCTACTCCTGGCAGGTAATCATTCAAAACATAAAGATATTGCTCTCAGTCTTAAATAGGTTTTGGGTTAAGCATTACATCAGATCTAAGCTTCGAGAACCTATACCCCTCTTAATAGTATGGAGGTCCTATGACTCAAATGAACGAAATATGAACAACGAAATGAATACTACGTCATCACTTTGTCTTTGACTTCCACTCACTATAGTCAATCTTCTTCGGACAGAATCTCCAAACCTATTGCTTCACGCCAGCAATAAATTTTCGAGGGGTTAACTTCTTCACATCAATCTTCTCGCCTAGATGTCTTAAACAAACATAGCTCATTCTTCTCTGCAACGCAGATATTATTTAGTGAAGTTCCTCGAACTTGACATCGGAGACATCATTCTCTTCCGTTCTGCATGGACAGTTTCTTTCTATGTGCACTAGCAAACAAATCAAACCAACCCTGTTTCTGTTAACAATCTCCAAAACACAGGAGGGCAAATATTGCACCAACAAGTTGTAGAATTATGGCTCACGGTTCCTCATTACGGTCTTCTTGCTTCCGGGAAACCTGAAGTTCATAATGTTTGGGATAGTTATGTGATATTCTTGGAACTAGAAATTGTTTTCAGAACAAACAAAGGCTAAAAGTATATGCGATATCTAAAGAAGTGTTTTGTTTGAAATTTCTAGGGAAGTGCTCAACTATGTTTAAGACTAAAATGTGTAAGATTCAGAAGAAAGCCAGTCATGTGTTGACGATAAATACTTGTAGAGAAAGAACAAAACCAAAGGATGTAATGAGACTTACACGCCTAGGGAAGTTTAGGGCTCACGCCACTCTAGAAGTTGTTGTTTCTTCTGAGAGGAAGAGAATATGAAGTAAAACTACAAGAAGTAAAAGGCAGAAAGAAAAGAAGACTGGAATGCCCAGCTCAAGTATGAATGGCATACAAGTTATGAGACGTAGAGGTGGTTGGCAAGGTAAAGTGTAGTTCTTGGGAAATATTATCAATTTGTTGATCATTGATTCTTTGGTATTGTATTTAAAAGTTTAATCACAAAGATATAGACTCGATTGCATATTATTGCAAATCATTGCAAAGAAACTCTGAACGACCTAAATGACCAACATAATGAGGTTAAGATATTTTGATGGATTATAAAGATTATAGTATTTCTATCAGTTTATTTACTCTTTATATATTATCATAATTCATTTTAGAGTTTTTGTACACTCTAGCCCATTGCATAGAAGTTGCAAGGAGTTTCTTCATGACAGAACAATAGTTGTTAAATGTTATGAAGGAGGTTGTCCATGAGAGAACAATAGATGTTCGATGTTATGAACAAAAGGGAAAAATCTTATTGGGAATAATATGTATGTTATGAACATTGATAACACAATTGAACATGCATAACACTGATGTTAAATGTCGCAAGACTAAAAGAATACCACATGTGTCTGGCACTACATTTAGTCACATTGGAAACTAGCATGGAGAAATTTCATATTGATGAATTTCAAAGTCATATGATTGAGAATCATCTGACACTTGCAAGTTTCATCTAATTAGTGAAGTAAACTAAAATACCGTTCACCGGCCATAGAGAACGAGAAGCAAATAATTGGCAATATGCATATCGATGTGTGTAGTCCTATAAGTGTTGTTGCAAGCAATGGATTTATCTATCTTCAAGGATGACTCAAGTAGATATTTATATTTACTAATTGAGACATAAATCTAGATCTTTTGAAGTGTTTAAAAAGGTTTTCAGAATGAAGTAGAAATTATTGTTACGAGAAAATTATGTTTCTACAATTGGATTGCAGGAAGGAATATTTGAGTTACAAATTTAGCCAATGTTTGAGAAGCTATAAAAGAATTGTATAACTTGCACCTCCTAGAAACACTACTGAGAAAATATTGTTTTAAGTAGATTCAATTTTTTTTTATAATATTTGAGTTACAAATTTAGCGAATGTCTGATGAGCTATAAAACAATTGTATAGCTTGCACCTCCTAGAAACACTACTAAGATTAGATTGTTTTAAGGAGATGCAATCAAACTATGTATGACATGGTGAGATCATAAGGTGACCTTAATTATTTCGCCAATATACTTTCAAATTGATGCTTTAGAGACCGCGGCTTTCACACTGAAGAAGGAGCACCATCAAATTTATGGAAATAAGTGCTACTTTGTATGTTATCCCAAATAGTTGGGTATTCCTCTATCACTACGCCGAGGCAAAGTGTTGCCATAGAGTGCAGAAGGTTTGAAGAAAATATATTCTACAAAAGAGTGAGTGTGAGGATAGTGCAACTCGACAAGATTGCAAAATCTTCATAATCATCTGAAAGAAAATAAACACCGGAAGCAACTCAACTGATACAAAAGCCTCTACATGAGACATGGAGACTACGGTCGAACTTGCAACTGAACTATATAGGGTGCGAAAATTCGTTCAGACCTTTGTGGTTTGCAGACGAAATATTGTTGGGCAAACAATGAACCTATAAATCATAGAGAAGCGTTGATGGGCCTTGACTCCGAAAATTGGCTATATGCCAACATAATTGAGATAGTATCCATTCACATAATTCAAGCTTAGAACTTGATGAACCGTTCGAAAGACTTAGAGTCTAAAGAATAGTAATGGGTATATAAGCTGACAAAGATAAAAATGTTTTATAATGCTTGAATTGTTACAAATATTTTATGACAAGATCAAAGAATTGCCTATGACGAGATTGTCTTAACAGAGCAATACTTAAAATAAGTTCGGGTTAGACTAGCAATTATTAAATATTTCAATTATCATATAAAATAGATGGATGCCAAAATGATTCCCATGAGAATGAAATAGAACCAAGGTTGTATGTTTGGTACGATCGAGGGTAATTTTGTTGATCTAGAGGATGCTAGTAAGTATGCAAACTTCAATAGATCCTATAATGATATGAAGAAAGCATAGTGGAGTTGGAATCTTCGTATTGATGAAATGATCAAATAAATTGATTTCATCGAGTAAAGCGAAGATGCTTGTATTTACAAGAAAGTAAGTGGGAGCATGATATTATTTCTAATCATTATATGTACTTGACATACTGTTGATTAGAAGTTATTTTCTTGACATGGATTAAGAATTTCTTAAAACTACTTTTTTACTAAAATACTTAGGCAATGATAGTCCATGTATTAGACATAATGATCTATGGATATAATAATGTCTAATCTTACATAGCTAAAATACATATTGACAGAATACTAAAGTAGTTTAGTATGAAAAAAGAGTTTCTTATCAATGTCACGTGGAAGGAGTTGGCATCTTGAAATACTAATGAGCAAAATATGATTTCAACCACACTTGTATTCCACGATATGTATACAACCAGATATTTCTAGTACTCCAAATAAGTTGTAAGTAAAAGTTACTAGTATGGTTAAATTGTTAATCATAGGACAACAATGAAAATGTCGTTAAGGATTGACGACATGTTTTTCACACATGGACAAAATGAAGAGATTGCTGTAAGGAGTTACATCAATGAAGGTTTGTTGTAAGTAGTACATCAATAAAATCTTCATCTGTCCTCCAAGTGTTTTTTCAATTTCAACTTAAAATTGTTTTATTGTGGCACAGTAAGTTAGATTTGATCCAAGAAAGTTACTGTGGTGTATTCTATAATATAAGGCTAATTATATTATTTTTTAGAAGCAAAAATTAAGGGTGTTGAATCGAAAGTTCATTTATGAGCTTGGTATGGTTCCAGATGATTGTATAATTAGAACACTATTCTTAATGGTGGTTTCATAACTCAGTCTAAGGAATCAAAGGTTCTACCAGTGATCCAATATATATACGAAGCCAGTTTCACACAAAATATGAATTCTTGTGAAAGCATGATAGATGCATAAGAATGCAAATGATACATACGGATCTGAATTTGACAGATTCGAGGACGAAGTCTATATCACACGCAAAGCATGGACTTACACGGGATTGCCATTGGTGTAAAAGTTAAAAGTGCTAACTAGATTATTGAATCTAGTGCAAGTGGGAGACTGTTGTAAATATGCCCTAGAGGTAATAATATTGTATTATTTTATTTCCATATTCATAGTTAAGAGTTTACATTCCATCCTATAAGTGCGATGATCCTGGAATATGCGATTCAGTGGAAAACTCATATGTAGATGTGGAACAATAAATGGTAAACAATAGGTTACCAGTATCTCTTCTAATACTGGCTCAAGTGTTGCTATGTGATCATGTTTTCCGGATCTTAGGACATCGTTAAGTGTAATGACAGTCCTAAAACAACATTGAGGGTATGACGTTAGAAGAATGATCATATTGAATCAACCCAATACTTGTTTGTTATACTATATGATTATATCATCTGAAATCTTCTATTTTAACATGGAGTGTTAGCATGTGGTTTAATTCCTTAGACCATGAGAGTGTGTCGGTCACTTCCTACTGGGTGGTGGGATTTTGGGGTGCTCAAACGTCATATGTAACAAGGTGATCATAACGACAACTTTCAGGCACATCGGACAATTTGACAAGTGACCGGACAACTTGAGAGTGGGATTTGCTCCTTCGACAATGGAGAGATATTATTAGGGCCCTCTCAGTGTGACGATATCCATAATCGTCTGGCCAGCCATATGTCACGAGGATGCTGGAACACGTCAATGAGAAAGAAGAACGAAACTGGTAACATGAGCAACAGTATAGTGAGCATGGTGATGACTCAGGAGGATACTGATGCACAACGGGTTTTGTAAAGTATCGTGAAGGAAAGGGAAAATCACATGATAACCAGAGGTTCACTCGAACAACATTCCTATAATCACAGGGACTGATATGGATGTCCACAGTTCCGCTATTGGTCAATGAACGAAGGGGTTTCATTCATGTCTATGGTGTACCGAACCTACGGGGTCACAAGATTAAGGTAATCATGATCTTCTGAGTGTTAGTAGGACAGGAGTGACAAGAATATATTTGTGTAATTGTTTCATTAATATCCAGTATTGTTCCGAGAGGCTCCGGAAGCGTTTTGGGGTCACCGGAAGGGTTTGGGTTAGTATCAGGTAATACCGATTATTATCAATTAAATATTTATAGGTGGAAAATGTTTCCGGGGATGTTAAATTATATATATATATATATATATATATATATATATATATATAGATATATATATATATATATATATAATTCTCTAGAAATGTTTAGAACATTTATATTTAATTTAAATATCAATGGGTGTCGGATTCAGGGCTCCGCAAAACCCGTCAAGTTCGAACACAGGGGCATGAATGAAGATCTCTCCCACTCATGTCTACCTAGCGCCTCGCTCTCGTCTCAGTGGAAGGATTCAAGCAAACAACGAACAAACACACAAGAGTTTATCCAGGTTCGGGCCTCCGTATGGTGTAAGACCCTACTTCCTCCTTTGGTGGATTGGCTCCGGGCGGGCTAGAATATGAGCTAGAACAACGGTTCCAGGGCTCAGGAGGCGATCTCAGGAGGGTCAGGAGGCTAGTGTTCTTGCTCCTTGTGCGGTGGCAAAGTGTGTTCGTTCCTCTTTGCAGTGGGAGTCCTAGCTACTTATATAGGCGGCCACGGTCCTCTTCCCCCGAAATGTTGAGGCGGGAAGGGATCCCACAACGGCCATTTTTGAGCGAGAACACAAGGACGTTCTTATCCTGACAAAAGCGGTCTTCGCCTGCAAAAGGATCAGGCGGTGACACGGTGGTGGGCTCGACGGTGACATCCCCCTTGTCGTCCTGGCGGTCTTCGGTCTTGTTGCACCAAAGAGGAAACCTTTGCCCTGCTCCTTGGGAACCAACGACTGCGTTGTCTCCTTTGCACCACAATGGCAACTATGCCGCTGGCGGACGCTGGCACCCGCTGGCGCGGTGCCTCACTCCTAACATCACTGCCTCCTCCTGAGGCAGGCTCGGCCTTGGATTCTCTGCCCCTCCGGAACGCCTTGCTGAGGCCGGTCCCGAGGAGGTCTTGACGTCGTTGTCCTCGCGAGGCTTGGCCCCCTCATGAGGGTCTTGAGTAGCTGGTCGATCCGCTGGGCCGTACCAGGCCGCTTGTAGGAGCGCGTCGCGGCCCGCAGACAGGCAAGTCTGGGTACCCAGGTTCCCAGGAAGCCGACAGTAGCCCCGGTCCCAAGGTGCGTGCGGAGTTGGCTTCAGGGCGAAGCCTTAGTCAACGACGAAGCGCCGCGGGCCCCAAAAAGGCTGCGGGCCAGGCTGGCGCGTGACGGTTGGATGGGACGCGAGCGACCCCGCTCCCCATGCCATCTCGGTAACTGTGCGTCTTAACAAAAAGGTGCCTTCTCTGCTGGGGGAGTTATCGCCCTCTTTCCTTCCTGCTCGGATATCTTCCCTTTACGCCTCCTGCCTCTCTGCGTCCTTCAGCTCCTTTGACCATGGCGAAGAGGAACAAGGGTGCCGCGCTGGCGTCCGGATCTGCTTCTTCTCTTGATGCGGCGCTTGAGGAGTGTGATGAAGAAGGTGAAGGGGCAGGTCACGCTGCGGTGCCCTGCTCCTCCGGCTACTGGTGCGACCTCGGGGAAGGATGCCGCGGCGCTGGGGGCCCCGGTCGGTCGGGTCACCGCGCGTGCGGCGGTGGTGTTGCTTGAAGACATCCCCGTCTCCGGCGAGGTTGCGGAGTTGGCTTCTGCTCCGGCTGCTCTGGCGAGGGGGGCCGGAGCCCCCGAGCCCCTGGTCGAGCAGTCGGTCTTGTTGGTGTCCGTGCGCCAACCGGCGCAGCCTGGTTCTGAGGCTTTGGACGCTGCCTCCGCCGCGCTGGGTCGCCTTCACGCTGATCTACAAAATGGTGACGGCCACCTGATAGAAGGGCGCCTGGGGCTGATCCACGGGTGGCTCCTGGCAGACGAGTCTGCACGGACCTCCTGGGATCAGGCCTCGGCGGCTGCTGCCAAGGGTCGAGAGGAAGCTGTGGCAGCTACGCTAGCTCGTGACGCCGCGCGAGCTGACGCCGCGTGTCGGGGATATACCCTGCGGTATGAACCGGCCGGAATTATAACCCGGCCGGACTTGGCGGTTTATTTGAGATGGTTTACACTTGGCGATTTACTAGTAACCCGGCAGGTGGATCATGGATGACAAGGCCCAAAGCCCAGAAGGCCGGTTCATGTATGGTGGGCCGGTTTATGAAGAAAGCATAAGGAATATTCTCTTACAAAGGAAGCAAGAGTAGGACTCCTTGTAATAGATCAATCCTAGTCCTACTAGGACTAGTCATGTAAACCGCCCCTTCAACATATATAAGGAGGTGCAGGGCTCCCCAAAAGGGTTTTTTTTGATACAAACCACAGGTAGACAAGTTTCTAGGGTTAGACACAAAGAGACGGTTTACCGGATGATGTTTCCCGGGGCCCGAAGCTATCTAAATCCATGTCTTGCATCGTGTCTCTCGATTCCGCTCAACCCCTCTCAAGCTACTACATAGATGCGCGGCCTCACGACTAAAGTCCGCTAACCCGGACATCTGACGTGTTAATTCCACGACAGTTGGCGCCCACCGTGGGGCCTGCGCACGGTAGTGTTAAGTTCTTGGAGGGATCTCTCTCAGGGAGCGAGAAGTTCGTGGTTTTCCGGATGAAGATCTGCGTCAACTTCAAGTTTATATCTATGAGGTCTGAGAAAGGAATTAGTATTGCATGTATGTGCGCTGTTGGGTGCAAGAAGACATCCACCATGGCCGGAGCTGCGAGAGGCCAAGTGCAGAGGAGCTTTCGTTTGTACGTCATCAAATTATGATTGCTTTCGGCTGATCAGCCGAGTCGGCGTTACCGCGTACGGGAGTCACCGAGACCGTCACCTAAGCCATATTGGTTTTTTCCTTTGTCAACTCTGATTGTTAGTATGTACCTACAAGGAATCAACAAGGAAAGAAAAACCACGAGCTCGGACTCCACCTACGACTCGCTTCGTGGAACCGCCGTACCTCTGCTGAGCCGTCCTTGTTGTGTTTCCAAATACGAGTTGAAGTGCTCTGTTTATCTGCTCCGAGTTGAAGTATTCTTGCTCTGGTCCGGCCGCGGCTGGTGAGCCGCCGACGGCTAACTATGAATTGCCCCGTCCAAAGCTGCCGCTGTGCCGCCTTAAGCCGCCAGGCCTGCCATCCCTTTCACTGGCGTCAACTCCTAGCTGCCACCGTGAGTTCAAGCTCTTGTTTTAAAATTCACCAGCGTGTTGAGCCACCGCTTTGTGCCTCTCTGAGCTGCCATGGGTTTGCTTCGGTCGCCGCTGTAAGCTGCTGCTGCCTCAAACACAGCAGCGCCAAGTCATCATCCACCTCAAGTTGTTGGAGCCCCTCTGACATGACTGTCGGGCTGCCACTACCGCTCGGGCTAAGCCGGGCATACTGTTACCGCTAAACCGCTGCTATAGCCCACCTCGGCTTCAATCTTCTGATGTGGTTACACAAAGCCGCCCCGGACGAGCGATTTCACCTCCGCTCTACGCCGCCACGCGATGAGATGCCGCGATGTCGACCCGCCCAAATCCTAAACCGCCTGTGCGTCTCGCGCCTATGGACTGGCGCTCCTGGCTGCCGACGCCCAGAACGCCACACTGGGCGAGATCCTCCACATCCTCGGAGCACCGTCGCGCGGTAAAGCTCGAGAAGTTTGTGTCGCGCATGGCGGAAGACGCGTTCCAGGGCAGGTCTCCCTTGGGCGGCCCCTACGTGGTGTTTGCATGTGGCGTGTGGAGCGACCTAATGCAGCCGTTGAAGACAGCCTTCTGTGAGGCCATAGTGGGCACGTACAAGGCCGAGGCAAGCACCGCCAACTTACACAGTGCACCGGAGGAAACGTATGCTCAGATCAACGCATGGGTGGTTCAAGTGACGAGGAACTTCATCGACTCTGTCATCCCGCTTGGGTCGATAAAGCCAACAACGGCTCTAAAGCAAGCACTGTTTCCTCGTTGATCCGACAAAAAATACCAGTCGTTCGTTACGAAAGTAGCGATATACCGTGAACATGGAGCATGGGGACTGCAACTGCAATTGACTCGCCCGCCCGCGCTATTTTACAACATCACGGACGACTCGCTCATCTACCCTCACGGCGGTTTACGCGTCCGCACCGGTTTACAGCGCCGTGGCCATCATGGCGACCACGCTGGTTTACTACACTGCGGCTGGTTCACGCGTCTCACCGGTTTACAATACCACGGCCAAATCATCTGTTCTCCAGGCGAATCAGGTGATATCTATCCTATTTATTTTTCATACATATTAATTCGTCCGAGCAAAGATATTTTGCCCTATTGTATTTTATGCACAGGAAAAATCATTCATTACAAGGCAATATTATACCGCGGAGATGGAGGCCCGCTAACATAATTCGGCGCAAGTGGACATAATCTCTCGCAACCGCGCCGGTTTACAACGCCGCGGCCGTCTCTCCCGACCACGCCGGTTTACAAACGCCCTGACCGTCTTTCGCAACCGCGTCGGCTTACCACCAGGAGGACAACTAGCCCGTCGGCGCCGGCCGACCCATCTGTTGTTCGAGCAAATCAGGTGTTATCTCTCCTATATATTTATCAAGACATTTTATTTCCTACGAGCACCATTGTACTGCCCTATTGGTGTTTTCTATATACAGGTGAAATCATTGTTATAATACGGATATAAAACACGCACTGGCAACGTTCTACAATGGCATTTTCATCTGTGTCACATTACTTGATGAGCGGACGGCCGGTTCGCGCATCCGCGCCGGTTTACAGCACGGGGGACAACTTGCTCACCTGCGCCGGTTTATAACCCCACATCCGGTTTAACTGTTTGAGCCGCCTCTGATACTGCGGTCGTTTTACTGTCCGCTCTGCGGTCCGGTCCATTCAACATACCGGGTTGACTCACAGACCCCGATGGGGATCATGAATACATCAGGTGATATCCATCTATAGTTTACTTCTCTTGATATATATATCATTTTCCTTAAGAAGACAAGATGCTTTGATCAGTCTATCTGGTTATGCAGGACCATTGCCGTATATGTACTCTGGAGCTGTGATCACTAAAGGGCTTCCTGTTCAAACATAGGTCGTATTTGAACCAAAGAGAACATAGCCATCCTGCTCAAACATAGGTCGTATTCGAACCAAAGAGAGCATAGCCATTCTGTTCAAACATAGGTCATATTCGAACCAAAGAGAACATGGCAATGGCCAGTAGGGGGCAGGATCGTATTCGAATCCTAGCTTAGCCCCTATGGTCCGGTTTGTATGATCGTATTCGAATCATAAGCTCAGTGGATCGTATTCGAATCCACTGCTTGGCTAAAATTAAATGGCCAGTAGGGGCAGGATCGTATTCGAATCCTAGCTTAGCCCCTATGGTCCGGTTTGTCTGATCGTATTTGAATCAGAAGCTCAATGGGTTGTATTTCGAATCCATTGCTTGGCTAAATTTTAAGGCCAGTAGGGGGCAGGATCGTATCCGAATCCTAGCTTAGCCCCTATGGTTCGGTTCGTCTGATCATATTCGAATTAGAAGCTCAATGGATCATATTCGAATCCATTGCTTGGCTAAATTTTTAAGGCCAGTAGGGGGCATGATCGTATTCGAATCCTAGCTTAGCCCCTATGGTCCGGTTTACTGATCGTATTCGAATCAGATGTTTGGTTTGGAGCCTGGCAGCTCGCAAAAAGCCTCGACTACATGGTTTTATTTGCAACTTGTATTTTTCGTATTTGTGTTTTATGATTCTTTGATCCGGAGTAGGACAACTTCAAAGTTGACCACATATCTTCAAAAGTCTGGACACAAAGCTTCAGCATTACTTAAACCGGTAGTTCTTATAAACCCGGAATAATTGGGTACGCCCCAACGGAGCCAAGAGCTTCCTCAGAAACAACAACGTTCGCCAGATTAAGGATATCAAGCATACTCAATCACAGGTATGAAGTATTTTGTTTTTAAATACATATTGGCAGTACATGATCAGTTATAATGACCGGTGTTTATTAAACCGGCCTAGCTTTGACTATAAGTCGCCAGTATGAAATGAAATAATGACCGGTGTTTGTTAACACGGCCTGGTTGTGATCAAATATCACTGGAACCAGTTTTCAAACCGGATTATATTATTCAAAATCTTTAATAGCCAACATGGCTGGATTATTATTATGGTTATCAATATTAAGATTGAGGTTTTCAAAGTCGCTTTAAGCGCAATGGATATTATTTCATCAATGGAAGAGATTTATTCTACAAAGGAATAGTCCCGAGTTGCTACAGGCTTACAACCCAGCACTTGAGGGCTACATTATTCAAATTGAGATTACATAAAATACACAAGTCTCATGTCGCTGCAAGCATGCACCATGACACTTGGGGGCTAATGCAAAGTCATTTTTTGCTCACCTTGTTGAAGACCCGACTCATCATATCATATTGCGCCGGCCCTTGGGGGATACCAATCGCTCCTGTCAACAATTCAAGGTACACAAGTATTAATCCATTATATGGAAGGGTCCACTACTCAGTTGGTAAAGCACAAAGCTCTTAACCTTGTGGACGTGGGTTCAAACCCCACGATGGAAGTTACATTATATAATGTTATTCTCAATGATCATATTTTCAAAGTCCCTGCTCATTATTACATAATGACCCGACACTTGGGGGCTACACGTTGCTGTTCAAGTTTACATGATCATATTTTCAAAGTCCCTGCTCATTATTACATAATGACCCGGCACTTGGGGGCTACATAATATGGAATATTCAGTTTCATAGTGATTGGGATGAACAATCCGGATTTCTTCAAGATTATACAATGCTATTTTCAATGATCATATTTTTAAAGTCCCTGCTCATTATTACATAATGACCCGGCACTTGGGGGGCTACATATGTGGAATATTCAGTTTGACTAGTGACTGAGATGAGAAATCCAGATTTCTTTAAGAATTGCAACGATTATATTCAAACAAGTCTTAAGATATCACTATGTTCTCCTCTTAAGACTTGGGGGCTACAGGTAATATGCATATAAAGGAGGAATATTTTGTATGACCCGGCGTTGGCAACAATCATAACCCGGCGTCCATAAACAAACATGACCTAGGATCATCAGTTTTTATAACCCGACAATTTTGGCAATCATAAACCGGCATGTTCTACATCTTCAAGCCGGCTAGATATTAGTTGAATATTTCAAAAGACCAATATTTTTGTCAAATCAGGGCATTGAAGGCCAAGTTAAATGGATTCTTAATATTTTTTATGCAAGTAAGTTGATTATGAAGCTGGTCTGTTGACCCGGATTTTCTAGAAGAAGGAAAGCACAAGGACTTAAGGATGGTCAGATGCCGGTTTACAAGAATTCTTAACCCGGAGCACAACATATCAAATTTGTTCTGGTGGTTATTTTGCAGCATAAGTTTACCATGGATAAATCCAAGCTAAACTTGGGGGCTAATGTCGGGGATATACCATGCGGTATGAACCGGCCGGAATTATAACCCGACCGGACTTGGCGGTTTATTTGAGATGGTTTACACTTGGCGATTTACTAGTAACCCAGCAGGTGGATCATGGATGACAGGGCCCAAAGCCCAGAAGGCCGGTTCATGTATGGTGGGCCGGTTTATGAAGAAAGCATAAGGAATATTCTCTTACAAAGGAAGCAAGAGTAGGACTCCTTGTAATAGATCAATCCTAGTCCTACTAGGACTAGTCATATAAACCGCCCCTTCAACATATATAAGGAGGGGCAGGGCTCCCCAAAAGGGGGGGTTTTTGGGACAAACCACAGGTAGACAAGTTTCTAGGGTTAGACACAAAGAGCCGGTTTACCGGCGACACCACGAGGATCATAATGAGACCTAGACTTAAACAGCATGTAGGGTTATTACCGGATGATGTTTACCGGGGCCCGAAGCTCTCTAAATCCGTGTCTTGCATCGCGTCTCTCGATTCCGCTCAACCCCTCTCAAGCTACTACATAGATGCGCGGCCTCACGACTAAAGTCCGCTAACCCGGACATCTGACGTGTTAATTCCACGACACCGCGTCCTTCGAGAAATGCTGCCTCAAGGCAGAGAGCGAGCTGGGGGCCCTCCGCGAGGAAGACACTGCCAAATAGCCTTTCTTGCTTACTGCATTACTTGTACAAGTACGCCTTCATATATTAATTACCCTACAGTAAAGGATAGTGTCACCTTATTACTTGATTTCACACGCACACTCTGGTATGTATGTCTGCACCAGGGGCTTCATTAAGCCCCGCACTACGGCAATAAAAGTCCGAACACTTTTACAGTACAGTTCGGCACCCCGAACTTATAGCATTATATGCATCGACTCCTAATAATGTCTTTGGTCAATAGTTGGTTTTGCCGGCTCCTATACTTACTACCTTATGTTTCGCTATATCGGCTAGGGTAGTAAAGGGAGAACTACAGCGATTGTGTTCCAGTTCTTCCGGACGAGCACCTCGGTAGAGAAAGCCGAAAACTGATTGTGATGATGCGGCGAGAGCTCGTCAGCTGTTCGAGAGGCCTCAAATCCCTAGAAATTTATTCTGGTTTATGCGAGGAATCGGTTTTCTCCGATTAGGCGCGTATAGCGCCCCTAGTTCGGCCTTCCGAACACTAGGGGCTTCACCGAAATCTTCATTGTCAAACTCCTATGGCTAAGTGAGGGTAATAAAGGCCGTATAGTCTGGTTGCCTCGTTCGTTGCGCTAAACACCTCCTTTAAGGACCAGAATGTGGAGTAAGAGTGTTTAGATTTATCCCGAACAGCCTCGTACTATCTATGTGGAGGCAGAAGCCGACGACTGGTCAATCCTCAGATTCTAAATAAACGGCCGCACAGGCGGTAAAAATTCCGTTACAAGCATCATATTACATACCGATCTTGTTTCATATAATAGGTCAACCCGAATGATTTCACGGGAATATCACGTCCTTTGCACATTGCTCCTCCACAAGGCGGGATCCCTCCAGGACTCCGCCAAAATACAGCTCGAGTCGACGATGCTCCTTGCCCTTCGGCGGTCCCTCGGTCATCAACTTCTTGGCATCTAGCTTCGCCCAATGCATCTTGACGCGGGCAAATGCCATTCGTGTACCTTCAATGCAGACCGACCATTTCACGGCTTCGAACCATGGGCAGGCACTCACAAGCCGCTTCACAAGTCCGAAGTAGCTGCTGGGTATGGAATGGGCAGGCCACAGCTAGACTATTAGGTCCTTCATGGCTAGCTCGGCCGACCGGTGCAGCTCGACCAGCTGTTTCAGCTGGTTGCTAAAGGGCACCGGATGTTCTGGTACAAGATATTGAGACCAGAATAGCTTCTCGGTAGGCATCCCCTCTTCGGCTTGATAAAACTCGGCAGCATTTGATATGCTGCGCAACAGATTCGCAAACACCCCTGGAAAACACAAATTCGGGTAAGTACAAGGAATGTTTCCTTCACACACTTTCTTGGCATATCAAAAGACTTACCCGCCGCAATCTTATTGGCCGCCTGAATCTCCTGGCGGGCGCTCTGGGCTGCGTCTCGAGCATCCTATGCGCTCTGGCGGGCCTTCGCAAGTTCTGACTCTTGCATCGTAAAATCGTGCTCCAAGGACTCGAACTTCTCGACGGTTTCCTAGAGCTCATGCTGGGCCTTGCTAACCAGGGCCTCGTGCTTCTCGCGCGCGTCACGTTCCCTAGCCGCTTTGTCCTCGGCCTCGGCTAACACCTCTTTGAGTGCTGCCACCTCGGTCGTGGCCCCTGATAAAGTTCATGACAGTTTAGTCAGCACGGAGCACTCATCCTTATTAAATGAACAAGGAGGTTACTGCATACCTTGGCTATCCTCCAGCTGCTTCTTCACGAGGCCAAGCTCTTCCTCGGCCCGCTCAGTCCGGAGATCTCTGCAGTATGAGCGGTAGCGGCCCGCATTGATGCCCGCTTATTCTCATAGACACCTTATGTTAGACTCCTGCCAAAATTAATTTTGATCCCCTGTTCAGCTCTTTCTTTCCGAACACCAAACAGAGCATCCGGGACTACTGTCTACACTGTGATATTCTTCCTACAATTACATTGCTCACCTCGAAGCCTGTTAGAAGGCTAATGCAGGCTTTGGTCAGTCCGCTTTCGGCGGACAGAACCTTCTCGATCACTCTACCCATAAAGGTACGGTGTTCATCCACAATGGAAGCGCCCTGCAGCGTTTCCAGCAGATCATCCGGTGCCTCTGGTTGGATAGAGGTCACCGACGGAACAGGCACACCTCCCCCTTTTGGGGAAGGCCGTTCGCTGGACTCCGGAGCCGTAAAGGTCTCCAAAATAGTATCTGGCACAGGGCCAAATGGAACCCGGCCTCCATCACCAGTTCCCATGGGGGCTTTTCCCTCCATGTGTCCGGCGGCCGAGGAGTCATCCTGGAGCGCCACCCTGACTATCTCCAGAACCTTCCCCGGTCTGGGAAAGTCCTTTGGGACACCACCCCATCATCACCCTTGGGCGAGACCGACTGAGCAGGTGGCGGAGACATGCTAGCCATCTCCTTAGAGTCTGGCGAACCCTCTGTAGAGGATCATGGGGAGCCATCACGGGCCGTACTAGAATGACACAATTTACACATATCAATATTAAAAACCGGAACAGCTAGACGTTTGGGCATGCATAAGGATTTTGGTACTTACGATGTGGCCCGAGGCTTGGTCCGGGGAGGTCGCTCCAGACTACTATCGATATCCCACGCGGAGTTTTCCGCATGGGAGCCCCTCCCCTTCTTGGGCGCCTTTGCCTCCAAATTCGTGGAGGCCGCTCTCTTCTTCCTCCCCACCTCGGCTGGGGAGTCTTCTTCTTCCTCCTCCTCCTCGTCATCGTCTTCGGCGGACAAAGAGTGAGTCCCATCTTCGGACGTCACGTCCGAAGCGCCTTTTCGGCGAGTGCCCCTCCGGGCCCCTTCGGCCGCTTTCTTGGCCGTCTTCACCGGCACCTCATAAGGTGCTGGAAACAACATTTTCGTTAGTAATGGGAATTCTTGGTCTTCAGGCAGCGGAGCCGAACAGTTAATCCCCCCTGCTATCTCGATCCAAGCCTGTAAATGAGGATGGGAAGGCTTAGACATTTTCCTCAGAATGTGCTAGTAAAGTGTATACCTTGAAAACATGAAAGAACTTAGTGAATTAGCCTGGCATTTTAAGTTGAGCCCACGATCCTCGGTCGTGGGTGGTGGCGTCTCACCGGCCTTGAAGAGCACTTTCCAGATGTCTTCGTGCGTCGTGCCGAAGAGCTCTTGTAGCGTCTGGTGCTTGGCCAGATCATACTCCCACAGACAGCAAGTCCGGCGTTGGCACAGAAGGATCCGACGAATGAGCATGACCCGGATCACGTTGACAAGCTTGATTTTCCTATCTACCATGTTGTGGACGCATGTCCGGAGCCCAGTGAGCTTGCCCGAGGAACCCCAGGATAGGCCCCTCTCTTGCCAGTAGGTGAGCCACATCGGGGTTCCGGATCGGAACTCAGGGGCTGCCACCCAGTCAGTGTCGCACTGCTCAGTGATGTAGAACCACCCTGATTGCCACCCCTTCACCGTCTCCGCGAAGGAGCCTTCAGGCCAGGTAACATTGGGCATCTTACCCACCATGGCGCCTCCACACTCTTCTTGTTGACCGCCCACCACCTTCGGCTTCACATTGAAGGTCTTCAGCCATAGACCGAAATGAGGTGGGATGCGGAGAAAGGCCTCGCACACGATAATGAACGCTGTGATGTTGAGAATGCAGTTAGGGGCTAGGTCATGGAAATCTAGCCGTAGTAAAACATTAGTCTGTGGACGAACGGGTGGAGAGGGAATCCCAGCCCGTGGACAAAATGTGTGAGAAACACAACCCTCTCATGGGGCTCTGTAGTCGGGACGATCTGTCCTTTGATCGGGAGTCGGTGAGCGATCTCCTTGGCCAGGTATCCAGCCTCCTGGAGCTCCTTGATGTCCTTCTTAACGGAGGAGGCCATCCACTTGCCTCCAGCTCCGAATCCGGACATGTTTGGAGTACTTTATCGAACGAGGAAAAGCTAAAGCTCGGGCGCTGGTGCTCAAGAACGGAAGTGCTGAGGGAGAGAAAGGGCATGAGTGAAAAAAGGGAATCTTTATCGCCTTATGAAGCCTGTGACAATCAAACGCCTCCCCACTCGCCCTAAAAAGCTCTCCAATTCCCAAGGCCTGTGTAAACGGCACGGTTGGGTTACCCATACCCGCATTGATGAGAATCCCGCAATAAGGGGGCACGATCTCAGCTTTGACAAGACGTGCCAATAGCAACCAAATCTCGGGACGTGGAGCGGCGGACACGTAACGGTCCAGAATTATGGCCGATTGGACGTGATGTCATGTTACAAAAATTTGTCAGCAGATTGGATTCGTGTAAAATTATATTCTCTCTACGGTTGTGTATGGTGTGTGTGACAGGTCCAGATACTATCATCATGTCGGAAGACTATCTTGGCGTTCGGGAAGAAGGGAACCCGCCTTGCAATGCCGAAGACAATCTGCGCGCCGGACTCCTCGTCATTGAAGCCAGGTTCATGGGCTACTGAGGGAGTCCTGGACTAAGGGGTCCTCGGGCGTCCGGCCTATTGACCATGGGCCAGATTGATGGACTATAAAGACACGAAGGCCGAAGGCTACACCCGTGTCCGAATTGTACTCTCCTTGGCGTGGAAGGCAAGCTTGGCGACCAACTATGAAGATTCTTTCTTATGTAACTGACTCTTTGTAACCCTAGATCCCCCCGATGTCTATATAAGCCGGAGTGTGTAGTCCGGAAAGGATATACTCATTACCATAGTCATAGAGGCTAGGCTTCTAGGGTTTAGCCATTACGATCTCGTGGTAGATCAGCTCTTGTAATACTCATATTCATCAAGATCAATCAAGCAGGAAATAGGCTATTACCTCCATAGAGAGGGCCCGAACCTGGGCAAACATCGTGTCCACCGTCTCCTGCTACCATCGACCTTAGACACACAATTCGGGACCCCCTACCCGAGATCCGCCGGTTTTGATACCGACAGACGGCCGTTCACAAGGCCGCACTTGAGCTTCCCTCGGTGGTTCATCGTCCAGTTCATGTATCGCGAGCCTTGTTCCTTGCTACCTTGAGGAACCACCTTGGTACATTTTCCTATGCATTTTTATTTCGCTGAAAAATTTCTGAAATTTTAGTGACTCAAAATAAAGGTGAACCAAACTCAACAAGATTGATAGCAACTACTCTTATAAGTGCCTAGGGGCCATATGATGAATTAAAGCTACTTTGGACCATATAAATTTGAGATGCAAGCTCAAGAACAGGGTCACCTTAGCAACAAAATTTTGCAATAAATAAAGCACTAGAACAAAAACTAATTGGACCATTGGAGGAGTCACATACCGAAGAAGAATCCCCCAAAACTGTTTTGTGAATGGAGATTTGAGCAAAGAGATCGAAAATGGCAGCAAGATGAGCTAGAACACGGGTTTGAGCTATGGGAGGATTTTTTCTAGAGGAAGAGAAAGTGAGTGGTTGCTCAAATAAGTGGAGGGGGTCCACGTGGGTCCCACGAGGTAGGGGGGTGCGCCCCAGGGGGGTGGGGGCGCCCTCCACCCTCGTGGCCAAATGGTGGGTCCCCCTGATGTGTTCTCAGTGCCAGAAATTCTTAAATATTCTACAAAAAATCATATTTCATTTTTAGGACATTCGGAGAATTTTATTTTTGGGTTTTTTTTATTGCAAGGATAGATAGAAAATATTATTTTTGCTTTAATTAATCTAAATAACAGAAAGTAAAAAAGAGGGTACAGAGAGTTGTGCTTTCTAACTTCATCCATCTCATGCTCATTAAAAGGAATCCACTAACAAGGCTGATCAAGTCTTGTTAACAAATTCTTTCCGAATAACATGAAACCGGAATTTTTCGAATAACACTAGGTTACCTCAATGGGGATATGCATGTCCCCAACAATAAGAATATCATATTTCTTCTTGACAACAGGAAGAGGGAATTCAAAAGCTCCAATAGTGATCTTTGAAAATTTTCCAACAGAATTGATACGTTGGACTTGAGGTTGTTTCCTCAGAAAGTGTACCGTATGCTCATTACCATTAACATGAAAAGTGACATTGCCTTTGTTGCAATCAATAACAGCCCCTACAGCATTCAAAAAGGGTCTACCAAGGATAATCAACATACTATCGTCCTCGGGAATACCACAACAGGCACATCCTCACATATAACGACAGGTATAGTAGTTGATTTATCGGCCATTTGCAAATATATTTTAGTAGGTGTCAACTTATTTAATTCGAGTCTACGATATAAAGAGAGAAGCATAATACTAACACCGGCTCCAAGATCACATAAAGCAGTTTTAGGGCGTGTTCAGATCTCCTCCAGCTCCAAGCTTCACAAATTTCTGGAGGGGAGCTGAGCCGGACGAATTTGGGCCAAGAAGCTAGAAGTGAGAAGCTTGGTCAGCCGCTAGTATAAAAACGTGAAGCACCAAAAGCCCAGCTCCACCGATTGAAAAAGGAGAAGTTGACCCAAATTACATAGAACTGCCACCGCCAAGTGAGGTAGATCGAACCGGTACGCCCTCAGAATACAAAGGTTCCCGAGTTATTCTACCGCCTCTAGTCATAACTGTAACATCATTATCATTTTTCTTATTATTTAATTCATTCAGCAAATCATCTTGTGCTTTAAGCACTTGTTCTACCTGAGTGGTAACCATAGAAGCATGTTTACTAATGAGTTTAAGTTCACCTTTAACTATAGACATATAATCACTGAAGTGTTCGATCATATAAGCATTACGTTTCAATTGTCTACCAACATAAGCATTGAAGTTTTCTTGTTTAACAATAAAATTATCAAACTCATCTAAGCATTGGCTAGCAGACTTATTACAAGGAATATCACCTTCATCAAATCTATAGAGAGAATTTACCTTTACTACCTGTGTCGGGTTATAAAGACCATGTATTTCTTCAATAGGTGGTAAATTCTTAACATCTTCAGCTTTAATACCCTTTTCTTTCATAGATTTCATTGCCTCTTGCATATCTTAAGGACTGAGAAATAGAATACCCCTTTTCTTCGGAGTTGGCTTAGTAGTTGGTTTAGGAAGTGTCCAATCATTATCATTACTCAATATATTATTCAATAGCAATTCAGCTTGCTCAACAGTTCTTTCCCTGAAAACACAACCAGCACAACTATCCATGTGGTCTCTGGAAGCATCAGTTAGTCCATTATAAACGATATCAACTATTTCATTTTTCTTGAGAGGATGATCAGGAAAAGCATTAAGTAATCGGAGAAGCCTCCCCCAAGCTTGTGGGAGACTCTCTTCTTCAATTTGCACAAAATTATATATTTCCCTTAAGGCAGCTCTTTTCTTATGAGCGGGGAAATATTTAGCAGAGAAATAATAAATCATATCCTGGGGACTATGCACACAACCAGGAGCAAGAGAATTAAACCATGTTTTAGCATCACCCTTTAAGGAGAATGAAAATAACTTAAGGATATAGTAGTAACAGATTTTTCTTCATGAGTGAATAGGGTGGCTATATCATTCAATTTAGTAAGATGTGCCACAACAGTTTCAGATTCATAGCCATGAAAAGGATCAGATTCAACCAAAGTTATTAACTCAAGATCGATAGAGAAATCATAATCCTTATCAGAAATACAGATAGGTGAAGTAGAAAAAGCAGGGTCATATTTCACTATAGCATTCAAAGACTTCTCTTTCCGCTTAGCTAACAATTTATTAAGATCAAATCTATCTTCGCAAGCAAAAAGATCTCTAGCGGTTTCTTCATCCATAACATAACCCTCTGGCACATCAGGCAATTCATATCTAGGGGGAGAATCTTCAGCATCACTTTCATCAATATTATCTGTTTCAATAATTTCATTCTCTCTAACCCTAGCAAGTTGTTCATCAAGAAATTCACCTAATGGCACAGTATTATCAAGCATAAAAGTAGTTTCATCATAAGCATCATGCATAGCAGAAGTGGCATCATCAATAACATGCAACATATCATAATTCATAGCAGGAGTAGGTTTCACAAGTTTACTCAAAACAGAAGGAGAATCAAGTGCAGAGCTAGATGGCAGTTCCTTACCTCTCCGCCTTGTTGAGGGAAAAATCTTGGTTCGTTCATCTTTCAAGTTTTTCATAGTGATCAACATATATGAATTCCAAGTGACTCAAAGAATAGAGCTATGCTCCCCGGCAACGGCGCTAGAAAAATGTCTTGATAACCCACAAGTATAGGGGATCGCTACAGTTTTCGAGGGTAGAGTATTCAACCAAAATTTATTGATTCGACACAAGGGGAGCCAAAGAATATTCTCAAGTATTAGCAGTTGAGTTGTCAATTCAACCACACCTGGAAGACATAATATCTGCAACAAAGTATTTAGTAGCAAAGTAGTATGGAAGTAACGATAACGGTGGCAAAAGTTACAGTAGCAGTTTTTGTAGCAATCGTAACAATGGCAATGGAAAATTAACTAGGCAAAGATCAATATGTGAAAAGCCCGTAGGCAATAGATCAATGATGGATAATTATGTCGGCTGTGATTCCTCATGCAACATTTATAACATAGGGTGATACAGAACTTGCTCCAGTTCATCAATGTAATGTAGGCATGTATTCCGAATATAGTCATACGTGCTTATGGAAAAGAACTTGCATGACATCTTTTGTCCTACCCTCCCGTGGCAGCAGGGTCCTATTGGAAACTAAGTTATATTAAGCCCTCCTTTTAATAGAGTACCGAAACAAAACATTAACACTTAGTGAATACATGAACTCCTCAAAGTACGGTCATCACCAGGAGTGGTCCCTATTATTGTCACTTCGGGGTTGCCGGACCATAACACATAGTAGGTGACTATTGACTTGCAAGATAGGATCAAGAACTCACATATATTCATGAGAACATAATAGGTTAAGATATGAAATCATGGCACTCGGGCCCTAGTGACAAGAATTGAGCATGGCAAAGTTATAGCAACATCAATCATAGAACATAATGGATACTAGGGATCAAACCCTAACAAAACTAACTCGAATACATGGTAAATCTCATCCAACCCATCACCGTCCAGCAAGCCTATGATGGGATTACTAACGCACGGCGGTGAGCATCATGAAATTGGTGATGGAGGATCGTTGATGATGACAACGGCGACGGATTACCCTCTCTGGAGCACCGAACGGACTCCAGAGCAGCCCTCCCGAGAGAGATTAGGGCTTGGCGGCGGCTCCATATCATAAAACACGATGAATCCTTCTCTCTGATTTTTCTCCCCGAACGGGAATATATGGAGTTGGAGTTGAGGTCGGTGGAGCTCCAGGGGGGCCCACGAGGCAGGGGGCGCGCCCCCACCCTTGTCGCCAGGGTGTGGGCCCGTTTGGTTCATTCTTTTGCCAGTATTTTTTATTAATTCCAAAACGTGGTTTCGTGAAGTTTCAGGTCATTCCAAGAACTTTTATTTCTGCATAAAAATAACACCATGGTAATTCTGCTAAAAACAGAGTCCGTCCGGGTTAGTTCCATTCAAATCATGCATGTTAGAGTCCAAAACAAGGGCAAAAGTGTTGGGAAAAGTAGATACGTTGGAGACGTATCAATGTTGCATGGAAAACTAAAAAAATATGCACACGCAAGATATATCCATGGAGATGTGATACGTCTCCAACGTATTTATAATTTTTGATTGTTCCATGCTATTATTTATGATGTCTTGGATTATTATTGGGCTTTGTTATACACTTTTATATCATATTTGGGACTAACCTACTAACCCAAAAGCCCAGTCCAGATTGTTGTTTTTTGCCTGTTTCAGGGTTTTGTAGAAAAAGAATATGAAACGGAGTCCAAACGGAATGAAACCTTCGTGGGAGATATTTTTGGAAAAAATCATGCACGGAGAACTTGCGAACCACGTTAGGGGATCAACGGGCTGCCCACGTGGGTGGGGGGCGCGCCCCCTGCCTCGTGGGGCCCCCGTGACTCCCCTGTTGTCCTCCTTCCTCCTATATAAGTCTACGTACCCCGAAACCATCAGCAACAGAGAGAAAACCCTAATTCCACCACTGTAACCTTCTGTTCCCGTGAGATCCCATCTTTGAGCCTGTTCCGGAGCTCCACCGAAGGGGGGATCCATCACGGAGTGCTTCTGCATCATCATCATCGCCCTCACCATGAGTTGCGAGTAGTTTACCACAGACCTTCGGGTCCATAGCTAGTATCTAGATGGCTTCTTCTCTCTCTCTGGATCTCAATACAAAGTTCTCCTCGGTCTGCGAGGAGATCTATTCGATGTAATCTCTTTTTGCGGTGTGTTTGTCGAGATCGGATGAATTGTGAGTTTATGATCAAGATTATCTATGAGAAATATTCTTCTCTAAACTCTTTATGTGTGCTCATAATATCCTTGCAAGTCTCTTCGAAATATTGGTTTGGTTTGGCCTACGAGATCTATAGTTCTTGCAATGTGAGAAGTGCTTTGCTTTGGGTTCAATCTTGCGGTGTCCTTTCCCAGTGACAGCAGGGGCAACAAGGCACGTATTGTATTGTTTCCATCAAGGATAAAAAGATGGGTTTATATCATATTGCTTGAGTTTATCCCTCTACATCATGTCATCTTGCTTAAGGCGTTACTCTGTTCTTATGAACTCAATACACTAGATGCATGCTGGATAGTGGTCAATGTGTGGAGTAATAGTAATAGATGTAGAATCGTTTTGGTCTACTTGTCTCGGACGTGATGCCTATATACAATGATCATGCCTAGATAGTCTCATAATTATTCGCTTTTCTATCAATTGCTCGATAGTAATTTGTTTACCCGCCATAGAATATCACTATCATGAGAGAAGCCACTAGAGAACACTATGGCCCCCGGGTCTATTCTCAACATATCAATCTACATCTACTTTACTTTTACCTCTTTTATTTTCCGCTCTTATAAACAAAATTACCAAAAATATAAACTATCAGATCTCACTTTCGTAAGTGACCATAAAGGGATTGACAACCCCTTATCGCGTTGGCTGCGAAGTTCTTATTTGTTTGTGCTGGTGCGAGGGACTCGTGCATGGTCTCCTACTGGATTGATACCTTGGTTCTCAAAAACTGAGGGAAATACTTATGCTATTGTGTTGCATCTCCCTTTCCTCTTTGAGGGAATACAACGCAAGCTCGAGAAGTAGAAAGATGCATAGAGACGATAGGGGGAGAGCGTCTACATACCCTTGTAGATCCCTAAGCGGAAGCGTTTATCACTCAATTGATGTTGTCGTACTCTTTGCGATCCGATCATGATCCAACCAATATAGTGACGAACGGATGGAACCTCTGAGTTTAGCACACTGTGGCTCGATGACGTCTCCTCCTTATTGATCCAGCAAGCGGGAGTGGAGAAGTAGATGGGATCACAACTAACACTACAGCATGATGGTGATGGTGGTGGTGGAGCACTGAAACCGTTTCGCTAAGTGTTGCCGGGGCAAGGCGGTGGAACTACGGAGTAACGGGAGAGAGAGGGGATCCAAGGGCTTGGTGTGTATGTCGGTGTCAAACCCGGTAGATCTCGGGTAGAGGGGCCAAAGCTACGTATCAGAGGATCAGTGGTAGTAGGGGGAGACAAGGACACGATGTTTACCCAGGTTCAGGCCCTCTCGTTGGAGGTAATACCCTAATTCCTGCTATATTGATCTTGATGGATATGGAGATTACAAGAGTTGATCTACCTCGAGATCGTAATGGCTAAACCCTATATGTCTAGCCTATGATAGTTCGGTTAGCCTAGGGTTATACAAATTGACTTGAGGAGGAAGGAATCATTACATCCGAACATCAAAACTGGCCCTTCTACCTACATAGGTGTCCTACCCGTATGCGGGGGTGGTCTTCCGTTTTATCATCACCGCCCATCAGTCTGGCCCACCACTAGTAATCCGGACATCCGAGGACCCCCAAATCCAGGACTCCCTCAGTAGCACCAGAACTTGCCTTCAATGACAATGTAGTATCCGACTTGTGTCTTCGGCTTTGCAAGGTAGGTTCTTCATTATATTCCAGAACGATGATAGTTCGGCTCTGACCTTTGGGCTCCGTGTTGATGATTCCTTCCCGTTACCGCTTCGACTTCCACGTCTCAGTCGAATGTGAACAGCCCATGTACCATTTACAAATAAACCCCTAGATGTGCGAGGATGGCGTCTATTTAAGGAGATTGGATCTCAGATGCCCTTCTACACCGCGCAGAAATCTTTAGAGCAAGCCACAAAAAACACTCCGAACATGGCAAGGAACCCTGGCTCTTCCTCGCGTCCACATGGCCCTCAAGCAGGCGATCGGGGAAGCTGCTCGGTTTCCCACTCCCAGCTAAATAGGCTTTAGACGAAGGGATATCTCCCTCACGCGGATCTAGTTTCTGTTCAGGTTGGTTTAGCTTCAATCGACGGTGAGGCTCTGGCCAGAAATTGCCCCAACACCAGTAAAGAGGAGTGGGTGTGCTTTGTTTTGTTCCTTCTGAGAGGTGTAGGCTTCCCAATCCATCCCTTCCTCAGAGGCTTTCTGGAGTTTTATGGGCTTCAACCGCACAACCACACGCCAGGTTCTATCTTGCATATCACGGGTTTTTGTTGCTCTTTTCAAGCTATTCTTAGGTTGTGAAGCTCATTTCGAACTATGGAGAAAGTTCTTTTTCCTTGTCCATCACTCCCAAAAGGGATCCATATTCGAGCTGGGCGGCGCCGAAGTATGGCACATAGCGGGAATAGGTTACCTGTCCGACACTCCTAAAAAGGGACACAAATAGTGGCCCTCATAGTGGTTGTATATCGAAGAGGTGGCCCTTCCGGACCATTTTGACACAGTCTTCCTGAATTCTCCAGCTCCCCTGTGACAGCCTGATTTTTGCCCTCTTTTATTTGCCTGAGTTTCATTTGGATTTAGTTTGAAACTTGGAATTTTTGAATCTTTTCATATGGACTTAAACACTTGGGTACCCTTGGCTTTCACACAAGTGCCTCATCTCCATCTCAAATCATCTTTTCCTCTCTGGTTCACCCTAAAATAATAAATGGGAATATTTTTCTTTATTGAAAAATATTATTTTTTCCCTCAAAAACCCTAGCTAGCTCATTGTGCTCCAAAGCAACCCCAACTTTTCTTGCCCACAAAAATCTGAGAAAATTCACAAATGTTCTTTGAACCCTAGGACACATTCCTGAGCAAAAATATTGCACTTCTTTTTGAAATATTTTTGCAACAGAAAATATTTTTTTGTTCCGGACAGAAATGGTAGTTTCTACAGCAACTACCATTTTACTTGCTCCATTGTAGCTGAAATTTCTTGTGCATCTTCACCTTAGTAACTTATGGATAGCCACCAAAGCTCAACTCCCAACTCCTAGCCGTTTGACCTCAGTAAGCTCTCAAATTTGCTGTCCAGAAACTTACCTGGCTTGTGAAATCTCTTCTACTGTGTCTAGGTCCAAAACAAACCATGGTAACCTCCAAAACTACCACGAACAACACGCCAGACATGATCTTTGGATGCAAGTCAGCCTGCGGGAAGAGTTCACGCGGTGACCACGCCTGTGCGCCATGCCAGCCTGCTAGTCGACGCGCTCTGAGTGCCGCCGAGCACTCTGTTTCGTGCGTGTTGGCTTCCCCGCCTGCTGTAGCGTGACAATCCTCGCCACAATCCTCGTCTCAACCCCATTAACTCCTCCTGGCACTCGCCAACGCCAGAGCTCGCCACAGCGAGCACGGGCGCGGTCTGGCCAAGGCAACAGTGCGGTGCGCACTGTGCTCGTCGCCTTCCCATTGATCCCGTGCTCGTCTCCGTTCGCCCACAGTCCTTGCGTGAACCACGTCGCCTTCTTCCCCTCTCACTGACGCCATTCGTCGCCGGGAGCTGTGTCCAGGTGTCGCCGGTGGAGCCCCAATCCGCCCTCTCGGCTCGCCTATAAATGGAGTCCCTCCCAGCCTTCTCGGGCAACACACTCCACTCCCACACATCCCACAAATGCGTAGGGAACCATAGCCTGGCCGGGCAGGCCTTTGGCCTTCGACGCCGAGCTTGAGCTCGCCGGCGATCCCCTCGGGTCGTCGCAGTAGCTCCAGCCCCTCTCAGGCTAGGGCAACCCTTCTAGAGGACCCGCTACTCTCTGGTGGTGCTGTTCCACCTAGTTGGAGCCTCTGGAGTCGTTGCTGCTCGTCGTCGTCCTCATCTCCGGCGACCACCCCACTCTTTCTCCGCTTGCGAGGTCGTTTCCGATGCCGTCCGACCAGCCCTAGCTACGCTACGGGTACGGGCAGGTGCCCCTCCATCCTCTCTATAGATCCCTCCCTCTCGTTTTGGCCAAGGAGCTCTCGTCGCCGGCGTACGCTCCGGTGAAGCCACGGCCGCCTCTGTTCCCTCTCCCTCTCCCCCTCACCTGACTAGCGGGGCCCGCTAATCAGCCACTCTGTACATGCGCGAAGCGGTACGAGTGGTGGCACCCTGAGGCTTTACGCCTTTGATGTCACCCTTTCCCAGTCTGTTTATTTAAATTCAAATTTATATATACCAGAGAACTTCAAACAACAATAACTTTTTAATCATAAGTTCAAACAAATTGATTCTTTTTGCATTGTGTTCTTTGTAAAGAAATCTTGCAGCACACCAAAAATGATATTTTTCTGTGCTGTGTGGATGTTCTGGTGAATTTCAGAAGGGTTCTTGATGTTTTCTTTTTGTGCTTTTAAATCTTTTCAGAAGAGGAAGCTTGTCTTGAGGATCACCAGGAGGGTTGTGAACCTCATTTGCACTAAGGCAAGCCACAGCAACATTTTCATGGTGCCATTTCAATATTTGTGATTTTTACAACTTGAATGAATGATTTAATCCATGCATGTAAATCATTTTTATTCTGTTAGTTGCTTGACTTAATTGTTATATTTAGTTTACAGAAAGTTGGAAGTTGATTAAGTTGATAATATAACTAGAAGAATATTTGAGTTATAAAGAACTAACATGGTTACGTATATAAATAATTATTTTGGAGTTATTTTCTTGCATAAGAAATATGATAAAATTTTGCTAGAAAAGATTCTATTTTAATTAAGATTAAATCCTAACTAGAGGAGTGTTAGAAGTTGTTTATGCGTATGCTTAGTGTGGTAGAGCTGACCCAGTTCTTTATGGTAATGTATATTTTGTGTTGCATTGCATGGCATTTTATGACACCGGTTATTTTTAAGCTGAACCTGCTAATAACTCAACTTGAATATATCGTTCACCGGGTCATGGTGCCACTGAATCAAGTTTTTCCCAATGCATCCACATTGGCCTTTATGGGAAGGCCTTTATTCAGTCTATTGTCATGCCTCTGGTCGGGACCTCCAACTAGGGAAGGTTATGGGCGTGCGGTACCCTGCCCCGGTAAGCAGACATAACCTTGTGTGCCCGTTGTTGAGATTATGGTACCGAGTCCCCGTTTGGGACAGTTTATGTTTGGCCACGACGGTGGTCGTTGCGCCTTTGGTAGGCACGGGGCCACCCATGACTATTCTGATGGGAAACGAGTCAGTGTGGCCGAGAGAGTGTCATGGCAATGGAGGAGTTTCGTCGGAATACCGTTGGTCCACCCAAATGGGAGAGTGAGGCCATGGGTTCCATGGTGTGCGTACAGTGCACTACCTCTACAGAGTGTATTTAATCTATCGATAGCCGAGTCCACGGTCACGGACACGCTCGAAAGTAGGTCACACCATGGGCCAACATTTAATAAAATTTTGCTCACTAAGTTAGGTATTTTGCACTATCAGAGATGGTGGAAAGACCACCAGGATGTCTGAGACCAAGTGTTGGTCAGGGTTGTGATCGCCGGAAAGATCACGCGATAGTCCGTTTAAGATAGACAAGTTGGTATGTTAAGAAGGATCACCGTTGGTATGTAATTCCGAGGGACTATTTTTACAAAGGCATGAGCACAACATGTTGGTAATATTCTTACATATGTATGTTGTTGCATTTTAATAATTGAATAATTATCATGATATTGTTTGTCATTATGTTTATGTTCGCTGTAAGCTTGCAAGTACATTCAATGTACTAACCTTGCGTGTCATGCTAGATTTTAGGAAAGTCTATCTGGAGAGGAGTGCCGTCCGAGTCTAGATCGTGTCCACATCGGTGTCCCTGTGCTATGGAGTTTCGCTACGAAGTTGTTCCGCTGCCGTGTAGATGATATGACCGAGGCCTTTTATGTTCACTAAATAATGTACATATTGTTCAGCCACACCGTGTGTGCCGCTTGGCCTCGCTACCTGTTGTAATGTAAACATTGATCCGCTAGTATCAATAAAGTGGTTTTTTTCTGTACCAAGTTGTTGTGTGTTGCTAGAAGACAAGGTCTCTGGGCTGGCAATGCAGGGTAAACCGGTCGCTCTGAGCCGGGGTGCCACAAGGCTTGGTATCAGAGCTGCTGACTATAGGGCACGTTAGATTATGACGTGTTAACTAAACGCTAGATACGAGTTTAAGTAGAGTGCCGGTAGCATGTGTAGCTGGTTGTTGCTTTGCATATACTTGCTTCATTTTTATGCTAACATACTAATGGTTGTGAGTTTAGATGGCTCCGGTGCGGTATCCGTGCCAGTTGCAGCTGGTGCCGTACACGTCACCGCACCTCCTTTGTAACGTGTGACGTCGGTTGTACCCTCTCGGAGACGACCCAGTCTATCGTGTGTACCGGGAGCGTCTACAAGCTCAGTATATGAGTATCAGGCAGTGGTGACTCTGCGTACCGGTTCCGACTCCAGCACTTACACCCATACCTCTCGGAGCGGTTACGCTTCTACCGCTTCACATGCCGTCCAATTTGCTGCATTCGAGATCCTTGTCGAGCTTCGTTACAGCAAGGTCCGAATGCAGAATCACCCAGGTTTCCAATACTATCCTTCTCTGCACGACAACGGTAGTGTTCGCTTCCTTGAAATTGATTTGGAGTCTGATAGTGTTGCTAGCCACCTTTCCCGTTATATTACCGCTAGCTATCTCCTGATCCACGAGCTGGCTCGAGAGCTGACTCGCACTTGTATTGCTTTAGCCACGACTAGGTCTGTCACTACTCCCGCATCCATGGGATTTACCCCTTACATTCCATCCAGTTCTGGTTCCCCAATTTCACCAGTTACTCCTCCGAGTAGCTCGGGCGCCTCGACCATAAATCCTCCCAGTGCTTCTGCTGAGTGGGTTTCGCTTCTCACAACTCTTGTAGCTCCTATGATTCACCCTACTCCTGCCCCGGAAGGAGAGCCCCTGAGGCAGCGCCGTCATGTTACCTTTAACCCAGAGGTTTCAGTTAATCTCGTCAGTGCAGGATCCGAGTCCGCTTCAGGAGAGGACCCCACAGCACCCGCAGAGTAGTAGAGCTCCTGAGTATTCGGAGATGTCTGGATGATGTATGGATGTAGTCGTACAAGTCATGATGTTTCGTTTCTTGTATGAGCGTAGTGGAACCAGGCATGTTAATTATGTTTCATGTATGAGTCTATGTATAATTATGCTGGAACCGTATTTCTTCTATTCACTATCTTTTCTTCATAATTTTGTTTTCTCTCGAGATTTATTGCTAGCTCTTCCCCAATTTTCCTTTTGGATGTTTCTCATCTTGGTTGCGTTGTCTTGGAGAAAATTCATAATAGGATGACGCGGGGAGGCAACAGTAGCTGCGCTCACGAGGATGTTCATGTTTGTCGTTCCGCCCGACAGGCAGGACACTCTCCCAAGCCGTACATACCACCACCGCCTCTACTGCCAAATCCGCCTACAACCGAGCAAATTCTGCGTAAGTTTGAGGAAAGGAGAAGTAATGATCTGCTTGAGATATTAAGAAGTGTTCAAGCTATGGTTGGACAGAATGGAAATCAGAACGGTCATCACTCAAAGCTATCAGATTTTCAGAGAACCCAGCCTCCCAGTTTCAGTCAAGTCATTGACCCCTTGGATGCCGACGATTGGTTGCGGACCATTGAAAGGAAGCTTGAGACTGCCTGTACTGCAGAAGAGGATAAAGTTCCAAGTGCAACTCATTATCTTCTAGGCGCTACTGCCATATGGTAGGAAAATGCAAAAGCCATGTGGCCTGCTGATGAAGAACTCACCTGGTCAAAATTCAAGGATCAGTTCCGAAAATACTATATCCCTACTGGAATTATGAAGACCAAGCAGCGTGAATTTCTTGCACTCACCCAAGGCAATCTGTCTGTGGGAGAATATTTGCAGAAAATCAATCATCTGGCCCGTTACTCCCTTTATGACGTGGCCACTGAAGAAAGAAAGATTGACAGATTTCTTGGAGGATTAAACTCGCAACTCCGGTGCACCCTCAGCATGCTCGATTTTCCAGATTTCCAAACCTTGGTGAACAAAGCTTTCATTTCAGAAAGGGAGCACAAGCTCGTGCTGGACAACAGGCCTGCTAATAATGAGCATAAGCGCAAGATTAAAGCAAGAAAGGAGTGGCAACCAGTGCAAAAAGCTCGAACCTGGCAGCAGACTCAGGTAGAATACAAGCCCAATTGGCAACAGAATGTTAACAAGACCACTACCCAAGTCCAGAATGTCGTGACCAACCCGGTGCACGAGGAGCGTCAGTGCAACAATTCTTGTTTCAGTTGTGGGCAAAACGGACATCATGCCAGACAGTGCCCCAAGAACAGCAAGGCAAACGCCCTATTCAGGCCACAAGTCAACTTTATGGGGTCATACCCGAACCAGCAAAACATCGTCGGGCACGTTCATCACCTCTCCGTAGATGAAGCCCAAGAAAACCCCGAAGTAGTCATTGGTATGTTTTCTTTTAATAGCATACCTGCCACAATGTTATTTGACTCTGGGGCTTCCCACTCTTTTATTTCTCGGAGTTTTGTGGCCCAAAACAAATTTCCTTGTTCGCTTTTGGGCAAAAATATGCTGGTACAAACCCCGGGATCTTTAATCAAGAGTAATCTGGTCTGCCGTGACTTGGAAATAAATATCAATGGAATAAGCTTTCCAACTTCCTTGATACTCATCGAGTCGTACAGCTGGATGTTATTTTGCGTATGAATTGGTTAACCCAATATCAAATATGCATAAATTGTGCAACCTAAGAAGTCACTCTCACCAGTCAGAAGGGGCAGACTACCAAATTCTATTCTCGCAGAAGCATACCCAAGAAATGAATAATCTTCACCATTGTGGCTGAATTGGAATTAATTCCCGTGGTCAGTGAATTTCTTGATGTATTTCCGGAAGAACTGCCAGGCATGCCGCCAGACCGAGAGCTTGAGTTTGCAATATATCTTGTACCTGGGACCGCACCGTTATACAAGAAGTATTAACGGATGCCCTCATCAGAATTAGTGGAACTCAAGAAACAGCTCGATGAAATGCTCCAGAAAGGATATATCCGTCCCAGTTCTTCACCATGGGAATCACCTGCTATCTTCGTAAGTAAGAAGGATGGCAGGCTCCGCATGTGTGTGGATTACCGTCAGCTGAATGATGTCACTATCAAAAATAAATATCCGCTGCCAAGAATTGATGACTTGTTTGATCAGCTCAGTGGGGACAAGGTGTTCTCCAAGATTTATTTATGGACATGATACCATCCGCTCAAGATTAAAAAGGAAGATATTCCTAAGACCGCATTCACCACTCAGTGCGGTCTTTATGAATATACAGTTATGTCCTTTGGTCTCACCAATGCCCCTGCTTTCTTCATGCACATGATGAACAAAGTATTCATGGACTTCCTCCAGTTCGTGGTAGTCTTTATCGATGACATACTCATTTACTCAAAAAGCGAAGGAGATCACAGAGAACACCTCCGAGCAGTGCTACAACGACTCCGCGACCATCAGCTTTACGCCAAATTCAGTAAGTGTAATTTTTGCCTCAAGCAGGTCGGATTTCTTGGACATGTGCTATCCACCGAGGGTATAGCCGTAGACCCAAGCAAAGTAAAGGATGTGCTCCATTGGTTGCCACCAACAACAGTATCACAGATCCGGAGATTTCTTGGACTGGCCGGATATTACTGTCGTTTCATTAAAGGGCTCCAAGATTGCTAAACCCATGACAGAGCTGCTCAAAAAGGATAAGAAGTTTGAATGGACTAAAGACTGTGAGAAAAGTTTCAGGGAGCTAAAGGTACGATTAACGACCGCACCTGTATTGACTCTTCCTGACATCTACCGCAGTTTTGATGTGTACTGTGACGCCTCCAGACAAGGACTTGGTTGCGTACGTATGCAAGACGGCAAGGTAGTAGCATATGCATCACGACAGCTGTGACAACTACGACCACAAGAGGGAAATTACCCTACCCAAGATTTGGAATTGGCCGAGGTGGTTCATGCTCTAGAAATATGGGGGCACTACCTCATCGGGAAGAGGGGCCAAACTTTTACCGATCACAAAAGTTTGAAGTATATATTTACTCAGCCAGATTTAAATCTCCGTCAGCGAAGATGGCTTGAGTTGGTTAAGGATTATGATATTGGAATAAATTACCACCCGTGTAAAGCCAACGTGGTGGTTGACGCACTCAGTCGGAAGCCGGTCAGCCTAAATGCCATATTGAAATCCTTGCCCCCTAAACTTCAAGAGGAGATTGCTCAACTCAATCTGGTCATAGTTGATGCTGGTCTCACTAATATTTTTGAAGTTACCCCCACACTTGAGGAAGGAATCCGCAAGGCCCATCCAGACGACCCTGTCCTGCAAAGGCATGCCAAGAATATGGTAGCAGGACGTACCTTTGATTTCTCAAAGGATCACTTTGGTACTCTCCGATTCCGTGGAAGGATTTATGTACCCAATCAACCGGACATAAAAGAGAAAATCCCGTCAGAAGAACACGAATCCTCATACTCTATTCACCCTGGAGGTACAAAAATGTATGAGGACCTTAGGGAAATATTCTGGTGGGGCGGAATGAAGAAAGACATCGCCTATTTTGTGGCCTGTTGTGACATATGCAATAAGGTGAAGGCAGAACATCAGAAGCCAGCCGGACTTCTCCAACCACAGCCAGTTTCCCAATGGAAGTGGGATGACGTGTGCATGGATTTCATCACAGGTCTACCTAAGACTCAACGAGGCAATGATGCAATATGGGTCATCGTGGACACCCTAACCAAGGTAGCTCACTTTATCCCAGTTAGAACCACATATCGAGCAGATCAACTTGCACAACTGTATGTTTCCAGAATAGTCAGCCCGCATGGAGTACCTCGAACCATCACTTACGACCAAGGTTCACTCTTCACCTCCGCTTTTTGGTCACGGCGTTGGGGACAGCACTGGAATACTGTACCGCTTATCATCCTCAGACTGATGGACAAACAGAGCGGGTAAACCAAATACTCGAAGATATGTTGCGAGCCTGCGTCTTGGCCCAAGGATCTAAGTGGGAAGATTGTCTGCCTTATGCTGAGTTCTCTTACAACAACAGCTTCCAAACTAGTTTAAAGATGTCACCATACGAGGCTTTGTATGGCCGTAAATGCCGCACCCCTTTAAATTGGTCTCAGACTGGAGATAGTCGTATCTTCGGGATAGATCTTATAATGGAAGCTGAGAAACAAGTTAAGGAGATCAGAGACAGATTGCAATTGGCCAAATCTCGACACAAGAGTTATTATGATGCAAAACACAGACAAATCAGTTTTGAGCCCGAAGAACACATATACCTCCAAGTCACTCCTATGAAATGAGTCAAGAGATTCGAGAGTGTCGGAAAGTTGGCACCTAGATTTATTGACCCATTTCCCGTTATTTCTCGAGTAGGCACTGTTGCTTATCAGTTGGAACTACCCCCAGAACTGTCTGATGTACACAACGTGTTTCATGTCTCACAGTTGAGGCGATGCATATCGCCGCCTGAGAAAAGGACTGCCATGACCAACATAGAATTGGCAAAGGATTTAACATACAAAGAGAGACCGTTCAAAATTTTGGATCAGATGGAAAGGGTCACTCGCAGTAAAGTAAGGAAGTTTTATAAAGTCCAGTGGGAGCATCACACCGAGTCAGAATCAACCTGGGAACGGGAAGAATTCCTAAGGACACATTATCCAGAATGGTTTTCCGAAGTAACCGAATCTCGAGGACAAGATTCTTTCTAAGTGGGGGAGGTTTGTGACAGCCAGATTTTTGCCCTCTTTTATTTGCCTGAGTTTCATTTGGATTTAGTTTGAAACTTATAATTTTTTAATCTTTTCATATGGACTTAAACACTTGGGTACACTTGGCTTTGACCCAAGTGCCTCATCTCCATCTCAAATAATCTTTTCCTCTGTGGTTCACCCTAAAATAATAATTGGGAATATTATTCTTTATTGAAACATATTCATTTTCCCCTCAAAAACCCTAGCTAGCTCATTGTGCTCCAAAGCAACCCCAACTTTTCTTGCCCACAAAAATCTGAAAAAAATCACGAATATTCTTTGAACCCTCGGACACATTCCTGAGAAAAAATATTGCACCTCTTTTTGGAATATTTTTAGTACAGAAAATATTTTCTGTTCTGGACAGAAATGGTAGTTTCCACAGCAACTACTATTTTACTTGCTCCATTGTAGCTGAAATTTCTTGTACATCTTCACCTTAGTAACATATGGCTAGCCTCCAAAGCTCAGCTCCCAACTCCCAGCCATTTGACCTTAGTAAGCTCTCAAAGTTACTGTCCAGAAACTTACCTAGCTTGTGAAATCTCTTCTACTGCGTTTGGGTCCAAACCAAACCATGGTAACCTTCAAAACTACCACGAACATCACGCCAGACATGATCTTTGGACACAATTCAGCCTGGGGGCAGAGTTCACGCGGTGACCACGTGTTTGCGCCATGCCAGCCTACTAGTCGACGCGCTCTGAGTGCCGCCGAGCGCTCTGTTTCGCGCGTGCTGGCTTCTCCGCTTGTCGTAGCATGCCAAACCTCTACATAATCCTCGTCTCAACCCCATTAACTCCTCCTGGCGCTCGCCGATGCCGGAGCTCACCGCAGCGAGCACGAGTGTGGTCTGGCCAAGTCAATAGTGCGGTGCGCACTGTGCTCGTCGCCTTCCCATTGATCATGTGCTGGTCTCAATTCGCCCACGGTCCTCGCGTGAACCACGTCGCCTTCTTCCCCTCTCACTGATGTCGTTCGTCGCCGGGCGGAGTGTCCAGGTGTCACCGGAGAAGCCCCGATCCCCCCTCTCGGCTCGCCTATAAATCGAGCCCCTGCCAGCCTTCTCGAGCACCACACTCCACTCCCACACACCCCACAAACACGTAGGGAACAGTAGCCTGGCCGGGCAGGCCGCAGGCCGCCGTCCCGAAGCTTGAGCTTGTCGGCGATCCCCTCGGGTCGTCGCAGTAGCTCCAGCCCCTCTCAGGCTAGGGAAAACCTTCTAGAGCCCCCACTACTCTCTGGTGGTGTTGTTCCACCTAGTTGGAGCCTCTGGAGTCGTTGCTGCTCGTCGTTGTCCTCATATCCGGTGACCACCCCGCTCTGCCTCCGCTTGTGAGGTCATTTCTGACACCGTCTGACCACTCCTAGCTATGCTACGGGTACGGGCAGGAGCGCCTCCATCCCCTCTGTAGATCCCTCCCTCTCGTTTTGGCCAAGGAGCTCTCATTGCCGGCGTACGCTCTGGCGAAGCCGCGGCCGCCTCTGTTCCCTCTCCCTCTCCCCTCACCTGACTAGCGGGGCCTGCTAGTCAGCCACTCTGTATACGCGTGAAGTGGTACGAGTGGTGGTGCCCTGAGGCTTTACGCCTTTGACGTCACCCTTTCCTAGTCTGTTTATTAATTCAAATTTATATATATTCCAGAGAACTTCAAACAACAATAACTTTTTAACCATAAGTCCAAATGAATTGATTCTTTTTGCATTGAGTTCTTTTCAAAGAAATCTTGCAGCACACCAAAAATGAGAGTTTTCTGTGCTGTGTAGATTTTCTGGTGAATTTCAAAAGGGTTCTTGATGTTTTATTTTTGTGCTTTTAAATCTTTTTAGAAGAGGAAGCTTGTCTTGAGGATCACCAGGAGGCTTGTGAACCTCATTTGCACTAAGGCAAGCCACAAGAACATTTTCATGGTGCCATTTCAATATTTGTGATTTTTTCAACTTGAATGAATGATTTAATCCATGCATGTAAAACATTTTTGTTATTTTTATTCCGTTGGTTGCTTGACTTAATTGTTATATTTAGTTTACAAAAAGTTGGAAGTTGATTAAGTTGTTAATGTAACTAGAAGAAGTTTTGAGTTATAAAGAACTAACATGGTTATGTATATAGAAAACTATTTTAGAGTTATTTTCTTGCATAAGAAATATGATAAAATTTTGCTAGAAAAGATTCTTTTTATTTGAGATTAAATCCTAACTAGAGGAGTGTTAGAAGTTGTTGATGCTTATGCTTAGTGTGGTAGAGCTGATCCAGTTCTTTATGATAATGTATATTCTGTGTTCATTGCATGGCATTTTATGACACCGGTTATTTTTAAGTTGAACATGATAATAACTCAACTTGAATATATCGTTCACCGGGTCATGGTGCCACTGAATCGAGTTTTGCCCAGTGCAACCACATTTGCCTTTATGGGAAGGCCTTTATTCGGTCCGTTGTCATGCCTCTGGTCGGTCCCTCAAACTAGGGAAGGTTATTCGCATGCAGTACCCTGGCCCGGTAAGCACACATAACCTTGTGTGCCCGTTGGTGAGATTATGGTACCGAGTCCCCATTTGGGACAATTTATGTTTGGCCACGACGGTGGTCGTTGTGCCTTTGGTAGGCACGGGGCCACCCAGGACTATTCCGATGGGAAAGGAGTCGGAGTGGCCGAGAGAGTGTCATGGCAATGGAGGGGTTTCATCGGAACGCTGTTGGTCCACCCAAATGGGGGAGCGAGGCCATAGGTTTCGTGGTGTGGGTACAGTGCACTACCTCTACAGAGTGTATTTAATCCATCGATAGCCGAGTCCACGGTCACGGACACGCTCGAAAGTAGGTCACACCGTGGGTCAACATTTAATAAAAGTTTGCTCACTAAGTTAGGTATTTTGCACTATCAGAGATGGTGGAAAGACCACCGGGATGTTTGAGACCAAGTGTTGGTCAGGGTTGTGATCGCCAGAAAGATCACGCGATAGTCCGTTTGAGATAGACAAGTCGGAATGTTAAGAAGGATCACCGTTGGTAAGTCAATCCGAGGGACTATTTTCACAAACGCATGAGCACGGCACGTTGGTTATATTCATACATATGTATGTTGTTGCATTTTAATAATTGAATAATTATCATGATATTGTTTGTCATTATTTTTATGTTCGATGTAAGCTTGCAAGTACATTCAATGTACTGACCATGCGTGTCATGTCAGATTTCAGGAAAGTCTCGCTGGAGAGGAGCGCCGTCCGAGCCTAGATCATGTCCACATCGGTGTCCCTGTGCTATGGAGTTCCGCTACGAAGTCGTTCCACTGCCGCGTAGATGTTATGACCAAGGCCTCTTATGTTCACTAAATAATGTACATATTGTTCAGCCGCTTGGCCTCCCTACCTGTTGTAATGTAAACTTTGATCCGCTAGTATCAATAAAGCGGTTGTTTTCTGTACCAAGATGTTGTGTGTTGCTAGAAGACAAGGTCTCTGGGCTGGCAATGCAGGGTAAACCGGTCGCTCTGAGCCGGGGTGCCTCATCCCCTTTGAAGAAACGCTTCAACTGGCGTCCCCGGAGCCCTAAGCAAGGGGATAGCGAGGAAGTTAAGAGGCTAGTCAGCTATATCAGGGTACTTGCCCACTCCAAGCTCTTGATAATTGAAGTTATAGCTATTGCAATAAAGTGATGTGTTCAGCCACTTCAATTCAGTGGGTTACCCATGTGGCATTACAACGGGCTAAATGACGCGTCTTGCTAAAAGCGCGATGGTCCGAATACCCCTACCTCCTTGGCCGCCATCTTATCAGATCTTTACAAGGGGAGAAAGAAGACTTTGCCCTTTTGCAATATCAAAAAGGTTTCTCCATGTATAACCCCATCGACCGGGTAAGTTTTTCTTCAATTTCTAGCATCATCCAACTCCTTTACTGAGACATGCTAATCAAACCATATTCGGGTGTCTTTTTAAAATTGACATGGAGGAAGGTAATCAAGGGGGTTGATTGCCCTGCCCCACAACTAGAGGACCATGTTCGCAACAAAGATCCCGGATTCAAAGAGGATCTGGATATATTCATAGAACTAGTTGACGGAGATTTCTAGCAAGCGAGCCACAAGGATATGGCAGTCACAATTATAGCCGACTATCCCAGTCTTCTTCCTTCTTCAATTGTAAGTGCCCAGGAGACATTCTCTCAAAGAGAGCGTTCCCTCCGCGCCTCTCCCACTGCACCGACTTGTGCTCAAAATGGTCGGTGCTCGGCACGCCGCACTTCATCAAGGGCATCTTCTAGGGGGACACCACCTACGTCGAGTGAGCCTTCGAAACGAAAAGAAATAGGGGGCACCGTCGAGCCTCCTCCCTCAGCGAAGAGTTATAATTTTCAATATGTGCTCTAGTTCGAGACCAGGCTGTTACATTTCCCCTTCTGTCTTATTCCAGAAGGAGCGTACGCCGAACTACGTCCGAGGACCCAGTTGGCCGATCACCGCCCAATCCGGCCCTGGGCCCATCCACAGGGATACGAATCGATACGGATGCGGCGTCGAATTGTCCACCGTAGGAGAACTCGTACAAAATATCAGTCACAAACTCCGAGGTGGAGAGCGCGATAAACCATCGGCGGCGAAAAGAAGCTATGCATTTCCAGCCTTTAATGAGGAGGAGTTCAATGCCCTTAGCTTCGTGGATGCATATATCCGAACTGCTCGGGACGGTCTTGCTGGAGCCACTCACCAGTTTTCAAGGGATATGCGGGTAAGAATTTGTGTAATTTTAATAAGTATATGCCAATAGCCCTCGAGACTGGAAGCTATTGGTTGAACCGATTTAAGGATCGTTATATCCGCAGGTTCTTAAGGAAAAGAATGATTTGTTGTCCCAAGAGCTTGAAGTAAACTGGGCTAAGCTGAATACAGTCACCGTTGAGCTAGAAGAAGTGAAGAAATCTATGAGGGGATCTCATGGTAAGGACTAATATTGTTCGATAATTAAGATTTTTGCCTTCAATGATGTTTAAGCATACATTGTTGCATTTCAGTGGTGAAATCGACTAATCAACTGGAAGAGAAGTTAAGGACTGCCCAAGAGGACAAAAAATATGTTGAGGGGCAAGAAACAACTGGTCAGCGGGTATTAACATAGACCATTGAGCAAAAGAACAAGCTGCTGGACGAAAAAATCAAGCAAGCCGAAGAGATAAAGGACCTAAGGGCCCAGTTATCGGATGCATTGAAAGAGAATAAAAAGTTAAAATGCGGCATATTCAGTATGTCCCTTGATCTTTGCTCCAGTATTCATATAATCCAGCAATTCGGAGTTTGATAATGTCGTTGTTGTAGGTTTGTTAACCGGGCGTCTTGAAGAAGAAGTATCTGGATTCCAAGGCGACGTGCTAAAAGAGCTCTCTAAAGTTCATGAGAGGGCCCGGAAAGCCATGAAGAGTATGGCTAAAGACTTATGGCCATCCGATTCTCCTTGAAAAATTATGGAGGATCTGGCAAATTTGTACAAAGGAGTTTGGCGCCGCTTTGAGCTATGGAAAGTGTCAGCATGATGAGAAGGCGCTCGAGAGGCATGGGCCATTGTAAAAACAAGCTACACCGGGCTCGAGCCGAATCATATGGCCTGAGTTGGACCTCGGGGACCAGACGGGAAAGAGATTCCCGTCAGCTTGGTATATGACCAAGTAACTATAGTCGCGAAGTATTCGCAAGAAGACTGTAGTTTAGATAGTCTCATGGACGACATAGATAAAGAATAGGCATTTGATTCTATGTATCAATGTACTTTACCATCAAACTTATCACCGACCGAACTTGTAAAAAATTCATGGCAGACCTTCAGCGTCAACCTCCTGAACCCAAAGGTTGGAGTGTTTTCGAATATTATACTTGAATGTAATAATCACATAGTATGTTCGGAAACCAGGCAATCCGGTCATTTTTCTTTAACAAACAAAATGTGTTCAGGGAGTTATGTTATATTACTATTTAACCTAAGAAACATCTTCCAAGGAGAATAGTTCCGTTAAGGGTTCCTTTCCTTGGGTCAGCATGCTTAATTATGCATGCCTAGGCTTTGATCCTAAAGATAGAGTTACAAGAAGCTTGTCCCTTGAGTTTTTAGAAGAAAAAAATATGTACACATAAGAAATTTGTCGTCGTGCGCCAACCAGTAAATCCCTTAAGAACGCTAGCTTTCGGCTTCACCCGTCGGAGGTACAGGTCCGGATTACTCGGTTGTAACAATCACAGAGATTCTCCCTGAAGCAAATATGTTGTAGAGGCAATATAAATTTGTTATTTTTATTTCCTTATATACCATGATAAATGTCTTTTATTCATGCTAGAATTGTATTAACCGGAAACTTGATACATGCGTGAATACATACACAAAATAGAGTGTCCCTAGTATGCCTCTACTAGACTAGCCCGTTAATCAAAGATGGTTAAGTTTCCTAACCATAGACATGTGTTTTCATTTGATGAACGGGATCACATCATTATGAGAATGATGTGATGGACAAGACCCATCGGTTAGCTTAGGATAACGATCCTTTGGTTTTATTGATATTGCTTTCTTCATGACTTATACATGTTCCTCTGACTATGAGATTATGCAACTCCCGAATACCGAAGGAACACCTTGTGTGCTATCAAATGTCACAACGTAACTGGGTGTTTATAAAGATGCTCTACAGGTGTCTCCGAAAGTGGTTGTTGAGTTGGCATAGATCGAGAATAGGATTTGTCACTCCGAGTATCGGAGAGGTATCTCTGGGCCATCTCGGTAATGCACATCACTATAAGACTTGCAAGCAATGTGACTAATGAGTTGGTTATGGGATGATGCATTAGAAAACTGGGTGATTATAAAGATTCTCTATAGGTGTCTCTGAAAGTGTTTGTTGAGTTGGCATAGATCGAGAATAGGATTTGTCACTCCGAGTATCGGAGAGGTATCTCTGGGCCCTCTCGGTAATGCACATCACTATAAGCCTTGCAATCAATGTGACTAATGAGTTGGTTATGGGATGATGCATTAAAGAACGAGTAAAGAGGCTTCCCAGTAACGATGTTGAACTAGGTATGATGATACCTAGGATCGAATCTCGGGAAAGTAACATACCGATGACAAAGGGAACAACATATATTGTTATGCAGTTTGGCCGATACAGATTTTCGTAGAATATGCAGGAGCCGATATGAGCATCCAGGATCCACTATTGGTTATTGACCGGAGATGTGTCTCGATCATGTCTACACACTTCTCGAACCCGTAGGGTTCGCACGCTTAACATTCGATGATGATTTGTATTATGAGTTATGTGTTTTGGTGACCGAAGTTTGTTCGGAGTCCCGGATCAAATCACAGACATGACGAGGAATCTCAAAATAGTCTAGAGGTAAAGATTCATGTATTGGAAGGTTATATTCAGACATCGGAATGGTTCCGAGTGATTCGGGTATTTTTTGGGAGTACCAAGGGGTAACCTGAACCCCCCGGGGAAGCAGTGGGCCTACGTGGGCCATAGGGGAGAGGGGAGGCAGCCCACAAGGGGTGGCCATGCCCCCTCCCTTAGGGAGTCCGAATAGGACTAGGAGAGGGGGCGCGCCCCCCTTTCCTTCTCCTCTTCCCTCTCCCTTCCTTCCTTCCTTCTCCACAAAAGGGAAAAAGAGGGAATCCTAGTCCTACTAGGATTGGAGTCCTAGTAGGACTCCTCCCTTGGTGCGCCTCCTCTAGGGTCGACCGCCCCCACCCTCCCTCCTTTATATACGTGGGGAGGGGGCACCCTAGGACCCACAAGTTTCTCTTAGCCGTGTGCGGTGCCCCCTCCACAGATTACTCCTCAGAGCATATTGTCGTGGTGCTTAGACGAAGCCCTGAGCGGATCACATCACCAACACTGTTGCCACGCCGTCGTGCTGACGGAACTCTCCCTCAAGTCTCTGTTGGATCAAGAGCTCGTGGGATGTCATCGGGCTGAACGTCTGCTGAACACTGAGGTGCCATACGTTCCGTACTTGGATCGGTTGGATCGTGAAGATGTTCGACTACATCAACCGTGTTAACATAACGCTTCCGCTTTTGGTCTACGAGGGTATGTGGACACACTCTCCCCGTCTTGTTGCTATGCATCTCCTAGATAGATCTTACATGAGCGTAGAATTTTTTTTGAAATTGCATCCTACATTCCCCAACAGTGACATCAGAGCCAGGTCTATGCGTAGATGATTTACTCAAGTAAAACACAAAGCGTTGTGGGCGATAATAGTCATACTGCTTACCACCAACATCTTACTTTGATTCGGCGGTATTGTTGGATGAAGCGGCCTGGACCGACATTACATGACTGCATTCATGAGACTGGTTCTACCGACGTGCTGTCCACACAGGTGGCTGATGGGTGTCTGTTTCTCCAACTTTAGTTGAATCGAGTGTGACTACGGCCTGTCCTTTCGGAAGGTCAAAACAGCATACTTGATGAAAAATCGTTGTGCTTTTGATGCGTAAGTAAGAACGGTTCTTGCTAGAAGCCCGTAGCAGCCACGTATAACTTGAAACAACAAAGTAGAGAACGTCTAACTTGTTTTTGCAGGGCATGTTGTGATGTGATATGGTCAAGACATGATGAGTTATACGATGTTGTATGAGATGATCATGTTTTGTAAATTACCGAATACCGGTAGGAGCCTTATGGTTGTCTCTTTATTTTATGAATTGTGAACGCCATGTAATTGATTTAATTTATCACTATGAGTTAGCGATAGTAGTAGAAGCAATAGTTGGCTAGAAGAGCACGACGCTACGATGAAGATCATGGTGTCAAGCTGGTGACGATGGAAATCATGACGATGCTTTGGAGATGGAGATCAAAAGCACAAGACGATGATGGCCATATCATGTCACATATTTTGATTGCATGTGATGTTTATATTTTTATGCATCTTATTTTGCTTAGAATGACGGTAGCATTATAAGATGATCCCTTACAAAATGTCAAGGTACAAGTGTTCTCCCTGAGTATGCACTGTTGCGACAGTTCGTCGTGCTGAGACACCACGTGATGATCGGGTGCAATAAGCTCTACATTCACATACAACGCGTGAAAGACAGTTTTGCACATGCAGAATACTCGGGTTAAACTTGACGAGCCTAGCCTGTACAGACATGGCCTCGGAACACTGGAGACCGAAAGTTTGAGCGTGAATCATATAGTAGATATGAGCAACATAAGATGTTCATCATTGAAAACTACTCCATCTCACGTGATGATCAGACATGGTTTAGTTGATTTGGATCACGTGATCATTTAGATGACTTGAGGGATGTCTATCTAAGTGGGAGTTCTTTAGTAATATGATTAATTGCACTTTAATTTATCATGAAATTAGTACCTGATAGTTTTTTCATATTTATGTTGTTTTAGATCAATGGCCCGTGCTACCGTTCCTTTGAACTTTAATGCGTTCCTAGAGGAAGCTAAGTTGAAAGATGGTGGTAGCAACTACACGGACTGGGTCCGTAACTTGAGGGTTATCCTCATTGCTGCACAGAAGAATTATGTCCTTGAAGCACCGCTAGTGAAAAGCCCCGTCCCGCTAATGTGGACACTTTGAACGTCTGGCAGACACGGTCTGATGAATACTCGATAGTTCAGTGTGCCACGCTTTATGGCTTAGAATCGGGACTTCAAAGACTTTTTGAACGTCATGGAGCATATGAGATGTTCAAAGAGTTGAAGTTAATATTTCAAGAAAATGCCCGAGTTGAGATATATGAAGTCTCCAACAAGTTATACAGGTGCAAAATGGAAGAGAACAATTCTGTCGTGAACACATACTCAGAATGTCTGGGAACCACAACCATATGACTCAACTTGGAGTCAAAGTTGAGGATGATAGTGTTATTGACAGAGTTCTTCAATCACTGCCACCAAGCTATAAAGGCTTCATGATGAACTATAATATGCAAGGGATGCAAAAGACAATTCCCGAGCTCTTCGCTATGCTGAAAGCTGCGAAGGTAGAAATCAAGAAGGAGCATCAAGTGTTGATGGTTAACAAGACCACTAGATTCAATAAAAAAGGCAAGGGAAAGAAGGGGAACATCAAGAAGAATAGCAAGCTAGTTGCTACTCCCGGGAAGAAACCCAAGTCTGGAGCCAAGCCTGAAACTGAGTGCTTTTACTACAAAGGGACTGGTCACTGGAAGTGGAACTGCCCCAAGTATTTGGCAGATAAAAAGGATGGCAAAGTGAACAAAGGTATATTTGCTATACATGTTATTGATGTGTACCTTACTAATGCTTGTAGTACCGCCTGGGTATTTGATACTGGTTTGGTTGCTCATATTGGAAACTCGAAACAGGGGCTACGGATTAAACAAAGATTGGCTAAGGATGAGGCGACGATGCGCGTGGGAAATGGTTCCAAAGTCAATGTGATCGCCGCCGCCATGCTACCTCTACATCTACCTTCGGGGTTAGTTTTTGACCTAAATAATTGTTATTTGGTGCCAGTGTTGAGCATGAACATTATATATGGATCTTGTTTATTGCGAGACGGTTATTCATTAAACTCAGAGAATAATTGTTGTTCTATTTATATGATTAATATCTTTTATGGTCATGCACCCTTGATGAATGGTCTATTTTTGTTGAATCTCGATCGTAGTGATACATGATACGTCTCCAACGTATCTATAATTTTTGATTGTTCCATGATGTTACATTATCATTCTTGGATGTTTTACAATCATTTTATAGTCATTTTATATCATTTTTTGGGACTAAACTATTGACATAGTGCCAAGTGCTAGTTGCTGTTTTCCGCATGTTTTTTACATCGCAAAAAATCAATATCAAACAGAGTCCAAACACCGCGAAACTTTGTGGAGATGTTTTATGGGCCAGAAGACACCCAATGGGCCACAGCTGCACCTGGGGGTTGCCCCGACGAGGGCACAAACCACCAGGGCGCGCCAGGCCTCACTGGCGTGCCCAGGTGAGTTGTGCCCACCTCGGTGGCCTCCCACACCACCTCTTTACCCTATAAATTCACAAATATTGTGAAACCCTTCGGGGTTAACCTAGATCATAAGTTCCGTTGCCGCAAGGCTGTGTAGTCCATGAGATCGAATCTAGAGCCCTTTCTGGCACTCCGCCGGAGGGGGAAACCGTCACCAGTGGCCATCTTCATCATCCTGGCGGCCACCATGGTCAGGAGGGAGTAGTCCACCCTCGGGGCTGAGGGTTTGTACCAGTAGCTATGTGTTTCATCTCTCCCTCTCGTGTTCTTGAGATGCACAATCTTGATGTATCGCGGGCTTCATTAATATAGTCAAATCATATGGTGTTTTCCCCTCTCTATCTTGTTGTGATGAATTGAGTTTTTCCCTTTGAAATTTCATTGTTATCGGATTGAACACTTTTATGGATTTGAGAACACTTGATATATGTCTTACAATTGAATACTCATGGTGCAATGGGGTATCATATTGATTCACTTGATATATGTTTTGGCACTCAACTTGCAGATTCCCATGGTGACATTGGAGTAATCTATGCATATGGGTTGATGCACGTTCTTGTCTTTGTTTCTCTGGTAGAAATTTTGGGGCACTCTTTGAAGTTCTTTGTGTTGGATTGAGCATTATAAATCTGAATATGTTTTGGTGTTATTTTTAGTACGAATTCTTGATAGATCGATTGGAAAGGATAACTTTGTGTTATGTTAGTATGAACTCTTGATAGATCGATCGGAAAGAATAACATTGAGTTATTTTAGTACAAACTCTTGGATAGATCGATTGGAAAGAATTAACTTCGTGTTATTTTAGTACGAACACTTGGAAAGATTGATCGAAAAGAATAACTTTGAGGTGGTGTCGTACCCCACCAACAATTTCTTCTTATGTTCTCTGCTAGATAGGAACTTTGGAGTGATTCTTCATCGCACGTTGAGGGATGGTTACGTGATCCAATTATATTAGCACTTTTGAGAGATTGCACAAGCGAAAGTACAGACCCTAGCATTGGTGCGTGTAGGTCCTAAACAAACGGTTTAAAACCCCTTTCCCCGACGGCATCTGGAACCATCGCCAAGTGAGTGCGGGCAATAGGGTGGTCCTTCCCACATGACCCAGAAACCATCGAGGATATGCCCTCCTGGCACACAAGTTTGGCAAAATGAGGTCGTGTGCGAACGGCGAGCACTCAAATACGGAAATACGTATAGTAGATCTAAAAAAATATAAGTATACGGTGAAATTGTTTCTGGTCGCAAGTACATCCCACATAGTTAGTCCCCGCTTAACGTTTCCGTTCGTATGCACATCCCACACAGTCACTCCAAGGAAAACGTTTCCGTTCACACGTACATCACACACAATTTTTTCTTGTTAATTCGTTTACGTTATTGAATGTATCACACATAGTCCATAGAAGAAACTGTGTGGCGAAGGCTGTCCATCACACACAGTTTTTATGTGGTAAACATTTGTGCAAGGTGGCCTAACGCAGACAGTTTTCAAGAGAAAGTCGTGTGTGATAGTTCATTGATCCAACACGGTTTATTCCTAGAAACTGTGTGCGTTACCCGAGGTCATCGCCCACAGTATTTTTTCAACAATAGGAAAACACAATTAGCAGGCTAATTCTCCATTAGCAGGCTAATTATCCGATCATAATCCATGTATTAATCTAATTGACATTTCATATTAAGCACACAATATATTTCATTTCCATATTAAGGAAGCAGAATTTCATAATTGAAATACATCAGAGTACAACATGATATAGCTTCAGCACTTAGCTACCCCATTAGACAAGAGCACCGGCAGCAAGTTCCACATGAAACTTGTAGAATCTTTCAAAATTAGTAACATAGACGATATATAGACATATGCATCTCATGTGGAAAACTACTAAAGCGGAAGGCGAATATTGAGCCTTCATTCATGTTGAAGGTCTTTGCAACTTTAGGCAAGTGCCTGTGGATGATTGACCGTCCATCCTTCATGCTCTTCAGTAACACTTCAATATTGAACCGTGAGAGTTGTATGAAAACCTTCCTCGCCTCCTGACCATAGAGGTGGTTGAGGTAATCATCCGTGAACTACTTTGGAAAGGCCTGAAAACAAGGATGTGCATAAATATCTTCTCTATATTGGAAATGGGGCAAAGGAATAAAAAAGGCAAGGTATAATAGTTAGTACCATCTTGTAGTGAAGTGATGTGATCTTCGTTGTGCAGACAAAGATCTTGTTGTTTTTTGTCGCTAATTTCTTTATCCTAACAATTTGATTGCTATTCATGGACAACTCATTTCCCCATATGCAAAAAGGGTCGAACAGTGGGTCCAAACCTCTGACAGCAGGACCTACATGTGCACGACCAAATTGTTTAAAACCAAAATATTAGAATGGTTCCTGCAATTGCACAATAATGTGCTATTAGACAATGGACCATTCACGCGCTAACCTCGATTGTAAAACTTAGTGCTTCCCATTGTTTCCCTGCAACACATATAAGGTAGTTAGTCATCATGTTAAGTAAGGGTTCGCATGCTATCAGTAAAATATGTTGATGAAAAATAAGCACATTGCAGATTCATTAGATTAATTGAAGCCACACGGAAAACCTATTTACCCAAATCAAGCATGATAAAGAACTAGGAAATATAGTACTTGTATATGTTTCTCATGTATTAAGTGCAGCCAAATTCAATTTAATCCTCACATGCACAACAATACAAAATTCTACCCACGAAAATTGGACATCGCAATGCAGAATTGAACCAAGCAGTTAACTAAACACCACAACAAATGAACCAAACATTAACTGAGCACCACATTGCACAATATAACATACTCCTAATACAAGATCAGAGAGTTAACCAAAAAGTTAACTACAGCCAATTGTAGCAATTGTATTTATTTCTCATGTATTTACTACAGCCAAATTCAATTTATTCCTCACATGGTATACAATAACAGAATGCACCCACAATTTTGTAAAGATAAATTCGATTTATTTCTCACATGGAAGACAATACAAAATTGCAGCATAAAGAATTGAACATCACATTTGCAGAATTGAACCAAATAGTTAACTGAAGAGTGAAGATGACAACTAATTAACAAAACAGTTAATAAGTGAGCACCACACTGCACGACATATAGAACATATACACTAGAGCAACATATTGCATGGTGAAATTAGATAGCAAAATTCAGTAGAATTTGTGAAGGAAAGGCAGGAGCAGCACACACAACGGGTAAACCGAGCATGCTTAACCGGTGTAACTAGCAAATGGCAAGGTCCTCCTTCAAGATCTGGGGGTCGGCACGCATGGCAGCCATCACGACCTTATCCGCGTGTGCGGCCGCGGTTTGCTTCTCCGCTGCCAAATGCTCCTTGAAGTCCTGGCTATACTGTGTGCACCATGGCTTAGGCCGACGCTTTTTTGGTGGAGGGGTAGGTGATTTGGGTTGAAGGTGTCGCGCTCACGCTAGCGGTCGGGGCATGTGGGATGTGGAAGGAGGAGGAGGATGGGGATCGGGTGTAGATTACCTACCTGGATAGAGGAGGCCAAGCAGCGTGAAGGAGGGTCGCCGGCGAGGAGGCAGCGGCGCTGCAAGCAAGGAGTGAAGGTTTCAACTTGGAAAGGTAGGCGGAAAGAGGGGAAATGTGGCTTTTGCTAAGGGGGAGGGGGCGGGGAGCTACATATTTCCGCGGACGCCGAAAATTTGGAATCGCTTCAGTCAAAAAACTGGCGCGCAAAGTGTCATCAGACACGGTCCTTTATTCAGAACTATGTACAATATGTGGACATCACAAACGATTCAGATAGCTTAACCCGTGTGTGATGAGTTTGAACGTCAAAAGTTTTGGTTTGAATTTCCATGGTTACAGTCACTACAAAAAAATACACTTTCGTGATGATACGTGTTTGTCATAGTAGGTCACGTTTTCTGTCATGCATGTACATCCATGACGATTTTATGACAGAATCAAGATAGTCATACCTGTGCTGTCGTAGAAGTGTTCCATGACATTACCAAAATTATCATCATGGAAGTGTCCACTTCCATGATGATAAATCACGCGTCACAGAAGTGCTTTCGTCAAGGGTGACCGACACGTGGCATCCACCATAACGGAACGCCGTTAAGCTATCAGGTCTGGTTTGGGATCCGATAACCCATTAACAGCCCTGACTAATGGGGATTTTCCACATGTAAAATCATCATTGGCTGGAGGAAACACGTGTCGTCTCGCCGATGGAGCAGATGTCATCCACTCATTGGACCCAAAGCGCCTATGATATGCCGACACGTGGGACGACCCAACAGAGGCCCATTCCAGTGAAAAGGCCGGCCCGTTTGACTTGGTCAAAAGGTGGCGGGCCGGCCCACGGCAAGCCTGTTAATGGCCTATTCGCATATAGCCCATGTACAGCCCGCTAACCCAGAGCCCGTTTACGGCCTATCCGAATTAGGCCCAGTAACGTCATCTGGGCCATCCAATATAAGTCCAGCCCGTTTTTACTTCCGGCCCATATGAGGCCCTTATTACTCTCAGCCCATTAACGGCCCGTGGTAAAACTGGCCCGAAATGAACAGTGTATCACTTTATACCCATTAACGGCACGTGGTGAAACTGGCCCGTAATGAACAGTGTATCACTTTATACCCATTAATGGCCCATTATTCCGTTGGGCCAATTCTAGCCCATGTTATCTTTCGGCCTTTTCGGGGCCCACTTATTCTTGGTATCATTTCCACATTTGTTTACTTACGGCCCGTTAATGTCATTTTATGCTTGTGGGCCAAATTCAGCCTATGGTTACAGTCGGCCCGTTTGTGGTCCGTCAGTACGTTGGGCCGTTTTCATAGCATCATCAAAATACGGCCGATTAACGACGACCCGTTATGGTCGGCCCATGAACGGACGCTTTCAACTCTAGCCCATTTACGACCATAATGTGGTCTGTGATTGGCCCATGTTTGGCCAACCGATCATACGGCCCGTAGAAGGCCCATTGATGATACTTCACATAGAAAGCCCATTGTGTCTACAGCCGGTATAAGGCCCATAGTTTTTTTGAAAGAAAGAAGGCCCATTGTTTCTACGGCTCTTAGAAGGCCCATTGTTTATACGGCCCGTAGGAGGCCCATGTTGACTGATACGTCTCTGACGTATATACTTTTCCAAACACTTTTACCCTTGTTTTGGACTCTAACTTGCATCATTTGAATGCAACTAACCCGGACTGACGCTGTTTTCAGCAGAACTTCCATGGTGTTGTTTTTGTGCAGAAATAAAAAGTTCTCGGAATGGCCTTAAAATCAACAGAGAATTATTTCAGAAAATATAAAAAATATCTACAAGAAGATCTACACCGGGGGGCCCACACCCTGTCCTCGAGGGTGGGGGGCGCGCCCCCTTCCCAGGGCGCGCCCACTGCCTCGAGGGCCCCCCGATGCTCCACCGACGTATCCCCGGGTCCTATATATTCTGTTTCGTGGAGAAAAAAAATCAAGGAGAAAGAATTATCGCGTTTTACGAGATGGAGCCGCCGCCAAGCCCTAATCTCTCTCGGGAGGGCTAATTTGGAGTCCGTTCGGGGCTCCGGAGAGTGGAGATCGCCGCCATCGTCATCATCAACCTTCCTCCATCACCAACTCCTTGATGCTCACCGCCGTGTGTGAGTAATTCCATCGTAGGCTTGCTGGACGATGATGGTTTGGATGGGATCTATCATGTAATCGAGTTAGTTTTGTTAGGGTTAGATCCCTAGTAACCACTATGTTCTGAGATTGATGTTGCTATGACTTTGCTATGCTTAATGCTTGTCACTAGGGCCCGAGTGCCATGATTTCAGATCTAAACCTATTATGTTTTCAAGAATATATGTGTGTTCTTGATCCTATCTTGCAAGTCTATAGTCACCTACTATGTGTTATGATCCGGCAACCCCGAAGTGACAATAATCGCGACCACTCCCGGTGATGACCATAGTTTGAGAAGTTCATGTATTCACGATGTGTTAATGCTTTGGTCCGGTACTCTATTAAAAGGAGGCCTTAATATCCCTTAGTTTCTAATAGGACCCCACTGCCACGGGAGGGTAGGACAAAAGATGTCATGCAAGTTCTTTTCCATAAGCACGTATGACTATATTCGGAATACATGCCTACATTGCATTGATGAACTGGAGCTAGTTCTGTCTCACCCTAGGTTATAACTTCTACATGATGAATTGCATCCAACGTAATTTCCCATCACCGATCCAATGCCTACGAGCTTTACCTATATTGCTAGTTGCGTATTTACTTTTCCGTTGCTACTATCACTAAAACTACAAAAACATTATCTTTACTTTTATTGCTGCTACCGCCACTATCATATTACTTTGCTACTAAACTATCTTGCTGCAGATACTAAGTTTCCAGGTGTGGTTGAATTGAAAACTCAGCTCCTAATACTTAAGAGTATTCTTTGGCTCCCCTTGTGTCGAATCAACAAATTTGGGTTTAATACTTTACCCTCGAAAACTGTTGCGATCCCCTACACTTGTGGGTTATCAAGACTATTTTCTGGCACCGTTGTCGGGGAGCATAGCTCTATTCTTTAAGTCACTTGGGATTTATATCTGCTTATCACTATGAAGAATTTGAAGGACTCAAAAACCAAGATCTTACCCTCAACTACGAGGGGAGGTAAGGAACTGCCATCTAGCTCTACACTAGATTCTCCTTCTGTTATGGGTAAACTTGCAACACCTACTCCTGCTATTGAATCTGATATGTCGTATGTACTTGATGATGCTACTTCTGCTATGTATGATGAAACTACCTCTATGCCTGATACTGTGCCACTAGGTGAATTTCTGGATGAATGATACGTCTCCAATGTATCTATAATTTTTGATTATTCCATGCTATTATTTATGAAGTCTTGGATGTTTAATGGGCTTTATCATTCACTTTTATATCATTTTTGGGACTAACCTACTAACCCAAAGGCCCAAACCAAATTGCTGTTTTTTTGCCTATTTCAGGGTTTTGCAGAAATGGAATATGAAACGGTGTCCAAATGGAATGAAACCTTTGCGAGAGATATATTTGGAGGAAATCACGCACGAAAGACTTTGGGGCCAAGCCAGGGGACAGAGGGGCTTCTTCTCTCTCTCTGGATCTCAATACAAAGTTCTCCTCGGTCTTCGAGGAGGTCTATTCGATGTAATATCTTTTTGCGGTGTGTTTGTCGAGATCCGATGAATTGTGAGTTTATGATCAAGGTTATCTATGAAAGATATTTGATTCTTCTCTGAACTTTTTATGTGTGCTCATAATATCCTTGCAAGTCTCTTCAAATTATTGGTTTGGTTTGGCCTACTAGATCTATAATTCTTGCAATGGGAGAAGTGCTTGGCTTTGGTTTTAATCTTGCGGTGTCCTTTCCCAGCGACAGTAGGGGCAGCAAGGCACATATTGTATTGTTGCCATGAGGATAAAAAGATGGGGTTTTCATCATATTGCTTGAGTTTATCCCTCTACATCATGTCATCTTTCTTAAGGCGTTACTCTGTTCGTATGAACTCAATACACTAGATGCATGCTGGATAGCGGTCGATGTGTGGAGTAATAGTAGTAGATGCAGGCATGAGTTGGTCTATTTGTCTCGGACGTGATGCCTATATACAATGATCATGCCTAGATAGTCTCATAATTATTCGCTTTTCTATCAATTGCTCGACAGTAATTTGTTTACCCGTCGTAGAATATCGCTATCATGAGAGAAGCCACTAGAGAAAACTATGGCCCCCGGGTCTATCTTTATCATATTACTTTTCCGTCAACTAGCCAATTTCTACCACCGGTGTTTATTTGCTTTCTTTACTTTCTGTTTCTATACCAAAAATACCAAAAATATAATTATCATCTCTATCAGATCTCACTATCGTAAGTGACCGTAAAGTGATTGACAACCCCTTATCGCGTTGGCTGCGAAGTTCTTATTTGTTTGTGCAGGTGCGAGGGACTGGCGCGTGGTCACCTACTGGATTGATACCTTGGTTCTCAAAAACTGAGGGAAATACTTACGCTACTATGTTGCATCTCCCGTTCCTCTTCGAGGGAATACAACGCAAGCTCAAGAGGTAGCAAGAAGAATTTTTTGGCCCCATTGCCGGGGAGGCTTACGCAAAAGTCATATACCAAGTACCTATCACAAACCCTTATCCTTCGCATTACATTTATTTGCCTCTCGTTTTCCTCTCCCCCACTTCACCCTTGCCATTTTATTTTCCCTTCTTCTGCCGTGTGTTTACCGTTCGCTTGCTTCTTGTTTGCTTGTGTGCTATGTGCCCTCAATTAGCTTGCATCTTTGCTTGCTAAAGTATGGATCATCGTCCACTTGCTAATCTCTTTAAGAGATCCAATTATGTTGAACCAATTGCTAGTGAGCTGCATGCACTAGATTATCTTTATGGGGTTTTGCTTGAAATTTATGAATCTGAAAATTGTGAGGAATTGCTAAAAGAAAAAGTGATTCATGATACCTTGTTAAATAAAAAGCATGATTGCAATGATGTTACTATAAATTCTATTGATGTCAATTGTGCTAATAGTATGCAAAACCCTAAGCTTGGGGATGCTAGTTTTGCTATGTCTACTACTTGTTACAATGATCATGATTGGGGTGATTCTCCTTATGATCTTGAAAATTTATTTAATCCCCTTGATGAATATAAGATTGATAATAATGCTTGCCATAATATTGAAAGTGGATTTGAAAGAGTGTCAACTTTTGATCCCACTATTTTGGAAGAGTCTCAACTTCGCATCCATGTGGATCGTGTTGAGAATATTTTATGTGATAGCTATATTGTTGAATTTGCTTATGATCCTACATGCAATTATTATGAGAGAGGAAAATATGGTCATAGAAATCTACATGTTACTAAATTACCTCTCGTTATGTTGAGATTGCTATTGTTTCTTTTACCTTCCTTGCATATGCTAGATCTTGCTTGTCTAGCTAATTTATTTTCCTATAAGATGCCTATGCATAGGAAGTATGTTAGACTTAGATGTGTTTGTCACATGTTTTACGGTTCTCTCTTTGTGCTTCAATTCTTGTCTTTCATGTGAGCATCATTAAAATCGTGCCTAGCTAGGGGCGTAAAACAATAGCGCCTGTTGGGAGGCAACCCAATTTTATGTTTTTTGTTTTTGTTGCTGTTAGGGAATAAATATTGCATCTAGCCTTTTATTATATGTGTTTTCATGTTTTGTTTAGTGTTTGTGCCAAGTAGAACCTTTGGTAGGACTTGTGTGAAGTTTATACGATCTTGCTGTGAAAAACAGAATCCTTAGCCCTCGCTAAAGTAGACTTCAGATTTTAATGGAGCGTGCTTTTTAGTTGATTCTTTTTTTGGCTGATTTTTAGACAAATTGCGCAAATTTACCAATTTAGTTTCAATTTTTTTGAGTTCCAGAATTAGGCGAACCAAGCAGATTACTACAGACTGTTCTGTTTTTGACAGATTCTGTTTTTCGTGTTTTGTTTGCTTATTCCGATGCATCTATGAGTAATATTGGAAGATATGAACCATAGAGAACTTGAAGTACAGTAGGTTTAACACCAATATAAAAAAGTATGAATTCCTTGATGTACCTTTGAGTGGTGGTTTGCTTTCTTTTACTAACGGAGCTCACGAGAATTTTTGTCTAAGTTTTTTGTTGTGAAGTTTTCAAGTTTTGAGTATTGCTTTTATGGACTATGGAACAAGGAGTAGCAAAGGCCCAAGCTTGGGGATGCCCATGGCACCCCAAGTAAATTCAAGATAATAAAAAGCCTATGTTTGGGGATTCCTCGGGAAGGCATCCCCACTTTCATCTTCATCCATCGCTAACTATACTTGGAGCTATATTTTTATTCGCAACATGCTATGTGTTTTGCTTGGAGCGTCTTGTATAATTTGAGTCTTTGTTTGTTAGTTTGTCACAATCATCCTTGCTGTACACACCTATGTGAGAGAGTTAAATAGGGCCTAGAGATTGTTAGAAAACTCTGTGTGCTTCACTTATAACTTTTGAGTTGAATAGTTTTTGCTCTAGTGCTTCACTTATATCTTTTAGAGCATGGTGGTGGTAGTATTTTGTAGAAATTGTTGAACTCTCATGCTTCACTTAGATCTATTTGAGAGTCTATTAAAACAGCATGGTAAATTGTTTAGTCTAAAGAAACTAGTCTTCACATGATAAACATCCAATGTCAATGTAGTAAAAAAAATCACATCAAGTGCATTGAATAGAAAGAGATGTTGGATGCTTGATAATTGTTTTGAGACATGAGGATAGTGATATTAGAGTCATGAGAGTGGAGTTATTATGAAATTGAGAAACACTTGTGTTAAGGTTAGTGATCCCCGTATCATGCATGTATGGTGAACCGTTGTGTGACTAAGTTAAAGCATGAGGTATTTGTAGAGTGTCAACCTTTGTGTGGAGGTCGGGGGCGCGCGATGGTTAACTCCTACCAACCTTCCCCCCAAGGGGCATGCGTTGATTGCTTTGTTCTGATGACTCATAGATTTTTGCAATAAGTATATGAGTTCTTATGACTAATGTTGAGTCCATGGATTATACGCACTCTCACCCTTCCACCATTGCTAGCCTCTCTTGTACCGCACAACTTTCGCCGGTGCCATAAACCCACTATATATCCTTCCTCAAAATAGCCACCATATTGTTCCTCAAAACAGCCATCATACCTACCTATCATGGCATTTCCATCGCCATTCCGAGATATATTGCCATGCAACTTTCCACCGTTCCGTTTATATGATACGCATCATATTGTCATATTGACATGCATGATCATGTAGTTGACATCGTATTTGTGGCAAGGCCACCGTGCATAATTTATCATACATGTCACTCTTGCTTCATTGCACATACCGGTACACCGCCGGAGGCATTCATATAGAGTCATACTTTGTTGTTGTAGTATCGAGTTGTAATATTGTGTTGTAATGAAAGTGTGATGATCATCATTATTAGAGCATTGTCCCATGGGAGGAAAGGCTGAATCTATAAAGCCCCTCCGCAAAAAAAAAAAGAAAAAAAAAGGAAAGGCCAAAGAAAAAAAAGGCCCAAAAAAAGAAAAATAAAAAGAAAAGAAAAAGGGACAATTGCTACTATCTTTTTCCACACTTGTGCTTCAAAGTAGCACCATGTTCTTCATTGTAGAGAGTCTCATGCTTAGTCACTTTCATATACTAGTGGGAATTTTCGTTATAGAACTTGGCTTGTATATTCCAACGATGGGCTTCCTCAAATGCCCTAGGTCTTCGTGAGCAAGCAAGTTGGATGCACACCCACTAGTTTCTTTTTGTTGAGCTTTCATTCATATTTAGCTCTAGTGCATCCGTTGCATGGCAATCCCTACTCACTCACATTGATATGTATTGATGGGCATCTCCATAGCCCGTTCATACGCCTAGTCGATGTGAGACTATCTCCCTCTTTTTGTCTTCTCCACAACCACCTCTATTCCACCCATAATGCTGTATCCATGGCTCACGCTCATGTATTGCGTGAAAGTTGATGGTTTGAAAAGATAGAGCATGAAAACAAATGCTTGGCTGAAATTGGGGTTGTGCATGATATGAATATTTAGTGTGATAATAAGGGAGCATAGCCAACACTATATGATTTTGTAGGGATAACTTTCTTTAGCCATAGTATTTTGAGAAGACATGATTGCTTTGTTAGTATTGCTTGAAGTATTGTTATTTCTTATGTCAATATAGACTTTTATCTTGAATCTTTCAGATCTGAACATTCATGCCACAATTAAGAGAGTTACATTGAAAAAGTATATTGGTTAGCATTCCACATCAAAAATTATTTCTTTATCATTTACCTACTCGAGGACGAGCAGGAATTAAGCTTCGGGATGCTTGATACGTCTCCAACGTATCTATAATTTTTGATTGTTCCATGCTATTATTTATGAAGTCTTGGATGTTTAATGGGCTTTATCATTCACTTTTATATCATTTTTGGGACTAACCTACTAACCCGAAGGCCCAGTCCAGATTGTTGTTTTTTTTCCTATTTCAGGGTTTTGCATAAAAGGAATATCAAACGGAGTCGAAACGGAATGAAACCTTCGCGAGAGATATTTTTGGAGGAAATCACGCACGAAAGACTTTGGGGCCAAGCCAGGGGACAGAGGGGCCACCCTCGAGGGTGGGGGGCGCGCCCCCCTTCCCAGGGCGCGCCCCCTGCCTCGAGGGCAGCCCGTGTGGCCCCCGGTGCCCCTCTTCTTCCTATATATACCTACGTACCCCAGAAACTCCATACGCAGAGAGAAAACCCTAATTCCACCGCCGTAGCTGCTGTTCCCGTGGAGATCCCATCTTGGAGCCTGTTCCGGGAGGGGGATCGATCACGGAGGCCTTCATCATCATCAGCGGCCTCATCATGAGTTGTGAGTAGTTTACCACAGACCTTCGGGTCCATAGCTAGTATTTAGATGGCTTCTTCTTCTCTCTCTCGATCTCAATACAAAGTTCTCCTCGGTCTTCGAGGATATCTATTCGATGTAATCTCTTTTTGCGGTGTATTTTTCGAGATCCGATGAATTGTGAGTTTATGATCAAGTTTATCTATGAAAGATATTTGGTTCTTCTCTGAACATTTTATGTGTGCTCATAATATCCTTGCAAGTCTCTTCGAATTATTGGTTTGGTTTGGCCTACTAGTTCTATAGTTCTTGCAATGGAAGAAGTGCTTGGCTTTGGGTTCAATCTTGCGGTGTCCTTTCCCAGTGACAGTAGGGGCAGCAAGGCACGTATTGTATTGTTGCCATCGAGGATAAAAAGATGGGGTTTTCATCATATGGCTTGAGTTTATCCCTCTACATAATGTCATCTTTCTTAAGGCGTTACTCTGTTCGTATGAACTCAATACACTAGATGCATGCTGGATAGCGGTCGATGTGTGGAGTAATAGTAGTAGATGCAGGCAGGAGTCGGTCTACTTGTCTCTGACGTGATGCCTATATACAATGATCATGCCTAGGTAGTCTCATAATTATTTGCTTTTCTATCAATTGCTCGACAGTAATTTGTTTACCCGCCGTAGAATTTCGCTATCATGAGAGAAGCCACTAGAGAAAACTATGGCCCCCGGGTCTCTATCTTTATCATATTACGTTTCCGTCAACTAGCCAATTTCTGTCGCCGTTGTTTGTTTGCTTTCTTTACTTTCTGTTTCTATACCAAAAATACCAAAAATATAATTATCATCTCTATGAGATCTCACTATCGTAAGTGACCGTAAAGGGATTGACAACACCTTATCGCATTGGCTGCGAAGTTCTTATATGTTTGTGTAGGTGCGAGGGACTGGCGCGTGGTCTCCTACTGGATTGATACCTTGGTTCTAAAAAACTGAGGGAAATACTTACGCTACTGTGCTGCATCTCGCTTTCCTCTTCGAGGCAATACAATGCAAGCTCAAGAGGTAGCAATGAACAAATTGCTAAGGTTAGGGAGAATGCAAATTTTGATGATATTTATGAAAGTGATGATGAAACTACTCCCAATAGATATGAATTGCCTGTTGTGCCTGAGGTTTATGTTATGGCTGAAGAAACTGCTAGAGACTTTCTTGCTTGCAATGATAGATATGATCTTAAGAAATTATTAGCTAAGTTGTAAGAAAAGTCCTTGAATGCTAGAATGAAACATGACCCTGCTTTTGCTACTTCACCTATTTGTGTCACTGATAAGGATTATGAATTCTCTGTTGATCCTGAGTTAATTACCTTGAATCTGATCATTTCCATGGCTATAGGTCTGAAACTGTTGTGGCACATCTTACCAAGTTGAATGATATAGCCACCCTGTTTACCAATAATGAAAAGATTCACTACTACTATATCCTTAAGTTGTTTCCGTTCTCTTTAAAGGGTGATGCTAAGACTTGGTTTAATTCTCTTGATCCTGGTTGGGTGCGTAGTCCCCAGGATATGATGTATTACTTTTCTGCTAAATATTTTCCCGCTCATAAGAACCAAGCTACCTTATGGGAAATATATAACTTTGCTCAAATTGAAGAAGAGAGTCTCCCACAAGCTTGGGCAAGGCTTCTCCAGTAACTTAATGCTTTGCCTGATCATCCTCTTGAGATGCATAATTTACTCGATGTCTTTTATAATGGACTAATCGATGCTTCTAGAGACCACCTGGATAGTTGTTCTGGTTGTGTTTTTAGGGAAAGAACTGTGGAACAAGCTGAATTACTATTTAATAATATGCTAGCCAATGAATCAGTCCCTAAGCCAACTATGAAGAAAAGAGGTGTTCTATTTCTCAGTCCTGAAGATATGCAAGATGCAAATAAATCTATGAAAGAAAAAGGTATTAAAGCTGAAGATGTTAAGAATTTACCACCTATTGAGGAAATACATGGTCTTGATAACCCGACACATGTAGTAAAGGTAAATTCTCTCTATAGATTCGAGGAAGGTGATATTCCTCGTTATAAGTCTGCTAGCCAATGCTTAGATGAGTTTGACAATTTTATTATTTAAACAAGAAAACTTCAATGCTTATGTTGGTAGACAATTACAACACAATGCTTATATGATCGAACGCTTGAGTGATTATCTGTCTAGTGATAAAGATGAACTGAAACTTATTAGTATACATGCTTCTATGGTCACCACTCAAGTAGAACAAGTACTTAAGGCTCAGAATGATTTGCTCATTGAATTAAATAGTAAGAATAATGGTAATGCCATTAGAGTTGTGACTTGAGGTGGTAGAATGACTCAGGAACCTCTGTATCCTGAAGGCCACCCTAAGAGAATTGAGCAAGATTCTCAGAGAGCTAATTTAGATGCACCTAGTTCTTCTAAGAAGAAGAAAAAGAAAAATGATAGGACTTTGCATGCTTCTAGTGAACCTGTAGCTCACCCACCTGAGAATCCCAATGATATATCTATTTCTGATGCTGAGACACAATCTGGTAATGAACATGAACCTGGTAATAATATTAACGATGATGTTCATGATGATGCTCAACCTAGCAATGATAATGATGTAGAGATTGAACCTGCTGTTGATCTTGATAACCCACAATCAAAGAATCAACGTTATGATAAGAAAGACTTTTTTACTAGGAAGCACGGTAGGGAAAAAGAACCATGGGTTCAGAAACCCATGCCCTTTCCTCCGAAACCATCCAAGAAAAAGGATGATGAGGATTTTGAGCGTTTCGCTGAAATGATTAGACCTATCTTTTTGTGTATGCGTTTGACTGATGTGCTTAAAACAAATCCTTATGCTAAGTATATGAAATATATTATTACCAACAAAAGAAAGATACCTGATGTAGAAATCTCCACCATGCTTGCCAATTACACTTTTGAGGGTGGAATGCCTAAGAAACTAGGAGATCCAGGAGTGCCTACTATACCTTGCTCCATCAAGAGAAATTATGTTAAAACTGCTTTGTGTGATCTTGGAGCCGGTGTTAGTGTTATGCCTCTCTCTTTATATCGTAGACTTGACTTGAGTAAGTTGACACCTACTGAAATATCTTTGCAAATGGCTGATAAATCAACTACTATACCTGTCGGTATTTGTGAGGATGTGCCTGTTGTAGTTGCAAATGTTACTATTCTAAAGGACTTTGTTATACTTGATATTCCCGAGGATGATAGTATGTCTATTATTTTTGGAAGACCTTTTTTGAATACTGCAGGGGCTGTTATTGATCGCAACAAAGGCAATGTCACTTTTCACGTCAATGGTAATGAGCATACGGTACACTTTCCGAGGAAACAACCTCAGGTCTTCAGTATCAATCATATTGGAAAAACTTCAACTATCACTATTGGGGGTTTTGAGTTTCCTATTCCTACTATCAAGAAGGCATATGACATACTTATTGTTGGGGACATAAATATCCCCATTGAGGTAACATAGTGTTATTCGAAAATTCTCCGGTTTCATGTTACTCGGAAAGAGTTTATTAACAAGACCTGATCAACCTTGTTAATGGATTCCTTTTGATGAGCATGGGATCGGTGAATCTAGATAGCACAAACCTTCTGTACCCTCCTTTTACTTTTTGTTAATTAGGTTAAATAAAAAAATAGCATTATCTGTCTGTTTCTAGACTTATCCATGCAATAAAAAATATCCTGAAAATAACAGTTCTCCAAATGCCATGAAAATGAAATATGATTTTTTTTCTAGAATATTTAAGAAAATATGGCACTCAACACATAGCGAGGGGAGCCAGCACGTGGCCTCGAGGGCACAGGGCGCGCCCCCTTCACAGGGCGCGCCCCCTGCCTCGAGGGCCCCACGTGGCCCCCTCCACTTATCCTTTCACCCATGCTCTTCTTCTTCCTCCCAAAAAAATCCCCAACCAGCTCAAACCCGAGTTCAAGCTCATTTTGCGGCCATTTTCGATCTCCTTGCTCAAAGCACCATTCACCAAACTGTTTGGGGAGATTGTTCCTTGGTATGTGACTCCTCCATTGGTCCAATTAGTTTTTCTTCTAGTGCTTTATTTATTGCAAATTTGTGCTGCAGTGGTGACCTTGTTCTTGAGCTTGCATGTCAAATTTTCTTGGTCCCAAGTAGTTCTAATGCATGATATAGCCTCTAGGCACTTGTAGGAGTTGTTGCTATCAATCTTGTTGAGTTTGGTTAACTTTTATTGTGATTTACTAAAAATTTCAGAAATTTTCTGAAAAGGAAAATGTTAAAAAGATTATTGAGGGGCTCTTCCAGCAAGAGCTCAGAGGAGAAGAAGAAAGAAGAAAGTAAGAAGCCCAAGTATCATGTTCCTCGCATGTCGGAAGTTCGACCGTGCGAATGGCCTTGTAATAATTTCACGATGTCCGCCGGTATTTACGAAGACTTTTATTGGATGGCGAATAATGCAGGCCTCACCGAGTTCATCATCGACCAAAAAGAACAGTATCTCTTACTCACCAATATTTTTAAGCAAAGTTTTCATTTTCATTCTAGGAAAACACCACCTACGGTGGAGTTTCTCTTATATGATGTGGTTAAGGAGATATCACTGTTAGACTTTTGTGAAATATGCAAAGTACCCTTTGAAGGTAGACTTGATGAACCACGTCATGAAGACGTCGAAGGGTTTATTGATATGATAGCCAAAGGTGTAACTAGACAAGTTGAAGGGGCAAGAATCACTAGTATACACTTCCCTGTTCTGCGCTACTTTGCTTTATTTGCTAGTAGGTGTTTAATTGGTCGCGGGAACAGTGGAAATCTTAGTGCCCCTGATATTATCATTTTACGCCATGCTTTGTTTCGTGACACAACTTTTAGCTTGGGTGCCGTCGTTGCCAAACGATTAAGTCTTAACTGCTCAAGGGGGCCCGTCTTTGGAGGCATCTTTGCTTCTCGCCTTGCAGAACATTTTAATATACCCATTAGGCATCATGAGAAGGAAGAAAATTTGCTTGCCCCTGTTTATCTAGAATACAAGAGCATGGTAGCTCATGAATTTATTGTTAAAGACAAAAATATGCAGCTCCATTATAAATTGAGGTTTGATGAAATATACTGTGAAATTGTTACCTTGCCTGCACCTTCTTTGTTTGATCTATCTACAGGCGTATTCCTCATCACCTCTCATGTCTTCTACCAGTACAAAGGCTAGGCACAAGCTTCAGAGCCTGAGCCAGAACCACCACTTGATCCTTCCCGTCAATCTGTTTATGGGTGGGATCTGGACGAGCTCGCCAACTAGTGGCATCCAAATGACATATCTCAGTACACTGGAGGGAGTGGCTTCGATCCCTGGCCATAGACCAACTTAGGCCAAAATCCTAAGCTTGGGGGAGTACGTGTTTCTCACAGAGTTACATTCATGTCCACACTTATTCTAGTTGTCGGTGCTCGCACTCTTTCACTGTACCGTCCATGCTTAGTTTAAATTTCTTTTTCTTAGTCTTTTTCTTGTGTGCTAGAATAACCCAGAAAAACAAAAAAATTATCAGTTCTAGCTTCTAGCTAGTTTACTTTCTTTGCTGTAGCAGTAACTAAAAATGAAAACCCAAAAAGATTTCCCGTTCTTCTTTTGCTTGTTGGGAGCTTTCTCGTGTAAATAGTTTCTTTTCTTTTCTTTAGGGGTTAAGAGTAGAAGACCATGATGAAAATGCTTAGTGGCTCTCATATGCTTTATGGTTGATTTAACCTTGAGCCATATTACCTTGTCTTCTCTCTTGTATTAAATGCCTGCAGATTCCAGCTTAGTCCAATGCACGTGCACTATTATTATTTTCCACACCGTTCGCTCGTCGTTCTTGATTCAGCTTGTTATGAATGAAACATGTTTGCAATGACAATTAGAGATCATAGCTGCTTATTCCATGCTTAATTAGCTGAGAGTTTATAATGGTCTATCTTGCGTGCCAACATGATATTAAAATGGTTGTGATGTGGTATGATGGGTGGTATCCTCCTCTGAACGATTTAAGTGACTTGACTTGGCACATGTTCACGCATGTAGTTGAAACAAATCAACATAGCCTTCACGATACTTATGTTCATGGTGATTTATATCCTACTCATGCTTGCATTCATTGTTGATTAATCTTAATGCATGTTCATGACTGTTGTTGCTCTCTAGCTGGTCGCTTCCCAGTCTTATTCTAGCCTTCACCTGTACTAAGCGGGAATACTGCTTGTGCATTCACTTCCATAGACCCCAAAGTTATTCCATATGAGTCCACCATACCTTCCTGTATGCGGTATTTACCTGCCGTTCCAAGTAAATTTGTATGTGCCAAACGCTAAACCTTCAAATGAAATTATGTTTTGTATGCTCGAACAGCTCATGTATCAACTAGGGCTGTATATATCTTCCATGCTAGGTGGGTTATTCTCACGATGAGTGGACTCCGCTCATCATTCATGAGAAAATGATGGTGACCGGGATGCCCAGTCCCATGCTCAAAATAATAATAATTAAACAAAACTCCCCCAGGGTTGTTGCTTGTTTGGACGGTAACCCGTGGATTCGGCTGGCCGTGGAGTGTGCTTGTTGGTGGTTGGGGAGTATAAACTTTACCATTCTGTTTGGGAACCGCCTATAATGTGTGTAGCATGCGAGATATCGAGATTCTTGGTTGTTATGTTGACAATGAAAGTATACCACTCAAAATGTTATTCAACCTCTAGTTAAAAATCAAGCTCTGGCACCTCTGCAAATCCCTGCTTCCCTCGGCGAAGGGCCTATCTATTTACTTTTATGCAGAGTCATCATCCTCTTATCAAAAAGCACCTGTAGGAGAGCACCTCGGTCGTTGCATGTATTACTATTAATTTGCATTGAGTATGATCATGACTGGATCTCTTTTACCATGAATTACAATGTCTAGTTAGTCCTTGATCTTTAAAGGTGCTCTGCATTTATGTTTTGCGGTCTCAGAAAGGGCTAGCGAGATACCATCATGTTATATCATATCATGATTGTTTTGCGAAGTGTTGTCATCCGAGGTTTATTATTATTGCTCGCTAGTTGATTATGACATTGATGTGAGTAGTCTTGAGACCTGAAAGTTATTATGAATGTGGTTAGTTCATGATCTTTTTGAAAACCTGAATTGTAGCTTACATATTTACAACAACAAGAGCAAACAGAGTTTGTCAAAGTTTTTCTTTATCACTTTCAGTTTATCAACTGAATTGCTTGAGGACAAGCAAAGGTTTAAGCTCAAGGGAGTTGATACGTCTCCAACGTATCTACTTTTCCAAACACTTTTGCCCTTGTTTAGGACTCTAACTTGCATGATTTGAATGGAACTAACCCAGACTGTTTTCAGCAGAACTGCCATCGTGTTGTTTTTGTGCATTAATAAAAAGTTCTCGGAATCGCTTGAAAATCAACGGAGAATTATTTCAGAAAATATAAAAAATATCTGCAAGAAGATCTGCACCGGGGGGCCCACACCCTGTCCTCGAGGGTGGGGGGGGCGCCCCCCTTCCCAGGGCACGCCCCCTGCCTCGAGGGCCCCCCGATGCTCCACCGACATATCCCCAGGTCCTATATATTCCGTTTCATGGAGAAAAAAGTCAAGGAGAAAGAATTATCACATTTTACGAGACGGAGCCGCTGCCAAGCCCTAATCTCTCTCGGGAGGGCTGATCTGGAGTCCGTTCGGGGCTACGGAGTGTGGAGATCGTCGCCATCGTCATCATCAACCTTCCTCCATCACCAATTCCGTGATGCTCACCGCCGTGTGTGAGTAATTCCATCGTAGGCTTGTTGGACGGTGATGGGTTGGATGGGATCTATCATGTAATCGAGTTAGTTTTGTTAGGGTTTGATCCCTAGTATCCACTATGTTCTGAGATTGATGTTGTTATGACTTTTCTATGCTTAATGCTTGTCACTAGGGCCCGAGTGCCATGATTTCAGATCCGAACCTATTATGTTTTCATGAATATATATGTGTTCTATATCCTATCTTGCAAGTCTATAGTCACCTACTATGTGTTATGATCCGGCAACCCCGAAGTGACAATAATTGGGACCACTCCCGGTGATGACCATAGTTTGAGGAGTTCATGTATTCACCATGTGTTAATGCTTTGGTCCAGTACTCTATTAAAAGGAGGCCTTAATATCCCTTAGTTTCCAATAGGACCCCGCTGCCACGGGAGGGTAGGACAAAAGATGTCATGCAAGTTCTTTTCCATAAGCACGTATGACTATATTCGGAATACATGCCTACATTGCATTGATGAACTAGAGCTAGTTATGTGTCACCCTAGGTTATAACTTCTACATGATGAATTGCATCCAATGTAATTTCCCATCACGATCCAATTCCTACGAGCTTTACCTATAGTGCTAGTTGCGTATTTACTTTTCCATTGCTACTATCACAAAAACTACAAAAACATTATCTTTACTTTTATTGCTACTACCGCCACTATCATATTACTTTGCTACTAAACTATCTTGCTGCAGGTACTAAGTTTCTAGGTGTGGTTGAATTGACAACTTAGCTGCTAATACTTAAGAGTATTCTTTGGCTCCCCTTGTGTCGAATCAACAAATTTGGGTTTAATACTTTACCCTCGAAAACTGTTGCGATCCCCAACACTTGTGGGTCATCATTGACTACACCCGGTGGGCATCAAAGTTCGCCACCAGTACAATTATAGGGAACACCCTACACTATACAAAAATGGCTTGCTGTTTTATTCAGTCGGTGGCGGCACGTTAAGAACAAATTTTGTATCGCACCAAAACAAATTATAACTATAAAACAAAACAAAGGTTGGCATAAGAGTTAACAGTCTAGCAGATAAATGCACCACTAGAAGTTCAGCAGCTCAGTTCATTAGACCTGACTGTTACGTTTTCATGTTGTATTATCCGATGGAGCACCATAACCTTCGCCTTCAGTTCTCCTAGGCTCCTGAACAACATAGCAAATGTTTGATAGTCTGGTTTCAAAACCATGCATATCTTGACAACGTCGAACAATGTCTCTCCTTGTTTCACAAAGGGACTCTGTTAGGGAATGGACTTGTGTCTGGAGTGCAGGAACAACATTGTTTTGAGCTTGCATATCTTGATCATGAGGCAGTTTGGACGAGATTGCCTTAACAACCAAGACAGTATTACACAGGAATGTGCTTTTGGCACTGTTAGTGGACAGGTACTGACCCACTGTAGCAAGAGCTGACATTGCGGTAATAGTTTCCTCGCCACCTTCAGAAGGTGGCGGTTCCACCATTTTTTCCATAGCTCACTGAAAAGTTGAGGTTTTACATTAGTAGTACCAGAACAGAAGATATTAAGGAGGCAGCAAAACCAAAAAAAATAGCTTTGGTCTATATACATAACTTATTCTGATGAACCCATGTAAAATAATAGTTGTATTTTATTGCAAAGTAGATAATAAAACCAGGTTCCAAACATATGACCATGTACCATCGCTAATGTATTGTCTATTTCTTCACATTGTATTGAGGGCTAAGGATAAAGAGACGAAGTTTATAATACGGTATGCATAGCATGACATCATTCATATCACAAAACAACTAAGAACAGACAAACAGGCAAATATAACGTTGTGTGGGCAAGTCCAGCACGGAACTAGATTACATGTCAAGATCAAAGGAGCATCACTCCTCTGTTTTAAACCTTGTAAGGTGCAATGATACACTAAGACAATTGTGTATAAAATTGAAAAGAGTAATAGACATTGGCTGCAAACCATGCAGTTCAAGGCACAAGTCAGAGTTAGTATTAGTTAAAAGGCATGAGGATTAAGGACTTACAACAGCGGATTTGACTGGTGTAGTCATGCCCTTCTCCTTGATGGTGTGACAGTCCTTGAAGATTTCCACAACATTTGGTTCTGGTACTTTTTGGTCCTTGCGGGCTTTCCTTTGCATTTGGAACAAGTCAATATAGATCTGATAATATGGTACAACGAAAAGAGTGAAACTGTTAGGCCCAAGATGCGATTCTATCCCGATCACGTGATGCTTACATGATTGGGCCACAACCGCATTTCGGGCGCTTAGCAAGATGGATATCATTACATCGTACCATTACATACATACATGGGGGATACAACAATACATACAAGTCACATGAATACAACAACATCAATACTAGGCATCCGACTACGGATGCAAACATGAAAAGTACAACGACATCCATCTGCTATCCCAGGCTGCCGACCAGGAACCTAACCCAAGACTGACGAAGAAGAAGAAGAAAGAACTCCAACACAAAGGACATTGCTCTCACGTCAAGTCATCGGAAACCTGCACCTGCAACTGTTGTTGTAGTATCTGTGAGCCACAAGGACTCAGCAATCCCATAACCATGGGTAACAAGACTAGCAAAGCTTAATGGGTAGGAAGAGGTTAAGTGGTGAGGTTGCAGCAGCGGCTAAGCAATATGTATGGTGGCTAACTTACGAGTACAAGAATAAGATGAGAATCTACGCAAACGGTCGCAAACTAGTAGTGATCGCTAAAGATCCTGAACTACCTACGAGTAAAACATTACCCCACCGTGTTCTCTTCTCAAAGTGAAAAGAGACAGTCACGGTTACTCACACAGTTGTGTGTTTTACTTCGGATCCTCTGTCAAGTTTTCTACAACCGAACATTAACAAATTCCAAGCTGCCACATAACCGCGGGCACGGCTTTCGAAAGATCATAACCTTGCAGGGGTGTCCCAACTTAGCCCATCACAAGCTCTCACGATTAGCAGAGATAATAATAATATTACCCCTTATCTTAGGGACAATCCGATCAGGCTCGGAATCCCGGTGCACAAGACATTTCGACAATGGTAAAATAAGTCCAGCAAGACCTCCCGGCGTGCCGACACCCTAATAGTAGCCGTGCGTATCTCGTCTCAGGCCAGGTTCGGATGAGCAATACGTACAGCAACCGAAGACCCTAGATAACTGGGTGGCACCGCAAGTGGCTCTAGTTTGGGACCAATACCATCAGCACTGGCCCCCCTGCTATGTAGAAAGAATCCTCGAGGGTGCGACCCCCTATGCAAATTTAATTAATTAATTAAGTTGTTATTATGAGGCAAATTAAAACCAATGTTGGGCCTTGCTGGAGGAGTTTTATTCAAAGCAGAACTGCCAAGGGGTCCCCATATACCCAACCGAGCAAGGAACGTAAAATCAAGGAACATAACACCGGTTTATCGGCTCCTAAGGTGGCATGAGTGGAACAAAACACCAAGCAAAAGGCCAAGCCTTCCACCCATTCCCAATATATAGGTGTGTTAATAATAATAATAATAGATATTGTGATATCCCAACAACAAGATCCGACATGGATCAACCTTCATCTTCACCTGCAACTAACAATGCTATAAGAGGGGCTGAGCAAGCGGGTAACATAGCCAAACAACGATTTGTTAGGAAGGTGTCAAAGGTTAGAGGTTTCATGGCAACAAGGAGAGGTTGACAATAAAGATGGGTAGCGCGACATATAAAGATAGCATCGACACAACTAAGCATGGCAATGATAGTAAAGGTATCCAAGGTGATGGTCATCTTACGTGAGATCCCGCAAGGAAGAAGAATGGATCCATGAAGAAGACGAAGAAGAGGCCTTGAAGACGAACCACGCGTAGACGAACGAATCCTCGAGATCGCAACGGAAAAGAACTAGCGAGAAGAAATCATACAACAAGGTAAACACCCAACACAAGCACATGACAATATGCTCAACCAAGTATGATGCAAGACAAGTCTATATATGATGCAATACATGGCAAGGGATGAATCACACAAGAACAACACCAAACAACAAGTTTAAATGAGGTCGGAAACTACGCCTAACAACTCCGGTAAGCCCTCATATGCATAATTTGAAATTAGTCCAGATCTGAACAAACCTTAAGTAAAGTTGTTAAACATAAATTTAACATGCACCATGATGATCTACATGAAATTCTAGTCAAGTTTCATATAAAGTTTGTTTGAATCAGAGCTACGGCCTAGAAGATATGAGCAAAACAAGACAAGCATGGCAACGGTGCAAGATGCACCCAAACATCAAGCAAACACACTCCAAACATGAAAACAACATGATATTCTGATTCTACATGAAAAATCACACAAGTTTCATATAAGACACGCTCAAAACGGAGCAACGGCCTAAAAGATACGAGCAAAACAAGTTACAATGCAAAACTGAAGTTAACAGCCACATAGCCACTTTGGAGCAAGGTAAATATATGCTACAGCACCCAAACATGATAACAAGAAGCATTGATGTGAAGTAGACATGTTACTTAACAAGCATGAACTTAGAACACACCCAAAAGCTTGCTGGAACACAATTAACCAAGCATGGCAAGTTGCAATAAATTTATCCAAACTTAGCCAAAATCTCGGAAGGCAAAAACATCATCACGATGCTGCCTTCAGAGGCTCAAAACAACAAGCGTATCAACTCAACTAAGTATATAAAGATCATGGACATGTAATAGACATAGGATACATCAAACAACTCCATTGGAGCAACTCCATAGGAGGCATGGATCAATAACAACAAGCTTCACCAAATTGATCATGCTAATAAAAGTCTGACAGGTTTAATTTATAGCAACTTGAGAGCAAGAAATAAATAAGCTACAGCAGGCCATATATGCAAACAAGGGCATGAATGGATAGATCATAACATGGACAACAAAAAATGATCATTGGCCACTCCAAAACAAGCATGGATTAGAGTGGGGCATCAAATAAACATGGCATCAGGTTAAACAGATTCTAGACTTAGCAGTTTTTTCACAAAGTATAAAATAGCAACAACGACATGGCATGTTTACAAGCTTGTTTAAGTCACCTCAAGGAATATCATGGAAAGTGGATTGCACCACAGCAAAGACCATATGATTGTGCTTCTAAAACATATTGACATGTGGCATGAAGACAAACACATCAATAGCAATGAGCAAGTAAAATCAGCATCTCATAACAAGTTTCAGCACTTAACAGCCACATGCACTTTTGTAACAGATATTAACATGGAAATATGACACCTAACATGAAGGCTACAGAAACCAACATCTAGAGCACTTCACAATGAACATTTTGACATATCAAATGCACCATTTGGATAAACATGCACAAAGTTACAAGCATCACAAGTATGCAACAAAATTATAGTTAACAGCAGTTTTAAACAAGTAGCACTCTTGCAACGATTATTAGAGCATCAAGATGAACTAAAAAAAGCATGCCACAATGGAACAAAATTAAGAGCATATCACAACGAACATTTGGACATATTATTCACGCAAAACGGAGCCACATGCACAAAGTTATCATCATTCAAACATGCACACATGATGCTGAAATTTTAGCATGCCATCTATGCAAAATTTACTCAAAAGGCTGGTTAAAATATTTTAAACAGGGATGAAAGTTTTAAATTATTAATCTACACAAAATTCTAAGCATTTTCCATATATAAAGTTTTTACATGCTATGCATAGTTTGAGATCTAAGATATGCATGAAGTTTAGGGGCTTCTATGTAAAACAGTTTAACTCTGGATAAATAGCAAAATCGTCCAGGAAAAAAACATGCGTTGGGCCAGAACAGACTGGCCCAACAGTTCTTTAGAGAGAGAGAGAGAGAGAGAGAGAGAGGCAAGGGCACTCGGTGTGGGCTAACCTACTGGGCCAAGGCCCAGCGGAAGGAGACGGCCCAGGCGAGGGCACGTGGGCGCCGTGCTCGCTCGTTCCCGAGCGGAATGGCACAGGTGGCGACCTGGGGAACCCTTGTAATGCCCAGGATGGGACTATACCTCCTACGTGTCGAGGCACGACTTAAAGGTATAAGCCCATTCTGGAATGATCTCAAGTTTGGTACCTTTGAACATCTCATGTAAAAATAGGGATGAAAGCGAAAAGATAGTTGGCTTACACTTGCCACGTCACACAACTCATTACATAGCCAAACATCATTCAAATAACATCACAACCCGTCTACGGGTGAAGATCCAAATGAAAGATACCAAACATACATAAAACCACAGGTCTGAATCGCCCCTAGTAGAAAACCTCTACTGATCGTCGGGATAGTGCACATAGTAACGGCTACGGTCCTCGTCGTACTCCCAGTACAGCTCGGTGCCGTCACTTGAATAGATTGCCTGAGTACCTGCATCTGGCGTGGTGTAGAATCTGTGAGCCACAGAGGACTCAGCAATCCCGTTCCCGGGTAACACAACTATCCAAGCCTTGGGTGTGGAACAAGGCTGAAGAAAGAATAAGAGGTTGCAACAGCACTAGCACTAACTTACACAAAAGAGAGCGAGAAGAGAAGTGCCTCGGACGAAAGATATCACAAAGTGACCCTAACTAAGCAAGTCAAACATAACCCCACCGTGTTCACTTCCCGAACCCCTTTCGGAAAATGACCGTCACGGTACTCACGCTGGTAGTGTATTATGTACATGGTGTCAAGTTTTCTACAACCGGATATTAACAAATTCCCATCTGCCACATAACCGCGGGCACGGCTTTCGAAAGTTCAAAACCCTGCAGGGGTGTTCCAACTTGGCCCATGACAAGCCCACGATCCGCGGAGTCGCAACTCCAAGGTGGGAAGGCCCGAGTATCCTCGGAATCCCGTGCTCAAGATACTCCGACTAAGGTAGGGCTAATCCAGCAAATCCTCCCGGCGTGCCGACACCCTGACAGTAGCCGTGCATATCTAGTCTCAGGCCACAACCGGATGGGTGATCCCACAGGTTTTTACCAGACCTTGAGTTCCCTCGAGGTGGCCCCGCGTAACCCCCAGTTTGGACCAACACTCATGTGGAGCACTGGCCCGGGTTGTTGATTAAGAAGAGGGTTAATTACTCCCTATGCAAGTTTTTAGTTGTTTAGGCAAATAGTACCAATGTTGGGACTTGGTGGAAAAGACTTAACACTTAGCGGTTTATCGAGGGGGTCCCATAACCCCAACCGTGTGAGGAACGCAAAATCAAGGAACATAACACCGGTTTATACGGTTCCTAGGGCGGCATGAGTGGAACAAATCACCAAGCAAAAGGCTTAGCCTTCCACCCATTACCAATATATAGATGATTTCATTAAAGAGTTAATATAGTGTGATATCCCAACAAGCTTCAACAAGAAGCAAGAATCTTCAAATCTTCTCCTGCAACTAGCAATGCTATAAGAGGGGCTGAGCGAAGCTTACTTAGCCAATCAAAGGTTTGCATAGGTAGGGTGGTTAGACAGATTCATGGTTACAATAGGAGGCTAACCGGAAAACATGGGCATCGAGGCAAAAGCTATAGAGCGAGACTTCTAGCAATAGGCAAAGATAGTAATGATATCCGGGTCAGGTCATCTTGCCTGTCGGGTCGTCGATGGGATCGTAAGGGGGCTCCTCGTTCTCAACCTCGGTAGTAACCTCGTTCTCGTACTCGTTCTCGGCTTCCGGCTCTACTCAACATAAAACACACGAGGCACGAAATCAACAAGATGCAATGCGCAAACCACAGGATGCATGACTGATGCACTAAGGAAGCACTGCAGATGCACTAAGGATACACAGCAAGACAACATAGGAAACACAGAGATACATCACAAGGAACATGACAATATGCAACTAGCAAGATACTCCAAAACATGATAACAAGGGGATATTATGAATCTACATGCAAAACCACACAAGTTTCATATAGGACTTTCTCAAAACGGAGCAACGGGCTAAAAGATACACCCGAAACAAGAAACATGCAAAAGCTGAAATTAACAGCCACACAGCAACTTCGGAGCAAGAAAAATATACTCTACAGCACTCAAACATCATGACAAGGAGCATGGACATAAAGTAGACATATCCTACAGCAAACAATTACATTGGAGCATCTCCATAGGAGGCATGGATCAATAGCAACAAGCTATAACATTTTGAACATGACAACAAAACCTGACAACAGTATTTTATAGCAACTTGGGAGCAAGAGTTAAATATGCTACAACCACCCAAATGAGCATGTGAGAGCATGAATGGATAGCCAACAACATATAAAACAAGGAATCATCAATAGTCGCCCCAAAACTAGCATGGATTTGCCTAGAACAACAAGCAAACGTAGCATCTGGAAATTACAGATTCAGACTTAGTGCAATTTCACTAAGTCTTAAAACAGCAGTAACATCATGGCATGTTTGTGAGAAAGTTTAATTCACCTCAAATCATAACATGGCAAGTGGTTTGCACCAAAGAAAAGTACACATCATGGGGAGTCCAAAACATCTAAGCATGCAACAAGGGAACAACCACATCAATAGTAACGAGCTCCTCAACTAGGCATCTCGTAACAAGTTTAACAACCTAGCAGCCACATACACTTTTGCAAAGGAGATAAACATGGCAATATGAAATCTATCATGCAAGATAAAGCAACCAACATGTATATCATCTCATGATGAACATGTGGACATATCATTTGCTTCATTTGGATAACCATGCATCAAGTTATTACATCACAAACATGGCATGAAAACAACTAATAGCAGCAGTTTATAACAAGTAGCACTCTTCCCATGAAGATTAAGCCATCTAGATGACCTCAAACATGCATGGCACAATGGAACAAAACATAGTACATGTCACCACGATCATTTTGACATATTACACACACAAAACGGACATGCACAGTAAAAGATATCCTCATCACAAATATGCATCAGAAACTGAAAAACTAAGACTTAGCAGAAAAACGAAGTCGACCTCAGGCGGACAAACGGGTCGGAAGCGGAACGGGCGGATCCGAAGCGGGTCGGTCAACGGGCTTTGCGGGTCGGGCGGATCGCCCGTTAGGGTTCGGCCCGATCTGGCTGGCGATCTGGCCTGGATCGAGGCTCCTTCTCGAGCGGCGGCTGTCTCCCTCGAGGCCGGCAGCGGGACGACTGCGGGAAGGGTTCGCCCGGTGGCGTGGGGTGGCTGGCCGGCGGCGAAGGCGGTGAGGGGCCGGCGAGGTGGAGGAGGCCGGGCGCGGCGGCGGCTTGAGCCCCGGCGGCGGCGAGGTGGCCGAGGGGGCCGAGGCGGCGGTGAGGTGGCCGAGGAGGCCGAGGTGGCGGGGACCTGGGCCGGCGGCGAGGGGGCGGTGAGGCGGCGGCGAGGCGAGGTCCGGCCGGCGGGGAAGCTCCGCGGCGGCGCAGATCCGAGCTTGAAGACGAAGGCGGGGCGATCGGTGTGCTCGGCCCAGATCTGGCGGAGGAGCGGGCCGGCGCTGGGCCCCTCGGGCCCACGCGGCGACGTGGATGCACTGGCGGCGGGGTCGGAAGCACCGAGCGGCGGCGACGGAAGCACAACGCGGCAGCGATGGAAGCACAGCTCGGCAACGGTGGAAGCACTGCGCGGCAGAGGTGGAAACACTAGGGTTTTGGACGCAAAATTTGGAGGGGGTGGACGTTTATATAGGCACAAGGAGCTAGGGTAGTCCAAATGAGGAGAGGTTTTCGACCACGAGATCACAAACGAACGGCCTAGATGATGGGAAGGGTTTGAGTTGGGTTGGTGGGTTGTTGGAGGGGTTTCTTGGGCCTCAAAGAGGAGGTACTTTTAGCCCACGAGGATAACTGTTGGAGCATCAAACGAATTCCAAACGCGACGAAACTTGACAGGTGGGTTACTCGTACCAAAACAACATCGCACGACAAGTCTCACGCCAAACCGGAAACGTTACACGGCCAAACACAAAAGAAGGACTCCGGAAAGCCTCGGGCACGTGTGAGAGTGTCGGAACTCGAAACGGACAACGGGAAGGAAAGAGTGGGACCGGATGCAAACGACAACACAAATGCAATGCAATGCTCATGACAACATGACATGGATGAAAGCACACACGCACACGACAAAAACGACGAAAACCCGAAAAGACGAAGAACCCGGAATGGAACTTATGAAGCCAAAGTTATATATTGCCAAAAAGGGAAAGTATTACATCCGGGGCATTACAACCACGGCGGCGGTGGCGGGACTGCACTCTGACGGTAGCAGGAGGCTAGGGTTGCGGTCGGGAAAGGGTGGATCCGGAGGAGCTCGTCCGGATCCGGCGGATGGTGGCGTCAGCCGAGCTCCGGTGAGCACCAGGCGCCGGGAGGCTGCCGGCGGCGAGTTTGTGGTGGTGGGGCGCGGCAGCGAGGCGGCTCAGACGCGAGGAGACAGAGGCGGCGCGGGGCGCGGGCCCGGCGCGGCCCAGTTCGACCCCGGGGCGGGCCAGATCTGGGCCCCAGGCGGTGGCGCGGCGAAGTGGGCGCGGGGTCGTGACGTGGCAGCGCCCAATTGGAGGAGGGAGGCAGCACACTGAGGTGGCGGCCTCTTATTGGTCGGGGTGAGGTGGCCGGCTGGACATTTCCGGCATGCATGGACATGTCCGGCGGCGCGAGGTGGAAGAAGGCTACGGTTGCACCGCGAATTTGGATGGGGAGGACTAATTTATAGGTAGAGGGAGCTAGGAGTGTCCAAATGAGGAGCGGTTCACGGCCACGCGATCGCGATTGAATGGCCAAGAGCATAGAGGGGGTTAGAATGGGCTAGCGGGCTGTGTGAAAGGGGTGTTGGGCCAAAAGAGAAAGGCTTCCGGCGGTTAACGCAGTTAACCGTTGGGCTATCAAACGAACTCCGAATGCGATGAAAATTGACAGGCGGTCTACCTATGCTATAATAAGACCACACGCCTAGTTTCAACCCATTCCGAGAACATTTTCTGGCCACTCATAAAATAAATAAATGGAGGTGCCGCGGGCACGTGCAAGTGTGTCTGGGCTCAGAACGGACAACGAAGAGGACGGGCGGACTCGGACGGATGCAAGTTTTGAAAACATGATGATGCAATGCACACGATGACATGGCAAGATGCAACACGCAAGCAGATGACATGGCAACGACGACGAATAACTAGCTGACACCTGGCGCATCGGTCTCGTGGTGTCACAGAAACAGCAGCTAATTACAAGAGCCTCGCAGTGTGCAATATAGCTACGAGATCCCGTCGTCTGTTGGAATTTCACATTCGTACGGTTGGCCTTGTTCTTTGAACAGTTCACCCACAAAAAGATAGATTTGTGTGGCACCTGCGTAAATAAGACTTCATAATGTGATCGGATCACATATATATAATGTACCAGATACTTCGGATCGGACTAGTGTTTAACAAGGCCTCTCGAGTCTTCATCAGATATACTTTCCACTGGAGATGTTTGGGCAAGTTCACTGTTACCCTTGCCTTCAAAGTGAGTTCTCCTCAAGTTATACCGATACTGTCGCAGAGCAGACATGAAAACATGGGTGCAAGCTTGTCTGGTTGCATCATCTTGGCTATCCAACTTGAACCTCATCTGTTGAAAATTATGGGAGTCTCATTATCAGCAACCTAGAAAGAATTGGACAGAGCAAGACGATATTACTAGTTTCCATACATAACCAAACTTATAGATAAATGGTCGACGAAGGTGTTGAACTGGGTTTCGTCTTTGTCATTCCTGTACTAAATCCATGTTGGGAGGATACATACATGACACCTAACAGCAACCGCTGCCTCTGAAACTAACATGGCTGACTATGTAGCATAACGTGGCCTTTTTAAACCTGCCTCAAAACGGATCTCCATTCTTCCTCCTCTAGATTTAGTTAACCTATCGAGCATTATCCCTGATATTTGTTTCCTGTTGCGCCTAGGTGCTCGTCCAACAACAAGCATAGGAAGTCTTAGTGTACATCAGACTGTGAGGCTACATATAAAGAAGCATGCAACTGTAACTTGACTGCAGCAACTACCTTCTTGTTGTTGAAGCTCACAAAGTTCATCTGATCTTGCCAACTCATCTTGTGTCAAGAGTGCTTCGGAAGTAGTGTCAGGTGGCAAGGGAGCTTGGGAACGTGCTGCTAGTTGAGTTGACCGACGAGTAAATCGTGCAGCTGGTGGTACTGTGGAAGGTGTTGCAACAACTAGGGTTGTCTCTGCTTGTTTGGTGGCAGCTATTTGTTTCTGTTTGGCTTGTTCTGCAGCTCGTGTAGCACGGGATACCCTGTCGGTACAATTTTTTCCGCTGGACTTTGACCTTCTATTGCACCATCAGTACCAGCAGAATCTGCAGGATTGTTCCGCTTTCGTTTCCCTGTCGATATGTCTTACTTCCTCTTGCTCTGTGCCATGTTAAGTCAAGCCGACAGGAAAAACAAATATCCATTTAGTTCTTCAGAACAAATGTACTTTGATATAAGAACATGGTGTGATAGACAGATATTGTATGTTCTAGCAATAGGAACACGTGTCTTAGTCACGAGTATAATGTGTAAAGTAAGAAGATGAAATTCAATAAAATTAGAAGCAATAGAAGCTAGACATCATACATAACATGCAACCACATATAACAGTGCCAAGTTAGAGGGAGCACCAGTGATGGTGCACTAGGGGAGACGTGCGCATCATCAACACAGCTACGTTGAGTGTCTATGCATGTGTTGTCTTTGAAATAATCTTGGGAGATGGAGGAGTAGAATCTGTAGAGGCCCTCCATTTGGAAGGAGCACCTTCATCCGCTGCCTTGCTAACTTCCTTCCGCTTTATTGATTTTGAATTGTCAAGTAAATCCAACAAGAAAAAGAAATAAAATTCACTCTTCAGAACTCATTCGTGCATGATACTAACAATCACTACTTTGATGTAAGGCAAACACATGATTCCAGGATGGAATAAGACGAAAAACAGGACGGCATGGCATATTCACAATTGTTTGTGTAGACTAAGAAGAAACCATTTCACCAAATAAGAAGCAATGCAAGCTAGACACTACGTGAAATATGCAACCAATATGACTTTGCCAAGTTAAAAGTGTCCCATCATAAATGGCATTTAAACATATTAGAAGCAGCGCATGCTACAAATCATATCAAAGATGCAACTAATATCACACTGCATATAATGAAGGTGTCTCGTCATATTGATTTATGCGGGATACAAAAAAAATAGTTTTATGTGAGGACATGCTTAATAGACAGATATACTATGTACTAAATACAGGAAGGCATGTCACATTAACAGGTATAATGTATAAGCTAAGCAGAATAGCACATGCAGATTAACCAGATTGGAAAAATTACAGTCTAGACACCATATGAAACATGCAACCACATATCACGCTGCCAAGTTAGAGAAAGCACCTGCGATGCTAGTGTAGGGGAAATGTGGTAATCCACTACAGAGCTACGTTCACTATCTTCATCTAGCCTTGTTGTTTCTTGAGAATCATGTCGGGAGGCTGACGTTGCATTCTTTAAATGAGGAGTAATCGACTTGCCTGACTGCCTCATCATAAGTGATTGATGAGGGATACGCAAGAACATTAGTTTGATGTAAGAACATGGTTAATACCCAGATGTACTAGTATGTACCAAAACCAGAAAGGAATGACATATTTAAAGGTATAATGTGTAAGCTAAGCAGATGCAATTTAACCAAATTGGAAGCAATACAAGCTAGACATCCGGCTGGAGTGGTGAGCAAGATCATCTAGGACTTGAGAGCATGGTGGGAGGCGGGCTGCTTCGCCACCATCGCGGCTTTTTAGTTGGCTTCCAGATGATGCCTCTCTTTGCTAGGCTTGTCACTGGCTCGGCCAGTGCCCTGACTAGCTATTTGTCTTCTGGTGCTCACGGGATGGTGGTTCATGCAAAAAATATCTTTCCTTATCTTAATGAAGATCGACTTTGGCCTTTCGAATACAAGCTAGACACCATATGGAACATGCAACCACATGTGACACCGCGAAGTTAAAGCAAGCAACTGGGATGGAGGTTCATTGCGAGCGAGGTCATCAACCTCAGAGCTACGTTTACCGTCTCCATCTGCTGACACTGCACATTTTATAAGTCTGAAACGTGTCTAGTCTATCCGCCTAGCACGCTGGAGCGACTTCTCGTTTTTCTTTTTTGCTTCTCTCATAGCAGTAGAGTCTGAAATACCCTTACATGAAACACAATAGTGAGAGTATGGGTGAAGTGTGTGCAGAACTAGTGCACTGTAAAAGTAGCAGATAGCAGGTGGCTGAAAAATAAATGACAGTAGACATATGATAGCTCTACAACATTGCATGGCAAACAAAATTAGATTCTACTCCGTAGTCCTCCAGCACACCACCACTTGTGGTCATATCAAGATAACAGTCGACTGAAAATAAATAGGCCAGTCAATTTTTTTAATGAACCGTCCAATCTATAAGGAACGGGCAGATGGCCTTCATCTACCTCCCGCCTGTCACTGTTGACGATCTTTCTCGAACCGCCAGTGACCACCGGCCCAGACCCCTGCCTCGGCCGCCCCGCCCTCCCCTCGACCTCACACCACCGCCGTGCTTGGCAGCACCCCCAGGCCATCCCTTTAATCCGTCTGACCTCCAGATCGGGCGCCAGTAGCTCTAGGCACCACACGCCCCTAAGATAAACACCGAGGCACTGCTTCCCCGGCGTAATAGGCGGACTACCACCTGTTACACCGGGGAATGCTTCCGTTAATTGGGAATCAAATGACCAGGAATTGAAATTCAGGGGGGCGATGGACCTCTAGCTAAGGTGAACTAGTATATGAGGAGAAACCTTGTGCACCGCGAGTTACTAGGAACATCTAGTATCAAGAAGAAGCGGTCAACTAGTGTCCTCTGTGGGTTGAATACCGTACAAGCAGACACGTAAAATTTGCATGAATAAGGGAAGAGGAGTACCATTTTCGGTTGCATGTGTGGTCGCCTCCACATGTCGGGCCGATCTTCTTCTTTCTGTCGAGGAAACCGATGTTCTGGAGGAGGGTGCAGGCTTGGACGAACCCATGGCCAAATTGTTGACTGTGTTGCTGTGGCCGTATGTCGGTGGAGGGGAAGCAGATCCGAGGCGATGAAGGACGGCGTAGCAGGAACAGCTCCGGTGTGGTGGAGGGAGGTGAAGTTGGAGCGGCAGCGGTGAGGCGCAGGACGGCGTGGTTGAACTGGCTTGGGTACGGACGGCTCAGCCTCGGCTTCAACTACTAGACGTGGAGGGCGTTGCGGTTGAGGTTGCGGTGGACGACGACGTCGGGGTATCGGCTCCAGCGTGATGGAAGAGGGCGGCGGTTGATGGGTGGAATGGGGTGGCGGACGGAGGATGCCGACGTTTCGCGGCTGGTGGAGAGGTAGTTTTCGCGCCCACGGAGTACGAATGGGGAATCGGACAGGTAGGAGGGGGGGAAGCATGTTTCGTGTCTGGGACGTGCTTGTTTTTGGCTGTTTTGAACAGAAGATGGGACACGCTTGTTTGAAATTTGGGGAAAGTACAAACTTTGCCCCCCTCTTAAATTTCGGACCTTCTGCGGGTCGGGGGTAAGATGGTAATCCCAGGTGTCCCAAATAGTGGGCGATAGCGATTTCGGCCGCGCGCATGTGTGCTTAGGCGGCCATTGTGTATGAATGTTTTTCGGAGGCGGTTGCGTGGCGTCTAGATGAAGCTACGAACCTACCCCGGTTTAGACCTTTGGACGTCGGGCCGGTAGTTTCACGGGTCGGAGTTATTAGAAAAATAATTTCCTTGTACTACCAAACATTGGTCTCACGCGGTTTCGGGCGAGTAGAGGCCCTTTTGGCGCTTCGTTCGAAATTTTGAAACACAAGCATTCATGTTTAGAGTACTCTTGAACTTTGAGGATTGACCTAAATAGACAATGTTAAATTGGACCTTGTATGTTTGAAAACCTTCGTAAATTATCCATTCTTTTTAAAATTTTGACACTTGAAAATCCTAAAACTACGATTATTTTGGAATGGAGGAGCTAAATTAGAATCTATTTTTTACACGACTACATATGCTATTATGTACAAAATCAGAGCAAAGATTGGTGCCCCCATAATTTAGGTATGATTTACAAATGCCATGATATCAAATTCAAATAATCGAATGGACTTCATGTTGAATTCTGTTTTTTAAACCACCTTAAGTTGAATTCAAATGTATGCTAGTCCATAGGTAGCTATTTATAATGTTCATTGTGTAACTTTCGAATGTATAATGTGCTTTACACACACAACATGAACTATACTCACGTTTATATTTGATTGCTAAAGCGATGCATTGTCCGGAGTTCAAAATACTAACTATGTCGATCAATTGTGTCGAATAATAACATAGACATGCTCAAATTCGATGGAATCTAGATGTCTGATGGATCAATGACCGTTCCTTACGCGAACTGCAAATATCATGATCCCATCCTAATATTTGGATACAATTTATATCTTTAATAAATGTGTACAGCAGTCTTGTACGTGTAGTTTCACTCTCCATCGGTGGTCTCTCACACATGCTCACACACTCTCTCCCGAGGTGTCTTTCTCGCACACATGCTCTCAATATAACCCTCCCTCCCTCTCGTAACCATTTACGAATATTTTCACTAACCTTTATCACAAGCACTCGCCCTCTCGCAAGCATACACACGCACAATACCCATCGGCCCTTCCTATATACATGGACCTGCCTACGTGTCTCCTATACACACATTATCTTTAGGCATGTCTCTCACTCATTGTCTCACACCTCTCTTCCTAATCGACGAGTATGATTCTAGTAGAGCATTCTATAGGATGCCCCTTAAAGTTAGGTTGGATGAATAGTAATATCGGAGATAAAGGGGTTACCTTAGTCCGAGAACCTAGGGTTACAAAACCTAGCCGGCTTTGTCAGTGGACATAGAGTCCTTCACAATTATGATATCTCTGTCTTGTACGACTAGTCATCCATGGGTCTCCCTAAATGTGTCACGGGCCGACCAATGTGGCGTGGGACGGAACCAAACGCAGGGCCTCACCTCGACCCACCGGACCTCACGCGGTGACACACCCTCTGCCCCCACGTCTCGTTATATTCTCACACCCACACATACGAACACAGACACCACACACACACAAAATATGCTCCTGGTGCCTCTATCCACTCCCCCTTGCATATACACAATCAAGGGAATCTCTCGCTGTGACGTCATATTCATCTCTCTCTCTCTAGAGCACTGTCATTTCTCATGCTATCTCTCCCACGCCCCCAACCCTGTCGGCCCCTCTATCCATGACTCTCTCGAATACGTAATACACGCACATACCTCTCTAGGCCCTGCCAAATGCATCAACTACACATTCACACATGTTACATAACGTACCCCATTGATCTAAAAAGCCCTCTCTTCACGTCTATTTCGCATAAAACATTCATTTTCAATAAAGTGTGGACAAAAAATATTTTAGAATTTCTACATATATACAACCTTACAAAGTTGTATGGAGGAGTATGAACGCTTGCATTGCATGGTGCCCACAATGATATTTATTCCACACTGTGAATTTGTATATTTTTATACTATATATAAAGTTAGTCGTAGTAAAGAGAAACAAAGAGCATCTCTCTCTCCATCGCATACTCCCCCCTCTACACCCCTTTCACATACGTACACAAACTATCTCCACGTCCTCTAAAAGTAAGCCCCCAAGACATTCATGCATGTTTCATCTTTCTCTCGCAATATATAGAATGACGATCATTCTATTTGAAGCGAAAGCACGATACGTACATTGGACTTCAGAATCCACTCATTACAGTCACCATTTACGTTTTGTGGTTATTATACAGTCACGAGCTCACCGTACAACTCTGTATTTGCTCACGACACGACTAGTTGACCAGTTAAACGCTCCACGTGGCACCTCTAGTGTTGCATCGCATTATCTCACTACCATCGGGCCCACATGTCGGCTTGTATCTATTATACATCTACACTCTTATAAAATACTAGCAAGATGCCCATGCATTGCACAGAACATCAAGATGCATTTGTATGAGTAGTTTATCTTGTGGGAGAAAAGGATGAACAAGGGAAGGCCTTATTTGCAAGTGTGGAGAGGGGTGTGGGTACCTTTTTGCAAAATTGCCATAGTTTCCTTCCTATCCATCAGATATAGATCGGACGGCCTATATTGCAGGATGGCAGGCACACGATCATCACCGACTATGCTTTTTATAAGAGTAGGGATAAAATACACTCTTATAAAAAACATAGTTGGTGATGATAGTGTGCCTGCCATCCTGCAATATAGGTTGTCCGATGTATATCTGACGGATAGGAAAGAAACTATGACAATTTTGCAAAAAGGTACCCACACACCTCTCCAGATTTGCAAACAAGGCCTTCCCTCGTTCATCCTTTTCTCTCACAAGATAAACTAGTCATACAAATGCATCTTGATGTTACGTGCAACGCACGGGCATCTTACTAGTAAGAATGAAAACAAACGACAACAAAATATTGGACGGTAGTTCAAAGTCATGACCGCACGCACAGCGGACAAGGTGACCTTGTATTGGTATGCTCAGCCGTGTGTTTTAACACACATGAGCTGGTGTGGTGATTATACACACATGCACGCATGCACACGAACTGCGTGCACGAAACACTCACACGAACACATGCACCCATGCACGCACGCAACACTCACACAAACACACTCAGCCATGCACGCACGCAACACTCACACGCACACACGCACGCATGCATGAACACACCAGTACACCACACGACCAACACACACTCTCACGCTCAAGTGCTCCACCTACACGTGCATGCGCACACACCAAGCCGTGACAGACACATACACAACCAGGTGATTCCCGCGCACGGCGTGGAGTCTTGTCGCACCTGCATAAATTTGTGTTTATCTGACCTTTTCCCTATGCGAACTGCCAGGTGGGACCCACTAGGAATGTGTTCAATTTAACTAGTCAATATGGTGCCACGCAGACTATTTGGCCGGTCAACAGAGTGCAGTCCGATGCCGAACCATGAGCAAGTGACCGTATAATCACCGCAAAACGTATATAGTGACCGTAATCGGCTTATTCTGAAGTTCGGTGAACGTATTACGCTTTTCTCTCTGTAGGCCCTCCAAAACTACATCTCTACACGTTCTCGCATGTTACATCTAACAACTATGCAATACAGCACCACTACTACACTCAAACACAATACATCATATGTGTTTTTAGTTTGGCTAGATATCATATTGTTACTTAATTATTCAGTTTGCATGCATTAAAATTGCCTTTGAAATGTATGGCCAGTATCATATACCGCGCGGGAAAAATCCCGCCTTTCCTGCGGGAGGAGGAGGAGCCTACCGATGAGCTGGGCAACTGCAATGCGGTGCCTACCGCTAATGCAGCTTCAGCGACGCTCGGATCGAAGGCCCTCTGCCGCTCCAAACGACCCCTCTCGAAGCAGTGGTTCTCCTCGTTGATCTCCTGATTCCTCGCCTCTGAGGCGGCGTGTGCCGCTGCCACATCGGCTGTAAGGCTATTTGCGTGCTCGACGAGGCGCTCCCTCCTCCTCCCGCAGGAACTTGGTGTAGCGCGCAAGGTCACTATCGCACATGCGGGCATCCACCTCCGCCTCTCGCCTTCGAGCGGCGGTGGTGGAGCGGGTGATGACCCCGGCGGTCGATGGTGGGCTGGCAGCCACGACAGCGACGACGGGGTGGCGGCCACGACCAGTACCTCCCGGCTTCGGGCCGCGGTGGCGGAGCGGTGATGGCCACAGTGGTCGGCAGTTGGGTGGAAGCCACGACGGCCATCTCCCGCCTTTGGGCTGTGGCAGCGGAGCGGGCGATGGCCCTGGCTTTTGACGGTGGTGTGGCGGCAACGGTGGCCGGTAACAGCTGTCGATGGGCACCGGCGGCGGAGCGTGTGGTGGGTATTCTGTGCACACCCAATAGGGACGCCACACACACAACACTACGCCGGGACTGCGCCGCCACCGCAGTGTAGCCTCCCAGCTGGAGCTGTCCTCTGATGACGGCGGAGTGGCTGGGCGATGACGACAGACTGGTCCCTTTGGCGAATGTGGGAGAAGCAGACGACATAAGCTACAGGGATGGAGGGGAAAATGTGACGCATGACTCGCCAGCCATGAGGGTTGTTATAGCAGGCTGGTAAGCATTGGGATTTTGGGGGATTTCACCGAGTCAGATGGGAAGCTCGGGAACCTGTGAGGTTGCACGGGAATGGGATCACCGACGATTCATTGGTGCCACCGTTCGGCAAAAAGAACGCCCCCGCGCGCTGCGCAAGCTTGCGATTTAAGCCGTTTGCGGCAGCGGGGTAACAAGACGTGCGAGAGGAGGATGAAAGGCCACGTGCACATACGGTTAATAAAAAAACATTTGCGATTTAATTACCTACTATACCACCGTCCTGGTTTATAAGTATGATTTAACTAATAAAATACGAATGCATGTCGCCAAAGATTATATAGTTGGATTTGTATTTGAACATAGTTTCCAATTATATAATTTTTAAAACATGCATTAACATTTTTTGGTTAAATTTGAGGGAAAAGTATGGCACGGAATATAAAGGAGACTATAGACTAGATGGAGGTGGTACCATACGGCCGCTCTCTATGCAGCGACGCAACTGTCAGCCGTCTTGTAGGCGACCATTTCCTGCGTGTTCAACTCGTCTATGCGTGTGGTTGCTTGCGGTTCAGGCGGTCGTGGCGCTCTCTGCTCGCTTCCCACCGTGCGCGTTCTGCTCTCCCGTCCCTCCGGGTGCTCTGCCCTCGTCCCTCCACGTGCACGATCACAGACGTTCGTGTGCAAGCGGTTGCGCCAGGCGCGGCGCGACGATGCAGTTACCTGCTGCAAAAAATGTCGTGCGGACGCGCCGAGAATCCACGCCGCCCGGCCCCCTTTTATTCCTACGGCCATTAACCTTCATCTCTTGTCTCACACGACACAATAAGCACACCCACGAGGACACATACAGAGAGGACATCCAGCGGTTCGAATGGTGCTCCCCGTGGCTCCAATGGCGCTCCCAGCGGCCGACGATGACAATGGCGTGCAGTTCACCATGCATAACGTAGTGGACACCCACGTGAGGGGGAAGGCCCTCTCAGTGGTGTACACGAATGATCCGGTCTCAATGGAGAGCTCCATCCAAACTATCGAGCGGTTCCTTGCCGAGGAGAAGTACCGAGTGGTCGGCTTCGACCTCGAGTACACCATGGGTCATGCCGGGCACGATCAGAAGGTTGTCGTCGCCTAGTTGTGCGTGCGACATGATGTCCTCGTCTACCACTTCCAACTTGCCATAAGGCCTTGCGAGCGTTTCTCCAGGTTTATCAACAGCTCCGACTACAGTTTTGCTACGGTGGAAACCACCAACGATCTAAAAGCGCTCAAGGTTTTGGACTTGAAATTCCTGAATCTTGTCAACATCCACCACCACTATATGGTCTGGGGTAGCGACAAAAGCAAACTGAACTCCTTGTTTGACCTCGCCTCGGCCATCATCGACCCCTACTACGCGAAGATGAAGCAAGAGAGCAATAAGGACAAGAACTCCTGGCACAGTGTGTGGCATAAGAGACTGGATGAACAACATGTCAAGTATGTGGCCATGGACGCGTACACAAGCTACGAGATGTACAGGCGGATCGTTGACATGAGGAATTGTCTTCTTCCTGACCCAGACGAGGGATCGAGCCTCATAGCAGTGGCGGGAGTATCACAAGAAGTAGATGACTAGATGATCGTTTCTCCTACTTTACAATGCATGCAATTGTTTATTGAGGTGTGTGGGAATGATCTGTATAGTAACTTATGTAATTGGATGTTTATTTCAGTTATATATATATATACATGTTATTCTACTTTAGACAGAGCAATTCACACGGCTTATTAGCAGCAATCGTCAGTGTTATTATTGGTCTTCGCACACAATTCAGATTACGGACCTGTTTGCCGCGTATCACACACACCTTGTTCTGGCTGACCGTTTCTTTTGTGTTGCCTAATCACACACAATTCACACTAATGAACCCTATGATGTATATCGCACACGCCTTAATCTGGCTGCCCGTTTCTTTTGTGCCTCCTCATACCAAACAATTAATTGAGCTGAACCGTATGCCCTCCATCGCACACGTAACTAAATTCTGAACTGTGTTTGATGCATCTATCATCGCAAATGTTTTGCACCTTTTTTGACGGGTTTTTTACACCACTGTTTGCGATTATGGCATCGCACACAGTTTCTCGAAGGGTCTCTGATCGTAGTGTCGCGTTTCGACCATCCTGCAGTAGTGTAGGCCTTGTTTCTAAGCATTGCAATATTTTTTGTGCTCTGTTTTATCAATTGCTACCTTGCTGTTTTTTATTGTTACTATTGCTACAATTAATATCTACTATCCATATTACACTTGTATTACTACCTCTTCGCTGAACTAGTGCACCTATACAATTTCCCATTTATTTGGTGTGTTGCAGACACAAGAGACTTTTTATTATTTGGCTACAGGGTTGTTGGAGAGAGACCATCTTCATCCTAGACCTCCTATGGATTGATAAACCTTAGGGCATCCACTAGAGGGAAAATTGCTACTATCCTACAAAACTCTGCGCTTGGAGGCCCAACACGTGTCTACAAGAATAAAGTTGCATAGTAGACATCAATCTCTTTTCTGGCATCGTTGCCGGGGAGGTGTGTGCTTGGAGGTATATCTTTAGATCTTGCAATCGGGTCTTTTAGTTTCTTGTTTTATCACTAGTTTGGTTCTTTAAAAGAAAACTACAAAAAATGGAATTGAGGTTGCATCATATTATTCATCTTTATAATGTCTTTCGTGAGAATGATGGAAAATAAAATTGTGCTCAATTGTTAGAAGAAGAATGCTATAAAATGTTTGGCATAAATGATGAGAATGATTGCAATTTTCTTAGTATGAATTCTTTGAATATCCATGATGCTAATGATATGCAAAGCCACAAGCTTGGGGATTCTATGTTTGATGAAGATGATATTTTTAGCCCCCGAAGATTCGATGTGGAAATTTGTTATAATGGTAGCATGCCTCCTATTTATGATGATTGTATAGATGAAAGTGGATTTGGTGAGGTCGTGACTTTATTTAATGATGAATCCACTATTTTGGAGGACGTTGCAATTTATTATGATAGCAAAGTTGCTATCTTGATGATTATGGTGATGACATTTATACTGTATTGAATAATGATAACCATGAAACTTGTCATCATGACTTTAATATTCTATTTCATGATAGTTATTTTGTTCAGTTTGCTCCCTCCACTATTCATGAGAATAAATTTTCTTATGTGGAGAGTAATAAAATTTCTATGCTTATGCATCATGAAAAGAATTATTTATGTGATGGATATTGTTAAATTCATTCATTATGCTACCGAAAATTATTACGAGAGAGGAACATATGCTTGTAGGTATCTCAATAAGACCAAGTTTCCTCTCTTTTTGTTGAAATCTTGAAGTTTTGCTTGTTTTGCCTCCGTATGCTAGTTGATTCTTGCTCCCAAAAGTTGTTTACTCACAAAATCCCTATGCATAGGAAGTGGTTTAGACTTAAATGTGCTAGTCATATTCTTCATGATACTCTTTTTGTGTTCAATCTTTACCTTTTATGTGAGCATCATTGAAATCATCATGCTTGCCTAAAAGGCATTAAAGAAAAGCGCTTGTTGGGAGACAACCCAATATTTATACCTACTGTTTTTGTGTGTTCACATGATTATGCTACTGGAGTAATCATGTTTTATAACTTTTGTTTCAATAAAGTGCCAAGCAAATCCTTAGGATCATGTTGGATGATAGTAGATTTGATCTTACTGAAAATAGAAACTTTTGCGCTCACAAGAAACATTCTCATTTTTAACAGAAGAGTGAGTTTAAGTTGATTATTTTTGCAGAAGATTAATATACAAAATTTTCACATGGTCATATCTTTTTCAAGATTTTTATAGTTGAGTAGTATGGTGAATGTTTAGATCATTACAAACTGTTCTGTTTTTGACAGATTCTATTTTCAATGCATAGTTTGCTTGTTTTCTAGTTGATATGGCTTATATTGATCAATGTAAATTGTAGAAATGATATGCTATAGTAAGCATTGTGTGAGAACAATTATGAATATTTTCTTTGACAATACCCAAAGTTAATGATTTGTTTTATCATACTAACCCATCTCACGAAGTTTTGTTAAGTTTTGTGTGATTGAAGTTTTCAAGTTTTGGGTGAGATATCGATATGAGGAGAACAAGGAGTGACAAGACCCTAATATTGGGTATTCCCAAGGAACCACAAGGAAATATTCAAGAAATACCCAAGCAACTATGCTTAGGGATGCCTCGGAAGGCATCCCCTCTTTCGTCTCCAACATTATCGGTAACCTCACTTGGAGCTATATTTTCATTCGTCAGATGATATGTGTTTTTCTTGGAGTGTAAATTTATTTTGTTAGAATTTTCTTGCTGGTTTTTAGAATAATGTTTTGCATCTTAATAAAAGTGTCAATGATATATTTTACCATGCTTACTTTGCAAGTCTATATGTTGCTGTTTGAAAACAGAAAGTTTTCTATCATTGTGTGAATTCTTCTGGATAGTCAGACCGTGATAAATTCTTGATAATTTTAAAAAGTTAGCATGGATTAGTTCTCTGTAAAATGGTAATTTTTCAGAATTTTTAGAGCTAGGGAAGTATGGGAACAATTCCACTCTTTACAGACTATACTGTTTTGGCAGATTGTTGTTATGTTTGCATATGTTTGCTTGTTTAATGATTCTATCTGAGCATAGGAGTATTAAATATGGAGAGGCATTTTGTATGCAATGTTGAATAATAATTTTAGTGATTTGCTACAGTATAGGATGATAAGTTTTTGCATTGGTTTATACTAACTTATCCCATAAGTTCTTGTTGAGTTTTGTGTGGATGAAGCTTTTGAGATTTAGGAAACTATGATATGATAAGAATTAAGGAGGCACAAAAGCTCGAGCTTGGGGATGCCCAAGGCATCCCCATATAAACTTTCGAAGTGTCAAACATCTAAGCTTGGGTATGCCCCGATAGGCATCCCACCTTTCTTCATCAAAGATTATCGGTTAGTATCGGTTTACCCTAAGTTTTTGCTTCTTCACATGAGATGTGCTATTCCTGAAATGTCATTTTATTTTGTTTGCTTGTTGTTTTAATAAAATACTTAGATCTGAAAGTTTTTAAATAAAATAGAGCCCCCAAATAGTTTCCAGGGAGGCTAGGTAACCGACATTCACATCCCGTCAACGAAGCTCTTTTCTGGCACCGTTGCTCTAGTGCTTCACTTATATCTTTTTGAGCATGGTGTGCTTTAGTATTTTTGAAGAAATGCTCTCTTGCTTCACTTAAATTAATTTGAGAGAAAGAAATATTATGCCCGTGTTCTTCACTTATATTTGTTTGAGCTTATCAAAAGCAACACATTAAAATTAGTTCCCAAACTGATAGATATCCAAGAAGGATATAATAAAAACTTTCATGAAGATCATTGGACAAAATAAGCTTCATTCCTTGTGATAGTTTTGAGATATGATGATGTGATATGTGAGTAATGTTGATGAGTAATTGTGCTATATTAAGAATATTGGTGTTAAAGTTTGCGATTCCTTATGCAAGCACGAAAGTCAATAATCATGCAATGAAATTACATCCTACTTGTGGTGCATTATTAGGTGTTATTTATGCTCAATGCCCTCTTATGAGATTATTCGTTTCATGGTTGGTCGCTTCCCAGTCTTTTGCTAGCCTTCATTTTGCACTAAGTATGATCACTACTTGTCCATCCAAAATCATTTATCCCGGTTTTTCCACATGAGTCCACCATATACTTTTCTCATCAACGAAAATTTGTATATGCCATCTCTAATTTTCAAAATAAATTTACCTTTTGTGTGCCCGTACCGCTCGTGAGGCGGTGAGGGGTGGCCAATATTTTCCATGCTAGATGTGTTATTCTCATGATGAGTGTTTATTCACTTGTCATTGCACGAGAGTAAGGCAAAGGTATTAGGGATGCCCAGTCCCGAAATGAAAAACAAATTTACTTTATGTTGTCAAATAATAAATTCCTTGGAAAATGTTGGTATGGAAGGAAACCGTGGATTCGGCTAGCCGTGGCTTGTGAATGTTTGGTGGAAAAGGAATAAACTTTATTTTATGTTTGGGAACCGCCTATTATATATCTAGCATGGAAAGTGTCGGGAACCTTAAGTCGTTTTCGTTGGTGGGAAAAGTATACCTCCCAAAATAGTTTTATCTCTCAATTTAACCTTTGATCTCTGGCACCTCTACAAATCCCTACTTCCCTCTGTGAAGGGCCTTTCTTTTACTTATGCAATTTTTTTTTTGAATTTGAGTCTCCATCTTCTCTTATAAAGCACCAACTAGCAAACACTATGATCCTACTTGAGCATTGGGTGTAACTAATATGCAAATGTGTTTCATGAATGGATCAATGGTTAAGCATGATGGGCTAGGGATAACTTATTTTAGCATTGATATTTTGAAAGACATGGTTGCTTATTGATATGCTTGAGTATTTAAATCTCATGTCAAAACTAGGCTATTGCTTTGAACCATATAAAAGTCCAAATGTCCATGCTATAAAGAAATGAATATGATATGACATGATAGGCAGCATTCCACATCAAAAATTCTGTTTTTATCATTTGCCTACTCGAAGATGAGCAGGAATTAAGCTTGGGGATGCTGATACGTCTCCAACGTATCTATAACTTTTGATTGTTCCATGCGGTTATATTATCATTATTGGATGTTTTATAATCATTTTATAGTCATTTTATATCATTTTCAGGGACTAACCTATTGACATAGTGCCAAGTGCCAGATGCTGCTTTCTGCATGTTTTTTACATCGCTGGAAATCAATATGAAACGGAGTCCAAACACCGCGGAACTTTTTGGAGATTTTTTATGGGCCAGAAGACACCCAATGGGATAGAGCTGCACCTGCGGGTGCCCCGAGGTGGGCACAACCCACCAGGGTGCAGCAGGCCCCACTAGGGCGTCCAGGTGGGTTGTGCCCACCTCGGTGGCCTCCCGCACCGCCTCTTTACCCTATAAATTCACAAATATTCCGAAACCCTTCGGGGTGAACCTAGATCAGAAGTTCCACTGCCGCAAAGCTCTGTAGTCCACGAGATCCAATCTAGAGCCCTTTCCGGCACTTCGCCGGAGGGGGAAACCATCACCGGCAGCCATCTTCATCATCCCGGCGACCACCATGGTGAGGAGGGAGTAGTCCACCCTCGGGGCTGAGGGTTTGTACCCGTAGCTATGTGTTTAATCTCTCCCTCTCGTGTTCTTGAGATGCACAATCTTGAAGTATCGTGGGCTTTGTTAATATAGTCGGATCATATGGTGTTTTCCCCTCTCTATCTTGTTGTGATGAATTGAGTTTTTCCCTTTGAGATTTCGTTGTTATCGGATTGAACACTTTTATTGATTTCAGAACAGTTGATATATGTCTAGCAATTGAATACTCATGGTGATAATGGGGTATCGTATTGATTCACTTGATATATGTTTTGGTACTCAACTTGCGGATTCCCGCGGTGACATTGGGGTAATCTATGTATAGGGGTTAATGCACGTTCTTGTCTTTGTTTCTCAGGTAGAAATCTTGGGGCACTCTTTGAAGTTCTTTGTGTTGGATTGAGCATTGTAAATCTGAATATGTTTTGGTGTTATTTTAGTACAAACTCTTGATAGATCGATTAGAAAGGATAACTTTGTGTTATGTTAGTACGAACTCTGGATAGATTAATCGGAAAGAATACCTTGTGTTATTTTAGTACAAACTCTTGGATAGATCAATCGGAAAGAATAGGTTCGTGTTATTTTAGTACGAACTCTTGGAAAGATTGATCGCAAAGTATAACTTTGAGGTGGTTTCGTACCCCACAAACAATTTCTTCTTATGTTCTCCGCTAGATAGGAACTTTGGAGTGATTCTTCATCGCATGTTGAGGGATGGTTATGTGATCCAATTATATTAGCATTATTGAGAGATTGCACTAGCGAAAGTACGGACCATAGGCCTTGTTTCTAAGCATTGCAATATCGTTTGTGCTCCGTTTTATCAATTGCAACATTGCTGTTTTTTATTGTTACTATTACTAAAATCAATATCTACTTTCCATATTACACTTGTATCACCATCTCTTCGCCGAACTAGTGAACCTATACAATTTCCCATTATATTTGCTGTGTTGTGGACACAAGATACTTTATATTATTTTTTTGCAGGGTTGGTCGAGAGAGTCTGTCTTCATCCTACACCTCCTACAGATTGATATACCTTAGGTCATCCACTTGAGGGAAAATTGCTACTGTGTTACAAAACTCTGCGCTTGGAGGCCCAACACGTGTCTACAAGAATAAAGTTGCGTAGTAGACATTACTACACATATTCATAATATTTATACCAAAAGATGCAAAGTTGATAATGATAGTGCAACTTATTTTTGGCACTGTCATTTTGGTCAAATTGGTGTAAAGCGCATGAAGAAACTCCATGCTGATGGGCTTTTGGAATCACTTGATTATGAATCACTTGGTGCTTGCGAACCATGGCTCATGGGCAAGATGACTGAGACTATGTTCTTCGGAACAATGGAGCGATCAACTGACTTATTGGAAATAATACATACTGATGTATGCGGTCCGATAAGTGTCGAGGCTCGTGGCGGGTATCATTATTTTCTGACCTTCACAGATGATTTAAGAATATATGGGTATATCTACTTAATGAAACATAAGTCTGAAACATTTGAAAAGTTCAAATAATTTTAGAGTGAAGTAGAGAATCATCGTAACAGGAAAATAAAGTTTCTTCGATCTGATTGCGGAGGCAAATATTTGAGTTAGGAGTTTGGTCTTCATTCGAAACAATGTGGAATAGTTTCACAACTCACGCCACCATGAACACCACAGCGTAATGGTTTGTCCAAACGTTGTAACCGTACTTTATTAGATATGGTGCGATCTATGATGTCTCTTACCGATTTACCACTATCATTTTGGGGTTATGCTTTAGAGACAGCTGCATTCACGTTAAATAGGTAACCATCAAAATCCGTTGAGACGACACCTTATGAATTGTGGTTTGGCAAGAAACCCAAGTTGTCCTTTCTTAAAGTTTGGGGTTGCGATGCTTATGTGAAAAAGCTTCAACCTGATAAGCTCGAACCCAAATCGGAGAAATGTGTCTTCATAGTATACCCAAAGGAAACTGTTGGGTACACCTTCTATCACAGATCCAAAGGCAAGATATTCTTTGTTAAGAATGGATTCTTTCTAGAGAAGGAGTTTCTCTCGAAAGAAGTGAGTGGGAGGAAAGTAGAACTTGATGAGGTAATTGTACCTTCTCCCGAATTGGAAAGTAGTTCATCACAGTGGCCATGATATTGATCATGAAACTTCAGATCAAGTTACTACCGAATGTCGTTGGTTAACAAGAGTACGTTCCGCACCAAAGTGGTATAGTACCCTTGTTCTAGAAGTCATGTTACTAGACCATGACGAACCTATGAACTATGAGGAAGCGATGATGAGCCCAGATTCCGCAAAATGGCTTGAGGCCATGAAATATGAGATGGGATCCATGTATGATAACAAAGTGTAGACTTTGGTTGACTTGCTCGATGATCGGCAAGCCATTGAAAATAAATGGATCTTTAAGAAGAAGACTGACGCTGATGGTAATGTTACTGTCTACAAAGCTTGACTTGTTGCCAAATGTTTTCGACAAGTTCAAGGTATTGACTATGATGAGACCTTCTCAGCCGTAGTGATGCTTAAGTCTGTCTGAATCATGTTAGTGATTACCGCATTTTATGATTTTGAAATCTGGCAAATGGATGTCAAAAATGCATTCCTTAATGCATATCTCAAAGAAGAGTTATATATGATGCAACTAGAAGGTTTTGTCGATCCTAAAGGTGCTAACAAAGTGTGCAAGCTCCGGCGATCCATCTATGGACTGGTGCAAGCTTCTCAGAGTTGGAATATAGGCTTTGATGAGGTGATCAAAGCATATGGTTTTATACAGACTTTTGGAGAAGCATGTATTTACAAGAAAGTGAGTGGGAGCTTTGTAGCATTTCCGATATTATATGTGGATGACATATTGTTGATTGGAAATGATGTAGAACTTCTAGATAGCATAAAAGGATACTCGAATAAGATTTTTTCAATGAAAGACTTCTGTGAAGTTGCTTATATATTAGGCATCAAGATTTATAGAGATAGATCAAGAAACTTAATTGGACATTCACAAAGTACATACCTTGATAAAGTTTTGAAGTAGTTCAAAATGCATCGATCAAAGAAAGGATTCTTGCCAGTGTTACAAGGTCTGTAGTTGAGTCAGACTCAATGACTGACCACTTCAGAAGATAGAGAGAAAATGAAAGTCATTCCCTATGCTTCAGCCATAGGTTCTATCATGAATGCCATGTTGTGTACCAGACATGATGTGTGCCTTGCTATAAGTCTAGCAGGGAGGTATCAAAGTAATCCAGGAGTGGATCACTGGACAGCGGTCAAGAACATCCTGAAATACCCGAAAAGGACAAAGGATATGTGTCAGTGCGAAATGACACCTATGGGATCACTGGAATCCCTTCTACAGTTGGCGGGCGCGAGGTTGTGCAAAGAGCGGGTCTAAGAGTCAGCATAGTGATTGTTTACCCAGGTTCGGGCCGCGAGGATGCGTAATACCCTAGTACTGCTTTCATGTATATTCGAGTGTTCTTGAGTTCTTGAGCTACGGTGCATGTCTAGCTTTCCAGGGTCCGAATCCGTCTATAGTATGCCGCGGGCCTCCTTTTATAGTCCAAATGGGCTGCCATAGTGGCACACAGGAGGTGGAAAGGTATATAGTGCATGGGCTTATCCTAAGCCATTACGAGACAAGACGCATTAAATGCGCTGCTTAGGTGTCTATTTGCTTTATCGGGGATGGAAAAGAAGCCCGTCACGTCCATGGCCGCTCCGTCTGGTCGCGATGCGCATCCATGCCAGCGGGGCAGGCAGCTGAGGTGGCGTGGTGGTAGGGTATTCATGAATATCTGCATGCCACGATGCAGGTTCTTGACTAGCTGGACCAGGGACCACGTATCGCCACGTGGGTGCCTGACTGGGATAGCGGGTCAGCCACCGAGCTGGGGCGACGATGGGATGGCAAGGGCTCGGCGCAGTATTGCGTCTATCCCCATCAAGGGTCTTGCCGGGGCCTCTGTGTGTGTCCCTCGGCAAGAGGCTTGCCGGGGCTCCGGGGTGTCTTTGGCAAGGAGCCTTGCCGGGGCCTCGTGGGCGTCCTCGGCAAGGAGCCTTGTGAATATCGTGTCTTCTGGTTCTTATTTTGGGAGTCATAGATCTTTGTCTTCAGAAAGATCTGCATGCCATCACGTGGGCTATTTCTCAAGCCTTGGTTCCAATGTTGTTGATGACGTTGGAGCTCCTAGGCTCAAGGGAGGCTGTGACGGAGGCGTTTGGGTGAATCGCCCCGGCAAGAACTAGCCGCCGCGGCAAGAGCCATTGTCTGGGGAGAGCCTGTCTACTTGCTTGGTCTTCTCGCGCCACTGTCTTGGCGCTGTTCTGGCAACTTTTTGTCTCTGGCTTCCCTCCTCTACTACGTTATGTTTGGTCATAGGCATGGCTCTGACTGCCCGTGCACAAGTAAGGGGTAAGAAAGGACGGCCCTATTTTTTTACACTAACAGGATCCCCCAGGCCTGGGCTATTCATAAGCGCAACGCGTTGTTGGGCTATGCCCACAAGGGTGTGCGGGCAGTAGGGTTGGATTCTTTTTACCGCAGCAACTCCTCCGGTGGTTGCGCTTCCCAACGATCTACGCTGACGTGGGGGTCGTGCGTGGGGCGGTTTGCTGCGCGCTGGTGTCATGTCGCAGTAAATGGTAAGGGAGGGCGGCCCGCGCCTTCCCCATAAAAAGGGGAACACGGCAGGCACACCACTCATTTACCTCCTGCGCTCCTGCAATCTTGCGCCCGCCGTTATTCTCCTTCTTCTCCTAGCGAAAAAGCCAAAGTTCTTGCCTTCGCCCGCCGTCGTCGTGCTTCCTTTCGCCTCCGATTCCTCTCTTCTTCCACAGCCGCAATGGCACCTAAGTCCAGCAAAGGCAAGGCAGCGGTCGAGGACGCGGCGGAGAAGGAGCTATCGGAGAGTGAGTTGGCGGTGCTTCGGATGAAGCACGCCTACTTCCCTCCGACGGTCGACGTGGTCCATCTCAGGGACTACTTTAAGCCCCTTTGGGGGTGCGAGACGACAGGGCATCCAGCCACGCGCGTCACCCCTGCTCAAGTCGCGGAGGCCGGCCCGAATCGGTATCCCTTCTTCGTTGATTACTTCTATTGTGGCCTATGTCCTCCTTTCTCCGATTTCTTCAACGATATCATGCACACCTACGGCTTTCATCTCCTCGATTGCACACCGAATGCCGTGGTGTGCATGGCTTTCTTTGCCCACCTCTGTGAGGGTATCGCCGGGGTGGTTCCCAGCACAACGCTCTTCCGCCACTATTTCTTCCCTCGCATCGAGGGGGACGCCATCTCCGGCTGTGTCACCTGGATTCCACGGGCCTAGGAGAAGGGCACGTATCCGGACGGTGCGCAGAAGTAGAGGTGGGATGAGTGGAGGAGCCGGTGGCTGTGGATTAAGGAGGATGACCCACCAGAATTCTGCCGAGTTCGTCAGAGCCCGTCGGTCTGCTAGAAGGACAGGGGGTATGCTGACGCCAATGACAAGAAACTCTCAATCGCCACCACCAGGATCCACCGCCTTTCTCAGGCCGGGCTCACCCTCAAGATGATTGGGGCTGATTTCATCCGCCACTGCATAACAAGGGGAGGCCGGCTTGGCTTTTTCAGAACGCGGGCGACGTCATGAGGCTCTGCCCCGGCCTGAAGCACAACTTCACAGTGATGGAGCACACCCATCTCTGTCAGAGGCTTTTCCAGCTCGACAGCAGGGCCGAGAGGACTACCAAGGCCGCCAAGACCGGCAAGGTCGTCAAGAGGCCCCTGTTTGGGTTGCCGGTGGGAGTGGTCCCGCTAAGCAATAACTCTCGCCAGTCTAAAATTATCGCCATGATGCCGGATGTCAACGCGCATGACCTTGACCCAGCCTCGGTCAAGAAGCCGGCGGATCAGGTGCAGGAGTTCGTTGACACTTTATCGGAGAGACGTGTCCGCGACGAGCCAGTGCTCGTCCACGACACCACCTAGGCGGAGCTAGATTACATTACCGCCAGGGCGGCGTACGCGGCACTTGTCTTGGAGGCCGGCAGTGCCGGCCATGTAGAGGATGAGGCCAACGTGGCCACCGAGGAGGAGGAGCTCGCCGGGTGGGCGAAGTCCGTTGGGGAGGCCAGACGCATTGGCACCAATGCCGATGCTCCCCTTGTCGGGGACATGGTCGAGGAGTCGTCCGACGAGGAGGCCGAGGCCGCCAATCCTCCCGCCATGGGGAGGAGGCGCGTCCAGCGGCGGGACGGCTCGGGTGAGCCAGTCCGGCCCGACAGCATCGTGCGGCGGCAGCAGCCCCCGGAGCAGCTCGTGCATGAGACGAGGTCGATGGCGGCCGCGGCGGAGAGGAAGGCGGGGAAGACCGCTGTGGCAAAGAGGACGGCAGCCGCCTCCTCTTCGTCCAGGTGTGGCCGGACACTATCTCCTTCTCCCCCTACCGCAGATGTCGTCATGGACGTCGACTTTGATCTTGGGTCTGTTAGTGTAATGCCCAGGATGGGACTATATCTCCTACGTGTCGAGGCACGACTTAAAGATATAAGCCCATTCTGGAATGATCGCAAGTTTGGTATCTTTGCACGACTCATTTAAAAGAGGGATTAAATTGCAAAAGGAGATAGTTGGCTTACACTCGCCACTTCACACAATACATTACATAAGCAAGACATCATTCAAAACATCACAACCCGACTACGGGCGAAGATCCAAAAGAAAGATACCAAACATAACGTTAAACCACAGGTCTAGATCGAATCCTAGTAAAAACCACTACTAATCGTCGAAAACGTCACAAGCATACGGCCAAACTCTTCATGGAACTCCCGGAAGTTCTGATCCATCTCCTGCTTCAAACTCGGCTGAACCTGCATCTGGTGTTGTAGTAACTGTGAGCCACGAGGACTCAGCAATCCCATAACCATGGGTATCAAAACTAGCAAAGCTTTGTGGGTAGGAACAGGTAAAGTGGTGAGGTTGCAGCAGCGGCTAAGCATAATATGGTGGCTAACCTACGAGTACAAGAGTAAGATGAGCATCTATGCAAACGGTCGCAAACTAGTAGTGATCGCTAAAGATCCTAAACTACATACGAATCAAACATAACCCCACCGTGTTCTCTTCTCAAAGTGAAAAGAGACAGTCACGGTTACTCACACAATTGTGTGTTTTACTTCGGATCCTCTATCAAGTTTTCTACAACCGGACATTAACAAATTCCAATCTACCACATAACCGCGGGCACAGCTTTCGAAAGATCATAACCCTGCAGGGGTGTTCCAACTTAGCCCATCACAAGCTCTCACGATTAGCTGAACTGATAAATATAATATCATCACCCCTTATCTTAGGGAAAACCAATCAGGCTCGGCATCCCGGTGCACAAGACATTTCGACAATGGTAAAACAAGTCCAGCAAGACCTCCCGGCGTGTCGACACCCTGATAGTAGCCGCGCGTATCTCGTCTCAGGCCACAACCGGATGTGCGATGCTACAGGTTATACCAGATACCTCGGGTTTCCCCAAGGCGGCCCTGCAGGACCCTCGTTTGGGACCAACACCATCAGCACTGGCCCCCCTGCTATGTAGAATTAAGAACCCGGGGACGCGACCCCCTATGCAAATTTAATTAATTAATTAAGTTGTTATTATGAGGCAAATTAAAACCAATGTTGGGCCTTGCTGGAGGAGTTTTATTCAAAGTCGAACTGTCAAGGGGTCCCCATCCACCCATCGTGTAAGGAACGCAAAATCAAGGAACATAATGCCGGTTTATCGGCGCCTAAGGTGGCATGAGTGGGACAAAACACCGAGCAAAAGGCCAAGCCTTCCACCCATGCCCAGTATATAGGTGTGTTAATAATAATTATAGATATTGCGATAAACCAACAACAAGTTCCCTCTTGGAACGATCTTCATCTTCACCTGCAACTAACAACGCTATAAGAGGGGCTGAGCAAGCGGGTAACATAGCCAAACAGTGGTTTTGCTAGGAAGGTTTCAAGGTTAGAGGTTTCATGGCAACAAGGAGAGGTTGACATAAAAGATGGGTAGCGCGACATGTAACAATAGCATCGAGACAACTAAGCATGGCAATGGTAGTAAAGGTATCCAAGGGTATGATCATCTTGCCTGGGATTCCACAAGGGAGAAGAACGGATCCATGAAGTAGACGGAGCAACATAGTGGAGCAAATCCTCACAACTCCGGAACGAATCCGAAGCTAACAAGAGAAGCAACCGGAAAGAAGCAGACAACACGGTAAACACACAAGCATAAACATGGCATATGATGCACATCCAAGTATGATGCATGTCCGGTTTAAATATGCATGGCATGGCAATGTGCACAAACAAAACTACAAGTTAAGTGGAGCTCAATATGCAACGAGTTGCATATTGACGAAACACCACATTTTAATTATTTAATTGACTCTCGTTTATTTACAAGACAAGATTAAATGTTTGTTAACATGGCAAGAGGTGAAGCATAATAAAACTACATTATTTAGGCATTTAAATGAGGTCGGGAAATAACAACAACAATTCCGGGAAAAACCCCATGAGCATGTTTAGCAATTTTAAGCAAACAACAATTCACACATTTTAATGTTGTTAACATGATGCGGATGACATGATCAAGTTTATGAAATTTTATTAAAGTTGACATGAAGAGATAAGAAGCATTAGCCACCGTGGTGGAAAGAAAAGGTGCCACGGCAACGATCCGAAAATGATGCCACGACAACATCTCGGTTCCGGTAACTCGTTGAGAGTCCGGTGCAAAAGAAAGGATGGCGTGAGTGAGCGGAACAAGATGAAAGGTGGGGTGATCCTGTCACCGGGTTCCCACGAGTCGGCGACGAGGCAACCGAGGAGCACGACAAAAGACGATACGGCACGAAGCACACAAGTGAAACATTTCATACAACACAACAAGCATTCGACGGGTCATCGTCTCGGGGTTATACCTTCGGAACATTTGTTTCGGGGCGGCTCGAGGGCGTAGAGGAAGAAGTCGTTCTCGCGAGTCGTGGTACACGTTCGTAGAGGGAAGTAGTCGTTCTCGTTCGTCGAGGTACACATTTGTAGAGGGAAGTAGTCGTTCCGTTATCGTGTCGTGGTACTTGTTGCGGCATCGGACATCTTCGGGGCGACGGTAGTGGTACACGGTTCGTAGGCGTTCGGGGCCGTCGTGGTACTTGCCGTAGGGGTACTTGTCGCGTCGAAGTTGACGGCGGGGTACACGTTTTATGTAGTGGTACTTGGTGCGTCTCCGAGTAGCCGAACTTGACGGAGAGGAACTTGGCGAAGGTGTACTTGACATAGTAGCCGTTCATGAAAATGGCCATGTAGCTGCTTGGGTCCGGACCTAGTGGGTCTTGGCGCTCCTGGGTACTTGAGAAAAACAACAACAGCAACAAAAAAAGGAAAAGGGCTGCGGAGGTTGCTCGGGGCGACGCCTTGGCGCTGGTGGCGATGTGGCCTGGAGACGGAGGGAAAAACGGCGTGGGTTCCGGCCGACCCTGGCTGGAGGCGAGGCGAGGATGATGAGGTAGGGGCCTGGCGCGCAGGGAGCTGTGGTGGTGGCTCCGGCGACCGGAAGGCGTCCAAGGCGGGAGACAGGGGCGAGCCGGCGCCCTGGACGAGGCCGGGCCTGGCGCTGGAGGGGAGGAGTGCGGGCGCGCGGAGCCGGCGCTGGAGGAGTGGCGACGCGCTGGAGGAACACCGACGGAGGAGGCAAGCGCGCTCGTGTGCGGGAGGAGGAGGGCCGACGAGGTCGGGGCGGTCGGCTGCACCTGGCCAGCCGGGAGGAGCGATGGGGAGGCTCGGGGTTCGAGAGGATGGTGAGGAGGCGCTGCGCTGGCTACGAGGGAGAGCGATGAGGTACTCGCGAGGCGGAGGAGGCGCTTGTGGAGTGAGAAGGAGAAGGGCATCGATCGCAGATGGAAAAGGGGATCGGGCACGGGCTGCGAGCGGGGAAAGATCGATGGGGATGCGAGGGTCGGGAGCGAGCGGCGCTGAGGGGGAAGGACGAGCGAGGGGAGAGCGATGCCGAGCGGGCTAGGGTTAGGAAGCGCTGCGGGCCGTGGAGGCCAGATGGGCCGGACTGGGCCAGGAGGAGGGAAGGACTGGCTGCGAGCTGGGCTCTCTTTTTTTAACTTCTGTTGTTTTCCCAAAAAAACAGAAAACAGCAAGGAGAAAGAAAAGGAAGGAGGTGATCTGAATAGGATTAAGGCATAGGGTAAAATTCCCTGGACTCACAAAATGTAAGGAATTAATTAAAATTGTTGGAGGGTTTTTGGAGGAACCTCGATAAACGAGAAAAGAAATATAGGGAGGGTTTTGACGGTGAAACTTGAATTAAAGAGGCATGGGGAAAATTATGCACGTGTGTTATGCTTAATTCCAAAGAATGGAATATTTATAATATAGCTCCCTAAATATTGGGAGGATATGTTATAAAGAGAAATCACACTTCCCTCGATTTAAATGGACCGAAGGTCCACACGATTTATTTAAGTTGAGATGCAAAAGATTAATGACATGATGGCATGATGACATGATGCAAAGCAAAAATAAATAACACAAGCACAAATGAAACACACGGAAGAACCTGGAACATCTGGAATCTTCTGGAATCTTCTGGGACGTCGGTCTTCGGGCGTCACAACTCTCCCACACTAACAGAGGATCTCGACCCGAGATCCTAGAGATGGCACCGGATAAAAACGGAAGAGGAAGAGGTAAAACAAAGTTGCTTCTTTGACATACGAGTGAAACCACGAACCTTGAGAGGTTAAACAAGTTGAAAGAAAGAAAGCAACGGAGATGAACGACGTTAAGAGCACTCCGGTAAAAGGAGGAACAAGGAACATAATGAGAACCTTGAGAGGTTGAAAGACATGAAACAAGAGCTCACGGATGACAAAGAATTCCAAAACCACTCCGGTTAACCAAGATTGAGAAGGAATAAGAACGAAATAGTTTGGACAGCACTCCGTCTGAAAATGGAAGGAATTAACAAGAGTTTGAAGTGATGGAATGATACTTGATGAAATCAACAGCATATTGCCTCCGAAATAATTGAAGAATGACACAAGGGGGTAAGAAAGATTCAGACAGCACTCCGGTTGAAAAGAGAGGCAAACCTGATCAGATGAGAGAATTAGAATGGAGAATACAACGCTCCGGTTAAATGATAAGCAAGGGAAAGAACATGATATTGATAAACGAGATGCTGGTTAAAGAGAGCAATATCACAAAGCCTCCGGAATGAAAGAATAGAATATAGATCAACGAAAGAAATGAATGGAGAAGAAAATGACAACTTCTCTCAAAATTGAATTTGAAAGAGCATCCTTACGAAGAAGGGTTGAACGAAGTTGTTGGAAATTCAACAACGAGAGAATAAGCTTGATGTGGGCTTATGGAAAACCTCTCAAAATTATGAGGTGACAGCCGACCACTAACAGAAATGAATTGCCTGGATTGAGATCAACAAGGAGATGATAAACTTATTTGACCGGAATGATAAATGAAGAACTTGGGTCATTATAAGCACCATAATAGCAACAATTCTCAGGGAAAGCTTTTAGGTGGATTATAACCCAAGATAACTCCAAGAGATAAAAATGAGGGGTTGAAAGGATCTCCTGAACAAGGAAAAATGATGGGTTTAAATATCTCATTCCTGATAACTTGTGAATCATGAAACATGAAGGAATTGTCAAAAATGACATAACACCATCTGCAAAGATAAGGTAGAAAGGATTGCACTTGGAAAGCATGATGAAGAATGCTTGAGCTCCAACAGAATCTTGATGAAGACTTCGAGGATGAATTAAATTATGATGAACCACCATGAAAACTCCGGTAATGAAAGCATGAAAAGCGAAAGATGAAAATAATAAGACTCAAGGCATGCGATGAATTAGACGGAGCTTTGAAATGATATAATTGAAATAACTTGGAGCTCCGAAAAACAAGATGAACAACTTAGAACTGAGAATATGATATGATGAACAAGCTTCGGAAAAGAGATTAGCCACTTCGAGGAAAAATAAGAATAAGATTTACTGTATGCTTATCCTTCATCAAATTAAATTGATGACAAGCAATGGATTTGGCCTACTACTTATTCTCGTTGGAAAGAATTAAGAGAGATCTCGCACAAGCTTGGGTAAATCTTCAACGAACCACCGGTATGATTGTGAAAAGAACAAATGAATTAATATGATAACAAGGAAGAGTAAACTTCAACGAACCATCGTAAGAATATGGAGACGAACGAAGAGACATCGATGAAGAATATTTGGAGGTCAAAGTTGAAAACTGAGAAAGAAGGAATATTCTGAAATGATGGCCTTCGGAGGATCAAAAAGAAAAGAATTCATGAAATGCTTCGGATGGGTATGAAAAGAATTCCTCACAAACGGAACACTTATGAGGATGGTATGAAGCTAGAACCACGAATCTTGAAGAGAACGGGCCAAGATTTAAGAGAAACACTTCTCCGGTCTCCAAATGCTGAGAAAGAAGACGAGAAATGCCATAAGAATTTCGAGATACTCCGGACGAATGACAAGAGGAAGGTGGAGCTAAAGATGGAAATAATTGAAAACAAGCTTGGAGAAGGCATGTGACTGATGGAAATCATACTTACGTCACACTTTGAAAAGAATTTAAGAATAACTCCGGAAATAATTAGAAGAGTCAGGTAAGATCCTGGAAAAAGACCTGTGGGATAGGGCCCACTAAAGAAATCACCGTTGAAAAGGATTGCTTAATAGATACTACACCGGTTGAATTAAATGGCTAGAATAAGATGACAATCTCAAAATAGCTTGAACGGATTAAGAATGGAAACACGAATCTTCTGAGATATCGTCAACACTCCGGATATGAATAAAGAGATGAATAAACAAGAGAGACTTCGAGTAAGAAATTACAACATGTGAAAACATGTGAAACAAAAGGAAGAGATATGATCAACACCGAAGGTTGAATTACATCCACCAGAGAAGAAACGAGAACGAAGAATGATGAACTTGAAGCTCTTGAGCATCTTCACGATAAAACACCGGATAAGAACATTGAAGGAAATGAATGAAGAAATATCACATGAATAAAATGGATATTTCATTAAGAATTTCTGACTCCTCGAAGAAGAAGGGTGGGAGGGCGGGGAAACAAAGACAACTTGGGATGAATGAAACAGACAAATCGTCAGATTTCTCAACGGCGTCTGTATGGAGTAACTTGAAGAGAAGGCACACCGGTTGAAAAGGATTAACATGAAGATCTCGATGGTCAAGAAGAATTACCACTCCCATAGAAATATGAGAATACCGATTAGGAAGGTATGGAATCAACACTTGACATCGAAGCAACTCGAATACCAGAATCAAATCAAAACAAAGGATTGAATGTTGTAGCATAATCTTCACAATATCATCCGAACAGCGAATTGAACGAATGAGTTCGCAGGTACATCAACTAGTCGAGAAGCCACTTGGAAGAACAAAAGGTAAATAAAAACAACAAGGAGCAGAAGAACAAATACAGGATAGAAGTTTCGTTCGACATATTCGTGCTGAAAGCTCATGGAACGTGTTACAAAAGGGTTTTGCAATCCCCGGATCAGCATAGCCAAGGACCCTTTAAGATGCAAGTCCCGATCGGAACAACGGCCATAAAACCACTTCACTCATTGTAGAACCCCGAACTTCATATCATGCATTCGTTGGAAGAATGCCTAGAACTACTAGATGAACCCACCTATTAATTTCCGAAAGTTTCCAGTTATGCAATCAGGTGTTGGGGATACATGGGAAGGACCGCGCACTTAACTCTAATCCTACATCCAGCTGTATCCATCCTTCAACACATAACCAGTTATCTCCGAAAACAGTTTACCTCGGACCTTCGAAACGCATCTACTATACAAGCTATGGCAATACTCCTGAACTACCTCCCCAGTACTGGGTGATGTCGGGGTTATCTTGCCACTAACCGCATAGGAGAGTTTTCGATGTCGGCCGTCTTAAGTATTCTAGTATTGCCACGATATGTTTGTGACGACAACACCTCGGAGCTCAACTCCCCGGGACACTGCCACAACCCCTAATGATAGGAGGCATCGAGAACAATGTTCTCGTCACAAAGACATCGAAACAATCCAAACAATACTCGCATGATCCTATAAAAAATTTGGTGCATTTTTTAGAGTAGAAGAGACAAGAGTAATCGTCAGGAGTCCTCACCAGAGTGAAAAGAGATGAGAAGCAAAAGAAATCCTACTCTCCGATATATATATAGGACTCAAAACATTTTCAAGTGTGTGCCTAGACTCAACCGTCAACGATTCGATCAATCAGTGGGGGCTTCTAGGTCGGAGAAGGCTCTGAATACCAACTTGTAATGCCCAGGATGGGACTATATCTCCTACGTGTCGAGGCACGACTTAAAGATATAAGCCCATTCTGGAATGATCGCAAGTTTGGTATCTTTGCACGACTCATGTAAAAGAGGGATTAAATTGCAAAAGGAGATAGTTGGCTTACACTCGCCACTTCACACAATACATTACATAAGCAAGACATCATTCAAAACATCACAACCCGACTACGGGTGAAGATCCAAAAGAAAGATACCAAACATAACGTTAAACCACAGGTCTAGATCGAATCCTAGTAGAAACCACTACTGATCGTCGAAAACGTCACAAGCATATGGCCAAACTCTTCATGGAACTCCCGGAAGTTCTGATCCATCTCCTGCTTCAAACTCGACTGAACCTGCATCTGGTGTTGTAGTAACTGTGAGCCACGAGGACTCAGCAATCAAATAACCATGGGTATCAAAACTAGCAAAGCTTTGTGGGTAGGAAGAGGTAAAGTGGTGAGGTTGCAGCAGCGGCTAAGCATAATATGGTGGCTAACCTATGAGTACAAGAGTAAGATGAGCATCTACGCAAACGGTCGCAAACTAGTAGTGATCGCTAAAGATCCTAAACTACATACGAATCAAACATAACCCCACCGTGTTCTCTTCTCAAAGTGAAAAGAGACAGTCACGGTTACTCACACAGTTGTGTGTTTTACTTCGGATCCTCTGTCAAGTTTTCTACAACCGGACATTAACAAATTCCAATCTGCCACATAACCCCGGGCACGGCTTTTGAAAGATCATAACCCTGCAGGGGTGTTCCAACTTAGCCCATCACAAGCTCTCACGATTAGCTGAACTGATAAATATAATATCATCACCCCTTATCTTAGGGAAAACCGATCAGGCTCGGCATCCCGGTGCACAAGACATTTCGACAATGGTAAAACAAGTCCAGCAAGACCTCCCGGTGTGTCGACACCCTGATAGTAGCTGCGCGTATCTCGTCTCAGGCCACAACCGGATGGGCGATGCTACAGGTTATACCAGATACCTCGGGTTTCCCCAAGGCGGCCCTGCAGGACCCCCGTTTGGGACCAACACCATCAGCACTGGCCCTCCCTGCTATGTAGAATTAAGAACCCGGGGACGCGACCCCCTATGCAAATTTAATTAATTAATTAAGTTGTTATTATGAGGCAAATTAAAACCAATGTTGGGCCTTGCTGGAGGAGTTTTATTCAAAGTCGAACTGTCAAGGGGTCCCCATCCACCCATCGTGTAAGGAACGCAAAATCAAGGAACATAATGCTGGTTTATCGGCGCCTAAGGTGGCATGAGTGGAACAAAACACCGAGCAAAAGGCCAAGCCTTCCACCCATGCCCAGTATATAGGTGTGTTAATAATAATTATAGATATTGCGATATACCAACAACAAGTTCCCTCCTGGAACGATCTTCATCTTCACCTGCAACTAACAACGCTATAAGAGGGGCTGAGCAAGCGGGTAACATAGCCAAACAGTGGTTTTGCTAGGAAGGTTTCAAGGTTAGAGGTTTCATGGCAACAAGGAGAGGCTGGCATAAAAGATGGGTAGCGCGACATGTAACGATAGCATCGAGACAACTAAGCATGGCAATGGTAGTAAAGGTATCCAAGGGTATGATCATCTTGCCTGGGATTCCACAAGGGAGAAGAACGGATCCATGAAGTAGACGGAGCAACATAGTCGAGCGAATCCTCACAACTCCGGAACGAATCCGAAGCTAACAAGAGAAGCAACCGGAAAGAAGCAGACAACACGGTAAACACACAAGCATAAACATGGCATACGATGCACATCCAAGTATGATGCATGTCCGGTTTAAATATGCATGGCATGGCAATGTGCACAAACAAAACTACAAGTTAAGTGGAGCTCAATATGCAACGAGTTGCATAATGACGAAACACCACATTTTAATTATTTAATTGACTCTTGTTTATTTACAAGACAAGATTAAATGTTTGTTAACATGGCAAGAGGTGAAGCATAATAAAACTACATTATTTAGGCATTTAAATGAGGCCGGGAAATAACAACAACAATTCCGGGGAAAAACCCATGAGCATGTTTAGCAATTTTAAGCAAACAACAATTCACACATTTTAATGTTGTTAACATGATGCGGATGACATGATCAAGTTTATGAAATTTTATTAAAGTTGACATGAAGAGATAAGAAGCATTTGCCACCGTGGTGGAAAGAAAAGGTGCCACGGCAACGATCCGAAAATGATGCCACGGCAACCTCTCGGTTCCGGTAACTCGTTGAGAGTCCGCTGCAAAAGAAAGGATGGCGTGAGTGAGCGGAACAAGATGAAAGGTGGGGTGATCCCGTCACCGGGTTCCCACGAGTCGGCGACGAGGCAACCGAGGAGCACGACAAAAGACGATACGGCACGAAGCACACAAGTGAAACATTTCATACAACACAACAAGCATTCGACGGGTCATCGTCTCGGGGTTATACCTTCGGAACATTTGTTTCGGGGCGGCTCGAGGGCGTAGAGGAAGAAGTCGTTCTCGCGAGTCGTGGTACACGTTCGTAGAGGGAAGTAGTCGTTCTCGTTCGTCGAGGTACACATGTGTAGAGGGAAGTAGTCGTTCCGTTATAGTGTCGTGGTACTTGTTGCGGCATCGGACATCTTCGGGGCGACGGTAGTGGTACACGGTTCGTAGGCGTTCGGGGCCGTCGTGGTACTTGCCGTAGGGGTACTTGTCGCGTCGAAGTTGACGTCGGGGTACACGTTTTATGTAGTGGTACTTGGTGCGTCTCCGAGTAGCCGAACTTGACGGAGAGGAACTTGGCGAAGGTGTACTTGACATAGTAGCCGTTCATGAAAATGGCCATGTAGTTGCTCGGGTCCGGACCTAGTGGGTCTTGGCTTGTTGAAGGAGTTGACTATGATGAGACCTTCTCAGCCGTAGTGATGCTTAAGTCTGTCCGAATCATGTTAGTGATTACCGCATTTTATGATTATGAAATCTGGCAAATGGATGTCAAAATTGCATTCCTTAATGCATATCTCAAAGAAGAGTTATATATGATGCAACTAGAAGGTTTTGTCGATCCTAAAGGTGCTAACAAAGTGTGCAAGCTCCGGCGATCCATCTATGGACTGGTGCAAGCTTCTCAGAGTTGGAATATAGGCTTTGATGAGGTGATCAAAGCATATGGTTTTATACAAACTTTTGGAGAAGCATGTATTTACAAGAAAGTGAGTGGGAGCTTTGTAGCATTTCCGATATTATATGTGGATGACATATTGTTGATTGGAAATGATGTAGAACTTCTAGATAGCATAAAAGGATACTCGAATAAGATTTTTTTCAATGAAAGACTTCGGTGAAGTTGCTTATATATTAGGCATCAAGATTTATAGAGATAGATCAAGACACTTAATTGGACATTCACAAAGTACATACCTTGATAAATTTTTGAAGAAGTTCATAATGCATCGGTCAAAGAAAGGATTCTTGCCAGTGTTACAAGGTCTGAAGTTGAGTCAGACTCAATGCCCGACCACTGCAGAAGATAGAGGGAAAATGAAAGTCATTCCCTATGCTTCAGCCATAGGTTCTATCATGAATGCCATGTTGTGTACCAGACATGATGTGTGCCTTGCTATAAGTCTAGCAGGGAGGTATCAATGTAATCCAGGAGTGGATCACTGGACAGCGGTCAAGAACATCCTGAAATACCCGAAAAGGACAAAGGATATGTGTCAGTGCGAAATGACACCTATGGGATCACTGGAATCCCTTCTACGGCTGGCTGGCGCGAGGTTGTGCAAAGAGCGGGTCTAAGAGTCAGCACAGTGATTGTTTACCCAGGTTCGGGCCGCGAGGATGCGTAATACCCTAGTACTGCTTTCGTGTATATTCGAGTGTTCTTGAGTTCTTGAGCTACGGTGCATGTCTAGCTTTCCAGGGTCCGAATCCGTCTATAGTATGCCGCGGGCCTCCTTTTATAGTCCAAAGGGGCTGCCATAGTGGCACACAGGAGGTGGAAAGGTATATAGTGCATGGGCTTATCCTAAGCCATTACGAGACAAGACGCATTAAATGCGCTGCTTAGGTGTTTATTTGCTTTATCGGGGATGGAAAAGAAGCCCGTCACGTCCATGGCCGCTCCGTCTGGTCGCGATGCGCGTCCAGGCCAGCGGGGCAGGCAGCTGAGGTGGCGTGGTGGTAGGGTATTCATAAATATCTGCATGCCACGACGCAGGTTCTTGACTAGCTGGACCAGGGACCACGTATCGCCACGTGGGTGCCTGACTGGGATAGCGGGTCAGCCATCGAGCTGGGGCGACGATGGGACGGCATGGGCTCGCCACAGTATTGCGTCTATCCCCAGCAAGGGTCTTGCCGGGGCCTCTGTGTGTGTCCCTCGGCAAGAGGCTTGCCGGGGCTCCGGGGTGTCTTTGGCAAGGAGCCTTGCCGGGGCCTCGTGGGCGTCCTCGGCAAGGAGCCTTGTGATCATCGTGTCTTCTGGTTCTTATTTTGGGAGTCATAGATCTTTGTCTTCAGAAAGATCTGCATGCCATCACGTGGGCTATTTCTCAAGCCTTGGTTCCAATGTTGTTGATGACGTTGGAGCTCCTAGGCTCAAGGGAGGCAATGACGGAGGCGTTTGGGTGAATCACCCCGGCAAGAACTAGCCGCCGCGGCAAGAGCCATTGTCTGGGGAGAGCCTGTCTACTTGCTTGGTCTTCTCGCGCCACTGTATTGGCGCTGTTCTGGTAACTCTGTGTCTCTGGCTTCCCTCCTCTACTACGTTATGTTTGGTCATAGGCATGGCTCTGACTGCCCGTGCACAAGTAAGGGGTAAAAAAGGGCGGCCCTATTTTTTTACACTAACAGGAGCCCCCGGGCCTGGGCTATTCATAAGCGCAACGCGTTGTTGGGCTACGCCCACAAGGGTGTGCGGGCAGTAGGGTTGGATTCTTTTTACCGCAGCAACTCCTCCGGTGGTTGCGCTTCCCAACGATCTGCGCTGACGTGGGGGTCGTGCGTGGGGCGGTTTGCTGCGCGCTGGTGTCATGTCGCAGTAAATGGTAAGGGAGGGCGGCCCGCGCCTTCCCCATAAAAAGGGGAACACGGCAGGCACGCCGCTCATTTACCTCCTGCGCTCCTGCAATCTTGCGCCCGCCGTTATTCTCCTTCTTCTCCTAGCGAAAAAGCCAAAGTTCTTGCCTTCGCCCACTGCCGTTGTGCTTCCTTTCGCCTCTGATTCCTCTCTTCTTCCACAGCCGCAATGGCACCTAAGTCCAGCAAAGGCAAGGCAGCGGTCGAGGACGCGGGGGAGAAGGAGCTATCGGAGAGTGAGTTGGCGGTGCTTCGGATGAAGCACGCCTACTTCCCTCCGACGGTCAACGTGGTCCATCTCAAGGACTACTTCAAGCCCCTTTGGGGGTGCGAGACGACAGGGCATCCAGCCACGCGCATCACCCTTGCTCAAGTCGCGGAGGCCGGCCCGAATCGGTATCCCTTCTTCGTTGATTACTTCTATTGTGGCCTATGTCCTCCTTTCTCCGATTTCTTCAACGATATCATGCACACCTACGACTTTCATCTCCTCAATTGCACACTGAATGCCGTGGTGTGCATGGCTTTCTTTGCCCACCTCTGTGAGGGTATCGCCGGGGTGGTTCCCAGCACAGCGTTCTTCCGCCACTATTTCTTCCCTCGCATCGAGGGGGACACCATCTCCGGCTGTGTCACTTGGATTCCACGGGCCTAGGAGAAGGGCACATATCCGGACGGTGCGCAGAAGTAGAGGTGGGATGAGTGGAGGAGCTGGTGGATGTGGATTAAGGAGGATGACCCACCAGAATTCTGCCGAGTTCGTCAGAGCCCGCCGGTCTGCTAGAAGGACTGGGGGTATGCTGACGCCAATGACAAGAAACTCTCAATCGCCACCACCAGGATCCACCGCCTTGCTCAGGCCGGGCTCACCCTCAAGATGATTGGGGCCGATTTCATCCGCCACTTCATAACAAGGGGAGGCCGGCTTGGCTTTTTCTGAACGCGGCCGACGTCATGAGGCTCTGCCCCAGCCTGAAGCACAACTTCACGGTGATGGAGCACGCCCATCTCTGTCAGAGGCTTTTCCAGCTCGACAACAGGGCCGAGAGGACCACCAAGGCCGCCAAGACCGGCAAGGTCGTCAAGACGCCCTTGTTTGGGTTGCCGGTGGGAGTGGTCCCGCTAAGCAATAACTCTCGCCAGTCCGAAATTATTGCCATGATGCCGGATTTCAACGCGCATGACCTTGACCCAGACTCGGTCAAGAAGCCGGGGGATTAGGTGCAGGAGTTCGTTGACACTTTATCGAAGAGACGTGTCGGCGACGAGCCAGTGCTCGTCCACGACACCACCTAGGCGGAGCTAGATTACATTACCGCCAGGGCGGCGGACGCGGCACTTGTCTTGGAGGCCGGCAGTGCCAGCCATGTAGAGGATGAGGCCAACGTGGCCACCAAGGAGGAGGAGCTCGCCGGGTGGGCGAAGTCCGTTGGGGAGGCCAGACGCACTGGCACCAATGCCGATGCTCCCCTTGTCGGGGACATGGTCGAGGAGTCGTCCGACGAGGAGGCCGAGGCCGCCAATCCTCCCGCCATGGGGAGGAGGCGCGTCCAGCGGCGGGCCGGCTCGGGTGAGCCAGTCTGGCCCGACAGCATCGTGCGGCGGCAGCAGCCCCCGGAGCAGCTCGTGCATGAGACGAGGTCGATGGCGGCCGCGGCGGAGAGGAAGGCGGGGAAGACCGCTGTGGCAAAGAGGACGGCAGCCGCCTCCTCTTCGTCCAGGTGTGGCCGGACACTATCTCCTTCTCCCCCTACCGCAGATGTCATCATGGACGTCGACTTTGATCTTGGGTCTATTAGTGAAATGCCCAGGATGGGACTATATCTCCTACGTGTCGAGGCACGACTTAAAGATATAAGCCCATTCTGGAATGATCGCAAGTTTGGTATCTTTGCACGACTCATGTAAAAGAGGGATTAAATTGCAAAAGGAGATAGTTGGCTTACACTCGCCACTTCACACAATACATTACATAAGCAAGACATCATTCAAAACATCACAACCCGACTACGGGCGAAGATCCAAAAGAAAGATACCAAACATAACGTTAAACCACAGGTCTAGATCGAATCCTAGTAAAAACCACTACTGATCATCGAAAACGTCACAAGCATACGACCAAACTCTTCATGGAACTCCCGGAAGTTCTGATCCATCTCCTGCTTCAAACTCGACTGAACCTGCATCTGGTGTTGTAGTAACTGTGAGCCACGAGGACTCAGCAATCAAATAACCATGGGTATCAAAACTAGCAAAGCTTTGTGGGTAGGAAGAGGTAAAGTGGTGAGGTTGCAGCAGCGGCTAAGCATAATATGGTGGCTAACCTACGAGTACAAGAGTAAGATGAGCATCTACGCAAACGGTCGCAAACTAGTAGTGATCGCTAAAGATCCTAAACTGCATACGAATCAAACATAACCCCACCGTGTTCTCTTCTCAAAGTGAAAAGAGACAGTCACGGTTACTCACACAGTTGTGTGTTTTACTTCGGATCCTCTGTCAAGTTTTCTACAACCGGACATTAACAAATTCCAATCTGCCACATAACCGCGGGCACGGCTTTCGAAAGATCATAACCCTGCAGGGGTGTTCCAACTTAGCCCATCACAAGCTCTCACGATTAGCTGAAGTGATAAATATAATATCATCACCCCTTATCTTAGGGAAAACCGACCAGGCTCGGCATCCCGGTGCACAAGACATTTCGGCAATGGTAAAACAAGTCCAACAAGACCTCCCAGCGTGTCGACACCCTAATAGTAGCCGCGCGTATCTCGTCTCAGGCCACAACCGGATCGGCGATGCTACAGGTTATACCAGATACCTCGGGTTTCCCCAAGGCGGCCCTGCAGGACCCCCGTTTGGGACCAACACCATCAGCACTGGCCCCCCTGCTATGTAGAATTAAGAACCCGGGGACGCGACCCCCTATGCAAATTTAATTAATTAATTAACTTGTTATTATGAGGCAAATTAAAACCAATGTTGGGCCTTGCTGGAGGAGTTTTATTCAAAGTTGAACTGACAAGGGGTCCCCATCCGCCCATCGTGTAAGGAACGCAAAATCAAGGAACATAATGCCGGTTTATCGGCGCATAAGGTGGCATGAGTGGAACAAAACACCGAGCAAAAGGCCAAGCCTTCCACCCATGCCTAGTATATAGGAATGTTAATAATAATTATAGATATTGCGATATACCAATAACAAGTTCCCTCCTGGAACGATCTTCATCTTCACCTGCAATTAACAATGCTATAAGAGGGGCTGAGCAAGCGGGTAACATAGCCAAACAGTGGTTTTGCTAGGAAGGTTTCAAGGTTAGAGGTTTCATGGCAACAAGGAGAGGCTGACATAAAAGATGGGTAGCGCGACATGTAACGATAGCATTGAGACAACTAAGCATGGCAATGGTAGTAAAGGTATCCAAGGGTATGATCATCTTGCCTGGGATTCCACAAGGGAGAAGAACGGATCCATGAAGTAGATGGAGCAACATAGTCGAGCGAATCCTCACAACTCCGGAACGAATCCGAAGCTAACAAGAGAAGCAAGCGGAAAGAGGCAGACAACACGGTAAACACACAAGCATAAACATGGCATACGATGCACATCCAAGTATGATGCATGTCCGGTTTAAATATGCATGGCATGGCAATGTGCACAAACAAAACTACAATTTAAGTGGAGCTCAATATGCAACGAGTTGCATATTGACGAAACACCACATTTTAATTATTTAATTGACTCTCGTTTATTTACAAGACAAGATTAAATGTTTGTTAACATGGCAAGAGGTGAAGCATAATAAAACTACACTATTTAGGCATTTAAATGAGGCCGGGAAATAACAACAACAATTCCGGGAAAAACCCCATGAGCATGTTTAGCAATTTTAAGAAAACAACAATTCACACATTTTAATGTTGTTAACATGATGCGGATGACATGATCAAGTTTATGCAATTTTATTAAAGTTGACATGAAGAGATAAGAAGCATTTGCCACCGTGGTGGAAAGAAAAGGTGCCACGGCAACGATCCGAAAATGATGCCACAGCAACATCTCGGTTCCGGTAACTCGTTGAGAGTCCGGTGCAAAAGAAAGGATGGCGTGAGTGAGCGGAACAAGATGAAAGGTGGGGTGATCCCAGCATCGGGTTCCCACGAGTCGGCGACGAGGCAACCGAGGAGCACGACAAAAGACGATATTGCACGAAGCACACAAGTAAAACATTTCATACAACACAACAAGCATTCGACGGGTCATCGTCTCGGGGTTAAACCTTCGGTACATTTGTTTCGGGGCGGCTCGAGGGCGTAGAGGAAGAAGTCGTTCTTGCGAGTCGTGGTACACGTTCGTAGAGGGAAGTTGTCGTTCTCGTTCGTCGAGGTACACATTTGTAGAGGGAAGTAGTCGTTCCGTTATCGTGTCGTGGTACTTGTCGCGGCATCGGACATCTTCGGGGCGACGGTAGTGGTACACGGTTCGTAGGTGTTCGGGGCCGTCATGGTACTTGCCGTAGGGGTACTTGTCGCGTCGAAGTTGACGTCGGGGTACACGTTTTATGTAGTGGTACTTGGTGCGTCTCCGAGTAGCCGAACTTGACGGAGAGAAACTTGGCGAAGGTGTACTTGACATAGTAGCCGTTCATGAAAATGGCCATGTAGCTGCTCGGGTCTGGACCTAGTGGGTCTTGGCGCTCCTGGGTACTTGAGAAAAACAACAACAGCAACAAAAAAAAGGAAAAGGGCTGCGGAGGTTGCTCGGGGCGATGCCTCGGCGCTAGTGGCGATGCGGCCTGGAGACAAAGGGGAAAATGGCGTGGGTTCCGGCCGGCCCTGGCTGGAGGCGAGGCGAGGATGATGAGGCAGGGGCCTGGCGCGCAGGGAGCTGCGGTGCTGGCTCCGGCGACCGGAAGGCGTCCAAGGAGGAAGACAGGGGCGAGCCGGCGCCCTGGACGAGGCCGGGCCTGGCGCTGGAGGGGAGGGGTGCGGCAAGCGGAGCCGGCGCTGGAGGAACACCGACGGAGGAGGCAAGCGCGCTCCTATGCGGGAGGAGGAGGGCCGACGAGGTCGGGGCGGTCGGCTGCACCTGGCCAGCCGGAAGGAGCGATGGGGAGGCTCGGGGTTCGAGAGGATGGAGAGGAGGTGCTGCGCTGGCTACGAGGGAGAGCGACGAGGTACTCGCGAGGCGGAGGAGGCGCTTCTGAAGCGAGAGGGAGAAGGGCATCGATCGCAGAGGGAAAAGGGGATCGGGCACGGGCTGCGAGCGGGGAAAGATCGATGGGGATGAGAGGGTCGGGAGCGAGCGGCGCTGAGGGGGAAGGACGAGCGAGGGGAGAGCGATGCCGAGCGGGCTAGGGTTAGGAAGCGCTGCGGGCCGTGGAGGCCAGATGGGCCGGACTGGGCTAGGAGGAGGGAAGGCCTGGCTGCGAGCTGGGCTGTCTTTTTTTAACTGCTGTTGTTTTCCCAAAAAAACAAAAAACAGCAAGGAGAAAGAAAAGGAAGGAGGTGATCTGAATAGGATTAAGGCATAGGGTAAAATTCCCTAGACTCACAAAAATGTAAGGAATTAATTAAAATTGTTGCAGGGTTTTTGGAGGAACCTCGATAAACGAGAAAAGAAATATTGGGAGGGTTTTGACGGTGAAACTTGAATTAAAGAGGCATGGGGAAAATTATGCATGTGTGTTATGCTTAATTCCAAAGAATGGAATATTTATAATATAGCTCCCTAATTATTGGGAGGATATGTTATAAAGAGAAATCACACTTCCCTTGATTTAAATGGACCGAAGGTCCACACGATTTATTTAAGTTGAGATGCAAAAGATTAATAACATGATGGCATGATGACATGATGCAAAGCAAAAATAAATAACACAAGCACAAATGAAACACATGGAAGAACCCGGAACATCTGGAATCTTCTAGAATCTTCTGGGACGTCGGTCTTCGGGCATCACAGTTAGCCCAAGGAGGAAGAAGAGGAAGCCAGAGAAGGAGGAGGAGGAGACGGGGGACGAGTAAGCATTTCGCCCCTCACATTATCTCCTGACTCCATTTTTGCATTATCTCATTTTGATCTGATGTTGTCCACGTAGGAATATGGAGACGCTGGCCCAGAGGGCGGCGAAGAGGGCCCGGGCGTCGTCCGCCGATAAGCCCCCAGCAGGTACTTCAGGCATACCGCTGGTGGTGGAGAGCAGCCCAGACAACAACCCCCGGCGTAAGTCCACTATTCACTCTTCCATGGACGAACACCGGGTCGTGAATTCTCGATGCTGACCTTGTCGGCTTTGTAGGTGGGGAACGACAGCAGGAGGGCCCGCGGGGGGCCACCCCCAACATGCCACCCCTTTCTACTACACTGCCCTGAGGGGCGTCTCCGGCAAGGGCACCGACCACCGAGCCCGTGCCCATGGAGGAGGAGGAGAGGAACTTGAGCGCCGGTGGCTCTTCCCCGGCAACGATCATGTGCGAGGAGAGCGCCACTCCTTCCCAGCCCGGTATGGATGATTCGCCCTTGTTCTCTCCAAGTTGAGTCTTCACTTTGGCCATTGCCTCACTTTTTCTTTTGACTTTTAGACCCTCCCTTCACGGATTGGGTGGATGTCGAGCCCACCATCGAGGAGGTTACCAAGGACGCTGAGGCCGAGGCCGACAGGATCGCTGCCGAGGAGGCCGCGAAGGCCACTGCGGAGGAGGCAGCCCAAGGGTCTGTCGGATGGATCGGCGAAGCCAGCGCCGAGGAGGCCGGCAAAGGGCTCGCCGGAGGGACAGGCGAGGCTGCTGCCGTGGAGGCCGGCAAGGCCGCTGCCGAGGAGGCCGGCAAGGCCGCTACCAAGGACCAACCTTCCTCCTCCGCCGCCTCTGGCTCGGGTTATAACCTGAAGGTGAGTGATGACTTGTTCGTCCACCTCCCATGTATGGCAAGCAGCAGGGCACCAATCGAGGGAGAGGTGTTTGATGACGAGGCGCTCGCCGCCGCCGGGCTGGAGGTTGTTGACGAGCCGGGCGCCGGTGGCGATGGTTCTCGAGAGGAGTAGCTCCTTCGAGACACGGGCGCCAGCTTCCAGGAGCGCCAGCTTCCAAGCGCTCCACCGCGCCCGCCTGTACAAGGAAAAGTATAGGTCGGCAGTGGTGGACAAGGCAGAGGACGACTTCCAGGAGCGCGTTGCCTAGACGAAAGTCTGGTTTGCCGAGGCCCAGAGTGAGCTGAGGGCTTCGCAGGATCAGCTGGACGATCGCGCCCGAGATCTCATGTCGGCGCAGTCTGATCTTGAGAAGGCCCAGGTGGAGGCCAAGGAGCGGGCCGCCAATCATCTTGCCGCCTACAACCAGCGCAAAGCTCAACTGGACTCTCAGGAGGAAGATCTCGTCGCCCGTGAACAGGCGCTTGCTGGTGCACTCTGCGGCAAGGACGAAGAGATTGACAATCTTGTCGCATGGCGGACCCAGGAGCTGGAACAGAAGCACATTGAGGCTCTCAATGCTCAGGCTCGGGTCCACGCCGACAAGGTAAAGGAGCTGGAGGTGGAGTGGGATGGCCTGAGCGAGCGGATCCTGAGGCTGACCGAGGAGAAGGACACGATCCACGCTAACTTGCTGGAGGCGCAATCTGAGGTCCTCGGTAAAGCCGAGCAGCTCTCCACGGCCCAGGATTCCATCAAAGATCTGAAGCAGGAATTGGAGAGCCTCAAGGGGATGCTCACAGAGGCCAAAGCTCGGGAGGAGACTCTAAACAAGGGCGTGGAGGAGGAGAAACGGCTGCGGTAGGATGACACCGCTGGCTATGCAGAGTATGTAAAGGGCGAGAACCTCTGGGTTAGCCGCCTCGTCGCCATTGCCGAGAAACACACTGCGTAGCTGGCAGCCATGGGCATGCCAAACTTCAGGTTTTCCCGGGAGGTGAACCTCTCCATCCACATCAGCTTGATCGTGTTCTTCGAATGAATTCTTGACGCCCTGGAGAAGCTCCGCTCCGACCGAGCGGCTTATCTAGCCGACGAGTTCCGGAGGCTCTGTCGGGGTGCCTTGACCATGGTCGTCACCAAGGTGGCCTACTGGAGCCCCGACCTCGACTTCGACGCCGAGCTGGATAGCTTGCCGGATGATGTGGATCTCACGGTGCTCAACGAGTGTATCAAGCCCATCATCAGTCGCGTCGACGAAATCCAGAGGGTAGAAGGCCAGCGCCGGGATTAGGCACCCCGTTTCTTGCCTCCGCTGCAAGTTCACAACCAAGATGAATTTTATATTTAGTTAGAACTGTAGCAACAATTGATGTATCATAACTCTGGAGTGCCTTGAAATAATGCGTGCTACTTTCCTGTTTGAGTTCTCTCTGTATGTCCACCCTATGCTTAAGTGGATAGGCTTGCCGCCTCGTAAACCCAGGCCGTGGCGCTTTGAGGACGGACCCTCAGTAGCCTGCTGGGTATGCTTGCTGCCGTGAAAACTGCCTTACCGTTCTCAGTGTGGCTGTTTGAACTGTTGAGCGGACTCGAAACAGGACAAAAGTGTTGCCGGTAGCGGAAAGGCTTCCCTGCCATTCTCGAGCGGCCACTCGAACTGTTGAGCGGACTCAAAAAGAACGAGGGCCTCACCAATAGAGGAAGGGTCCCATTGCATACATGTTTATCATACAGAGAGCAAGACCTCCAAGGAGAGTAACTTTATGTAAAAAGGAATTACTCAAAGTTTTGTGGGACGTATCTTCTCTATGGTTGCATGGGCGTCCACCTCATTTTCTGATGATGCTGCGCACTTGGTCATTTCCTTCTTCGGAAGTCATGGCCATGGAGAAACACTACACTAACAGCGAGACCGGATTTTCACAACTGTGCCCCCTACCTGGCGCGCAAAAGATGTCGGTGTGAAACGACACCTATGGGATCACTGGAGTCCCTTCTATGGTTGGCGGGCGCGAGGTTGTGCAAAGAGCGGGTCTAAGAGTCAGGACAACAATCGTTTACCCAGGTTCGGGCCGTGAGGATGCGTAATACCCTAGTCCTCCTTTGGTGTATATTCGAGTGTTCTTGAGTTCTTGAGCTACGGTGCTTGTCTAGCTTTCCAGGGTCCGAATCCTTTTCCAGTATGCCGCGGGCCTCCTTTTATAGTCCAAAGGGGCTGCCACAGTGGCACACAGGAGGTGGAAAGATATACAGTGCATAGGCTTATCCTAAGCCATTACGGGACAAGACACATTAAATGCGTTGCTTAGGTGTCTATTTGCTTTATCGGGGATGGAAAAGAAGCTCGTCCCATCCATGGCCGCTCCGTCTGGTCGTGACGCACGTCCAGGCTAGCGAGGCAGGCAGCTGAGGTGGCGTGGTGGTAGGGTCTCCACGAAGATCTGCATGCCACCATGCAGGTTCTTGATTAGCTGGACCAGGGACCATGTATCGCCACGTGGGTGCTTGCCTGGGCTAGCGGGTCGGCCGCCGAGCTGGGGCGACGATGCGATGGCAAGGGCTCGCCATAGTCTTGCGTCTGTCCCCAGCAAGGGTCTTGCTGGGGCCTCTATGAGTGTCCCTCGGCAAGAGGCTTGCCGGGGCTCTGGGGTGTCTTCGGCAAGGAGCCTTGCCCTCGTGGGCGTCCTCGGCAAGGAGCCTTGCGATCGTCGTGTCTTCTGGTTCTTATCATGGGAGTCATAGATCTTTGTCTGCACAAAGATCTGCAAGCCATCACGTGGGCGCTTTCTCGAGCCTTGGTTCCAATGCTGTTGATGATGTTGGAGCTCCGAGGCTCCAGGGCGGCTGCGACGGAGGCGTTTGGGTGAATCGCACCAGCAAGAGTTCTTGCTGGGGGTGCGTAGGCCACCCTGGCAAGAGCCCTTGTTGGGGGAGAGCCTGTCTCTTTGCTTGGTCTTCTCACGCCACTATCTTGGCGTTGTTCTGGTAACTCTGTGTCTCTGGCTTCCCTCCTCTGCTATGTTATGTTTGGTCATAGGCGTGGCGCTGACTGCCCGTGCACAAGTAAGGGGCAAAAAAGGGCGCCCCTATTTTTGTACACCGACAATATGTTTCTCGTTTATGGAGGTGACAAAGAGCTCGTCGTAAACAGTTACATTGATGCAAGCTTTGACACTGATCCGGATGACTCTCAGTCACAAACCAGATACGTATTTTTGTTGAACGATGGAGCTGACAGTTCGTGCAGTTCCAAGCAGAGCGTTGTGGCGGGATCTAAGTGTGAAGTGGAGTACATAGCTGCTTCAGATGCAGCAAATGAATGAGTCTGGATGAAGGAGTTCATATCCTATCTAGGTGTAGTACCTAGTGCATCGGGTGCAATGAAAATCTTTTGTGACAACACTGGAGCAATAGCCTTGGCGAAGGAATCCAGGTTTCACAAGATAACCAAGCACATCAAGAGACACTCCAACTCTATCCGATCAAGTCAAGGAGGGATACATAGATATTTGCAAAATACATATGGATCTGAATGTTGCAGACCCGACTAAGCCTCTTCCACAAGCAAAACATGATCAGCACCAAGACTTCATGGGTGTTAGAATCATTACTATGTATTCTAGATAATTGACTCTAGTGAAAGTGGGAGACTGAAGGAAATATGCCCTAGAGAAAATAATAAAGTTGTTTTTTATATTTCCTTATATATCATGATAAATGTCTTTTATTCATGCTAGAGTTATATTAACCGAAACTTGATACATGTGTGAATACGTAGACAAAACAGAGTGTCTCTAGTATGCCTCTACTAGACTAGCTCGTTAATCAAAGATGGTTAAGTTTCGTATGTGTTGTCATTTGATGAACGGGATCACATCATTATGAGAATGATGTGATGAACAAGACCCAGCATAATGATAATTTAGTTTTATTGCTATTGCTTTCTTCATGACTTATACATGTTCCTCTGAATATGAGATTATGCAACTCCCGAATACCGGAGTAACACCTTGTGTGCTATCAAATGTCACAACGTAACTGATTGATTATAAATATGCTCTACAGGTGTATCCGAAAGTGTTTTTTGAGTTGGCATAGATCGAGAATAGGATTTGTCATTCCGAGTATCAGAGAGGTATCTCTGGGCCCTCTCGGTAATGCACATCACTATAAGCCTTGCAAGCAATGTGACTAATGAGTTGGTTTCGGGATGATGCATTACGGAATGATTAAAGAGACTTGCCGGTAATGAGATTGAACTAGGTATGATGATACCGACGATCGAATCTTGGGCAAGTAACATACCAATGACAAAGGGAACAACGTATGTTGTTATGCGGTTTGAACGATAAAGATCTTCGTAGAATATGTATGTCGGTGTATTGGGAACAACACCTATGGGATCACAAGAATACCTACTACGGTTGCGGGGCCCGGGGTTGAGAGAAGAGCAGATCAAACAGATAGCACACGGTTCGTTTACCCAGGTTCGGGCCGCGAGGATGCGTAAAACCCTACTCCTGCTTTGGTGGATTGTATGTTTGTGTTCTTCAGCTAGCTATGGGGCGTGAGGAACTCCAAAAAGCCGAATCCTTCTCCTGGTCGCCTCGGGCCTCCTTTTATAGAAAAAGGGGTCGCCACAGTGGCACACAGGAGGTGGAAAGGGTACAGTGATGCAAGTTTATCCCTCGCATTACATGACAAGGCGCATTTAATGCGTCTTGCTTAGGTGTCCTTGCTTTATCGGGGGCGGGGGAGAGATCTGTCTCGTCCGTCGCCGCTCCTTCTTGTGTCAACACGCGCCCTGGCCAGCGATGCCTGAGATGCCATGTAGGTAGGCAGGCAGCTGAGGTGGTGCAATGGTGGGTCATCACGAAGATCTGCATGTCGCCACGCAGGTGCCTGCCCAGCTGGTTAGGTCGGCAGCTGCATAAGCCGGTGGAAGTTTAGTCGGCGTGGGCCTGATGGTGCCCCTGTGGATGTCCTCGGCAAGGGCCTTGCCAGGGCCCCGGCAAGGGTCTTGCCGCGGTGCCTGCTGCCATCCCCGGCAATGTGCTTGCCGGAGGTCTTGTGGTCTTCCTTGGCTGGGATCCCGCCAAGAATTGTCGTCTTCTTAGTGCGTATCTGATCTTGAATGTCTTCACAAAGATCTGCAAGACACCAGGGGGATGTCTCCCAAATCCTTTCCTCATGGGGGCAGTGGACTCAAGGGTGATTTGCTCCGTAGGCGTGGGAAGAGTTGCCGCGGCAAGGGTCTTGCCGGGGCTGCTAAAGCCGGCCCCGGCAAGGATCTTGCCGGAGCTTCTAAAACTGGCTCCCGGCAAGGATCTTGCCGAGGGAACCAGCTTCGTCCCTTTGCTCTTTGTGGTCTTGGCTTGTTCTCTTGAGCTTCGGTCTTACCCTGGCTTACCTCCCTTGCCTTGCTTGGTGCGGCGGTGCCCGTGGCTCAGACTACCCGTGCACAGTCATAGGGGTACAAAAAGGTGTACCCCCCTTTTTGTACACCGACAGGAGCCCCCGGGCCTGGGCCACACATAAGCGCAACGCTTTGTTGGGCTAGGCCCAGAACGGTGCGCGGGCAGGCGGGACGGTTTTCACCGCGATAAGATTTTCCGTGCGCTCCGCCTCCCACGATCCGCGCGCGTGGCGCGGTGTGGAGGGGTGTGCGTGACATGGGCAGCATGCGTGGGGTTGGTTCCCGCAGGCATGCGTCACGTCGTAGTAAAGGGGCGGTTCGCGCCTTCCCCATAAACGGAGGGAGGCGTGGAGGCGCGGCCCATTTACTGAATGGGGCCGAGGCGCGGTCCTCAAGGCGTCCACTCCCCACGATCATGGGGTGGGGAGAGGTCGCCTCACCCGTCCCCTCGGTTCTGCACATCTGCCACGTGTCTCCCATGCGCTTGGGGTTGCAAACGGTGGAGGCAGGGAACTGGGCCGTCGCTGGTTGGGGCGGCGGGTCCGTCCTGGCTCCCTGCGCCTTCCGTGTCTTGATTGGCCGAGCGGGGCGGCCGAGCCCCAACCCCGTTCCTTTATAAAGAGCGGGGGGAGGGATGGCGTCTCACACTCTTCCATCTTCTTCTTTCTTCAGCTTCTGCTCCTCTCTTCCATTCGTCATAGAGAGAGGAAATCCCGGCCCTTCAACGGTGGCGGTGAGCATCGCCGCTCGACAACGCGTCCCTCCTCCTCCTGCGCCTGCGGTGGCAGAGCCGGCCGCGAGGGGAAGGGAGAGGGGGCGAGGCCGTGGGCGAGGCTGGGGCGCTGGGGGAAGAGGAGGACGGGGTGGCCCGCCGGCCTCGCCCCCGCCAGCAGCTCCTCCTCCAATGGAGGGCCATGTTGGGGATGACCCTTGTGAGTTCTTCGTCAGGTTGCGCCGGCCGCCGCGCCATCGCCTTCGTCTCCCGACTCCATTTGCGCGGGAGATGGAGCTGGATCCGCTGGAGTCGTTGTGGCTGCGCATGAGGGGCTGCGGGATCAGTGGCACGCGGGTCCGCGTAGACTTCCCTGCTCCTCATGTGATGTATCTTCGTCGGGGATGGAAGACGTTTGCTCGTATCCACAGCTTGATGGATGGGCTCACTCTCCATTTTAAGTTGATGGAGGGTGCCTTCTTTCCGTCAAGGTCTTCGGGCACTTCGGGACTCATGCAAGGTGCTGCGTGGAGACCTCTTCGGATGACGAAGATTCATCCTCGAGCCAGAGTGGCGAGGAGGATAGCGGCAGCGACGACGAGGGCGGTAGGCAGCAGGATGACGGGTCCGACTATGTGTCGGGCGCCGCTCCTTGTGGCACCGGCGACCCCATCATCCGTGTCGCCGGCTCCTTGAACTTCTCGGGGCCGTCCCCTTGGGCGACTGGCTTTGGGGGG
>LR738714.1:177514752-177635873 GCA_902687465.1 Secale cereale | reverse complement strand
GGGGGGGGGCTGCGGAAGAGGAAGAGGGCGGGCGGCAAGGTCGTCATGTCGGAGTACGCGGGCACTGACGTCCTGCCGCCTCGTCTTCGAGCTCTGCTTCCGGCGCCACCATCACCATCCAGCCTTTGGGCGGCCACCAAGATGTTCTCTTGGTGTCTTCTGCAACCCGTAGCTTGCCTAGGCTCTCCTTTTGCCCTTCTCGCCGCCTTGACCTGCCTCCTGAGGAGTGGGACAAAAAAGGGATTAGGGGCATCTTATCTCTTTTTAGTTTGTAAGCCTTTGGGAGTCTGTTCAATTTAAAACTTGCAATCCCCTTGTTCATGTTTTTCATTCCCTATGGACTGTACTGATGTCTACACACGCTTCTATTTCTTGTAGACTATGTTGGGCCTGCAAGCGCAGAGGTTTGTAGGACAGCACCAATTTCCCTCAAGTGGATGACCTAAGGTTTATCGAACTCAGTGAAGTAGAGGTCGAAGATGGTCTCTCTCAAGCAACCCTGCAACTAAGATACAAGAAGTCTCCTGTGTCCCCAACACACCTAATACAACTAGGAGTTGTATAGGTTCACTAGTTCGGCGAAGATATGGTAAAATATGGATGATAGGAGTGGCAAAGCAAAGTAATATAAATCTGTAATAAAAAGTGCAGCAAGCAAACAAGTGGTAAACGTGAGCACAATTGGTATTGCAATGGTGGAAACAAGGCCTAGGCTTCATACTTTCACTAGTGGAAACTCCCAACAACATTAACATAATCAAATCACATGATATTTCCCATAGACGCACTCGGAGGTCATTCCTTTGTGGTCAAGAGAGGACGAGAATTATGTAGGGCTACAAAAGCACACCTCTAAGTTCGTAGTTCTCAATCTATGGATTTCCCAATGTCACCGCGGCCATCCAAAGATAGTACCACAATCACCACAACATATCTCAAGGATAGTCAAAGACAAGCACCAAGAGACTCTCAATCTTCAATCAACACACAAAAGAGGAAATCACTCATGAAAATATTCTTCTAATCCATGTCCAATAGACCGCTGTCACCTTGGTCTCGGAGATTATACTAGATAAAGACAAGTGAGTACATCAATCCAATACATAGAGGAAGGGGAAATATCATGGGATCACCCTAGATTAACATAGCCTATGATCACAACGAAGATCACATCATGGGAGAGAGAATTGACCATATAGCTACTGGTAGAAACCTCAGCCCCAAGGAGGAACTACTCCCGCATCATGGAGGGAGGAAGCAACGTCGATGGAGATGAATCCGGGGGCACTTCCCCGTCCCGGCAGGATGCCGGCACAGGAATTCTGGTCCCCCGAAACTTTGTGGCGATGGCGGCGGAGATCGGAATTGATTCTGGAGAAAAGGGTTCTGGCCTCGAGGGTTTTAGGACGCGAGGAGTATATATGCCAAAGGGGGTCACCAGAAGCGGAGAGGGGGGCCCAGGCGCCCCCCCCCCTAGGCGGCCAGGGGTGGGGCCGCCTGGGCTGCGCCTGGCTCCCCTCTGGCCCTGCTTTGGTTTTTCTTGAAGCTCCCGGTACGCTGATTTTTCCTGTATTTTTCCCGGAATTTTTAGGGCACTTTTAATATGGGGGAAACCTGAAATAGAAAATCAGCAGAATACAGGAACTGGCATTGTGGTGCACTGAGTTAATAGGTTAGTCCAAATATGATCAAAAGTGTATGGAAGTGCATAAATATTATAGCAATATCACACAAATGAGGCATGGAGCAAGCAGAAATTATAGATACGTTTTGGACGTATCAACATCCCCAAGCTTAATTCCTGCTCGTCCTCGAGTAGGTAAATGATAACAAGCATAATTTCTATGGTGACATGCTACCAAAGAGTCTTTCACAATCACATGACAAATGCTTATTGAGATAATGAATCTTTAGTAATTAAGTTACCTCATGAGAATATCAAAAAGAACTGAAAGTTTACAATATGATACTGAAACACCCAATAGATTTGTAGTGAGCATGGTGTGCAAACATGACAAAGTGATACCTCGCTTGGCCCCTTTAGTGAAGCAAAACATAAATGCCGGAGCACCTCCGAAGTTTAAGTGACGACTAGATACAATGATTTCAGAATATGAGATATCTCAATCATGCAGAAGACAATGGTACTTTGGGACAATGCACATTACACTCAGAATGACAATCATGCTCTCAATAGTTGGTGCTTTGAAGAAAGAAAGTGGAGACTCTCGAACCGTGGATTTTGATGGCATGGTTGAAAACCCGTGGCTGGAAGCAAAGACTAAACAAGTACCAGAGCTCGTGGTTTTAAAAACAGAGTTAAAAAAATTTTGGGAGGTGCATAATTCGTCAACGAATGCTAGTAGATAACCCAATTACTTCTTATGCTGGACAAGTTTCGAGGAACGGCTCCCACGCGGGGACGATCACATCCCCGTAATCTCCTTTGTTTATCACTGCCAGAGTTTTCTGATTTCTCATGAACAAAGCGTGAAGGAGGGTTTGGTTGTTGCTATTATCTTTTGTGAGCTGGGCGCACTCATGCCAGTCCCTCCTCGCATTAGGGGTCTGCAGATTAGACATGCAATCCCGGGGTAAAATTTTGTCCAATCATAAGAAAATCATGAATTACCTACTACTTCCTCATGAGCTAAAACAGAGGCACAAAAGAGAAATGCTTTTGAATAATTTTGAGATGGTACAAGAAAGTCTTCGTTAGGAATGGCAAGCAAATACCATATATAGGAAGGTATGGTGGACTTATATGGCATAACTGGTTTCAAAGATTTTGGATGCACAAGCAGTCAGTCCGCTTAGTACAGGTGAAGGCTAGCAAAAGACTGGGAGCGACCAACTAAGAGAGCAATGACGGCCATAGTCATGCAGAGCGACTAAGCAACATTGAATCGGGCATGGAAGTTATATCACTACTCAGAAATTAAAGATCATCAAGGCTTGATAGACTTTCTTTACAGTCTTAAATATGTGTGAGCATATGCCAAGTCAATCAAAATAAATTCTTGGAGGAAGATATCACTAAACCATACCACATCATAGGCAAACAAATCATGCTAGTACTTCAATAACACATTAAGAACCCCCAGCTATTTGAGACTAACCATATGAAAACATGAACTAGTAAGCACCATTATGAACATGGCATTTTATCATAGACATATCAACCAGTGCCACAGAAGCCAACTTTCTTAACAAGATAAGCATGATAACTCAAGAGAGTTCCATAAGCAACAACCTAAACAAAAGCTCTTAAAAAGGTAAGCATGAAAACTAAGAGCTAAGCATGACAGCAGCTATGAAAAGATAAAGAACACACACAAGAAGATACGCATGCAAGCCTATGTTGTGTTCTACAGTGTAGTGGAGCATGTTTATCTCCCAAACAATGAAGGCTAGGATCCAACTTGTTTAAGAACAGCAAGTAAAACTAAATAAACTAAAAAGGAAACTAAGAGCAAGACGCTCCAAGCATAGTACATAACGCATGAAGTGATTAAAATATAGTGGAACGAAAGACGAACTGATAATTGTTGATGGAGAAGGGGATGCATGGGGGCATCCCCAAGCTTGAGCGTTTGACCCTCCTGAATCTTCTTTTATCATCTTCCCTCGCACACTTGAAAACTCCCTTCATACATAACTCATCATAATCTGATTAGCGAGGTTAGTACCCACAATAAAATATTTTTTTCCTACTGGAAATAAGGATAATCTTGAATAGCTACTGTTTCTCAAGATTGCCAAAAGGTTTTTGCAAAGAAAAAGCAAGCTCAAGGTTTGCAAAACGAAGAAAAGGCAAAACAGAACAGAATCTGTGAAAAACAGACCAGCAGGTAGTAAATACTTTTTTTGGGGCACTTCTGAAACTCAAATCAAAAAACTCAGAACAGACGCTCGAAAGCCAATTATATAGAGCACGCTGTCAAAAAAATTCAGATCAAAAAGATGATCTGGTGATTTTATTCGAATTTTTCTGTCCAAGGACAGAATCTGTTTCCTGGACAGCACGTCACAACTTTTGAAATTTCTTGCAATCGGAGGCTAAACTTGGCACAAAGCTGAAAAATAAAGATACAATGATGTTGCTACAGTAGTAACAAACATCAAGACCACTAAAAACCGAAAGAACAAACTGAAAGCAAATATAACAAGGGTTGTCTCCCTAGAGCTCTTTCTTTATAGCCATAAAGATAGGCTTAAGACTTTAATGATGCTCTCGTAGGAATAAGAGTTGAAGAACAAAAGAGAGCATCAAGAAGCAAATACCAAACACATTTTAGCCTAACATGCTTCCTATGCATAGGAATATTGCAATAGAATAATTCATTGAAGCACAAAGCAATAAGCATAGGAAGACAAAACAAGTGCAGCTTCAAAACCTTCAACATAAAGAGAGGGAACTTGATATTATTGAAATATCTATAAGCATATGTTCCCTTCTCATAATAATTTTCGGTGGGATCACGAATAAACTCAACAATATAAGCATCACATAAAGCATTGTTACCATGATCCACATGCAAAAAGGTACTCTTACTCTCCACATAAGCATAATCTTTCTCATTGGTAATAGTGGGAGTAGGACTATCATAAACAACTTGAACACTATAGATTAATTGTGTATTAGGAAGATGGTGTTCAACAAGGGAGTAATTCCCTCCATGATTATGACAAGTTTCATAAGGATAATTTCTCCTTATGTCGTAGGTACCTTTATAATCACTATAGATTGGAGTTATAACATCATCATAGTAGATAAGAGCATTATCATTGCTAACAACTATATTTGTAAACATGTTGTCTTTATTCTTACTAGCAAAAGAATTATCAATTATCACATCACTAGTGGTTAAAGGATTTGCAATCCTATCATCCCCAAGCTTAGAGCTTTCCATATCATCACTTTCAGAGTTGGTACCAAAAAGATTTTCAAGATCATAAGTAGCATTATCATCATTTCCCCAATCACAATAAGTAACATGCATATCATAATCAAAATCATCTTCAATAGTACCTACGGACGTATCATCAAGATGATAATTAAGGCAATAAACTTCACCTTCTTCTTTAAACTTACAACCGTTAGGATAAAAGTTGATGGGAGGAATATGCTCAGGCTAGGTTGATACCCATTCTTCTTCCTTCTTGCTCCTCTTCCTCCTCCTCTTCTTTTTCTTCTTCTTCACCTTAGGAGGGAGTGGTTGGAGATGAAGCTTCTCCACATATCCTGGTTTATCATTAGAAACAATAGGGGAAACTTGGGAGAAACTCTCCTTTTTATTAGCAGAAATATAAGAGACATTTTTATACTTTGGTAAAGTTCCCTCCTTTCTAATCTTACTTATGTAATCATTTTTATGGTAGTTAACAACACCATAGAGATGGCAATTTCGCAAAGTGTTTTTTATTCCTATGGCATTAACATCTAGCCAAGAAGTATTTTCTGATAACTCTTCACACATCAAAAATAACATAAGCTCATCATAAAGATCAGGGGTGATCATGTTATCACACAACTGGTAAACAGTTATGTTGTGAAAGTGCATGCATTGAAAATTAAAGTGACCCTCTATACAGCAAAGTTCACAAGTAAAAGGATAAAGGTCACACAATTCTCTAGCAATTTCATTTAAATCTTTGACCCAAGTGATTGTTCTTTCATGCTTATGTTGCTTACAATACTTCTCTTCTTCAATCATAGGCCTTTCACAAGGTCTATCCACTCCACAAAAATTAACATCTTATATAAAACTTCATTTTTAGGAATTGGATCATGCATGTCGCAATCATCATGAACAATTTCATTTTCTTTGCAAATTTCTTTAAAAGGTTCATGATGCTTGATCCAATCCTCCTTAGGCATATTAAGATGTGAAGCAAAAGATTTGAGGAAATCAACAAGGAGTTGAGAATCAAGCCCAAACTTAGCACTTAACTTATTAAAACTTGTAGTTTCAACAAAGGACTTAATGCAATCATACTCATAAATTATACCTGACTCTTTACCTTTGTCGATCTCCCAATCTTCAGTGTTGCGTTGAATTCTTTCAAGGAGTTCCCATTTAGCATCAATCTTTTCGTTTGTGAAAGAACCCATAGAGGAAGCATCGAGCAAATCTTTATCCTGTCGAGAGAGCCTCGCATAGAAATTAGTAATAATCATATCTTTGGGGAGCCCATGGTTAGGACATTTTATCATTAACGTTTTCAGTCTCCCCCAAGCTTGAGCTATGCTCTCTCCGTCATGAGGATAGAAATTATAAACATAATTCCTATTCTCATGGACTTCATGAAGAGGATAAAACTTGGAGTAAAAGAGAGACTGGATCTCTTCCCAATCCAGCAGGCAAATAATTTTCTCATGACTCCATCTCTTGTCAAACCTAAAATCTTAAACAACTCACAAAGTTCTGTAAGTTTTAACAAATGAATACTAGGATTGACTATCCCATCATAACAATCATTCCTAATTATTTCAATTATCCCAAGTGGTATTCGGAATGGGATACATTCAGTAGGTGGAGGAGACTTCTCTACCACGGGTGTGGTAAAGCGGCCTTCCCCAAGCAGCGAACTAAGAGTGCGGTTTTCCATAAACATAACTAGTGAAACTAAAAACAAGAAACGAAAAGATTTAATTGCAAGATCTAAAGATATACCTTCAAACACTTACTTCCCCGGCAACGGCGCCAGAAATAGCTTGATGTCTACACACGCTTCTATTTCTTGTAGACTATGTTGGGCCTCCAAGCGCAGAGGTTTGTAGGGCAGCAGCAATTTCCCTCAAGTGGATGACCTAAGGTTTATCGAACTCAGGGAAGTAGAGGTCGAAGATGGTCTCTCTCAAGCAACCCTGCAACTAAGATACAAGAAGTCTCTTGTGTCCCCAACACACCTAATACAACTAGGAGTTGTATAGGTGCACTAGTTCGGCAAAGAGATGGTAAAATATGGATGATAGGAGTGGCAAAGCAAAGTAATATAAATCTGTAATAAAAAGTGCATCAAGCAAACAAGTGGTAAACGTGAGCACAATTGGTATTGCAATGGTGGAAACAAGGCCCAGGCTTCATACTTTCACTAGTGGCAACTCCCAACAACATTAACATAATCGAATCAAATGATATTTCCCATAGACGCACTCGGAGGTCATTCCTTTGTGGTCAAGAGAGGACGAGAATTATGTAGGGCTACAAAAGCACACCTCTAAGTTCGTAGTTCTCAATCTATGGATTTCCCAATGTCACCGCAATCACCACAACATATCTCAAGGATAGTCAAAGACAAGCACCAAGAGACTCTCAATCTTCAATCAACACACAAAAGAGGAAATCACTCATGAAAATATTCTTCTAATCCATGTCCAATTGACCGCTGTCACCTTGGTCTCGGAGATTATACTAGATAAAGACAAGTGAGTACATCAATCCAATACATAAAGGAAGGGGAAATATCATGGGATCACCCTAGATTAACATAGCCTATGATCACAACGAAGATCACATCACGGGAGAGAGAATTGACCACATAGCTACTGGTAGAAACCTCAGCCCCGAGGAGGAACTACTCCCGCATCATGGAGGGAGGAAGCAACGTCGAAGGAGATGAATCCGGGGGCACTTCCCCGTCCCGGCAGGATGCCGGCACAGGAATTCTGGTCCCCCGAAACTTGGTGGCGATGGCGGCGGAGATCGGAATTGCTTCTGGAGAAAAGGGTTCTGGCCTCGAGGGTTTCCGGACGCGAGGAGTATATATGCCAAAGGGGGTCACTAGAAGCGGAGAGGGGGGCCCAGGCGCCCCCCTAGGCGGCTAGGGGTGGGGCCTCCTGGGCTGGCCGCCTGGGCTGCCCCTGGCTCCCCTCTAGCCCTGCTTTGGTTTTTCTTGAAGCTCCCGGTACGCTGATTTTTCCTGTATTTTTCCCGGAATTTTTAGGGCACTTTTAATATGGGGGAAACCTGAAATAGAAAAACAGCAGAAAACAGGAATTGGCACTATGGTGCACTGAGTTAATAGGTTAGTCCAAATATGATCAAAAGTGTATGGAAGTGCATAAATATCATAGCAATATCACACAAAAGAGGTATGGAGCAAGCAGAAATTATAGATACGTTTTGGACGTATCATGTACCTGAGTGGAATGTTTTTAATGAAAAAGGGATGTTTGCCGGGTCATTTGTTCGCAGGTAGAACCCACAACAGGGAATAAATCCCTGATATCTCTAAGATAAACATTTTCTCGCCCGGCAACAGGCCTCGCCATCCCCCCACTTCGCTCGACCTTTCTCACGCCTCTGGCGGAGGCAGGGATGAGGCGGGTTCAGGCTCCTTGTTTCATCCTTTCGCTGCCGCGACTACGACCAAACTTGGTCCCAGGAACGAGCCCTAGAGCCTAGAGTTATGGGAGCACGGTAGTTTAAGGAAAAAACGAGGTTTCACATACCTCAGTCCATAATGGAATGCATGATAAGGGATGAAGAACTTATCTGAAGCTATAGCCCCCAGCAACCCAGGTTTGCCGTGGGTGAATCTTTGCTCTTGCAGCCCACGGCAATACTAGCTTGTCGGGGCCTAAATGCTGCTTTGTTCCTTTTTCTTCTCCCCAAGTGGTTTCGGCAAGGATATCTGTGTGTCCTGTGAACCAAAGAAGATAAAAGAAAGACAAAGAGATGCGAACTCGACCTCTAAGCTAGGGGTTAGCCGCCGCTAAGCACTATCAACCCTAACCAAGGACGAGACTTGACCTAGCATGCATGCTATAACTTAGGGCGCCAGCACTTCATTTATTTATGCTCAGGGTCTGCGCCTAGCTTTGTACAAAGGGTTACATGTGTTGTCGGCAAGGCTTGTACAAAAGGTGGCCTGCCGGGGGGCCCGGCAAGCCGCGCCTCATGGGTAAAACTTGCGAAGATGCTCAATGTTCCAGGAGTTGCTCACCGGAAGGGCATTTTCGGTCTCCAGGCGGACTGCGCCAGGCCTGGTGACTCGTATTACCCGATAAGGGCCTTCCCACTTCAGCGTCAACTTGTTGGTATTCTTGGCCGATTAAACGCGCCGAAGAACAAGGTCGCCTTCCTCAAAGCTTCGAGCATGGACTTTGCCGCTATGGTAGCTGCACAAGGCTTGCTGGTAGCATGCTGCTCTCATAGCTGGATGAAGACGATCTTCCTCAAGGATCGTTGCGTCATCTTGCCGCAGTTGCTCTTGATCAAGCTCATCATAAGCGAGCACTCGAGGTGACCCGTATATGAGTTCAGTGGGGAGAACTGCTTCTGCCCCGTATACTAGGGCAAAGGGTGTCTGCCGGTGGATCGATTTGGCGTCGTTCTGATCGACCAAAGAACCGTCGGCAACGCATCAATCCGTCGCCTTCCACTCTTGCGCAGCCTGTCAAAGGTCTTAGTCCTTAAGCCTCGCAGTACTTCAGCGTTTGCTCTCTCAGCTTGGCCATTGCTTCGTGGGTGAGCAACAGAAGCGAAACAGACTTTGCTGCCGAGGTCTTGGGTATATTGCATGAAGGTGCGGCTTGTGAACTGCGTGCCGTTGTCGGTGATGACCCTGTTGGGTACACCAAAACGGCACACTAGTCCCTTGAAGAACTTGACGGCTGACAGAGTTGTGACCTTCCTCACTGCCTCCACCTCTGGCCACTTTGTAAACTTGTCGATTGCGACGTATAAGTACTCAAAGCCCCCGACAGCGCGGGGGAAAGGGCCCAGTATGTCGAGCCCCCAGACCGAGAAGGGCCAGGAGAGAGGAATGGTTTGAAGGGCTTGAGCTGGTTGATGAAGTTTATTTGAATGGAACTGACACGCTTCAAACCTCGTGACCAGTGTCGTCGCATCCTGGAGGGCAGTGGGCCAGAAGAAGCCTTGCCGAAATGCCTTGCCGGCAGGGGCTCTTGACCCTATGTGGGATTCACATATGCCTCCATGTATCTCTGCCAACAGCCGCAGTCCTTCCTCTCGAGGGATACACTTCAATTTCACGTTGTTCGGTCTCTTTCTGTACAGGACGTCATCGACGAACTGGTACATAGCAGATCGACGGGCTACTTTTTCCGCTTCTTCCTGCTCCTCAGGAAGTTCCCCAGTTTGCAGGAATCGGACGGTATGTTCTGCCCATGCTGGAGCCTGAGGCTCGACGGCGAGGACTAAAGGCATTTCCTCCGCTATAGGGGCAGCTGTCTCGACGGCAAGAGTTTGACGCTCCGCCGGAGCTAGCCGTCCCGTGGCGGGCTCAGTGTCCCCGGCAACTTTCTTGCCGGCTCGCCGGGAAAGTACTTGTCGGGCCCTGATTTCCTCCTCTTGTTTTGCTCGGTTGATGGATCAACGGATGGCTGAGAAAGCTGAAGCACAAAGGTACGTGGTTCCATAGGTAACTTGAGGGCAGCGCGCTTTGACAGGTAATCGGCGATGTCGTTCTCTACTCTGGGAACATGCTCCACCTGTATACCATCAAAGCGCTCTTCCAACTTTCTCACTTCATCGACGTAGGCCTTCACCAACGGGCTCAGGTAATCTTGGTTGACTTGTTTGACGACAAGCTGTGAATCGCCCCTGACAATGAGTTTCTTGATTCCGAGGTCTGCCGCGATCCTAAGACCAGCAAGCAGCCCCTCATATTCGACAGTGTTGTTCGTTGATACCTCACTGGGGAAGTCCATCTGGACCACGTACTTGAGGTGCTCTCCGGTGGGCGCGACAAGCAGTACGCCAGCCCCGACGCCCTGTAAGGAGAAAGCTCCATCAAAGTACATGATCCCGTTGCAACTTGCCTATTTGCCAGGGAGAGTAGTTTCCTGGGCTTGTTCATCAGGCGTCGCGGTCCATTCTGCAACGAACTCCGCCAGGACTCGGCTTTGAATCGTCGAGGTACTTTCAAACTTGAGGCCAAAGCTGGACAGCTCCAGTGCCCACTCTACAATTCTTCCCGTTGCATCTGGATTGTGCAATATCCGTTGCAGAGGGAGGCGAGTGACGACAGTGATCTCATGGGCCTGGAAGTAATGACGCAGCTTCCTCGAGGCCATAAGAAGGCCGAAGAGCAATTTCTGCACACCAGAGTACCTTGATCTAGCCCCCTGCAAGAGGGAGCTAACAAAGTAGACCGGGTGCTGCATCATTTTCTTCCTTGGCGGCACTCCAACCGGCCGTGTCGTCTCTGCACCAACGGCATCAGGCGATGTCGCTGCTATCACCTTGTCATCAATTTCTCTCTGCGCCACTAGTGCGGCGCTGACCACCTGGTTCGTTGCCGCCAGGTATAGCAGCAACAGTTCTTGTGGTCTAGGCGCAACTAGTACTGGCATGGAGGAAAGATACCTCTTCAAATCTTGCAATGCTACTTCGGCTTCTGGCGTCCACTCCATTGGGCCCGCCTTTTCAAAATCTTGAAAAAGGGGAGGGCGTGCTCGGCAGACTTGGAAATGAATCTGATCATGGCGGCAACGCAGCCAGCAAGCCGACCCACATCCTTGACCCGTTTGGGTGCTTCAATCTGTTCTATAGCTTTGATCTTGTCCGGATTGGCCTCTATCCCACGCTGTGACACAAAGAACCCGAGAAGCTTGCCGGACGGGACGCCGAAGACGCACTTCTCAGGGTTCAGCTTGAGATTGATCTTGCGTATGTTTGCAAACGTCTCTTGTAGATCCGGTATGAGGGTTGCCCTGTTCTCGGTTTTGACCACTATATTATCCATATAAGCCTCCATATTTCTATGGAGCTGGGGTTCAAAACCAATCTGGACTACCCTTGCAAACGTTGAGCCAGCACTCTTCAACCCGAAAGGCATTCGTACGAAACAATACGTACCACATGGGGTGATGAATGTTGTCTTCTCTTCGTCTTCTCTTGTCATGAAGATCTGGTGGTAGCCGGAGTAGGCATCGAGAAATGACAACAGGTCACACCCAGCCGTTGAGTCAACAATCTGCTCGATGCACGGCAACGGGAAGGGGTCTTTGGGACAAGCCTTATTGATATATGTGTAATCAATACACAGCCTCCACTTCCCATTTGCCTTGCGCACTACCACCGGATTGGCCAACCACGTTGGATGGAGCACTCCTCTTACCAAACCCGCTGCTTCCAGTTTCCGGATCTCCTCTATGATGAACTCTTGTCGTTCCAAAGCTTGATTCCTGACCTTCTGGTTGATGGGCCGCGCATGAGGACAAACAACAAGGTGGTGCTCAATCACCTCCCTGGGAACGCCGGGGATGTCGGATGCTTGCCATGCAAACACATCGACATTTTCCCGCTGGAAGGTGACGAGCGCGTCTTCCTATTTGTTGTCAAGGGTGGAGCCTATGGTGAAAGTCACTCCTGTGCTGTCCTCCTTGACAGAAACCTTCTTGGTTCCCGGCGGTGTGGCCCTGGACTTCTTGTTTCTGCTGGTGGAGCTCTCTGGCACGTCCTCGACGGGAGCACGACACTCCGAAGAGGTGCGCTTGCCGGAGTGGGTGTTCGAGGTCTCACCGGTCTTCTTCTTCTGGGGGGCCCCAGTAGCAGGAGCAAGTGCCCTAGTGGCGGCAGCTGCTGCAACTGTTTGTTGGTATAGTTGGTCAGCGCAAATCAGCGCATCTTTCTTATCGGAGGGGAGGGTGATGATTGTCACAAGTCCTGGCATCTTCAGGGTGTTGTAGGCGTAGTGTGACGCGGCCATGAACTTGGCCAACGCTGGGCGGCCAAGGATCCCGTTGTAGGGCAAGGGGATCTCGGCGACATCGAACACGATCCTTTCTGTCCTATAGTTCAGATTACTTCCAAAAGTCACGGGCAGTGTGACCTTCCCCTTTGGTTGACTTCTCCCCGGACTGACCCCTTGAAACGTGCCCGTCTCTTCGAGGTCTCCGTTAGGAATCTGCAGCTTCTCGATCATGGTGGGCGAGAGTAAGTTTAGAACGGCCCCGCCATCGACTAGCATCTTTGTCACCTTGAGGTTGTGTATTGTCGGTGAAACCAACAATGGCAAGCACCCGACCGCAGTAGTGCTATCAGGGTGATCCTCAGTGTAAAAAATGATAGGCGTGCTGGACCATTTCAGCGGCTTTTGGGCACCAGACGACGGCTCCACCGTTGTAATCTTACGCGTCCATTGTTTAAGTTGGTGGTGAGAAGTATGCAGAGAGGCGCCGCCATCGACGCACATGGCCTCTGTGGCTTTCTGAAACTCTTGGTCGCCGGACTCGTCGTCCTCTTCGTGATCGTCGTCTTCTGGCTTTCTTTCACGGCCCCGGGCGGGCCTCTCCTGCTGTTTATCCTTGCCGTGACGGCCTGCTTGGCCGTCACGCTTCTTGCCGGACCCCTCAGCACCGTCCTGGCCCTTCTCCTTGTCCCGCCTCTCATATTCAGCCCTCTACTTCTCAGCAAGGAGCTCAACCTGTCGGCAGTCCTGGAGATCATGGCCTTTGGTGCGATGGATCTTGCAGTATCGCTTGCCGGAGTTTCCTGGCTTCTCGGCAGCCGCCAAGGCCCGGCAGGCGACACACCCGGCAATTTCCTTGCTGGGGTCATCCGCCTTGGTTTTCTTGGTGGAGCCGGTGTCATTAGATCCCTCGACGGCAAGCACGGCTTTACCTTTGCGCTTCCTGTTGCGGTGCCGGCCTTTCTTCGCCGGGGCGGCAGTATCCTCATCTTAAGAGTTCGTTTCCGTGCCTGCATCTTCGCCAGGGTACTTCCTTCCCTCTTCGGCCCGGGCACATCTGTCAGCAAGAACATAGAGTTCCGCCACATCTTTCGCCTTGGTCATTGCCAGTTCTTCACGCATCTTGCGGTTACGCACGTTCTGATGGAACGCGCTGATGATGGCGGCAGGGTGAACATCAGGGATATTGTACTGTACCCGGCTGAACCTCTGTATATACTTGCGCAGACTCTCGCCTTCCTTCTGGAAAATGACGTGCAGGTCACTTGCTTGGCCATGGGCTTGGTGACCTCCAGTAAAGTCGCCAACAAACTCATGGCACAAGTCCGACCAGGAGGAAATAGAGTCTACCGGCAAGTGCATCAACCACGAGATGGCGTTAGGTTTAAGAGCCAACGAAAAGTAATTCGCAAGCACCTTATCGTCGCGGGCTCCGGCAGCTTGCATCGCGGTGGTGTGGATGCTAAGGAACTCCGACGGGTGGGTCTTCCCGTTGTACTTCTCGCCAACGTCAGGCTTCAAGGTGCGGTGAGTGGGCCACTGGAACTGCCGCAGCTCACGGGTAAAAGCCGGACAGCCTACCTCGTAAGGTAGACCTCCAGGGCTCTCCGGTGCTGGGCGGTTCACAGCAGGGCCTGCTCACCTGTCTGACTGGTGGCGCGCTCCGCGCCGGCGCTCGATGGTGGTTCGAGCATCTTCATGAGCTCGCTTCTGAAGAACTTGACGCTGATCGCCGTGGGTCCATGGGTCGGATGACGCTATGGAGATTTCGTCACACGAGACGTCTCGACGAGTCGACACACGCGGTACCGGGCGAGGAGGAGGCGAATGCACCGTGGCCGCGGTGCTGCCGGTCCTCCCGCCACCGGTGTGTGGGACCCCATAGGAGCGTCGACCCGGGGGCCTCGCTGGACTTGGTTCATCCTTGTTGGCGACCGCGACAAGGCTTCGGATGGTGGCTCTCCATTCGTCGAGCTTCGCCGTAACAGGAGGAAAGTCGAGGAGCAATTGCGCGCGCGCCAGGGCTTCTGCTGGGGTTAGCGGTAGCGAAACCTGCACGGACCGCGACGCGCTTCAACCCCCGACCATGTCAGGAGGAGCTCCATCACGATCCCGCGGTCGCATGCCGTTTTCACCAGCGTTTCGGCAGGCGGGCAGGTCTTCTACATCTCGACAGTGGCGCTCAGGGCTCTTCCCGCGGCGACGCCCGGGATCTTTGGTGTGATGACGCAATTCGTCGCGCGCTGCTTGGGAGGAGCGCGCTGTTGGCGCCGGTGTGGCAGTCCTGGAGACCCTTGCGTCGCCTTCGGGTGATGTGGCAGCGATCCTGGAAGGCCCCGCGCCACCCGCGGAGGGCCTGGCTCCATCTTTGGATTTGGCGGTGTGTGGCCCGTTACCAGGCGCACAAACATCGCCACCTCCCAAACTCCGGCTGCTGGGACGGTGTTGGTGTTCGTGAGCAGCGCCCCGGCTCCTTTCCGCGACCGGTCCGCTGTTCGCCCGCGTTGGGACGGGCTGTCCGGCTTCCGACTGGCCAACCGCCACCGTCATCTTCTTCTTGGGCGCCATGATGATGAAGAAGCGTCGAACTAACTGCTAAAGCCGATTCTCACAACTGCAGCCCCCTACCTGGCGCACCAAAGATGTCGGTGTATTGGGAACGACACCTATGGGATCACAAGAATCCCTACTACGGTTGCGGGGCGCGAGGTTGAGAGAAGAGCGGATCAAACAGATAGCACACGGTCCGTTTACCCAGGTTCGGGCCGCGAGGATGCGTAAAACCCTACTCCTGCTTTGGTGGATTGTATGTTTGTGTTCTTCAGCTAGCTATGGGGTGTGAGGAGCTCCAAAAAGCTGAACCCTTCTACTCGTCGCCTCGGGCCTCCTTTTATAGAAAAAGGGGTTGCCACAGTGGCACACAGGAGGTGGAAAGGGTACAGTGATGCAAGTATATCCCTCGCATTACATGACAGGGAGCATTTAATACATCTTGCTTAGGTGTCCTTGCTTTATCGGGGACGGGGGAGAGATTTGTCTCGTCCGTCGCCGCTCCTTCTTGTGTCAACACGCGCCCTGGGCAGCGATGCCTGAGATGCCATGTAGGTAGGCACGCAGCTGAGGTGGCGCAATGGTTGGCCTTCACGAAGATCTGCATGTCGCCACGCAGGTGCCTGCCTATCTGGTTGGGTCGGCAGCTCCATAAGGCGGTGGAAGTTTAGTCAGCGTGGGCCTGATGGTGGCCCTGCGGATGTCCTCGGCATGGGCCTTGCCGGGGCCCCGGCAAGGGTCTTGCCATGGCGCCTGCTGCCATCCCCGACAAGGTGCATCCCGAAGGTCTTGTGGTCTTCCTTGGCTGGGATCCCACCAAGGATCGTCGTCTTCTTAGTGCGCATCTGATCTTGAATGTCTTCACAAAGATCTGCATGCCACCAGGGGGATGTCTCCCGAATCCTTGCCTCATGGGGGCAGTGGACTCAAGGGTGATTTGCTCCGTAGGCGTGGGGCGAGTTGCCGCGGCAAGGATCTTGCCGGGGCTGCTAAAACTGGTTCTGGCAAGATTCTTGCCGGGGGAACCCCCTTCGTTCCTTTGCTCTTTGTGGTCTTGGCTTGTTCTCTTGAGCTTCGGTCTTACCCTGACTTACATCCGTTGCCTTGCTTGATGCGGCGGTGCCCGTGGCTCAGACTGCCCGTGCACAGTCATAGGGGTATAAAAAGTGTACCCCCCTTTTTGTACACCGACAATGTAGGAGCCAATATGAGCATCCAGTTTCCGCTATTGGTTATTGACCGGAGATGTGTCTCGGTCATGTCTACATAGTTCTCGAACCCGTAGGGTCCCCAGGCTTAACGGTCGATGATGATTTATATTATGAGTTATGTGTTTTGGTGACCGAAGTTTGTTCGGAGTCCCGGATGAGATCACGGACATGACGAAGAGTCTTGAAATAGTTGAGAGGTAAAGATTCATATATTCGGACATCGGAATGGTTCCGAGTGATTCAGGTACTTTTTTCCGAAGTACCGTGGGGTTACCGGAACCCCCCGGGGAAGCAATGGGCTTGCATGGGCCATAGGGGAGAGGGGAGGCATCCCACAAGGGGTGGCCGCGCCCCCTCCCTTAGAGAGACCGAATAGGACTAGGAGAGGGGGCGCCCCCCCCCCCCTTCCTGGTCCTCTTCCCTCTACCTTCCTTCGTTCCTTCCTTCTCCACAAAAGGGAAAATGAGGGAATCCTAATCCTACTAGGATTGGAGTCCTAGTAGGACTCCTCCCTTGGTGCGCCTCCTCTAGGGTCGGCCGCCCCCTCCCTCCCTCCTTTATATACGTGGGGAGGGGGGAACCCTAGTACACACAAGTTTCTCTTAGCCGTGTGCGGTGCCCCCCTCCACAGACTACACCTTAGTTCATATTGTCGTGGTGCTTAGGCGAAGCCCTGCATGGATCACATCACCAACACCGTTGCCATGACGTCATGCTGATGGAACTCTCCCTCGAGCCTCTCCTGGATCAAGAGCTCGTGGGACTTCATCGAGTTGAACGTGTGCTGAACACGGAGGTGCCGTACGTTCGGTACATGGATTGGTTGGATCATGAAGACGTTCGACTACATCAACCGTGTTAACATAACGCTTCCGCTTTCGGTCTACGAGGGTACGTGGACACACTCTCCCCGTCTCGTTTCTATGCATCTCCTAGATAGATCTTGCGTGAGCATAGGAAATATTTTGAAACTGCATGCTATGTTCCCCAACACTAGCTTTACATTCTAGCCGAAAAATCGGGAATGTAGGGTGTAACACAGGAGCAAGGCAATCCAGCTTGGCAAAAACTTAAGTCATAAAGGTGCATATAATGGCGAAAAATGAGTGTATAAAACAGACGACATAGATCATGGAAGCGACAAGCTTTAACAGTAAGCTTCGTTAAAGAAGCCCCCCGTCATATTGAGGTATAGACTTTTAAAGATGTGTACCCCGAACAGTTCGGTATATCCAAACACATGATGGAATTTTAAAAAGAAAAACAAGAATGTAGAGGAAGAGAGGAAAAAGGAAACCTAGTCAAAAAATAGAATTAAGAGGTGCTTCCGGACTATCTGTAGAATCGTCGGAGCCGAGGTGCGTTCCATGGGTTTGGCTCAAGGCGATTGTGTGATGCATTTTGCAGGTGATAGGCTCCTCTAGTGAGAACTTCGTCGATGATGAAGGGGCCCTCCCATCTAGGTTTTTACTTATCCTTTTTCTTCTCCGGGAGGCGCAAAACGACTTCACCAACATTGTATGTTTTGGCCTGCACTTCTCTGCTCTAGTATCGCCTGGCTAGTTGCCAATAGAATGCGAATGAGCTTATGTGATGTCGCGCTCCTCTTCAAGGCCGTCTAGGTCATCCTGTCAATCAAGCTCGGCCTCTCGGTCTTCGTACATACGCACTCGAGGTGAGTCGTGAATAACGTCGCAGGGCATAACAGCCGATGCACCATACACCATGAAGAAAAGTGTGTATCTGGTTGTCCGGTTAGGTGTGGTCTGCAGCCCTCAGAGTACGGAGTCAAGCTCCTCCACCCAGTGTTTATCTGACTCTCGTACGGAGCGCACTGGTCGGGGTTTAATTCCGCTCGTTATTAGGCCATTGGCCCATGCGACCTAACCGTTTATTTGAGGGTGGTACACAGATGCATAATCAAGTTTAATGCTTAACTTGGCGCACCAGTTTTTCACCTCATCAGCAGTGAAGTTGGAGCCATTATCTGTGATAATGTTGTGTGGGACACCATAACGGTGTACCACGCTTGATATAAAATAAATCACTAGTCCTGCTTCAGCCGTTCTTACTGGTTTGGCTTCTAACCATTTAGTGAACTTATCCACCATAACCAGTAAATATTTCTTTTTATGGCTTCCCCCTTGAAGGGGTCGGACCATATCCAGCCTCCATACTGCAAAATGCCAAGTAATGGGGATTGTCCTCAAGGTGGTGGGAGGCATATGACTTTGATTGGCGAAAAGTTGACATCCAACACAATGTTGGACGAGGGCTCGTGCATCTGCTCGGGCCGTTGGCCAGAAAAAGCCTATTCGGAAAGCCTTGATTACGAGAGCCCGAGCTACGTCATGATGGCCGCCCAAACCAGCATGTATTTTGGTCAAAAGTTGTCGTCCCTCCTCTTCAAAGATACATCTTTGGAGAACACCGGTAGTGCTTTTCTTGTACAGTTCACCTTCGTGAACTTTGTAGGCTTTAGAATGCCGAACTATGCGATGCGCCTAGTTTTGCTCATCAGGTAGCTCCTGCCTATTAAGGTAGGCTAGGAATGGTTCGTTCCAAGGGGCAATTACAGCCATGATCTCGTGATCCGAAGGTGTTATTTCCGTATCCGGATCCCCGATGGTATCTGTATTATGCTCGGCTGCTGGGGGTGCTGCCAGGTCTGTTAGCGTCTTTGCTCCTGTCCTGCCATATCCCAGATGGCTTGAACAACCTTTCCACAAAGGTGTTAGGAGGGACTGGGTCGTGCTTGGCGCCCATGCGAGCGAGTATGTCTGCTGCGTGATTACTGTCACGAGCGACGTGATAGAATTCGAGCCCCTCGAACCGAGCTGATATTTTTAATATGGCGTTTCGATAAGCAGCCATTTTTGGATCCTTCGCATCAAACTCTCCATTTACCTAAGATATTGCAAGGTTTGAGTCTCCACGCACCTCTAGGCATTGTATGCCCATGGATACGGCGATGCGGACACCATGTAGTAGCGCCTCATATTCGGCAGCATTGTTTGAGTCCGTATACATGATTTGTAATACATAGCGGACTATGTCTCATATGGGGGATGTCAAGATGACGCCAGCCCCCAAAACGTCTAGCATTTTAGAGTCGTCAAAATACATGGTCCAGTAGGAGTACAAGCCGTACTCTTTAGGGAGTTCGGCTTTTGTCCACTCCACGACGAAGTCGGCTAGCACTTGGGATTTAGTAGCCCGGCGTGGTTTGTATATTATTTCGAATGGTAAGAGCTTGATGGACCATTTGGCTATGTGACATGTGGTGTCCTTATTGTTTCTAATATCATTAAGTGGTACTTCGGATGCTACTATAATCGAACACTCTTGAAAGTAGTGTCGAAGCTTCCGGGATGCGATAAACACCGCATAGGCGATTTTCTTGATAATGGGGGTACCATGACTTGCACGGTGTAAGAACTTCTGATACATAATAAACTGGTTTTTGGATGGGGAATTTATGTCCCTGTTCCTCTCGTTCAACAGCGAGCACAGCACGCACGACCTGGTGACTTGCTGAGATGTAAAGCAACATTGGCTCGCCAACACTTGGAGTGGCTAGGATTTGGTTACCCGCTAATAGGGCCTTTATTTCTTCCAATCCGTCTGTTGCCGCATCCGTCCATTGAAAGTTGTCCGTGCGCCTAAGCAGCCTATAGAGTGGTAATGCTTTTTCTCCCGGTCTGGAGATGAAGCGGCTTAAGGCCGCTACACACCCTGCTAGCTTTTGGACTTGTTTTAGATCAGTTGGTGTAGCCAACGGTGACAAAGCTCGAATTTTAGCTGGGTTTGCTTCGAGTCCTCTACGGGAGACAATGAATCCCAATAGCTTTCCTGCCGGAACGCCGAAGATGCATTTTTACGGATTGAGTCGTATGTCATATGTTCGGAGGTTGTCGAACATGAGGCGGAGATCGTCCACCAATGATTCAACGTGCTTAGTCTTGATGACTACGTCGTCCACGTATGCATCCACTGTCTTGCCAATTTGAATCATGCGTTGATACGTGGCACCAGTGTTTTTGAGCCCAAAAGGCATGGTGTTCAAGCAGAAATGCCCGTACGGGGTGATAAACGCCGTTGCGGCCTGGTCGGATTCCTTCATTTTTATCTGATGGTATCCGGAGTAAGCATCGAGGAAGCATAGTGAGTCATGACATGTTGTTGCATCGATGATCTGATCGATGCAGGGCAATGGAAAGGGGTCCTTAGGGAAGCCTAGTTTAGGTCTTTGGAATCGACACATAGGCGCCAGGATTTATCCTTCTTCGGTACCGTGACCAAGTTGGCTAGCCAATCCGGGTGTTTAATTTCTTTGATGAATCTGGCTTCAAGTAATTTGGCCAGCTCCTCCCCCATAGCTTATCTTTTGGGTTTGGAACATCATCGCAGTGATTGCTGCTACTTCTCGAGCTTGCGTTGTATTCCCTCGAAGAGGAAAGGGTGATGCAGCACAGTAGCATAAGTATTTCCCTTAGTTTTTGAGAACCAAGGTATCAATCTAGTAGGAGACCACGCACGAGTCCCTCGCACCTGCACAAACAAATAAGAACTTCGTAGCCAACACGATAAGGGGTTGTCAATCCCTTTACGGTCACTTACGAAAGTGAGATCTGATAGATAGGATAGTATAATATTTTTGGTATTTTTGGATATAAGAACAGAAAGTAAATAAAGAAAAGTAAAGTAGATTGGAGATTAATATGTTGAGAATAAACCCAGGGGCCATAGGTTTCACTAGTGGCTTCTCTCATGATAGCGGAATTCTATGGTGGGTGAACAAATTACTGTCGAGCAATTGATAGAAAAGCGCATAGTTATGAGAATATCTAGGCATGATCATTATATATAGGCATCATGTCCGTGATAAATAGACCGGAATGATTCTGCATCTACTACTATTACTCCACACATCGACCGCTATCCAGCATGCATCTAGAGTATTAAGTTCATAAGAATAGAGTAATGCTTTAAGCAAGATGACATGATGTAGAGGAATAAACTCAAGCAATATGATATAAACCCCATCTTTTTATCCTCGATGGCAACAATACAATACGTCCTTGCTGCCCCTGCTGTCACTCGGAAAGGACACCGCAAGATTGAACCCAAAGACAAGCACTTCTCCTATTGCAAGAACTATAGATCTAGTAGGACAAACCAAACCGTTAATTCGAAGAGACTTGCAAGGATATTATAATCATACATAAAATAATTCAGAAAAGAACCAAATATTTCTCATAGATAATCTTGATCATAAACCCATAATTCATCGGATCTCGACAAACACACCGCAAAAATATTACATCTAATATATCTCCTCGAAGACCGAGGAGAACTTGGTATTGATATCCAAAAAGAGACAAAAAGCCATCTAGCTAATAACCATGGACCCGAAGATCTATGGTAAACTACTCATAACTCATGGTGAGGCAATGGTGTTGATGTAGAAGCACTCTGTGGAAGATCCCCCCTCCAGCGGAGCTCCGGAACAAGCCCCAAGATGGGATCTCACGGGAACAGAAGGTTGCGGCAGTGCAATTAGGGTTTTCTTTGTTGCCTCGATGTTTTTAGGGTACATGGATATATATAGGAGGAAGGAGGGCATCGGGGGAGCCAGAGGGGGCCCATGAGGGTGGGGGCGTGCCCTGTAGGAGGGGGCACGCCCTGGACCCTCGTGGCCGCATCCTTCGTTCCCTCGCGTGTACTCCAAGTCTTCTGTGTTGATATCATTCCAAAAATAACTCTCGCGAAGGTTTCATTCCGTTTGGACTCCGTTTGATAATCCTTTCCTGCGAAACCCTGAAATAGGCAAAAAACAGCAATCTGCACTCGGCCTTTGGGTTAATAGGTTAGTCCCAGAAATAATATAAAAGTGTATAATAAAGCCCATTAAACATCCAAAACATAATATATAATAGCATGCAGCAATCAAAAATTATAGATATGTTGGAGACGTATCAAGCATCCACAAGCTTAATCCCTGCTCGTCCTCGAGTAGGTAAATGATAAAAACATAATTTTTGATGTGGAATGCTAACCAACATAATTTTCAATGCAATTTCTTTATTGTGGCATGAATGTTCAGATCTGAAAGATTCAAGACAAAAGTATGTATTGCCATAAGAATAATAATACTTCAAGCATACTAACAAAGCAATCATGTCTTCTCAAAATAACATGGCGAAAGAAAGTTATCCCTACAAAATCATATATTCTGGCTATGCTCCCTCTTCATCACACAAAATATTCATATCATGCACAACCCCGGTTTCAGCCAAGCAATTGTTTTCATACTCAAATTTTTTCAAACCGTTCAACTTTCATGCAATACATGAGCGTGAGCCATGGATATAGCACTATAGGTGGAATAGAGTGGTGGTTGTGGAGAAGACAAAAAGGAGGAAGATAGTCTCACATCGACTAGGCGTATCAATGGGCTATGGAGATGCCCATCAATAGATATCAATGTGAGTGAGTAGGGATTGCCATGTAACAGATGCACTAGAGCTATAAGTGTATGAAAGCTCATCAAAATAAACTAAGTGGTTGTGCATCCAACTTGCTTGCTCATGAAGACCTAGGGCATTTGAGGAAGCCCATCGTTGGAATATACAAGCCAAGTTCTATAATGAAAATTCCCACCAGTATATAAAAGTGACAAAACAAGAGACTCTCTATCATGAAGATTATGGTGCTACTTTGAAGCACAAGTGTGGAAAAGGATAGTAGCATTGTCCCTTCTCTCTTTTCTCTCATTTTTTTGGAGGGGCTTTCTCTCCTTTTTTTTGATTTAGCCCCTCTTTATTTTTTTGGCCATCTCCTTTTTTTTATTTTGCCTTCCCTCACATGGGACAATGCTCTAATAATGAAAAATCATCACACTTTTATTGACTTACAACTGAAAGATTACAACTCGAAGCTAGAACAAAATATGACTCTATATGAATGCCTCCGGCGATGTACCGGGATGTGCAATGAATCAAGAGTGACATGTATGAAAAAATATGCATGGTGTACTAGCCACAAATACGATGTCAACTACATGATCATGCATGGCAATATGACAATATGAAGTGTGTCATATGAACGGAATGGTGGAAAGCTGCATGGAAATATATCTCGGAATGGCTATGGAAATGCCATGATAGGTAGGTATGGTGGCTCTTTTGAGGAAGGTATATGGTGGGTGTATGGTACCGGCGAGAGTTGCGCGGTACAAGAGAGGCTAGCAATGGTGGCAGGGTGAGAGTGCGTATAGTCCATGGACTCAACATTACTCATAAAGAACTCATATACTTATTGCAAAAATTTATGAGTCATCAAAACAAAGCAATCAACGCATGCTCCTAGGTTGGAGGTTGGTAGGAGTTAACCATCGCACGCCCCCGACCTCCACAAAAAGGATGACACTCAATAAATACATCATGCTCTAACTTCGTCACATAGCGGTTCACCATACGTGCATGCTACGGGAATCACAAACTTTAACGCAAGTATTTATCAAATTCATAATTACTCCACTAGCATGACTCTAATATCACCATCCTTATATCTCAAAACAATCATCAAGTATCAAACTTCTCGTCATATTCAATGCACTTTGTATGAAAGTTTTTACTATATTCATCTTGGATGCCTATCATATTAGGACTAGTTTTATAAGCAAAGCACATTACCATGCTGTTCTAAAAGATTCTCAAAAGGATATAAGTGAATAATGAGAGATCAACAATTTCTACAAAATAAAGCGACCACCGTGCTCTAAAAGATATAAGTGAAGCACTAGAGCAAAACTATCTAGCTCAAAAGATATAAGTGAAGCACATAGAGTATTCTAACAAATTTTAAACCATATTTATTTCTCTCAAAAGGTGTGTCCAGCAAGGATGATTGTGGCAAACTAAAAAAACAAAGACTCAAATCATACATGACGCTCCAAGCAAAACACATATCATGTGGTGAATAAAAATATAGTCTCGAGTATATTTACCGATAGATGAAGACGAAAGAGGGGATGCCTTCCGGAGGCATCCCCAAGCTTAGGCTTTTGGTTGTCCTTGAATTTTAACTTGGGGTGCCTTGGGCATCCCCAAGCTTAGGCTCTTGCCACTCTTTGTTCCATAGTCCATCAAAGCCATACTCAAAACTTGAAAACTTCACAACACAAAACATAGGCAAAAATCTCGTGAGCTCCGTTAGTATAAGAAAACAAACCACCACTCAAAGGTACTGCAATGAACTCATTCTTTGTTTATATTGGTGTTAAACCTACTGTATTCCAACTTCTCTATGATTCATATTCCCCAATACTACTCATAGATGATTCAAAATACGCAAACAACAAACGAAAAACAGAATCTGTCAAAAACAAAACAGTATGTAGTAATCTGTAACTTTTGAATACTTCTGTAACTCCAAAAGAATTGAAATGAATTGGTAAACGTGAGGAATTTGTCTATTAATCATCTTTAAAAAGAATAAACTAAATAGCACTCTCCAGTAAAATCTGGTGACTATTCTCGTGAGCGCTAACGTTTCTGTTTTTTACAGCATGATCATATAAACTTCAGACAAGTCTTCCCAAAGGTTCAACTTGGCACAAACACTAACTAAAACACAAAACCACATCCAAACAGAAGCTAGATGCAATATTTTTTCCTAAATATAAGCAAAAACAAAGAAAGTAAAATTGGGTTGCCTCCCAACAAGCGCTATCCTTTAACGCCCCTAGCTAGGCACGATACATGGGTAGATCTAGGTATTGCCATCTTTGGAAGACAATCCATAAGTGGCTCTCATAATAGATTCATATGGTAATTTGATTTTCTTTCTAGGAAAGTGTTCCATACCTTTCCTTAACAGAAATTGGAATCTAATATTTCCTTCCTTCATATCAATAATTGCACCAATCGTTCTAAGGAAGGGTCTACCAAGAATAATAGGACATGAAGGATTGCAATCTATATCAAGAACAATGAAATCTACGGGCACATAATTCCTATTGGCAGCAATAAGAACATCATTAATCCTTCCCATATGTTTCTTAATGGTAGAATCCACAAGATGCAAATTTAAAGAACAATCATCAAGCTCATGGAAACCTAACAAATCACACAAAGTTTTTGGGATAGTAGAAACACTTGCACCCAAATCACACAAGGCAAAGAATTCATGATCTTTAATTTTAATTTTAATAGTAGGTTCCCACTCATCATAAAGCTTTCTAGGGATAGAAACTTCTAATTCAAGTTTTTTCTCATAAGATTGCATCAAAGCATAAACTATGTGTTTCGTAAAAGCCTTATTTTGACGATAAGCGTGCGGAGAATTTAGTATGGATTGCAACAAGGAAATACAATCAATCAAAGAGCAATTATCATAATTGAATCCCTTGAAATCCAAAATAGTGGGTTCATCACTATGCAAAGTTTTAATCTCTTCAATCCCACTTTTAACAATTTTAGCATCAAGATCTAAAAACTCTGAATCATTGGGACGCCTTTTAACTAAAGTAGACTCATCTCTAGTCCCATATTTATAAAGATTCATACTAGAAAACAAAGATCTAATAGGAGACGCATCAATAACTTTCAGATCTTCATCTTTATTTTCATGATAACTAGAAGAACACGCTTTCATAAAGCACTCTTTTTTAGCACACATCCTAGCGGTTCTTTCTTTGCATTCATCAATGGAAATTCTCATGGGTTTGAGAGACTCATTGATATCATGCTTAGGTGGAATAGACCTAAGTTTCAAAGAATCAACATCACGAGTAATTCTATCCACGTTTCTAGCCAACTCATCAATCTTAAGCAATTTTTCTTCAAGCAAAGCATTGAAGTTATTTTGTGAAATCATAAACTCCTTAACACTAGTTTCAAATTCAGAAGGCATCTTACCAAGATTTCCATAAGAGTTATTGTAGGAATTACCATAATTATTAGAGGAATTAGTAGGAAAAGGCCTAGGATTAAAATTTCCACTATAAGCATTGTTACCAAAATTATTCCTACCAACAAAATTCACATCCAAAGATTCATTATTATTTTCAATCAACGTGGATAAAAGCATATCATTAGGATCAGAAGAAGCACTCTTAGTAGCAAATAATTTCATAAGTTCATCCGTCTTTCCACTCAAAACACTAATCTTTTCAATAGCATGCACTTTTTTACTAGTAGATCTTTCGGTGTGCCATTGAGATTAGCTAACCATAATATTGTCTAGGAGTTTTGGTAGCTTCTCCTAAGGTAGTTTCCATGAAAGTGCCTCCTGCGGCGGAATCTAAAAGATTTCTAGAAGCAAAATTCAAGCCAGCATAAAAGTTTTGTATAATCATCCATAAGTTCAAACCATGTGTAGGACAATTACGTATCAATAATTTCGTTCTCTCCCAAGCTTGTGAAACATGCTCATGATCTAGTTGCTTAAAACTCATAATATCGTTCCTAAGGGAGATGATATTAGCAGGACGAAAATAATTAGAGATAAAAGCATCTTTGCACTTATTCCATGAATCAATACTATTTCTAGGCAAAGAGGAAAACCAAGTTTTAGCACGATCTCTAAGTGAAAATGGAAATAACTTCAATTTAACAATATCAGTATCCGTATCCCTCTTCTTTTCAGATGGCAGCGGCATCTTCACTAGGAAGGCTGAAAAATTGATCTTTCATGACAAGATTCAACAGAGCAACATTGATCTCAAAAGATTCAGCATCGGTAATAGGAGCAATTTGAGTGTTAATAAAATCATTATTGGTGGTATTGGAAAAGTCACACAATTTTGTATTATTCTGAGCCATAGTGACAAGCAAGCAATCCAACACACATGCAAACAAGAAGCAAGCGAACGGTAAACACACGGCAAAAAGAAGGGAAAATAAAATGGCAAGGGTGAAGTGGGGGAGAGGAATATGAGAGGCAAATACATGTATTGCAAAGGATAAGGGTTTCTGATAGGTACTTGGTATATGAATTTTGTGTAAGCCTCCCCAGCAACGGCGCCAGAAATTCTTCTGGCTACTTCTCAAGCTTGCGTTGTATTCCCTCGAAGAGGAAAGGGTGATGCAGCACAGTAGCATAAGTATTTCCCTCAATTTTTGAGAACCAAAGTATCAATCCAGTAGGAGACCACGCGTGAGTCCCTCGCACCTGCACAAACAAATAAGAACTTCGCAGCCAACGTGATAAGGGGTTGTTAATCCGTTTATGGTCACTTATGAAAGTGAGATCTGATATATAGGTTAGTATAATATTTTTTGTATTTTTGGATATAAGAACAGAAAGTAAATAAAGCAAAGTAAAGTAGATTGGAGATTAATATGTTGAGAATAGACCCGGGGGCCATAGGTTTCACTAGTGGCTTCTCTCATGATAGCAGAATTCTACGGTGGGTGAACAAATTACTGTCAAGCAACTGATAGAAAAGCGCATAGTTATGAGAATATCTAGGCATGCTCATTATATATAGGCATCACGTCCGTGACAAGTAGACCGAAACGATTCTGCATCTACTACTATTACTCCACACATCGACCGCTATCCAGCATGCATCTAGAGTATTAAGTTCATAAGAACGGAGTAATCCTTTAAGCAAGATGACATGATGTAGAGGGATAAACTCAAGCAATATGATATAAACCCCGTCTTTCTATCCTTGTTGGCAACAATACAATGCGTTCCTTACTGCCCCTGCTGTCACTAGGAAAAGGACACAGCAAGATTGAACCCAAAGCCAAGCACTCCTCCTATTGCAAGAACTATAGATCTAGTAGGCCAAATCAAACCGATAATTCGAAGAGACTTGCAAGGATATTATAATCATAAATAAAAGAATTCAAAAAAGAACCAAATATTACTCATAGATAATGTTCATCATAAACCCACAATTCATCAGATCTCGACAAACACACCGCAAAAAGATTACATCGAATATATCTCCTCGAAGACCGTGCAGAACTTGGTATTGAGATCCAAAAAGAGAGAAGAAGCCATCTAGCTAATAACTATGGACCCGAAGGTCTGTGGTAAACTACTCACAACTCATGGTGAGGCAATGGTATTGATGTAGAAGCACTCCATGGAAGATTCCCCCCCCCCTCTGGCGGAGCTCCGGAACAGGCCCCAAGATGGGATCTCACGGGAACAGAAGGTTGCGGCGGTGGAATTAGGTTCTCTGTTGCCTCGATGTTTTCAGGGTACATGGATATATATAGGAGGAAGGAGGGCATCGGGGGAGCCAGAGCGGGCCCACGAGGTTGGGGGCGTGCCTTGTAGGAGGGGGCGCGCCCTGGATGCTCGTGCCTGCCTCCTTTGTTCCCTCGCGTGTACTCCAAGTCTTTTGTGTTGATATCGTTCCAAAAATAAATCTCGCGAAGGTTTCATTCCATTTGGACTCCACTTGATATTCCTTTTCTGCGAAACCCTGAAATAGGTAAAAACATCAATTTGCACTAGGCCTTTTGGTAGATTAGTCCCAAAAATAATATAAAAGTGTGTAATAAAGCCCATTAAACATCCAAAACATAATATATAATAGCATGGGACAATCAAAAATTATAGATACGTTGGAGACGTATCAATTGCTTGACCGGTTTGAACCCCTTGATGATGTTGAGGCTTTGTTCGGCCAGCCTGCGGGGGATCCCAGGCATATCTGAAGGATGCCAGGTGAATATATCCCAGTTTTCGTGCAAGAATGTGCATAGAGTTGTGTCTACCATTGGGTCCAGCTGAGCTCCAATGGATGCCGTTTTATTAGGGTGTGTCAGATGTACCTGAAATTTAACAATTTCGTCTGCTGGCTTGAAGGAGGTAGATTTAGACCTTCTATAGAGGGCCACATCGTCCTTGTCTACTATGGATCGCAAGGTGGTTAATTCTTTGGTCGTGAAGGCTTCGGATAATGACTCAAGGGCCAAGGATGCGGTTTTGTTCTCGGCACGAAACGCTCTGTCCGAATCACTTGTGACTGTGATTATTCCATTGGGCCCTGCCATTTTGAGCTTCATGTACCCATAATGGGGTATGGCTCGAAAGCATGAGAAAGCGTCTCGCCCTAGAAGGGTGTGGTATCAGCTGTTGAAGGGGGCAATGTGAAAGAGCGGCTCTTCTGACCTGTAGTTTTCAGGCGTGCCAAATACTACATCGAGTTTAATACTTCCCGAACATTGGGCCTCCCGACAAGGGATAATTCCTCGAAAGGTTGTATTACTCTGCTCAATGCAGGTTTTATCGATCTGCATTTTGTTGAGTGTGTCCTCATATATGAGGTTAAGTCCACTGCCGCTGTCCATGAGCAGTTTAGTGAGGTGAAAGTTGTATACTATTGGGTTTAGCACAATAGCGGCTAGTTCTCGGACTGATCGGACACGTGGTTCAACATCGGCGGTGAAGGTAATTACCGCGTCGTTCCATGGGATCGCCGTGGTTATTTGGTGGGCCTCGGCGAGTTCGCGAAGTGCTCTCTTACGCTGATTATTTGAAGAGAAGGTCTCGAAGACCGTGAGGACATTAAGATCGTCCTCCTCTGGAGTTACGGTGGCGAGGATGGCTTCACCACTTTTGGCTACCTGCCGGAGTACCCAGCACGCTCGGAGGCTGTGGGTTGGGATCGTTCCAGAGATCGCATGTATCGGGCAGGGCTTGTCTAGAAGTTCGTTAAGGATGGACCTGTATCTCGCAAAGGGTTTATTTTTCTTGCCTACGGGCTTGCAATCGGATGCCCAGCTAGGGTATGTCCGTTTTGCTTTAACGACATATTGAACAAAGACAGACTATTCCAGATAGGTGTTTTGGGCCTTCGATGTACTTTCCATCACGCAGTACTTTCGTACTAAGTGCGACAACTCTGTGAAACCCTCTATGCGATGGTGGTTGAGGGCGTTCAAGAATCCCTCGTCTATGCAATTGCGATGAAAGACCGGAACCGCATCATCGTCGTAGCAATCCTTAATCTTATTTTTAATAAGTAGGAACCTGGCCGAGAAGTGATGGACCGTCTCCAGAGGTTGATGCCGCACACACATCAACTCGCATATGTCTCGAGGGCCAGAATTAGTTGGAGAGTATTGATTGTAGTGGGTGGGTGTGGAAAAATTTGAATCGCGACCCAACATAGTATCCAGAGTTAGAAGAGTATCCAGCATTAACGGCTTGGGCCTGGGAGGATCTAAGCACTCCTTGGGCTCCGTGTCCTACCCAGAGCTCAGGAGATGTGGAGTCCCGCCAGAAGGAAGGGTGTCCGGCTCAATGGGTTTGGAGACCTGATACGTCTCCAACGTATCTATAAATTTTGATTGTTCCATGTTGTTACACTATCATTCTTGGATGTTTTATAATCATTTTATATCATTTTTTGGTACTAACCTACTGACATCGTGCCGAGTGCCAGTTGTTGTTTTCTACATGTTTTTTACATAACAGTAAATCAATATCAAACGGAGTCCAAATGCAGTGAAACTTTTTGGAGATTTTTTTGGATCAGAAGAAATCCAAGGGGCCAAGGCAGCACCTGGGGGGTGCTCCGAGGGGAGCACAACCTACCAGGGCACGCCAAGAGGCCCGGGCATGCCCTGGTGGGTTGTGTCCACCTCGGGTTTCCCCCGGACTGCCTCTTTGCACTATAAATAGCCCAATATTCCATAAACTATAGGGGAGCAGACAAAATTTCGATCCAACCGCCGCAGAGTCCAGAACCACCAGATCCAATCTAGACACCATCACGGAGGGGTTCACCACTTCCATTGGTGCCTCTCTAATGATGCGTGAGTAGTTCCTTGTAGACCTTCGGGACCATAGTCAGTAGCTAGATGGCTTCATCTCTCTATTTTGATTATCAATACAATGGTCTCTTGGAGATCCATATGATGTAACTCTTTTGCGGTGTGTTTGTTGGGATCCGATTAACTTTGAGTTTATTGTCAGATCTATCTTTTATATCCATGAAAGTTATTTGAGTCATCTTTTGATGTCTTATATGCATGATTGCTTATAGCATCTCCAGCCGCACCCCCAACAAGGCCCCCCAGGCGATTTTTTTCCCGCCGGCGCCGAAAAATTGTCCCAGTCGCGCCCACAAAGGCCCTTTGTTCGCTGGCTCGGGCCGAAATTGGAGCCGGCGGACCCAGGCTGAACCCGGCGCGCTGGGGGCGCTTGGGGGCGCCGGCCGAAGCATTTTTGGCGCAAAAATCGGTGGGCCTCCCTGGCAGCGACTCGGTTGTTCTTGTTGCTTTTTCGTTCTCATTGCCTCGGTTCCTATAGAGGGAATCAATGCCAAAGCTACCACGCGCTACCGCGCCGGTCAGCCTCCATTGATGCCTCACGGGCGGCGCAGTGAAGGCGCGACAACGCACGTCCCTTGCCCGCCACGCGTACACACGGCGGCTACGCGGGGAGCCGCTCGACCGCGGCTATATAAGCGCCCCTTCCCGTACCGGTGATCCATGCACATACCTCGCTCTCAACCGCCGACGCCCCATTCCTCCTTCCCTTCTCGCCGTTTCCACCTCACCCAATGGCCGAGCGCTTCCCAGTCGATGGCGCGGTGGTGAACGGCTTTGGCCGCCGCCACCTTCATGAGGACGAAGCCCGACTTCTCTATGAGGCCGAGTACCTAGTCCCGCCAGACATGCGGGTGCCCGGGGCGTGGAGGATATGTGTCGGCGGGGTCCCGGTTCCACCACCACCCACCGGGGCGGCCAGGCGTGTGGAGATCGCCCACATCCGCTCCTTCCTGCCACAGGCGGCGAGAGAAGGGACGAGGTACACCCCCGACAGCCCGTTGTGGGATCCGTACTTCCATCACCGCCACGACGAATAGCTCACGACCACCAATGACATCATACCCTCCGGGAACTACAACGTCGACGAGCGCCGTCGATGGTGGGGCATGCCCGGCCACACGCTGGAGGCCGTCCTCGAGTACATCGAGGCCGGCAACACGCCACGGCTGGAGTAACCCCGCTCCCCCCTCCTTCTCCCGCTGGCGTGGGAGCTCGTGGATGCTGAGGCGCATGGACCCGACGTCCTCCTCCTCGTTCGGCTCTCCCTCCCTCCTCCCCATCAAGCCAGAGCCATAGGACACGCCGATCCGCCGGTGCACACGCAGCTGCGGCGTCCGCGTCGCCTAGTCCTCCCCCACCTCTGCCCGGCTCATCAGGTCGAAGGTGGATTCCGGCCTCCCCGTGGAGTATGAGGCCATCGCCCAGTTCGGCTTCTCCAATGAGGCCGCCCTACAGTGGGCACTCGACGACTACCTCCGCGACGAGATGGTCCACCAGCGCCGCGCCCTGTAGGAGATAGCTGCCCGCCAGCGTGGCGCGAGGACGAGGACGGAGTGGTGATCCTCGACAGCGACGACGACGAGGACGTCCCCGGGCCGTCCAACCCGCCGTGCCTCGGTGACCCTGGGCAGGAAAGCAGCAGGGACGGCGGCCAGCGAGGAGGCGACGACGACAGCGGTGACTACACGTAGTTCTACAAACTCCTCGGTATGTATAGCTTCACGGCGGCGGGCGGTGGGCGGGCGTGGAATGGCGAGGGCGACAACGGGCCTAGCAGTGTCTTCTTTTTTCTTTTCTTTTTGTAAAATATTTGATGAACTCGCCGAAGTTAGTTTAAATTTGGGCCTTGTTTGTGCGAATGTGGAAGAGGTGATTTGTAGTGGGTTCAATCTTACGATGCTTGATCTCAGTGTCAGAAGGGGAACCGACACATATGTATCGTTGCTACTAAGGATAAAACGATGGGGCATGTTTCTACATAAATAGATCTTGTCTACATCATTTCATCATTCTTATTGCATTACTCTGTTTCTCCATGAACTTAATACACTAGATGCATGCTGGATAGCGATCGATGTGTGGAGTAATAGTAGTAGATGCAGGCAGGAGTCGGTCTACTAATCTTGGATGTGATGCCTATATAATGATCATTGCCTAGATATAGTCAAAATTATTTGAAGTTCTATCAATTGCCCAACAGTAATCATTTTCCCACAGTTTGCTATTTTCTCTAGAGAAGCCTCCAGTGAAATCAACGGCCCCCGGGTCTCTTCCTCATATTATTTGCTTTTGCGATCTATTTTTCCTTTGCTTTTATGTTCAGATCTATTAAATAAAAAATACCTTGCTGCAGTTTATCTTATTTACCATCTGATCTATCAATATTTATATCTCTCTCATGTCTGTTACCCGAAAGGGGTTGACAGCCCCTTTTACACGTCGGGTTGCGAGTATTTGTCATTTGTGTGCATGTGTTGTTTACGTTGTGTTTCTTGGTTCTCCCTACTGGTTCGATAACCTTGGTTTCATCACTGAGGAAAATACCTACCGCTACTATACTGCATAAATCCCTTCCTCTTTGGGGAAAACCCGACATAGCTTTAGCAGCCATCCAAAGGAAATTTCTGGCGCCGTTGTCGGGGAGAACCTTCAACATATACCAGGTTCCTAATCACAAATCTCATCTCCTCGCAATTACATTATTTGCCATTTTCCTCTCGTTTTCATCTCCCCCACTTCACGAAAATTTGATGTTTTTACTCGCCCTTTTTTTGTTTGTCGTATTCTCGTCAGATCTGTTTTTGTTTGCCCTTATGTCTTACTTGGTTACTTTGCTTGATTGTTTGGTATAATTGGGTATTTTATTGGAAATGGTAAGGAAAACATTTATGGATCCTCATCCACTTGGCAATCTTTTTAAAAGAACCAATTATGTTGAACCAATTGCTAGTGAATTGAGCGCACTAGATTATCTTTATGAAGTTTTGCTTGAGATTCGTGAATCTAATAATTGTGATGAAGTGATAAAAGAAGAAATTTTTTGAAGTGATTCATGATAGCTCCTTGTATAAAAATCATGATTGCAATGGTGTTATAATAAATTCTACTAATTTCAATTATGCTAGTAATATGCAAAACCCCAAGCTTGGGGATGCTAATTTTGATATGTCCTCTACTTATTGCAATGATCTTGATTGAGGTGATTCTTGCTACGATCTTGAAAATTTATTTAAGCCTCATGATGAATATGTTTGCGATAATATTGAAAGTGGGTTTGAAGAGGTCATGACTTTATTTGATGTTAGTCCCACTATCTTGGAAGATTATAAGACTTTTACGCACATGGATCATGAAAATAAAATTTTATATGATTGCTATATTGTTAAATTTGAGTATGATCTTACATGTAATTATTATGAGAGAGGAAAATATGGTTCTAGGAATTTTCATGTTACCAAATCACCTCTCGTTATGTTGAGATTCTCAATGTTTTATTCCTCTCAATTGCATATGCTAGACATTTCTTGTCTTGATAATTTGTTTGCCTATAAAATTGCTATGCATAGGAAGTATGTTAGACTTAAATGTGTTTGTAACATATTTTTTGATGCTCTCTTTGCACTTCAATTCTTGTCTTTCATGTTAGCATCATTGAAATTCCAAGCCTATCTTTATGGCTATCAAGAAAGAGCTTGTTGGGAGGCAACCCAATGAATAAAATAACTTTTTGCTTTTTATTTTCTATTCTTGTGAAAAAAACTTTTCATATCTCTATTGATATGTGTTTTTGTTGTTTGAATAAAGGTTTGTGCCAAGCAAAGCCTTAGGAACACGTTGGGTGTTAGTAGATTTGATCTTGCTGAAAAACAGAAACTTTTGCGCTCACGAGAAAAATTCTATTTTTTAACAAAAGATTACTTTTTGGTTGATTCTTTTTTTAGAAGATTAATATACGAATTTCCCACGTGGCCCAATTTTTTGAAGATTTTTATAGTTACAGAAGTATTCGAAACTTCTAGATTACTACAGACTATTCTATTTTTGACATATTCTGTTTTTATTGTGTTATGTGCTTGTTTTGATGATTCTATGGTTTTCTTTGATGAGTTTTTGCCAAAGAAAAATTGGTATACAGTAGATATATTAAAAATACAAAATATAAATCGGTTTACTACAGTACTATAGTAGTGATTTTTTTCTTATACTAACGGATCTCATGAAAGTTTTATTGGAGTTTTGTGTGATTGAAGTTTTCAAGTTTTGGATTTTCTTATGATGGATGAAGGAATAAGGAGTAAGAAAAAGCCTAAGCTTGGGGATGCCCCGGCATCCTAAGCTATTATCCAAAGAGAAGCAAGCAACTAAGCTTTGGGATGCCCCCGAGTGGCATCCCCTCTTTCTTCTAACGACCATCAGTATTTCACTTGAAACTATATTTTTATTCGTCACATGATATGTGTTTTGGTCGGAGCGCCTTGTATGATATGAGTATTTGCTTGTTTTGTTTTACTTTTTAAGTCAGCAATCCTTGCTATACACATCTATTTGAGAGAGCCAAAATTATGACATGACTTGTTAGAATAGCTATGGATTTCCTCTAGTGCTTCACTTATATCTTTCACGGTCTGCTTTAGTATCTTTGGATAAATACTCTCTTGCTTCACTTAGATTTATTTGGGAGTTAGTAAAATTTTAATAAATTCTCTCTTGCTTCACATAAATTATTTTGAGAGAAAGAAAAAATTTATGCACGTGATATTCACTTATATTTGTTTGAGCTTATCAAAAGCAACACATGAAAATTAGTCCCAGACTGATAGATATCCAAGAAGGATTTATAAAAACTTTCATGAAGATCATTGGACAAAATAAACTTGATTGCTTGTAATGGTTTTGAGACATGATGATATGATATGTGAGTCATGTTAATGAGTAGTTATGCTTTAGTAAGAATATTCGTGTTAAGGTTTGTGATCCCCTATGCAAGCACGAAAGTCAATAATTATGCAATGAAATTATATCCTACTCGTGGTGCATTATTCGATGTTATTTATACTCAATGTTCACTTATGAGATTATTCGTTCCATGGTTGGTCTCTTCCCAGTCTTTTGCTAGCCTTCATTTTGCACTAAGTATGATCACGACTTGTGCATCCAAAATCCTTTATCCCGATTTTGCCACATGAGTCCACCATGCCTACCTATATGTGGTATGCCCTTGCCGTTCTAAGCAAATTTGTATGTGCCATCTCTAATTTTCAAAATAAATTTCCTTTTTGTGTGCTCGTACCGCTCGTGAGGCGGTGAGGGCTGGCCAATATTTTCCATGCTGGATGTGTTATTCTCACGATGAGTGTTTATTCACTTGTCATTGCACGAGAGTAAGGCAAAGGTATTAGGGATGCCGAGTCCCGAAATGAAAAAACAAATTTACTTTATGTTGTCAATTAATAAATTACTTGGAAAGCGTTGGTATGGAAGGCAACCATGGATTCGGCTAGCCATGGCTTGTGAAAGTTTGGTGGAAAAGGAATAAACTTTATTTTATGTTTGGGAACCGCCTATGATATATGAGATAAATCCTTATTTGACCCTTTTTAAAAATCCGGTTTCCTTTTTGGCCCTAGAAATTTTGTTTTTCCTTTTTTGACACTACAACTTTATTTTCTTCCTTCCATGACACTTCCGTCGTTCTTTGCTATTAACACCGTCAACTATGAGATGGAAAGTCCTATTTACCCCTGCTTTAGCATGTTGAAAAAAAAGAAACAGAAAAACCTTGCGCGTACATGGAGGAGGGCGCGGCCGACGCTCCTACGGATGGTGGGGTGAAAGTCACGATGGAGGAGGGTCACGGGCGAGGCGGCGATGGTGGGGAGTCGTTCCTTTGCCCGCCCCGAGGGAGCGACGGCCGCGGTGGCAAACTTCGAGCTGGCGTCGCTGCTCTCCCCTCTTTCTCGTCCCTTTCCATTGTAGATTCCGCGAATTGGTGCCACCGTTGGAGCAGCATCTGCTCCACCGCCTAACTTAGCGTCATCCAGCGGGCCATCACCGGCACCGTCGTAGGTGCCTCATAGGCAAGGAAATATGTGTGTCGCACGGGCACCCAACCCCTCCTACCTCCCACCACCAGCTGATGTGATTCCTAAAACTCTAGCAACGCACCCACCTAATCTGCTTTTCAGGACATCTCTCCGTCAAGCTCTGTCTATGGCCAAGAACAGTTTCCAGCTCGGCACCCGCCGCTTCGTCAGTCCCGCCACTCCAGCTTCCTCGCCGGTCCCGACCTTGATTTCAGCTTCCACAAAGCTGAGGTCGCGTCATCTTTTATTTGCAATGGGATCTGACCACCACGTACATGGAAGCTAGCCTCATAAGCAAGCAGGATGATGGATGTATTATTCTGGAGGATACGCAAGTACACACGTACGAATCGATTCTGCTTGTTTGAGATGCAAGCGAGAACACACACTAACGCATGGCACAAACTACACCAGGGGTAAAATGGACTTTTCATGTCGCATTTAACGGTGTTAGTTGCCAAAAGTGATGGAAATGTCACATAGGGAACAAAATGAAGTTTGAGTGTCAAAACAGGGAAAAAATATTTATTAGCGCCAAAAAGGGAACCAAATTTTAAGGAAGGGCCAAATAAGGAATTCTCTCATGATATATCTAGCATGGAAAGTGTTGGGAACCTCATGTCGTTCTCGTTGGTGGGAAAAGTATACCTCCCAAAAAACATTATCTCTCAATTTAAGCTTTGAGCTCTGGCACCTCTAAAAATCCCTACTTCCGTCTGCGAAAGGACTTTCTTTTACTTATGCAATTTTTATTTTTGAATTTGAGTCTTCATCTTCCCTTACAAGCACCAACTAGGAAACACTATGATCGTACTTGAGCACTTGGTGTAACTAATATGCGAGTGTGTTTCATGAATGGATCAATGGTTGAGCATGATGGCCTAGGGATAACTTATTTTAGTATTGATATTTTGAAAGACATGGTTGCTTATTGATATGTTTGAGTATTTAAATCTCATGTCAAAACTAGACTATTGCTTTGAACCATATAAAAGTCCAATTGTCCATGCTATAAAGAAAAGAATATGATATGACATGATAGGCATCATTCCACAACAAAAATTCGGTTATTTATCACTAACCTACCAAGGACGAGCATGAGTTAAGCTTGGGGATGCTGATACGTCTCCAACGTATCTATAATTTTTTATTGTTCCATGCTATTATATTATCATTCTTGGATGTTTTACAATCATTTTATAGTCATTTTATATCATTTTTTGGTACTAACTTATTGACATACTGCCAAGTGCTAGTTGTTGTTTTCTATATGTTTTTTACATCGCAGCTAATCAATATAAAACAAAGTCCAAGTGCAATGAAACTCTTTGGAGATTTCTTTTGGACCATAATAAACCCAATGGGCCAAGGCAACACGTGGGGGTGCTCCGAGGGGAGCACAACCCACCAAGGCACGCCAGGAGGCCCATGCGCGCCCTGGTGGGTTGTGCCCTCCTCGAGTGCCCCCCGGACCACCTCTTTGCTCTATAAATACCCCAATATTCCAGAAACCCTAGGGGAGCACACATAATTTCGATCAAGGTGTCGCAAAGTCCAGAACCACCAGATCTAATCTAGACACCATCACAGAGGGGTTCACCACTTCCATTGTTGCCTCTACGATGATGCATGAGTAGTTCCTTGTAGACCTTCGGGTCCGTAGTTAGTAGCTAGATGGCTTCATGTCTCTCTTTTGATTATCAATACATTGCTCTCTTGGAGATCCATATGATGTAACTATTTTGCGATGTGTTTGTTGGGATCCGATGAACTTTGAGTTTATGATCAAATCTATCTTTTTATATCCATGAAAGTTATTTGACTCTTCTTTTGATCTCTTATATGCATGATTGCTTATAGCCTCGTATTTCTTCTCCGATATTGGGTTTTGTTTGGCCAACTTGATCTCTTTCTCTTGCCATGGGAAGAGGTGCTTTGTAGTGGGTTCGATCTTATGGTGCTTGATCCCAGTGACAGAAGGGGAACTGACACATTTGTATCGTTGCTACTAAGGATAAAACGATGAGGTCTATTTCTACATAAATAGATCTTGTCTACATCATGTCATCATTCATATTGCATTACTCCGTTTCTCCATGAACTTAATGCACTAGATGCATGCTGGATAGCGATCGATGTGTGGAGTAAAAGTAGTTGAGGGAGGCAGGATTCGGTCTACTAATCTTGGACGTGATGCCTACATAATGATCATTGCCTGGATATAGTCATAATTATTTGAAGTTCTATCAATTGCCTAACAGTAATTGTTTTCACACCGTATGCTATTTTCTCGAGAGAAGCCACTAGTGAAATCTACGGCCCCGGGGTCTCTTCTTCATATTATTTTCCTTTGATTTTATTTTCATATCTAATAAACCAAAAACCCAAAAATACCTTGTTGCAATTTATCTTATTTACCATCTTATCTATCAATATTTATATCTCTCTCACGTCCGTTACCCGAAAGGGATTGACAACCCCTTTTACACGTCGGGTTGCGAGTATTTATTTTTTGTGTGCATGTGATGTTTACGTTGTGTTGCTTGGTTCTCCTACTGGTTCGATAACTTGCTTGGTTCTCCTACTGGTTCGATAACCTTGGTTTCATCACTAAGGGAAATACCTACCACTGCTATACTGCATCATCCCTTCCACTTTGGAGAAAAAACCAAGGTAGCTTTAGCAGCCATCAAGACCCAAACACAGCTGATATCCGATTCGAGAGGGGAAGTGTTTTCGGCTCGTTCCTCGACGGCCGCCACCAGGTGAGTGATCGGGGAGGAATTTTCTTCTCTTTGGTTGGGCTTAGGCCTGATCCGATCATCGGCCATTGAAAGCCCTAGGGTGGCGATGCGATCTAGCAGCTCATTTAAGGATGATGTATCTGTCGGATCCGGTTTTTCGGAGTGTTGGAGGCCTATGTAGGAGCAATGCTCGGTGACCATAGAAGATGTGGACGTCTTAGCAACCATGTGGGCGCATATGGCGAACCTGCCGAGCTAGAGGAGCTGACCAATAGTCAGGCTCCTACCAGAGGTGATGTCGTCGTTGATGATGAGACGAGCCACCGATCGCTTCTTGTGACTACACAGCGAAGCTCTCAATGAAAGCACCATTGTTGGTGTCAAAACGGGCAGATCTCGGGTAGGGGGGCTGATACGTCTCCATTGTATCTACTTTTCCAAACTCTCTTTCCCTTGTTTTGGACACTAACTTGCATGATTTGAATGGAACTAACCCGTACTGATGATGTTTTCAGCAGAATTGCCTTGGTATTTTTTTTGTGCAGAAATAAAAGTTCTCAGAATGACCTAAAACTTCACGGAGAATATTTTCAGAATATATAAAAAATATTGACGGAAAGAATCACCGGAGGGGGCCCACACCCTGGACACAAGGGTGGGGGCGCCCCCATAGGGCGCGCCACCTACCTTGTGGGTCCCCTGGAGCTCCACCGACATCAACTCCAACTCCATATAATCTCTTTCGGGGAGAAAAACATTAAAGTGAAGATCCATCGCGTTTTATGATAAGGAGCCGCCGCCATCTCCTCTTCTTCACCGGGAGACCTGATCTGGAGTCCGTTCGGGGCTCCGGAGAGTGGAGATCCTCGCCATCGTCATCAGCAACCATCCTCCATCACCAATTTAATGATGCTCACCACCATGCGTGAGTAACTCCATCGTAGGGTTGTTGGACGGTGATGGGTTGGATGAGATTTATCATGTAATCAATTTAGTTTTGTTAGGGTTTGATCCCTAGTATCCACTATGTTCTGAGATTGATGTTGCTATGACTTTGCTATGCTTAATGCTTGTCACTAGGGCTCGAGTGCTATGATTTCAGATTTGAACCTATTATGTTTTCATGAATATATTTGTGTTCTTGATCCTATCTTTCAAGTCTATAGTCACCTACTATGTGTTATGATCCGGCAAACTCTGAGTGACAATAACCGGGGCACTTCCCGATGATGACCATAGTTTGAGGAGTTCATATCTTCACTAAGAGCCAATGCTTTGGTCCGGTACTCTATTAAAAGGAGGCCTTAATATCCCTTAGTTTCCATTAGGACCCCACTGCCATGGGAGGGTAGGACAAAAGATGTCATGCAAGTTTTTTTCATAAGCATGTATGACTATATTCGAAATACATGCCTACATTACATTGATGAATTGGAGCTAGTTCTGTGTCACCCTAGGTTATAATTGATACATGATGAATATTATCCAACACCTATCATTGTCGATCCATTACCTACGAGTTCATTCCATATTGATACTTGCTTTGTTACTTTTGTTACTGCTACTGCCACCATCATTATAAAACGGCGAGTGTCACTTTTGCCACTGTTACCATTACTTCCATACTACTTTGCTACTAAATATTTTGCTGCAGATATTAAGTTTTCCAGGTGTGGTTGAATTGACAACTCAGCTGCTAATACTTGAGAATATTCTATGGCTCTCCTTGTATCGAATTAATAAATTTGGGTTGAATACTCTACCCTCGAAAACTATTGCGATCCCCTATACTTGTGGGTTATCAAGACCTTTTTCCGGCGCCATTGCCGGGGAGCATAGCTCTATTCTCCGAGTCACTTGGGATTTATATCTGCTGATCACTATGAAAAATATGAAGAATCTGAAAGATGATAGAACCAAGATCGTTCCCTCTTGAACGAAGGGAGGTAAGGAACTACCATCTAGCTCTGCACTTGATTCACCATCTGTTTTGAGTGAACATGCGACACCTACACCTACTATTGATTTTGATATGCCGCATGATATTGATGATGCCACTTATGTTATGAACGAGGGGATACGTTATGGAAGGATAAGTAGCTATAGACTTTCTTGCTTGCGAGGATAGGAATGATCTTAAGAAATTAGAACGCAAGTGGAATGAACAATCTTTGAATGCTAGAATGCAATATGATCCTGAATTTTCTACTTCACCTACCCGTGTTAGTGATAAGGATTATGAATTCTCTGTTGATCATGTGTTAATTACTTTAGTTGAATCTGATCCTTTTCATGGTTATGAATCTGAAACTGTTGTGGCGCATCTTACTAAATTAAATGATATAGCCAACGTATTTGCTCATGAGGAAAAAATCACTATTACTATATTCTTAAATTATTTCCTTTCTCATTAAAGGGTGATGCTAAGTTATGGTTTAATTCTCTTGATACTGGTTGTGTGCATAGTTCCCAGGATATGATTTACTACTTCTCTGAAAAATATTTTCCTACTCATAAGAAACACGGTGCCTTACATGAAATATTTAATTTTGTGCAAATTGAAGAAGAGAGTCTCCGACAAGCTTGGGGGATGCTTCTCCAATTACTTAATGCTTTGTGTGATCATCCTCTCAATAAGAATTGAATACTTGATATCTTTTATAATGGACTAACCGATGCTTCTAGGGACCACCTAGATAGTTGTGCTGGTTCTGTTTTCAGGGAAAACTGTTGAACAAGCTGAAAAATTATTGAATAATATATTGAGTAATGATAATGATTGGACTCTTCTTGAACCAACTCCGAAATCAACTCTGAAGAAAAGATGTATTATATTTCTCAATCCTGAAGATATGGAAGTGGCAAAGAAATCTATGAAAGAAAAAGGTATTAAAGCTGAAGATGTTAAGAATTTACCACCTGTTGAAGAAATACATGGTCTTGATAATCCGACACACGTAGTAGAGGTAAATTCTCTCTATAGATTTGATGAAGGTGATATTCCTCATAATAAGTCTGCTAGCCAATGCTTAGATGAGTTTGATAATTTTATTGTTATACAAGAAGACTTTAATGCTTATGTTAGTAGACAGCTGAAATGTAATGCTTATATGCTTGACCGCTTGGATGATCTTGTGACTAGACCTTCTAATGATCTTAAACTTATTAGTAAACATGCTTCCGTGGTTACCACTCAAGTAGAACAAGTACTTAAGGCACAAAATGACTTGCTTCATGAGTTGAATAGTAAAAATAATGATAATGTTGTTATGGTTGCAACTAGAAGTGGCAAAGTAACTCAGGAACCTCTATATCCTAAAGGCAATTTTAAGAGAATTGAACGAGATTCTTAGAGAATTAATATTGATAAACCTAGCCCTAGTAGTAAAAAGAAATAGAAAATTGATAGGGCTTTGACTGCTTCTAGTGAACCTGTTACAGAAACACCTGAGAATCCTAGTAATATTTCTATTTCTGATGCGGAGACTCAGTCTGGTAATGAACCTGAACCTAGTGATAATGTTAATGATGATGTTCATATCGATGCTCAACCTAGTAATGACAATGATGTAGAGATAGAACCTGATGTTGATCTTGATAACCCACAATCAAAGAAACAAAGTTATGATAAGAGAGATTTCATTGCTAGGAAACATGGTAAAGAAAGGGAACCATGGGTTGAGAAATCCATGCCCTTTTTCCTCCTAAACCATCCAAGAAAAAGGATGATGAGGACTTTGAACGGTTTTGTGAGATGATTAGACCTATCTTTTTGTGTATGCATTTGACTGATATGCTTAAAAAGCCTCCTTATGCTAAGTATATGAAAGAAATTGTTACTTATAAGAGAAAGATATCGGAACCTAAAATTTGCACCATGCTTGCTAATTATACTTTTAAGGGTGGAATACCAAAGAAGCTTGGAGATCCAGGAATACCCACTGTACCATGCTCCATTAAAGGAAACTATGTTAAAACTGCTCTATGTGATCTTGGGGCTGGTGTTAGTGTTATGCCCTTCTCTTTGTATCGTAGACTTGAATTGAAAAAGTTGACACCTACTGAAATCTCTTTGAAAATGGCTGATAAATCAACTTCTATACCTATCGGTATTTGCGAGGATGTGCCTGTTGTGGTTGCAAACATTACTATCTTAACAGACTTTGTTATTCTTGATATTCCCGAGGACGAAAGTATGTCGATCATCCTTGGTAGACCCTTTTTAAATACTGCAGGGGCTATTATTGATTGCAATAAAGGCAATGTCACTTTTCATGTAAATGGTAATGAGCATACGATACACTTTCCAACGAAACAACCTTAAGTCAATAGCGTCAATTCTATTGGAAATATTTCAACTATTGCTATTGGAGGTTTTGAATTCCCTATTCCTACTGTCAAAAAGAAATATCATATTCTTATTGTTGGGGACATGCATATCCGTGTTAAGGTAACCTAGTGTTATTCGAAAATTCTTTGGTTTTATGTTATTCGAAAGAAGTTTGTCAATGAGACTTGATCAACCTCATTGACGGATTCCTTTCGATGAACATGAGATGGATGAATTTAGAGAACACCACCTTCTGTACCCAACGTTTACTTTCTGTTATTTAGATTAAATGAATAAAATAGTATTATATATCTGTTTTCCGAATTATCTGTGCAATAAAAAATGTCCTAAAAATAAAAGTCGTCCAAATACCCTGAAAGTTTAATAAGATTTTTTTCTATAATATTTTAAGATTTTGGCACTAAGTATGCACCACGGGGATGCACCAGTGGGCCACAAGGGTGGAGGGCACGCCCTACCCCCCTCGGCGTGCCCCTATCCTTGTGGGCCCCATGTGGCCCCCTGCACTTATTCCAGCACCCATCCTCTCCTTCTTCCTCCAGAAAAAATCAGCCACCAGCTCAAACCAGTGTTCTAGCTCATCTTGCTACCATTTTCGATCTCCGTGCTCAATCCATCATTTGCAAAACTGTTTTGGGGGATTGTTCTTCGGTATGAGACTCCTCCAATGCTCCAATTAGTTTTTGGTCTAGTGCTTTATTTATTGCAAATTTTTGCTGTTGTAGTGACCTTGTTCTTGAGCTTGCATGTCAAATTTATACGGTACAAAGTAGTTTTGATGCATGATATAACCTCTAGACACCTGTAGGAGTAGTTGCTATCAACTTTGTTGAGTTTGGTTCACTTTTATTTTGAGTCACTAAAAAAATTCAGAATTTTTTAAACGAAAAAATTGATGAGGAGATTGTTGAGAGGCTCTTCGAGCCGGGGTTCAAAAGAAAAGGAGAAGGAGGAGAAGGAGAAGCCCAAGAATAATCTTCCTCGCACCATGGAGATTCGGGCATGTGAATGACCATGCGATGCATTCTTACATGCGGTCGTAATTTACGATGATTTCTATTATTTGGCCAAGAATGCAGGCATCACCGACTTCCTCCGCGACCAGTGTGATCAGTATCTCCTCCTAATTAATACTTTCGTGCAAAATTTTCATTTTCATGCTAGAAGATCACCACCTATGGTAGAATTTGATTTATATGATGAGCATAAGGAGATGAACCTTTATGAGTTTTGTGAAGTATGCAAACTACCCTACAAAGGTATCATCAAAGAACGAGGTCCTAGAGACATGGAAGCTTTTATTGATACGGTTACCGTAGGGGAAAGGAGAAGGGTGTCTGTCAGGGATATTACTACCAAGTATAAACCGGCCAGGAGGGTCCGGTTTACGTTATCAAGATTATATTATCAGAGGGCCAGTGGAGTATGAAGTAGAAGATTGTAGCCCAAGAGGCTTAGAGCCCATGTGTTAGGGCCCATATTTGTAAACCGTCATACTATGTAACTTGGGATGTAAGATAGAAAGAACAGAGACCGAGGCGGACACGTTTATGAGCCGGCCTTGGGACTCTGTAAACCGGACCGGGCCTCGCCTCTATATAAACGGACAACCCGGCGACGATTCAAGACAGAGAACAACATCTCAAGATTTAGGTAAAGTGAATTCGCACCCTGGTCATCGAAGCCCAAGCAATACCACACCAAACTAGACGTAGGCTTTTACCTTCATCGAAGGGGCCGAACTAGTATAAAATTCCTTTGTCTTTCGTCCGCTTTAACCCCTTTAAGCTAACCCGTAGCGATGGCCTCACGACTAAGTCCTTTTGCTAGGACATCTGCCGTGCTAAATCCACGACAGTTGGCACCCACCGTGGGGCTATCGCATGATGGTTTCGAGTTCTTGAAGGGCAGCTTTGAAGGACTCAAGGGCTACGCAGTGGGCCGAATGACCAAGAGTCATCGCGGTCGGATCTACATCGACGATCCAGGCTAGGGCCCAGAGGCCGATTCAATCGAATACGGGTATCGGGTCCCCTTCGGCGGCATCTACGTCTTCATCGGCAAGATCGGCGAACCGGGCCCTGAGCCGGACATCTTCCCCAACATCGTCAAGTTGGCTCAGCGTGCGAGACCTGCCCGGATTCAGACCACCGTGAAGCATGTCTTCGTTGGAGCGGTGCATGGAGTACAAGCCGAGGACGGATCGGACTAAGGCGGCGAGACCGTTGTGTATTCCAGCGATGAATCTTCTTCCGGAGAAACTGAATCTTTGTATCTGCTGCAGGATGGCCGGTCCGGGGGCTGTTCCGACGGTGACAGTATTCCGGACCCCCTTGATCCGCCAAATAGGGTTGATGTCTTCATGGCCGGATCACAACCCGTGCAGCAGTCCTCAACAACAGGGGCGTTGATATCAGAGGCAATGGGAGCTAGGGCTGGAGATCCTCCCCCATCGCCATCTGATACTTTATCTATCTTGGTCGATACTTTGACAGTGCTAGTAACGGCAGAGGTAGCGCAGGCCAACAAGGAGCAGCATGACGCGGAAGTCGCTCAGGTGAAGAGCCGGATTGAACAAGCCATGTTGGACCTTGCTGCTGAGAAAGCTAGGATGGCTACAAAGCAGGCGGAGCTAGATGCTCAAGCCTATCGACTCAGGTTTGATCAGACCGCTTCACAAGAGGTAATGATGAGAAGGCAACGCTCTCGCCTGCCGCCAGTTTATGAGGCAAGGAATCTCTTTACCACGCCAGGCTCATGAACCAGTAACCAGCCAGAGGTAAACCGGGGAGGAGCGCCAGGAACAGGCGCATCGGTTCAGCCACCGGCCGTAGAGCCAAACCGTCAAGTTGTGCCGGCCCAACATGTGCCCACCCCTCCTGGTCATTATTCTAATCCGCTGGACAACATAGTTGCTGTCGCTTCACGATTGGCCGCCCTTCCTATTGAAGGAACGTCCCGCATAGCAGTGGAGGCACGACGGGCCAAGGAGTTGTTGGACACGGCGCTAACTCAACTGCAAGCTTATTCCTATAGCCGGGAGAGAATTCATTCAACCCCCCGTCCGAGCCGGAGTTATACGAGGCATTTGGATGAACCGACTGTATCAATCAGCGCACGGAGGCGTCATCAGCAGAGGCGGGATAATCCGGCAGGAGAAGAGGCACACGCTCAGGAGGTGGTGGATCAGGCCAGACAGCGCCGGGAGGCCGAGGTAACAGCACAGTACGAAGCCCGTCAGGCGACGCCAGTTCATCCCACCACCACAATTGAACCGGGGGTCATGTCCAGTTCCCTGGGCGTGCCGTGTCTCATCCCCGCTTTACGGAATGTGAAACTACCCAAGGATTTTAAAGGTCCACGCAAGGTGCCCAACTACACGGCTGATCTTACTCCAGAGGCAAGGGTTGAGAGTTATGAGATGGCAATGGAGATGTTCGATGTGGACGAGGCGGCATGCGCTAAGTATTTCACAATGATGCTCGAAGGCACGGCCCGAACATGGCTGAAGGGTTTACCACCTAACTCCATCGGATCATGGGCTGAGCTGCAGAGCCGGTTTATCAAAAATTTCAAAGACACATGCAAGCAGCCAATGTCTGTTGTTGACTTAGCTGCCTGCGTTCAAGGAGAGCAGGAGTCTACAAGCAGTTGGGTGCGTGGAGTGTCCGAAATCTTGCACTCCTCCAATAGCATCAACCCGAGCACAGCGGTGGTAACCTTGGAAAATAATTGCCGGTTTAAGCCTTTGAGGCAGAAGTTGGGACGACTTAAACGTGATTGCAATGACATGGGAACACTCATGGGCGCTTTAGTGAAGTATGGAGACTCTGACAACACCAAGCATCCAGACACAGATGGAGACAAGTCAGGGAAAGCAAGCAAGAATGGTAAACCGCCGCAGGCCAATCCGGTGAACCAAGGATACAATGGTAAGCGTAAAGCGGAAGGCAGCTCAGATTTTGTGGCTAACACCAACGCTCAAGAGGATGGGCAACGCTGCAAGGGCAGACCGCCCCCACGTAACGGGAGGCCACCTATTAATCTGGAGCGCTAGTTGAACGTGCCTTGCCCAAAGCACGGTACGCCAGAAAAACCAGCTACGCATCTCTGGAAGGATTGTTTCATCATGCAGGAGTTCATGAACCGGAATAGGTATGATCATGGGCCCCTCGGCGGATCAGGCCCTGGCTTCCAAGGTCCGGGTTACCAAGGTGGTGGGTCCGGTTCAGGATATCAAGGCAATAACAATAACCAGCAGCATGGCCAGGGCGGATACAATAACCAAGGGAATCAACAGCGTCAACAGCAGCAGCAATCCGGATATCAGAATAATCCGAAGGAGCTGAGCAGTGGGCAGTATCACGTCTTCACCACGAGTTTGTGCAAACGGGATCAGAAGGTCCTGAATAGGGCTGTGCATTTTGTTGAACCGGCGATACCACGTTTTTTGCGTTGATCTGAGCAGCCCATTGTGTGGAGCAGAGAGGATCATCCTGCCCGAGTCGATAATACGGGTCAGTTGGCTCTGGTGGTGGCACCACAGGTAGGTGGTTCTAAGTTCACCAAAGTACTTATGGATGGAGGCAGCAGCATCAACATCCTGTATTATGAGACTTTTCGGCGGATGGGGCTGGCAGATAAGAAGCTTCGACAGTCCAACACAGTGTTCCATGGGGTGGTACCCGGTAAATCGGCCTATCCAGTTGGCAAGATTGATTTGGAGGTCACCTTTGGAGATGAGCATGACTCCAAGTTAGAGATTGTGACCTTTGAGGTGGTAAAGATCAAAAGCACATACCACACTTTGTTTGGGCGGCTGGTTTATGCCAAGTTCATGGCTTGACCGTGTTACATTTATCTACAGCTCAAGATGCCAGGCCACAAGGGAACTATTACAGTTCATGGGAACCACAAAATTGCATTGGAGTGCGAGGAAGGAGATGCAGCTTATGCTGAAGCAGTTTGCGCAACTGAGGAGCTGAAGTTTTATAAGGACAATGTTGATCCAGCAGATATGTCTCCACTGAAGAAACCAACCACAGAGCATGATCCGGCGTTGAAATTCAAATCAGCTGAAGAGACTAAGCAGGTGGACTTTGTTATGGGCAATTCAACCAAGCAGTTCACTATCAGCGCTAACCTAGACCCGAAATAGGAAAGCGCGCTCATCGAGTTCATCCGATAGAACCGGGATATCTTTGGATGGAAGCCTTCTGACATGCCAGGTATACCGAGGGAACTCGCTGAGCACAATCTTAATATCGATCCTAAGTTTAAACAGGTCAAGCAGTATTTGCGCCGTTTCAATGAGGTGATGCGCAAGGCTATTGGAGAAGAGGTGGCTAGGCTATTGGCTACAGGCTTTATAGTTGAAGTGTTTCATCCAGAATGGTTGGCTAATCCGGTGTTAGTACTTAAGAAAATGGAACTTGGACAATGTGTGTTGATTACACATACCTGAACAAGGCTTGCCCAACTGATCCTTTTTCTCTCCCCCGTATTGACCAAATTATTGATGCTACGACAGGATGTGAGCGGCTAAGTTTTTTGGATGCATACACTGGTTATCATCAGATCAAGATGGCAGTTAAGGACCAGGAGAAGACAACCTTTATAACTCCTTTCGGAGCCTTCTGCTACGTATCTATGCCATTTGGGCTCAAGAGTGCCCAGGCGACCTACCAGCATTGTTTGCAGAACTGCCTTCAAGGGCAGATTGGGCAGAATGTTCATGCATATGTCGATGACATTGCGGTAAAATCCAGAAAGGAGGAGACACTGATAGATGATCTGAAGAAAACTTTTGATAATCTCCGAGTCTGTAAAATGATGCTTAATCCGGAGAAGTGTGTTTTTGGTGTTCTGACAGGCAAGCTCCTGGGGTTCTTGGTGTCAAACAGAGGAAATGAAGCTAATCCGGAGAAGATCAAGGCGATTACGTCCCTAGCTAAACCGGCGTGCATCAACGATGTCCAACGCGTAGCAGGCCGTATTGCCGCACTCAGCCGGTTTATCAGCCGTTTGGGGGAGAAGGCAATCCCGCTTTATTAGATGATGAAGAAGACATACTGTTTCGTCTCGAGTGATGTTGCTGCTGCTGCGTTTGAGGATTTGAAGAGGCAATTGGTAGAGCCGCCGGTCCTTGCTGCCCTAGTTGGCAATGAGCGATGTTGTTATACGTGGCTACTAATGCCCGTGGAGTAAGTGTTGCTATTGTGGTAGAACGCAAGGAGGCCGGCAAAGAATATCCGGTTCAGTGGCCGGTTTACTACATCAGTGAGGTGCTCATTGAGTCAAAACAGAGATATCCACATTGGCAGAAACTGGTGTATGGAGTGTTCATGGAAAACCGGAAGCTAAAGCACTATTTTCAGGGCCACCCAATCACCGTTGTCAGTTCAGCTCCATTAGGGGATATAATTCAAAACAGAGAAGCTACTGGTCGAGTTGCAAAGTGGGCCATTGAGCTTAGCCCACATGGATTAAGGTATGTGCCCCGTACTGCGATAAAGTCTCAAGCTCTGGTGGATTTTATCAACGATCGGACAGAGTTGCAAGCACCTGAGGAGAAGCCGGATCATACATACTGGACTATTCACTTTGACGGTTCAAAACAATTGGAGGGCTCGGGGGCTGGAGTCATATTAACTTCCCCACGAGGTGATAAGTTCTGTTACGTCCTCCGTTTAATGTTCCCTTGTACCAATAATGCTGCTGAGTATGAAGCTCTCCTCCATGGTCTTGAGTCGGGTCAAGTGTAATGGGGATTCAGATCTGGTCGCACAGCAAGTATCCGGCAAGTGGGACTCCAAGGATCCACTCATGGCAGCATATCGACGAGAGGTAGACGCCGTCGCTGGGTACTTCAAAGGATATCAGGTGGATCATATAGACCGGCGGAAAAATGAGGCAGCTGATGCGTTAAGTCGGCTAGGTTCCCAGCGGAAACCGGTTCCACCTAATACCTTCTTGGATGAGTTGCATAATCCATCGGTGCAGGTACCTTCAGAGGAGGACTTGGCTGTTCCTGATCCGAAAGCACAATTGGTCGCGGCACTTCATGTCATTCCAGATTGGACGCTCCCTTACTTGGCATACATGAACCGAGGTGAGTTACCAGAGGACGAAGTCGAGGCCCGACAGATAATCCGGCGGTCTAAATCTATGACTATTGTCAATGGAGAACTTCATCATCGCAGCGTTTCTGGAGCTTTTCAGCGGTGTGTATCATCAGAAGAAGGATGTGATATTCTTAGAGAGATTCACGAAGGGGATTGATGTCATCACGCCGGTTCAAAATCTTTGGTGGCTAAAGCTTTTCGTCATGGGTTCTACTGGTTGACGGCTCACGCCGATGCAGAGGACTTGGTCAGAAAATGTGATGCTTGCGAGAAATTCTCACGGCGTGCTCATATACCGGCGCAGGAGTTGAGGATGATCCCAATTACTTGGCCGTTTGTGACCTGGGGGCTTGATACGGTTGGACCCTTCAAGAGATCCCAAGATAAGAAAACCCATCTTTTGGTGGCAGTGGATAAGTTCACCAAGTGGGTTGAAGCGGAGCCTCTTAGTAAGTGTGATGCAGCAACAGCGGTTCAGTTCATCAAAAAGGTGATTTTCCGGTTTGGCTTTCCACACAGCATTATAACTGATAATGGCACCAATCTATCCAAAGGGGCTATGGAGGAGTTCTGTCAACGAGAGCATATTCGTCTCGATGTATCATCAGTAGCACACCCTCAGTCTAATGGCCAAGCTGAAAGAGCCAATCAAGAGATCTTGAGAGGTATCAAACCCCGGCTTATGGTTCCTTTGCAGAGAACACCGGGTTGTTGGGTGGAGGAGTTGCCTTCTGTGCTATGGAGCATCAACACTACACCTAACAGATCTACAGGGTACACGCCTTTCTTCATGGTATATGGAGCTGAAGCAGTCCTCCCTAGTGATATCCGTCATGATTCGCCGCGGGTGGCGGCTTATGTTGAAGCAGATAATGAACAAGCAAGACAAGACGCCTTGGACCGGCTGGACGAGGAACGGGACACGGCAGCAGCTCGATCGGCGATTTATCAGCAAGACCTGCGCCGGTACCACAGTCGCCGGGTTAAAACGAGGATGTTTCAAGAAGGAGATCTGGTGCTCCGGCTCATCCAAGACCAGACAGACATGCACAAGCTATCCCCACCTTGGGAAGGACCCTTTGTGGTCAGCAAGAACCTGCACAACGGATCATACTACCTCATCGACGTTCGAGAACATAAGGACTCACGCACGGCGAAGGAGGAGACCAAGCGGCCGTGGAACATCGCTCTTCTCGGACCATACTATACTTGAGCCATCGGCTCCGCTTTATGTACAATGTATCTATTATGATTAATATAATAAACCGGCGCCCCGGAAAAACCGGGGTATCAGCCATCTTTTTTCATAAGAGTATCACATGGGGGCTTCCGTGGGCAAGGGAGATTTCTATGGCCTCTTAAACCGGTGCCCTTGATAAATCAAGGTATCAGCCGTCTTTTCTGTACAAAAAGAGAATCACATGGGGGCTTTCGCGGGCAAGGAAGTTTCCTATGGCCTCTTAAACCGGAGGCCACATCAAGACCATCATAAGAGCACAGCTCTGGTTGCTTCGGCAATCTCTACATGATGATGAGGGGCAAAAGAGAGTTTGATGCCTAGCACAACTCAAACATAGGCCCCGACGAGTAATGCTCAAACGCCACCTGGGGGCTCCTGATGTAAGTTCATCAGCGAGTTGAAGACTCTTGTAGTGAACACGGCTTGGAAGCTTGGTGTATACACCTAAAACCCTGGATTAACCAGCCTGCATCAAGTAAATCGCACCGTCCAGGTGAACCTGCTATGACCCGTTGAACATACACACAAATCAATCCTTCGGGACCCTGAACTTAGTAATGTTAAATTGGCGATCATCAAGCGATTACACAAGTCAAATCTTTTTAAGATTTTGAACATTGGTAGCATTTGACATTGATGATTTGGTTTAAGATTGCGGATCATCTTAACAGGCTTTGCTAAAATGTTTAATGACAGTAGCCTGGCAGCTCATAAAAAGCCTCGAATTTGGAGCCTGGCAGCTCGTAAAAAGCCTCGACTACATGGTCTTATTAGCCCAAAAACTTTATTTTTCATTTTTTATGTTTTCTCGAATCTTTATCTTCAAGGTCATTGGTTTTTCAACCAAGTCCATTAATTCAAGACTGGATAACAACAAAGTTGTCATTACATCTATATTTACAGTGCTATAGTCTGGGTTATAAACACCAGTACTAGTTTACAATTAAACCGTCATTCATTGTAACCCGGATCGGTCTTCATGATAAGCCGACAAAGAGCCAAGTGAGTCATCAACACTTACACCTTGGATTGTTCCTACCGGGTTAAGGTTTACAGATACACTTAATCACAGGTATGATACATGCTTATATTTCATGTACAGTTCAAAGTTATTAACTTAGATCATGTGTTTGGCTAGTATAACCCGTCCGGCAATAAACCGCTAGGACACTTTGAGCATTGTGTATGCAGACACAGGTAATATAAACTGTCAAAGCATTGCAAGCAGGAGATAATTTAGAAGTTTCCAAACAAAGTAATGCCATGCAAGACAGTGTGGGACAAAGACAGTATCTCAACTATTCTATTACAAGGCACGGGCAGGCCCAAAAGAATATCAGTTTTTTCACCAAGTGTTCAGCATATAAAGGTAAACCGGAACCGGTTTAGGATTCTGCTTCGGCTCGCTGTGAAGACTGAGGGTCAGCTTGTTCCGGGTCTTCGACGACTTCTGGCAGCTGTTGGAAATCAGGGGTGCTCCAGTCAATCTTGGCAAGGGCGCGGAAATATACTTCATCATTTATAAGTTCTGACGGTTCAATGTCAGGGGCGAAGGTATGCTTACGAACGGGTGGAATAAGATTTTCAATGTCATAGGACGGACGCTCCACCCGCACGTTCTCTAGATCATAACCCGGAGGGTACCTTGACAAGTCTGCTTCGTCAGCAAGCTTACTAGCAAGAGGCCGCATATCTTTTGTTAAGGCACGAAGATCCTCAGCGGAGAAAGCTGATCCGTCCTCTTTCATACTTGGATAACCATTCATGGCCTCCGCCGGATCAAAGTCCGAAACCCATGCCTTAGCCCGGGTTAAAGCCATTAGAGAGCCAGCTCTGGCGGAGGACTTCTTCACTTCAACAATACAAGCAGGCAAGATTGATAGTTTCTCCAGAGTTCCTTGGATGGTGGTTGGAGCCGGTTTATTGTGGGAGATAGCACTAATGGCCCTTTGTGCGCCAGAATATAACTGCTCCACTAAGGTGTATGCAGCCTTCAGTTTCTTCCGCATATCATCCCCAAGATGAGTAACGCGCGTCCCTGTGTTTAAATGATAAGTTAAACCGGAGCAGTGCAAGATAGCAAGGATAAGCTTATGTCAATAAGTACTTACCAAAGATAGCAGATGTCATATCATTTATATGCTACCTTAATCCGGATAGCTCCTCTGTCACCGGGTTAAGAGATGCCTCAGCATCATTCGCTCTTTTTTCCAAAGCAGCCTTCTCTACCTCCCAAGTGGACCGCTCCGCTTCAAAATCTATCTTGAGCTTCTCCATACTAGCTAAAGAAAGGGTAAGTTCGTCCTTGGCTTTAGTCGAAGCAGTCGCTTGGAAGGATAGGCTATTCCGGAGCTCAGTGATTTCCGTGGCCCTCCGGTTCAAATCAGTCTGCCAAGGATAAAACATGTTAGATATCTATAAAGGAAGGAATTAAATCAAAGTCCCAAGCACATAACAAGTTATGCACTTGACACTTGGGGGCTAATGTACAATTGAAGTGAAAGAAGGCAACTTTTTCAGACAAGTCCCAAGCGCATAACAAGTTATGTCCTTGACACTTGGGGGCTAATGTAATATCATTCTCAAACATAGGAGAAGTCCCGATTCACTCGCAATGGAGTAAACCGGCCCTTGGGGGCTACACGTGCAAATCAAAATATTCCAGCTGATCTATCAAAGTCCCGGTTCACCCTAAAGGCTAAACCGGCACTTGGGGGCTACAATAGACTAAAGGCACAGCTACAAGACACAAGCAGAAATGAAAGGCAAAGGAAAAGAAGTTACCTCATATTTTTCTTTCATTAAGTTTACCAAACCAGCCTCATGGTCACGGCCAGTGAAGAGCCGGTTTAGGTACCCCGAATGAAGCTCCTGGGCACTAAGCGGGGCGTAGCGAGACAGGTCACTGCTCCACTTGCCCTTGTCCTTATGAAGAGTTTCTTCCTTGGCAGTGTGTCTGGCCAAGATGACAGGCTCTGCGGGGGTAGTAAAGCCTATCCCAGTAATCTCGACATCATCTGTTTAGGCAGCAGTTGGCCTGGAGGGATCAACAACAGCGGGATTGGTGTGTACCGGGCTAGCAGGGGCCGGACTAACCCGAGCGGGGCTAATCCGGACAGGGCTGGCTAGTTCAGCAGGATTCTCCATGGGGTCATCCCCCGGAGCAGTAAGATCTTCTCGGTCCATAGGGGAAGGATCATCGTGTGGAACTTCAATGTTTTCTTCTAGCGGATTGGCGGCTTCAGGATCTTCTGCTGGTTTAGAAGTGGTGTTTTCGACCGCCGGTTTAGTCAGCTTTGCCTATTTTCTAGGCTTGGGCATACTGAGAAAAGATTAGAAGAATAATGAAAATCACAAATCAAAATGGAAAGCTAAACCGGATAGACTGAAAGACGTCTTACCCATGAACAGTCTTGAGCACCGGGACTTGGGTGGCGGTTGACTCGCCAGAGGATGACAGAGGAGTTTCCTGATAATTTGGATCAGGCATTTTAAGTGGTTTACGAAAAAGACCCGCTTTAGGATGAAGGATAGTTGGAGTAAGTAAAACCTCTGAACGGCGTCTTCGAGCCGGAGTGTGGGTCAATCCGGTCGACTCGACCGCATGGCCACTGTGGCGTGTGGTGCGGCAAGCCTCATGTTGCTGCTTCTTTAAAAGAAAATGGGGATCCAGTTGAGCATAAGGGTGAGAAAATGGATATTTCCGGGCTACCCGAGAACTTTGGGTGGTAATGGTTCTGAATCAGAGGAAAGAGAGATTACCTCAACTTCATCTACTGTACTACCTTCCGCCGAATCCTGGGAAATGTCATTGTTAATATAAATACAAACAAAGGAAAAATTAGAAGTCAAAGGAGCCAAGAGGTACCTCAGAGGGCAGATCATCTTCTTCCGCGTTTGAACCGGAAGCAGCGGCAGGTCTTTTCTTATGCTTCTTCACGGCCAGGCTCTTCTTGCGAGATGTTTTCGTTGGTTTGTTGTGATGGCCTGGCTTATTAGGGATGATAGACTACTCATATCAATAAGGAATTCCTTCTTTTCCGGGAGCCCATTCGGATAGAACTTCAAAGTTAAGCGTTCTTAGCTTGGAGTAGTTTCAGGATGGGTGGCCGACCGGGAAGTTGCTCCCGGGTGCGCACGAGTGAGGACAAAGTGTGCAGAAAAGACTAGTATTGATATGTGAGGCCAGTCTAGATCCCGCCAGGAGTAACGACCATCGTCGGGTGTGTCCGGGGCGTTACAAGTTGGTATCAGAGCCGACCCTCGCGGTTACACGGATGTTTGCGGACAGTTTGCAGTCATGTTGTGCATGACGTTTCTGACCCGTCGTGGCACACGACATGGCACATGTGTTGTCCTGGAAGCACAGATGGTTGTGCCAAGAGGGAACGTTCCTGTGGCCCGACGAGGACGTCGGTTCCTCTGAGTGAGGGTGTATGTGATGGCCTGGCTTATTAGGGATGATAGACTACTCATATCAATAAGGAATTCCTTCTTTTCCGGGAGCCCATTCGGATAGAACTCCAAAGTTAAGCGTGCTTAGCTTGGAGTAGTTTCAGGATGGGTGACCGACCGGGAAGTTGCTCCCGGGTGCGCACGAGTGAGGACAAAGTGTGCAGAAAAGACTAGTATTGATATGTCAGGCCAGTCTAGATCCCGCCAGGAGTAACGACCACCGGCGGGTTTGTCCGGGGTGTCACAACCCTAGTTCTGGTATGCACAAGGTTAGTCTTGTAGTTTGCATCATGTTTAATTTTCAAATGAAATTGAATTGAGGACTTGTGAAACCCTCAGAAACCCTTTTAAAAATGACTAAAATAAAAGTTGCTCCACAAAGGTCCAAGAAAATGTTCATGTGGCCCTCTAAAAATATTGGTCAGAGATAAAAATCAAACCAATATTATTAGGAGCTCATAAGTATTTATTTTGGGCATTTGGAATTAATGCAATAGCTATTTGCTTGGATATATATATATATTTTTTTTTATATATGTCCAAAATTCTGGTTCTTTATTTTTAGGGGCTTGGATTAATTTCTAGGTCCCTGCAAAATAAAATGTCAGAAGGAAAACAAATGATTTAATTTAGAAATTAAATCAAAACAAATGTCAAAAAAAATAGAAAAGAAAATAAAAAAAGGGCAGACTTACCTGTGCTGGCCCAGCACAGCACGGCCTGGCCGACCCAGCTGGCCAGCCCAGCCCGCTCCCTCCCTGTCGTCTTCCTCCCTGCCAGGAGGATGAGCGCGTGCTCGGTGCCCGCGGCCACGCGCCATGGCCACCTCCTGCTTCCGCCACCGCCGACGCGCCTGGATGTCTCTGGACGACGCCACGCACCCCCTGGACCCTCTCACACCCCCTCGGTCCCTTCCCCCCTCTCCTGGTGCTCTTCCTTGCGAATGCCCGAACGCCACCGTCGCCGCCGCTCGCCGTAGCCGTGGCCACCATCCCCCTCTCGCCTCGCCGGAGTGCCCAGAAGCTCCGCCCCGTTCCTCTCCTTCTCCTCGCCGAGCTGCCCGACGTCAGAAGCCCCTGGAGCGCCGTCGTCGACCTCGTCTTCAACCTGCGGCCGTGGAGATCGCCGGCGACCGTGCGCCCGCTCCGACGCGTCCCCGAGCTCGCTAACGACGACATCAAGATCGTCGTGAGCTCCTCCACCTTTCCCCTCTTCGCTCGTGCTCGCGCCTGTCCCCTAGCCCTGTTTCCTCCCGCGGCCGAAAGCTTCTCGCCACCGGCCATGGTGTAGCCGTGGCCACAGCCGCACGAGCTCACAACGGAGCACGTCATCGTGCTCAGGAAGCCCCCAGGAACCCAACGCACCCACTCCCTCGCCTTCTCGTGCACCGTAGCACCTAAACCGACGAGGCCCGAACTCCGGCCGCTGCTGGGCTCGACGCCGGCGACGATTCCGGCCACCCCAACTGCTGCCGCTTAGTGCGTTGGATGCGTAAGAGCCTGCGCATCCTGTAGATGCCCTCCGCCGCTCGAATGGTCGACGGAGGCGATTTTCCGACGCCCTCCGTCGCATTCGGCCTCGTCGGCGGCTAACCGCCGGTGGGTTTGACCCAAACCCACCGGGTTTGACTTCCTCTGAGTCTATGACATGTGGGGCCAGCCTTGACTAATCTTTTTAGTTTAGGGTTTATTTAAGTTTTAATTACTGACATTAATCTAATTAGACACTGGCGTGTGGGCCCCGTGCCTGTTTAGTTTAGTTTTAAACTTTAGTTAAATAACTGAGTCACTGACCAGTGGGACCCACTGTCAGATTTGACTCTGGACCAGCCCTTTGACCTGCTGACGTCATGCTTGTGTCATGCTGACGCAATAATCCAGTTCTGGTTTTTAAATAAATCTTAAATGATTTGTTTATTTCAGAAATTGGCCTAAAGTTCAAAAAATCACAGAAATTCAACCGTAGCTCAGAATGAAATAATTTATATATGAAAAATTATCAGAAAAATTCAATCTATCCATCTGTACCATTTTCATGCATGAAAAATGAAGTTATACCTACTGTTTTTATGAAAACACATATTTGGCATTTAAAATGCTTATTTTAAAATTGCATTTGAACCCTTGGTTCAAATGGACTTCTTTCAAATTGAATGCTAGTTGCACTAGCTCAAACAACATCATAACTTCATGCCATATTCATGCATCATATTGTTGCATATGCTTGTGTTTGATTGTCGAAACCGTTCTTCTCGATAGGTCCAGCTCCGGAGACCGATCCAGAGTACCTGTCAGAGGAGCAGTGCTCTGCACGTTGTTTTACCAGGCAAGCAAAACCCCTTTGTACATTCCGATACAATACTACCCTCTCGCTCATGCTCCCTGTTATTGCATTAGGACAACAGCGACTTCAACTGCTACTTTATGCTGCGGTAGTTGAACCCATTCCTCTGCATGACCTGTCATTCCACAGTAAATAGTTGAAACCCACTAGCATGTGTAGGAGTTGATTGAAGCCATGATGTGATCTTACCATGCCTTGCTTGCTATTGCTTAGAGTGTGTCAGGTCTGATTCATCGGGAATGAATTGGAGTGAAATGATGTGTTCTGATGCTGAGGGTTAAGTGTGTGAACACGTTTTGGTAAAGGTAGTGGTGAGAGGCCATGTAGGAGTACATGGTGGGTTGTCTCACTGGAACTGTCCCTAAGAACTGAGTTCTATGTATGTTGTCCAATGATCAACTACTACCACGCATTGGAATGCTTAAGTGCCCCTCTCGAATTATTAATTAACATGATCTCTGTCCAGTAGTTGCAACTAGTTTCTGGTGTTTGTAGGTAGTGTTATTTCTCTACCAGGTGGCACCCGGTAGGGTGGGCTTGGGACAGACTAGGCACACGTGGCCCGGTGTACCGAGTGGCACCTGGATGGTGGGCTCGGGAACCCTGTACACATCGTTTGGGTCCGTGATGGAAACCTCGGCCGGACTCCCTTGCGGATGGAACCCGAATAGGCGATAAACCTGGACGAGAGACTTGTGTGGTTAGTCAGGTCGTGGCCGACACCCTCGCCAGGCTTCCGCTTGAAGGTTACCGAGATACACGATGTGTACCTGGCAGTAAGTGGCGAGAGCGTGTGTGAAGAAGTACACCCCTGCAGGGTTAACATAATCTCTTCGAATAGCCGGGTCCACGGATATGGACTTCTTGGATGCTTACGTGGTACATAGACAACTTGAAGTGGATACTCTAAAATGCTCAAGACAAGTGTGAGTGCTATGGATGGCCTTCTCGTAGGGAGACGGGGATGAATCCATAGTGGTGTATTGTGTGGTGCTTAGTGGACTCGTGTGCGCCACCTCAAAAGGGTTACCAGCAATCGTAGAATAGGATAGCCACTGAGTCAAAGCTGGCTTGCTGCAACTAAACCCCACTTTGCCTTCTTGATACCAGTGCATGTATGATAGGATCTGATGTAAGTCTTGCTGAGTACCTTTGTACTCATGTTTGCTTAATTTATGTTTTGCAGATAGGATTGATGTCTCACTAGTAGTTCCGCTTGGACTTCGACAAGTAGCTTGTACCTCAGCTACGATCTTGGACGAGTGTTGTAGATAGTCAGGCTTTTCAGCCTTTTTCATTTATAGTTGTCTGTACTCAGACATGTAGTGCTTCCGCTTGTTGCTTGTATGCTCTGAATGTTGGGTCGTGAGACCCATGTTTGTAATATCTGGCTCCTCGGAGCCTAATGAATAAATACTTTGTTTGTTAGAGTCTTGTTGTGATGCCATGTTGTATTTGCACATATTGAGCATATTGCGTGTATGTTATTGAAATGCTTGGTATGTGTGGGATCCGACACCTAGTTGTTTACCCTTGGTAGCCTATCTTACAGGGAAATGTCTCCTAGTGCTTCCACTGAGCCTTGGTAGCTTGCTACTGCTCCGGATCACTTAGGCTGACCGGCATGTGTCCTTCTTCGTTCCTGTGTCTGTCCCTTAGGGGAAATGTCACGCGTTGTTCCTTTAAGTCCTTGTAGCTTGCTACGACTTGGGTTCATACGTTGATGACCGACACGTTCATTGATGGGTCATGAATGCCTGTCTCTGTAATTTAGTGCCACTTGTGGTTTATAACTGGTCATGTCGGCCCGGGTTCTCTGTCATATGGATGCTAGCGGCACTATCATATACGTGAGCCAAAATGCGCAAACGGTCCCGGGCCAGGTAAGGTGGCACCCGTGGGGATACCGTGCGTGAGGCCGCAAAGTGATATGGTGTGTTACATGCTAGACCGGTGTGACTTAGGATCGGGGTCCCGACAGCGTTGGTATCAAAGCCTGACTGCCTGTAGGATTACCAAGCCAAAATGGTCGAAGTTGAGTCCAGAAATTCCTTAGTTATATAAGGGAATTGATTGTGGAAGGGAACGTAAGGCTCTTTTTACTCCTTATACCTCATGTCTTCTGATCTGAGTCATCTTACTTTTCCTACGGGGTTAAGGAACTAGGCTTTCTTTTCCGTCTAGCAGGATCACGAGTTACTACTCCGTAGTCCCTTAGGATTGGTTGATCAGAGTCCTACTCCCGTTTCTAGTTCTTCCAGTATAGTTTGTTTAGTACTATCACAGTACCTTGAGTGATGATGTTGAGATGTTGTACTACCCTTTTCTAGCAGGATGTCTCATTCTGAGCATTTTACTGCCGTTATGCTGCCGAAATTATCCTAGTAGTTCGAGAGATACTAAATCCTTGTTCTACCATTATGCATCATATAGTTGTTGATGTTTCCGTCTTCGGTTTCGCTTCTCGGGATGTCTTCAGTTAAGCGAAGCTCAGCTGCTCGTAGACAGAACCACGGAGGTGGTAGGGATAAGGAGGATCCTCCCGACCAGCCTTCGTTGGCGGAGTTAATGTTAGAGATGGAGAGAAACAAGCGTGAGTCTAACCGCTTGTTGGCACGTATTGAGGAGAACACCGCACATCAGTGCAAGGAATCAGCAACCATCCATGACTTCATTCGTCTGAAACCACCCACCTTCCATCATCCCATTGAGCCACTCGACGCAGATGACTGGCTCCGTAGTATCACTCACAAGCTGCGTTCTGCGAACGTAGCTGAGGATGACAAGGTCATCTATGCCACTTATCACCTGGAAGGTCCTGCTAGTCTTTGGTGGCAGAACTATGAGGCCATGATTCCAGCTGGCCAGATTCCTACCTGGAGAGATTTCACCGAGGCTTTTCGTGAGCATCATATCCCTCAATCCCTTATCGATCGTAAGAGAGAAGAGTTCTGTAGTCTTACACGGGCTAAGATGGCTGTTCATGCTTATAGTCGAGAGTTTGAGAACCTCGCCCGCTATGCTACAGAAGAAGTGTCCACGGACGCCAAGAAGCAGGCTAGGTTCCGGAAGGGTCTCAACCCCAAACTGTGTCGTGATCTCCACTTGCATCATTGCAACACATTCCAGGCTCTTGTGAACAAGGCCATCAATGCAGAGACAGCTCAACTCACTTACGAGGAGTCTCGTAAGCACACCCTTGATTTGGGATCTTCTTCCGGTTCTAGTTCTCAGAAGCGCCGGATTTGGGTTCCGAACTCTGTTCTTCCACCCACTTATCCTCCGATGCCATCTTGTGTGGTACCTTATCCAGCTCAGTCTTATGCTCCACCCAAGCCTATTGGCAAACCGCTTGTCACTGCGGGTCCACGACCTACCTCAGGGACTTGCTTTACATGCGGAAAGCCAGGACACTATGCACGTGACTGTTCTCAGGCCAGTCTTGCTACACCCCAGCCCGAGAAGTCCGTTCTTCGTAGTAAGCCACCACGCAAGACGATCAGTGCCAATCCAGCTCCCACTAAACATGGACGTGTGCATCACGTCTCAGCTAAAGACGCTCATGATGATCCAAATGTCGTTCTTGGTACACTCCTTGTCAATTGCCATCCGGCTTCGGTTATGTTCGATACCGGAGCATCTCACTCTTTCATCTCTGAAGGCTATGCTCGTTTGCACGACATGTCATTTTGTGACATGCCAACTCCGCTTGAAATCCAAACCCCGGGGTCCAGATGGCAAACTACCAGAATAAGCCATGGTAATGGAATCCTTGTTGACAGACTGGTATTCCTTGCCTCACTCATAGCCCTCAAGTCTTCAGATATTAACATCATCTTGGGTATGGACTGGATGACAGCTCATCATGCCAAGATTGATTGTTACACTAGGTATGTTCAGCTTACACACCCATCTGGCAAGATAGCCACTGTCTCCACTAGAGTTGCAAAGCGTCAGCTCTATTCTCTCAATGCCAGCCCCCTTCCAGACCTTGAAGATATCCCGGTAGTCCGAGACTTTCCGGATGTCTTTCCAGAAGAACTACCAGGTGTTCCACCTGATAGGGATGTAGAGTTCGTCATAGATCTTATCCCAGGAACTGTTCCAATTTCTAGGAGACCTTATAAGATGGCACCCCTAGAACTAGCAGAGCTTAAGAAACAACTTGATGATTCCTTGCAAAAGGGTTTTATTCGTCCTAGTTCTTCTCCTTGGGCTTGTCCCGTCCTCTTCGTTAAGAAGAAGGATGGCACGGAACGGATGGTTGTAGATTATCGTCCCGTTAATTTGGTCACGATAAAGAACAAGTATCCGCTCCCCAGGATCAACGACCTGTATGATCAGCTCGCTGGATCCTCAGTCTTCTCCAAAATGGATCTGAGGTTAGGCTACCATCAAATCAAAATTAAAAACGGAGACATTCCTAAGACTGCATTTGTCACTCGTTATGGCCAGTACGAGTACACCATCATGTCTTTCGGTCTAACCAATGCTCCAGCCACTTTCTCCCGCTTGATGAACTCGATCTTCATGGAGTATTTGGATAAGTTCGTCGTGGTTTACCTCGATGATATTCTTATTTACTCGAAGAACGAGGAAGAGCATGCCGAACATCTTAGACTTGTTCTAGAAAAACTCAGAGAGCACCGCCTTTATGCCAAGTTCTCCAAGTGCGAATTTTGGTTGCCAGAAGTGACCTATCTCGGCCACGTAATCTCAGGGAAGGGCATCGCTGTCAATCCTGAGAGAGTTCAGGCCGTCCTTGATTGGACTCCGCCTGAAACAGTTAAACAAGTTAGGAGTTTCCTTGGTCTAGCCAGCTATTGTCGCCGCTTTGTTGAAAACTTCTCGAAAGTGGCCAAACCTCTCACAGAACTTCTTAAGAAAGATAAAAAGTTTGAGTGGTCCCCACAGTGTGAACACAGTTTTCAGGAACTGAAAAGACGCCTGACCTCTGCTCCCATACTTGTGCCACCGGATTTCACTAAGGACTTTGTTATCTACTGTGATGCCTCACGACAGGGACTAGGTTGCATTCTTATGCAGGATCGTCGTGTGATTGCCTATGCATCTCGACAGTTGCATCCACATGAGGAGAATTATCCTACACATGATCTAGAGCTTGCAGTTGTGGTCTATGCACTTAAGACCTGGCGGCATTACCTCCTTGGTAATCGTTGTGAGATCTACACCGATCACCAGAGTCTCAAGTATATCTTCACCCAACCAGATTTGAACCTTAGGCAAAGACGTTGGTTGGAGTTGATCTCAGATTACGACTTAGGAATTACCTACACCCCAGGCAAGGGAAATGTCATGGCTGATGCACTAAGTCGCAAGACCTATTGCAACAATCTCATGTTGCAGCTGGGCCAACCACTTCTCCATGAGGAACTATGTAAGCTTAACCTTCACATTGCTCCTCACGGATTCCTTTCTACCTTGGTGGCGAAACCTACCCTTGAGGATCAGATTATTTCTGTCCAGAAGTTTGATAGGGGTGTTGTCCGCATCAAGAGAAACATTAAAAAGGGAGTTGGTGGATGTTTCTCTATGGATGATCGAGGTGTTGTTTTCTTCGAGAATCGCCTGGTGGTTCCCAAGAATCAACATCTGCGACAATTGATCCTTAAAGAGGCTCATGAATCTCCTCTCACGATTCATCCCGGTAGTACTAAGATGTATCAGGACCTACGCCAAAGGTTCTGGTGGACTAGGATGAAGAGAGAAATTGCTGAATTCATTGCTAAATCTGACGTTTGTCGTCGCGTTAAGGCAGAACATCAAAGACCTGCTGGCACCCTTCAGCCTCTAGCTATTCCTGAGTGGAAATGGGATAAAGTTGGTATGGACTTCATCACCGGCTTTCCCAGGACCAGGAGAGGGAATAATGCTATCTTCGTAGTCATTGATCGTCTCTCCAAAGTGGCTCACTTCCTACCTGTTCGAGAGAGTATCACTGCTAGCCAGCTTGCTGACTTGTATATTTCTCGAATAGTGTCACTTCATGGTGTCCCACTAGAGATCAATTCAGACCGTGGTAGTCTTTTCACTTCTCATTTCTGGGAGAGTTTCCAGACTGCCATGGGCACCCATCTTTCTTTCAGTACCGCTTTCCACCCTCAGTCAAGTGGTCAAGTGGAACGGGTTAACCAAATTCTCGAAGACATGCTTAGAGCTTGCGTTATCTCTTTTGGTATGGATTGGGAGAAATGTCTTCCTTTCGCCGAGTTTGCTTATAACAATAGCTATCAATCTAGTCTCAAGCAAGCTCCTTTTGAGATACTCTATGGACGAAGATGTCGAACACCTTTGAACTGGTCAGAAACCGGCGAAAGACAATTCTTTGGACCGGATATGATCCAGGAAGCAGAAGAGCAAGTTCATATCATTCGCGAGAATTTGAAAACATCCCAATCTCGTCAGAAGAGCCAGTATGATCGTCATCATAAGGAAGTGGCTTATGAAGTTGGTGACAAAGCTTATCTTCGGGTTACTCCTTTGAAGGGTACCCATCGTTTCGGTATCAAGGGCAAGTTGGCTCCTCGTTACATTGGTCCTTTTCGCATTCTTGCTAAACGAGGAGAGGTTGCCTACCAATTGGAACTACCCCCACATTTTTCTCGAGTTCATGATGTCTTCCACGTCTCTCAACTCAGGTGTTGCTTCTCGGATCCCATCCGCGGAGTGGACCACGAAACGCTTGATCTCCAAGATAACCTCACATATCGAGAGTATCCCATTCGCATTCTGGATCAAGCAGAGCGTGTCACTCGACGTCATAACATCAAGTTTCTCAAGGTTCAGTGGTCTCATCATTCCGAGAGAGAAGCTACTTGGGAGCGAGAAGATCGTCTCCGACTGGAGTACCCCACCTTCTTTCTGCCTAGTCCTGAATCTCGGGACGAGATTCTTTCGAGTGGAGGCGAGTTGTCACAACCCTAGTTCTGGTATGCACTAGGTTAGTCTTGTAGTTTGCATCATGTTTAATTTTCAAATGAAATTGAATTGAGGACTTGTGAAACCCTCAGAAACCCTTTTAAAAATGACTCAAATAAAAGTTGCTCCACAAAGGTCCAAGAAAATGTTCATGTGGCCCTCTAAAAATATTGGTCAGAGATAAAAATCAAACCAATATTATTAGGAGCTCATAAGTATTTATTTTGGGCATTTGGAATTAATGTAATAGCTATTTGCTTGGATATATATATATATTATATATTTTATATATATCCAAAATTCTGGTTCTTTATTTTTAGGGGCTTGGATTAATTTCTAGGTCCCTGCAAAATAAAATGTCAGAAGGAAAACAAATGATTTAATTTAGAAATTAAATCAAAACAAATGTCAGAAAAAAATAGAAAAGAAAATAAAAAAAGGGCAGACTTACCTGTGCTGGCCCAGCACAGCACGGCCTGGCCGGCCCTGCTGGCCAGCCCAGCCCGCTCCCTCCCTGTCGTCTTCCTCCCTGCCAGGAGGACGAGCGCGTGCTCGGCGCCCGCGGCCACGCGCCACGGCCACCTCCTGCTTCCGCCGCCGCCGACGCGCCTGGATGTCTCTGGACGACGCCACGTACCCCCTGGACCCTCTCACTCCCCCTCGGTCCCTTCCCCCCTCTCCTGGTGCTCTTCCTTGCGAACGCCCGAACGCCACCGTCGCCGCCGCTCGCCGTAGCCGTGGCCACCGTCCCCCTCTCGCCTCGCCGGAGTGCCCAGAAGCTCCGCCCCGTTCCTCTCCTTCTCCTCGCCGAGCTGCCCGACGTCAGAAGCCCCTGGAGCGCCGTCGTCGACCTCGTCTTCAACCTGCGGCCGTGGAGATCGCCGGCGACCGTGCGCCCGCTCCGACACGTCCCCGAGCTCGTTGACGACGCCATCAAGATCGCCGTGAGCTCCTCTACCTTTCCCCTCTTCGCTCGTGCTCGCGCCTGTCCCCTAGCCCTGTTTCCTCCCGCAGCCGAAAGCTTCTCGCCGCCGGCCATGGTGTAGCCGTGGCCACAGCCGCACGAGCTCACAACAGAGCACGTCATCGTGCTCAGGAAGCCCCCAGGAACCCAACGCACCCACTCCCTCGCCTTCTCATGCACCCTAGCACCTAAACCGACGAGGCCCGAACTCCGGCCGCCGCTGGGCTCGACGCCGGCGACGATTCCGGCCACCCCAACTGCTGCCGCTTAGTGCGTTGGATGCGTAAGAGCTTGCGCATCCTGTAGATGCCCTCCGCCGCTTGAATAGTCGACGGAGGCGATTTTCCGACGCCCTCCGTCGCATTCGGCCTCGCCGGCGGCTAACCGCCGGTGGGTTTGACCCTAACCCACCGGGTTTGACTTCCTCTGAGTCTATGACATGTGGGGCCAGCCTTGACTAATCTTTTTAGTTTAGGGTTTATTTAAGTTTTAATTACTGACATTAATCTAATTAGACACTGACGTGTGGGCCCCGTGCCTGTTTAGTTTAGTTTTAAACTTTAGTTAAATAACTGAGTCACTGACCAGTGGGACCCACTGTCAGATTTGACTCTGGACCAGCCCTTTGACCTGCTGACGTCATGCTTGTGTCATGCTGACGCAATAATCCAGTTCTATTTTTTAAATAAATCTTAAATGATTTGTTTATTTCAGAAATTGGCCTAAAGTTCAAACAATCACAGAAATTCAACCGTAGCTCAGAATGAAATAATTTATATATGAAAAATTATCAGAAAAATTCAATCTATCCATCTGTACCATTTTCATGCATGACAAATGAAGTTATACCTACTGTTTTTATGAAAACACATATTTGGCATTTAAAATGCTTATTTTAAAATTGCATTTGAACCCTTGGTTCAAATGGACTTCTTTCAAATTGAATGCTAGTTGCACTAGCTCAAACAACATCATAACTTCATGCCATATTCATGCATCATATTGTTGCATATGCTTGTGTTTGATTGTCGGCACCGTTCTTCTCGATAGGTCCAGCTCCGGAGACCGATCCAGAGTACCTGTCAGAGGAGCAGTGCTCTGCACGTTGTTTTACCAGGCAAGCAAAACCCCTTTGTACATTTCGATACAATACTACCCTCTCGCTCCTACTCCCTGTTATTGCATTAGGACAACAGCGACTTCAACTGCTACTTTATGCTGCGGTAGTTGAACCCATTCCTCTGCATGACCTGTCATTCCATAGTAAATAGTTGAAACCCACTAGCATGTGTAGGAGTTGATTGAAGCCATGATGTGATCTTACCATGCCTTGCTTGCTATTGCTTAGAGTGTGTCAGGTCTGATTCATCGGGAATGAATTGGAGTGAAATGATATGTTCTGATGCTGAGGGTTAAGTGTGTGAACACGTTTTGGTAAAGGTAGTGGTGAGAGGCCATGTAGGAGTACATGGTGGGTTGTCTCACTGGAACCGTCCCTAAGAACTGAGTTCTGTGTATGTTGTCCAATGATCAGCTACTACCATGCATTGGAATGCTTAAGTGCCCCTCTCGACTTATTAATTAACATGATCTCTGTCCAGGAGTTGCAACTAGTTTCTGGTGTTTGTAGGTACTGTTATTTCTCTACCAGGTGGCACCCGGCAGGGTGGGCTTGGGACAGGCTAGGCACACGTGGCCCGGTGTACCGAGTGGCACCCGGATGGTGGGCTCGGGAACCCTGTACACATCGTTTGGGTCCGTGATGGAAACCTCGGCCGGACTCCCTTGCGGATGGAACCCGAATAGGCGATAAACCTGGACGAGAGACTTGTGTGGTTAGTCAGGTCGTGGCCGACACCCTCGCCAGGCTTCCGCTTGAAGGTTGCCGAGATACACGATGTGTACCTGGCGGTAAGTGGCGAGAGCGTGTGTGAAGAAGTACACCCCTGCAGGGTTGACATAATCTATTCGAATAGCCGGGTCCGCGGATATGGACTTCTTGGATGCTTACGTGGTACATAGACAACTTGAAGTGGATACTCTAAAATGCTCAAGACAAGTGTGAGTGCTATGGATGGCCTTCTCGTAGGGAGACGGGGATGAATCCATAGTGGTGTATTGTGTGGTGCTTAGTGGACTCGTGTGCGCCACCTCAAAAGGGTTACCAGCAATCGTAGAATAGGATAGCCACTGAGTCAAAGCTGGCTTGCTACAACTGAACCCCACTTTGCCTTCTTGATACCAGTGCATGTATGATAGGATCTGATGTAAGTCTTGCTGAGTACCTTTGTACTCATGTTTGCTTAATTTATGTTTTGCAGATAGGATTGATGTCTCACTAGTAGTTCCGCTTGGACTTCGACAAGTAGCTTGTACCTCAGCTACAATCTTGGATGAGTGTTGTAGATAGTCAGGCTTTTCAGCCTTTTTCATTTATAGTTGTCTGTACTCAGACATGTAGTGCTTCCGCTTGTTGCTTGTATGCTCTGAATGTTGGGTCGTGAGACCCATGTTTGTAATATCTGGCTCCTCAGAGCCTAATGAATAAATACTTTGTTTGTTAGAGTCTTGTTGTGATGCCATGTTGTATTTGCACATATTGAGCATACTGCGTGTATGTTATTGAAATGCTTGGTATGTGTGGGATCCGACACCTAGTTTTTTACCCTTGGTAGCCTATCTTACAGGGAAATGTCTCCCAGTGCTTCCACTGAGCCTTGGTAGCTTGCTACTGCTCCGGATCACTTAGGCTGACCGGCATGTGTCCTTCTTCGTTCCTGTGTCTGTCCCTTAGGGGAAATGTCACGCGTTGTTCCTTTAAGTCCTTGTAGCTTGCTACGACTTGGGTTCATACGTTGATGACCGACACGTTCGTTGCTGGGTCATGAATGCCTGTCTCTGTAATTTAGTGCCACTTTTGGTTTATAACTGGTCATGTCGGCCCGGGTTCTCTGTCATATGGATGCTAGCGGCACTATCATATACGTGAGCCAAAATGCGCAAACGGTCCCGGGCCAGGTAAGGTGGCACCCGTGGGGATACCGTGCGTGAGGCCGCAAAGTGATATGGTGTGTTACATGCTAGACCGGTGTGACTTAGGATCGGGGTCCCGACACGGGGCGTTACATTTGTCCTGGAGTTTCCACTTCCAGAAGGGGTTATTGGCCTGTGTAAAGGAATAAAAGTATGTTAAAGACAAGCAATATGGACGGATTACAACAAAGAGAAAGGGACAGAAGAATCTTACAGATGGTGGTTTGTTGTTCACGCAGAAGGGTGCTAAGCCGGTCCGACTGCACTCCTCCAGAGGTATATTCAGCATCTTCTTAGCAGATTCGGTAACTTCATTGTCTGGAAGCACCATCTGCGTGTGACGCTGAGGGTCCTTGGGGTTGCCAGTATACTCGCACATTAACCCGGAACGCCGGCTTAATGGAAGAATGCTCCAAGAGAGCCAGCAGCGGACAAAATCGACTCCAGTTAAACCATTGGCTACAAAAGCCCTAAGCTTTGAAAGCTGGGGGGCATATCGAGCTCGATCTTGGGTGCTCAAACAATGTGGGAAAGGATGGTGCACAGTCAGACGGTGGGAACGATAACCCGGTATGGGATTTTCCCCCTCTGGTGAAGTATCAACACAATAGAACCAAGTTTGGTTCCAATCCTTGAGATGGCTATGAAGGGTAGCATGAGGAAAGCTGACATCTTCCCTCTTCTGGATACTCATTCCGCCCAGCTCAGTGTTTGGCCCATCATGAAATTCAGTCCGGCGATTCAGATGGAAGAAGTCCCGGAATAACTCCAGGGATGGCTCCTCTTGCAGATAGGCTTCTGAGAAGACTTGGAAATTGCAGATGTTTGATATGGAGTTGGGACCTATGTCTTGGGGGTGGAGCTGAAAGCCTGCTAATACGTCGCGGAATTTTTTTGATCCTGGAGGGTTAAAGCCCCGGGCCAGGTGATCAAAAAAGACTATAACTTCTCCTTTTTAGGCTGAGGAGGACACTCATTCCCAGGAGCCCTCCAGTGAAGAACCTCCTTGGGACCTAAAGCTCCAATTGAGGCCATCTTTTCTAAGTCATCCTCGGTAATCCGGGGTGGGACCCAGTTGCAGGCAACAAACTGCTTGGACACGGAAGTCATCTTTTTCAAAGGGGGGACGCTGAAAATACAATACAAGATCCGGTTTACGATCCACCAGATATAAACCGGCATGTTCAATAAAGGCATTTGATCTAATTGGCGGTTTAAGTAGGGGGATAATGGTATTTACTGATCCGAGATAACTATGAACGTGACAGCTACCGGATTATGAAGTTTGAAAGGAATAAGATAAACCGCCAAAACACAGGCAGATGAGGTGCAGGTCTAAAGCTAAACCGTCAACACAGGCAGGTGAGGTGCAGGTCTAAAGCTAAACCATCAACACAGGCATATGAGGCGCAGGTTTTAGACTGAACCGTCGACATAGGCAAACGAGGTGCAGATCTAAAGTATGGGAAAAAACTTTAGCACGAGCAGCAGTAAAATATGGATCTACGACATATGGAAAACTCAAGATAATTCAAGTCATATTCATCGGAGACAGCGAAGGTTTTTTACAGATCCAGTTTAACTAACAGTATTGGGGGAAGCAAGGTTGCAGCGACGGAGCCGGGTCATACTAACGATAATTGACCTAAAAGGTTTGAGGATCTACAGCACGACCTTATCTATGGCGAAGAACCGCGAAGAACATGAGCTCATCTATAAATGCACAGGAAACCCTAAAACTGGGATCTACGGGAAGGAGATGAGTTAACATACCTGAGGCGATGGAAGCGGAAGGGCACCGATGAATCTCTGGACACACCCAGGTTGATGCAGCGGCCGGGCTTGGTGAAGAGGACGAGCTCGAAGGACGGCGGCGGAGCTTGAGCGTTGGAGGACAGAGGAAGAAGAAGCAGGGGGGAGAAAGAGATGCCCTTTGGGCCCTATTTATAAGCCGAGGGGATAAAACGGCAAGCGCGGGAATCAAGGAGACCAAAAATCGGATATGGATGGTGATGTCGCCTCGATCTTCGGAGCTTTAACAAGTAAAAGTAAAAAAATAAGTACAGGCATTAAATGCACGGATGGCGTCACGACGGTTTAAAGTGACTTGAGGGGATGACGTCATGCCGGTTTACCAAGCATGCTGAAGCTGCAGAAAGGAAAATCTGTACAAGACTTTGGAGATTGACATGAACAGGTTCAAATCAATCTGGGGCCTAATGTCAAGGATATTACTACCAGGTATAAACCGGCCAGGAGGGTCCGGTTTACGTTATCAAGATTATATTATCAGAGGCCCAGCAGAGTATGAAGTAGAAGATTGTAGCCCAAGAGGCTTATAGCCCATGTGTTAGGGCCCATGATTTGTAAACCGTCATGCTATGTAACTTGGGATGTAAGATAGAAAGAACAAAGACCGAGGCGGACACGTTTATGAGCCGGGCTCGGGACTCTGTAAACCGGACCGAGCGTCGCCTCTATATAAAGGGACGACCCGGTGACGGTTCAAGACAGAGAACAAGAGCTCGAGATTCAGGTAAAGCAAATCCGCTCCCTGGTCATCGAAGCCCAAGCAATACCACACCAAACTAGACGTAGGCTTTTACCTTCATCGAAGGGGCCGAACTAGTATAAAATCCCTGTGTCTTTCGTCCGCTTTAACCCCTTTAAGCTAACCCGTAGCGATGGCCTCACGACTAAGTCCTTTTACTAGGACATCTGTCGTGCTAAATCCACGATAGTGTCACAAGCAAGAGTGACCAGTTTACATTTCCCTTTTTATGCTATTATTCATTATTTGTCGGGAGATGTTTGGTTGGTCATGGAGAGAGTAGAGGCCTTAGTGCCCCTGACCTTGCCATTTAGCGCCATCCTTTACATCGGGAAAGAACTTTTAGTTTGGGTGCTATGGTTGCTAAACGGTTGAGCTTGAACCGTACTAAGGGTCCTATTTCCGGGGTATTTTCGCCAGTCGCCTTGCTCGACGCTTTGAGATACCCATTAGGCATTATGAAAGAGAGGAGAAATTTCTACCCGCTATTTATTTAGATTATGACAGCATGGTAGTGCATAAATTCATTCGTTCTGATGAGGAAAAGAAGCTTATTTATAATTTGATATTCAGTTAGAATACTTTTCAGACGATTATTTTGCCTGCACATTTTTTATTTAATATTCATTTAGGAAAGTACACTATTTGGCTGAGGACATCTACAGATTTTGGGGACTTCCACAACCCGCAGTACCCGAGCCAGTACCGGCCCTTGATGCTTATCGTGATCCTATCTTTCAGTGGGAGCCGCAGGAGCTCGCAAACCAGTGGAACCCTCAGGATCCACCTCAGTACCCAGTAGAGGGCTACTTTGAACCATGGCCCTAGACCAACTTAGGCAAGAGCCTAAGCTTGGGGGAGTACGTATTTCTCATCGACATTACATTCATGTTCACACAGTCATTCTAGTTGTCGGTGTTCATGCTTTTTCATTCTACCATCCATATTAGTTTTTCTTTCTTGCTTTTTTCTTGTGTGTTTGAAAAACTTTAGAAAACCCAAAAATATTTCCTTATTATTTTTGTCTTTTCTTTCTAGCTCGTTTCTTAGTAGTTTGCAATATTAAAAGAAAATCCAAAAAGATTTTTAGTTCTTCCTTTGTTTGTTGGGAAGCTTTCCCGTGTAAATAGTTTTTCTCGTTCTTGTTTTGCTTTCTTCAGAAAAACAAAAACTCCAAAAATATTTCAGTGTGTTTCTTTGAAATTATTTTCTTTTCTTTGAGGGTCAAGAGGAGAAGACCACGATGAAAATGATGAGTGGCCCTCATATGTATTATTGTTGAACTAACAAAGAACCCATACTACCTTGTCTTCTCCTTCGAATAAATGTTGCAGATTACAGCTTAGTCCAATGCACGTGCACTATTATTATTATTCACACCGTTGGGTCATGCAAATGAAAGGCAATAATGATGATATATGATGAAATGATTGAGATGGAGAAAAGCTAGTATGAACTCAACCTATTTTGTTTTTGTAAATATGATTAACTTATCATTCCTCATTCAGCCCATTACGAATGAAACGTGTTTGCAATGACAATTAGAGATTATAGTTACTCATGCCATGCTTAATTAGCTAGGAGTTTATGATGGTTTACCTTGCGTGCGAACATGCTTTTAAAATGGTTGTGATGTAGTATGATAGGATGGTATCCTCCTTGGACTGATTTAAGTGGGTCAACTTGGAACATGTTTATACATGTAGTTGAAACAAAATCAACATAGCCTCCATGATATTTATGTTCATGGTAATTTATATCCTTCTCATGCTTACACTCAATATTGGCTAATCTCAAGGCATGCTTATGACTGTTGTTGCTCTCTAGCTGGTCGCTTCCCAGTCTCTTTCTATCCTTCACCTGTACTAAGTGGGAATACTACTTGTGCATCAACTTCCATAAACTCGAAGTTGTTCCATATGAATCCACCATACCTACCTATATGCGGTATTTACCTACCGTTCCAAGTAAATTTGGATGTGCCAAACTCTAAACCTTCAACTGAAATTCTGCTTTGTATGCCCAAATCGCTCTTGTGGCGACTGGGGGTGTCTTTATCTTCCATGCTAGGTGCGTTATCCCCACGATGAGTGGACTCCGTTTGTCATTCACGAGAAAATGTCTGGTAACCGGGATACCCAGTCCCATGATCAAAAGATCAAAAATCAAATCAAAGTATAATTAAATAATGATCCCCCAATACTGTTGTTTGTTTGGACGGTACCCGTTGTCTCGGATAAGACGTGTAGTGTGTTTGAGGGTGGAGGGGGAGTAAAACTTTACCATTTTCTTTGGGAACCACCTATAATGTATGTAGCATGGAAGATATTGAGAACTCTTGGTCGTGGCGTTGACAAAGAAAGCATATCATTCAAAATTATATTAATCTCTGCTTCAAAAACTTGACCACTGGCACCTCTGAAAATCCCTCCTTCCCTCTGCGAAGGGCCTATCTATTTACTTTTATTGCTGAGTCATGATCCCCTTATAAAAAGCACCAGTTGGAGAGCACCTCTGTCATTTATATGCTTTGTTATTAATTGATAATAGTGGACAGGTTGGGCCAAATGGTGCAGAGGCACGCTAAATCCATGTGCGCGATGAAAAATATATGCATGGTTTATTCCCCTTTATTAGGAAATATGGTGGATTGTTGTCTACGATGCTTCTTTGCGAGCGGTCCTTAAAGAACTATGTATACATCGGCACCTGGTATATACACATTCAAATTTGATAGCAGAAAAATACATGCTACCATGTTAGAGACCCATTTGAAATCATGTTCACATTGAAAACATTTGCATTTTTTAGTGACTTTGTGTTTGAGCAAAATATACATAGTCTTTTGTTTAAAAATATATGTACCTTTAAAATCGGGAGTGCTTCAAAATATTTTCATTATTTAGGAGCTTTAGGTTTGAGAAAACATGTATGATTGGAGCTTTGGCCCTTCTGTATAAATACAATGAAGGAGCATCAAACATTGAATAGTGTCTGAAAAGTATCCATAATAGCATTGGCTATCATTAAATACATTTGTTTTATAACTATCAAATATGCCTAAGACATAATTTCTATTGAATCCACATAACCCATATGTATGGTAAGGGACACCATCACATAGATTAATAAAGGAAGGAATAATCAATAGTTCAGCACTAAAGCATCGACCACTTGCATGGTGATAGGAGCAAGTAGCTATGTGTCAAGTATCTACTTTGTGGTACATATCCTGAAGCCTCATAGTGCTCCATGGTCAGCAATGCATCGTCGTACACACATCTTCACTACAATCGATACATGCACCTCACACAACATGCTAGTCTATTTACCTAATAAAACATATAGTGATACAAATTTATTTGCCAAGTGCAAAATGTATTAGCGACTTCTATGGAAAAATGCAATGTTTCATTAAGATCACTATCCGACTATTTTTACAAAAAGAACCAAAACTGAATCCAGAAAACAAATGTTGTGTTCCCGCGTAATACATGAATAAGCTAGTCCATAGATTTAATCTAGATTTGACACCAGGAGGACTTCTATACAATATTCGGACAGTCAATACACCATCAAAGTAAACAATTTAAGATTTTCATGGGTACAAACATAGATAAAATAAACCTCCACATTCGTTATGGTTTAGTTGAACTATAGATACTAAATAGAGAGGACCATGGGGAGAAGCATGCTGAAACTAAAACGCCATATTTAGAAAATCCACATATTAGGAAAATAATATGTGAGTGATAGAGAAGTTGAGAAGCGCTTAGTTTCCTTGGTCCTATCTCTTCTTTCTTGCATTTGCACCATCATGTTTAGAAAATCCATATATTTGTAATTTTCTAGATGTGCATTAAAGAAATTGTTCAGCAAACAATCCATTTAGATATAGAAGCAACTATCTATGCAACAAATAAGTAGAGGCATGACAGTATAATAAACACTATTGGTATGTTGTTACGATGCACAACGTACATACACGGCAAACCCTTTTAATAAAAAATAAGAATGATTTCTCTTTACAAATATATACTTTAGCGTGTAGTAAATCTCTTATTTAGTACCTGCGCTGTGAGCAAACACTTACGGAACCAACCGTTATGAATATCTCATAGTATTCAGTAATGAATAATATACACGTACATAATACATTCTCTATTGTACATTTACATAATGTCTCACAATTAGGAAGAAAAGGTATATGTCAATGGCGGTACAAAGTAAAAATGAGGGCACTTGTCGCAAGTGTGTAAAAGGATCTATCATCAGTACTTGTATCTAGTATACAGAGAATATTTTTCTATATCATATAACTCCAATGAATCATATTAAATTCAATACATTGTTTGGAAGAAAATATTGATCAATGTCCATGGGGCGATGAGGAATAAAATCGTTGGGGCACTGAAAAAATATTGATTTTAGCAAAAAGCATTCGTCGAAGTGAGAAACATTCAGTCCCAAACCACATCAAGACTAGCATACCTACAAAAGGAGAAAAGAGGGTTCTGGTCATTACAATTGCTAGCAACTGAAACCGGGATCCTGCCTAGGTCATCTAATTACACAATATTAATAGTTCAAATTGGAAGGTCATTTATATCTAGCGTAGTGTATTGCAATTTTAACTTGAAGGGCTATTGTCATGGAGTTGTCACGGCAGATGTCCTATCGCAAGGACTTCGTCGTGGAGCCATCGCAACTAGGAAGCTTAAAGGGGTTATCGGGACAAGGGACATGAGAGAGTTTTTATACTAGTTCGGCCCTTTACGGTGAAGGAAGGCCTACGTCTAGTTGGGTTGGTATTTTCGATAACCAGGGAGCGAGACACGCTATGCCCGGCTCTCGATGAGATGTTTCTTGCCCTTAGCCGCCAGCGGGTCGCCCCCTTATATACACGGGTTGACGCCCTGCGACCTACAGAGTTCCGGCCGGCTCATAAACAGTGTTCGGCTCGGTGACTAGTTAATTCTACCTTATGATACAAGTCATGCCATTATGGCGGTTTACCACTATGGGCCTTAAGTCGCCTGTGGGCTTCAGACCCTTTACTGATCCGCCATCATCATGTTTGATCTTGGGCCTCATATGATGAATCCTCTTCGCGTAACCCAGCCCCTCCTGGGCGGCTTACACGAATAGTTATATCTCCAACATTAGGCCCCAGATTGATTCAAACCGGTTCATGTCAATCTTAAAATACCTTAAGAAAAAATCCTTCTGTCTTTTGTGTGTGCAAAGGCTATAACCCACCGTGATGTCATCTTCTGGATCCGTGATAACCCATCATGACATCATCTTCCATTAAATTCATATTTTACTCTGTCATATCCTTAACGGATCCTTGCCTTTACTGACCATTCTGAAAACCGAGGCGTCGGAGTCGTTGGATAATGATGCTCAGCCTCCTCGTTTCTTGCGCCATCTTAGCCAGCCTTTCCTTATAAATAGGCACGACCTAGGTCTTTTCCATTCTCCCCCTTCGGTCGTCTTCTTCCTCTCGATGTTTCTCTGCTGCTCGAGCTCCGCCGCCGCCGCCACAGATCTCCTCGTCTTCTCCAACTCAGGCCGCTGCATCGACCTGACTTGACTAGAGAAACGTGACGAACCTCTGCAGCAGCTCTGCATCTATAAGTCCCCTCTTTCCTGCATCTCAGATCCGCATTAAAAAAATTCGAGCTCGTCGGTGTTCATCGCCGTCCGTCATGAACTCTTGGCAGATTTCACCTCCGATGCCATTTCCTGATCTTAAGATAATATAAAACTGTTGCGGTAACTGTTTCGCATCCATTTCAAAAATAGATCTCTTTCCTTTGTACAGAGGCTTCATTCGAGCTTATGGACTTATCTGTGCTAGCTTTAGGTCTAGAATTTTTCTTTTCAGAACGACCGTTTGATCCAAAATAATAACTACAACTTGTGAAACATGTTTGTTCCATACTTAGTCAAAAATTGATTCTGTTAGATCTGTTTTAACTACGGCAGTCCGTATGTCCAGTTTAAAAAGACCACAATGATTGCCCGCCTTGCTTGCCCCTGGCGGTTTTTAAGATACCTTAACTGCTTCTGATACCCGTAGTGGCTTAAATATCAAAACATAATTCGCCATATGTCATTAGGCCCCTTCTTAAGCCGCCATCTTAAATAAACTTAAAAAATGTTCTCTTCCGGTTTAAACTGAAACGGGAAAACTTTATCTTGTCATAGGCTTCCATTTTCATTATGGCACCCAAGGCTCCGAAAGCTCCTAGGACCTGTAACTGGGTCAAGTCCACTGTTACTGAAAGCACATTGTCTGAATTCGTGAAGACTCGCTATCTGCCCAAGAAGGAGGTCATGTCTTATCGTGCTCCTAACGCGTCAGAGGAAAAACCTCAACCCAAGGAGGGGGAAGTGATCATTTTTACTGATCATATGAGCCAGGGCTTTGCTCCACCCGAGTCAAAATTCTTCAGGGATGTTTTGCAATTTTTTAACCTCAGACCTCAAGACATCGGGCCAAACTCCGTGTCAAATATTTGCAAGTTCCAAGTCTTCTGCGAAGTGTACCTTGGAGAAGAGCCCAACCTACTTTTGTCCAGAGAGTTGTTTTACTTAAACCGGCAGAATGAATGTGCCAACGGGCCCAATCTGGAACTTGGCGGCATCTCAATTCAGCGGCGGAGAGACTGCCTTTTCCCATACGCTGAACTACCAAGCCACCCAAAGGATTGGAACCAGACATGGTTCTATTGCCGGGACACTTCTCCGGCTGATGAGAACCCGCTGCCCGGTTTTCGCGCTCTGCGCCTTGAATCCAACCACCCGTTGTCGGACAAGTTATCTGCTGTTGAACGTCTTTTGCTCGCTCCCACCATCAGGAAAATCAAAGCTCTCTTGGGGAACGGCTTAGATGGCATTGATTTAGTCCGAGGCTGGATCTCCTGGCGGGTGATTCCGTTAAGCCGCCGCCCCGGTTTAGTGTGCACTTACTCAGGCGAAAAGGATGACCCATTGTGTCATAGTCCTGACGACTTACCAGATGATACGGTTGAAGCTCTGATCCAATCTTTGTTGAAAGAAGGCTCAGTGGTTAGTAATGCCTTTGGCTTACTTCCTTTCTGCAAGAATAACCCGGCTCCTGGAGTAAGTCATCCATTTCAACAATTATACCCTTATTGTAATATACCCTACTTTTACTCATAGCCCTTTATCATTATTCACAGGCAAATGACAATTTCTGGAAGGTCAAATATGACCATGAAGCCGCCAAACAAGCCAGAGAGGCGAAAAGGGCCGAGAGGAAAGCCGCCAAGACAGGAACGCAGAGGAGGAAGAAGCCAAGTACTTCAGATTTATTTAAACAGGATGACACTGATGACGACGAATAAGAGGTACTCCTTAACTCCTCTGACTCCTTTACCATTATCTTATTGACATTAATTCCTTTCAGGAGGACACGGGAAACAACCAAGAAATTGAGGAAGAGGTAACTCTAATTTCCTCCGACTCCGAGCCTTTGCCGCAGCAGAAAATCAGAAGAGTGACCCGGAAAGTAAGATTTTCACATCCTGTAGCTTACCAGGATCCTCAATTTCTTTTGAAGCGGCAGATTCATGGGAGCCGGAGGCAGACCCGGACTAGCAAAGGCACGGAACTCTCCTCCGGCTTACCTTACGTAACAAGGAAGCGCCGTGCTGAGGTTATCTCCAGTTTACACTCTTCTTTACCTTTGGAAGGTTTAATTTGTCAACCCCTCAATTCATCTGAATCAAACTATCAGGATACTTCACCTTCCTCCGGAGAATCCATGCAATCCAACATGTCGGCCTTCAAGACTGCTCCAAGGTAATGTCAACTTGTTTACCCTTATGCTTATTCTACTCATGTTTTTGTACTAACCCTCCTGACTTGTCCACAGCGTACAAGTGAAGCCCAGTAAGTGGGCAAAAAAGAATAAGCCGTCCAAAGAGCCGGTTGAGACTGAACCAGAGCTTGAAACAGTTGATCATGATATCCTTGCTCACGAGCCGCCGCCTGAACCATCTCATGACGTTCCAGCACCTACTTCTGACCCACCTGCTGAACATACTCTCGACGGCTCTGATAACCCGGAGATTCCTAGCCCGGCCAAGGCAGATGACCCGGAAGTTGAGATTACTAAGACTCAGTTCATTGAACCGGGAAGACCCACTGTACTGGCCAAGTGCTCTTCCAAGGAAGAATTCTTGGAACGCCGCAAAACCAATCTGGACGTCACTGATTATACTCAACAGAGCATTGGAGAGATTGTCTCTAGCTATCTAAGCCAAGTGCACAGTAGTCATGACCTGGATATTGACATGGTGAAACAGATCCATGAAAAATATGAGGTATAATTTATGTTACTTTTCCTTATTCATTCTTACTGTACCAGATCCCAAGTTTATTGCTTATAAGAGAATATGTTGTAGACTTAGAATCCGCTTATCACTGCTTGTGAACTGCTCGGCTTATCTCGAAGTCCAGTTTAAAACAAGAAATTTAAACCGGTGTAGCATAATATTTTGAGCTTGCAATACGCATTAGCCCCCAAGTGCTAAGTATCTTCGCTTGCCAAGTGCTTGGGACTTAATTTCCATGAACCGCCGTAGTGATTCAGAGCTCTTCAGCATACATTAGTCCCCAAATGTCAAGTATCTTTGCTTGCAAAGTACTTGGGACTTAATGGTATCTTATAACCATCCCGACTGTAACCCGGTATTGATGCAGGCCAACATAAGTCAATTTGAGTCAGAGATTACAGATCTGAAGAGTCGCCTGAAAGCTTAAGAGACTGAAATCCAAAAAGCTAACTCCAAATTTGAGTTCAACATATCTGAACAAGAAAAATTGAAGAAAGGCTATGAAGCAGATAAGAAAATATGGGCTGATGAAAAGGCGTCCTTGGTCACCCGGGCAGAGAAAACTAAAGCATCGCTTGCAGAAGCAACTGTCGAGTTATCCAGCTTGAAGCGCCACATATGTCAGATGGTCTCAGCAATCTTTGGTAAGCTACTTCTGCAAACGTTAAATATTGCCAATCTTTTTCCGATGAGCACCTTAATTGTCACCTCTGGCTCACCTGATGTTTGTTAATGCAGGCCCCAGGAGCACAAACCTTAACTAGAACATGTTGATCAAGCTAAAGGTGGTTTATACTCTGGTGGAACAACTCTACACCGGATCACAACGTGCTTTGGCCGTTGTGGCTTTGTCAAATGGCATTCCCCTTCTCCTGGCTGACATGTTAAAGCGGCTCGTTGTGCTACCTCAACGGGTCCAAGAGCTAAGGCGGGCGTCTGTAAGAGCCGGAACCATAGCTGCATTGAGCCGGGCCAAGGCATGGATACCAGAACTAGACTCGGCCGATATCGCCCTTGGATATCCAAGATTGAAGGCAGATGGTACCTTATTTGATGAGAAGGACTTCACTGCATGTGTGGAGGAAATACGCCCTGTTGCCACTCTTATTGGGAATGACACTGACCTTACTAAGTACCAGCCGGGTTATGACAGCAAGAATCCGAGACTCCCAACGCCACACTATGATGCAGTCAGCCTGATCCCTCCAATTCGTAAGCATACCTTCGCCCCTGAAGTCGATCCAGCCGGGTTAATTGATGAAGAAGCTGAATTTGAAGCTTTGAGTGGCATTGACTGGTCATCATCAACCTTCCAGGACAGGGCAGCCGACGTAGGAGCGGAGAAGGATAACCCGGAAGCCTCAGGTCAACCAAACGAGTGAATCATCGGGCGTCGTATGTTTATGTTTTGTGGAAAAAACAATGCTTCATTATGCAGACTTGGGGAGTCTAGTAATAGTGTAGAAAAACATTTGGTTTTGTCATGCCTTCGCGCACATTCGAGGCGCTCAATACTTTCTTAAGCCGCCATGATTATATGATTTGGGTTTATGCCAGCATTCTGCTTTCTTCATTCTGAAAAACATTCATTTGCTTTGCCCTATGATCCTTTGGTGATCTTGCCGGCTTATGTAACCCGAACAATGAGGGTAAGCTTCAAATCCTGAAAATTAGCACATTTGACGGCTGTTATGTACTAATAATCTTATTTGATCAATATCAAACCGGTGGAACAAAGACCAACCGCTAAGTGTTTCCAAAATGATCTCAAACTGTCAAATAATTGTGATGGCAAACTATTTATAACAAAAATAGACAAAATTCAAAGGTTTCTGATTCGAATACGATCAGTAAACGTTCCAAAGGGGTTGAGCTAAGATTCGGATACGATCACATAGCCCCAAGTGGCCTTGGCGATGCCGGTCAAGTGGGTATCGACATCTATGTTCTCTTTGGTTCGAATACGACCTATGTTTGAACAGGAAGCCCACATGTGACCATAAGAGTTGTTTAATGACGCTGATTCGAATACGATCCACGTCAGACCCAAAGGGGTTAAGTTATGATTCAGATATGATCAGGAAGCCCCCAAGTGGGTTTGGCAGCATGCCGATCAAGAGGGTATCGACAGCTATGTTCTCTTTGGTTCGAATACGACCTATGTTTGAACAGGAAGCCCCCAAGTGATCCTGGCTAGATTCAGATAAGATCATAAGCCATACCAAGTGGAAAGCCGGATTCAAATATGATCCGCTCCCTGTTGGTTGTTTCAACGTCATGACAAGGAAAACATGTAAACTTTTGAGGATGAAAAGCACAAAGGTCCTGCTTTATTGCTTTCATAATATATACATCGTTAAAATATGTACATCCTGAGAGCCGGTGGCTCAGGTATAGTAAGGCCGGAGCTGAGCGATATTCCAAGGCCGGTGGGTCTCCTCTTCCGACTTACTTGAGTCTTTGTGCTCTCGAACATCGATGAGGTAATATGACCCATTGTTCAGGTTCTTGCTGACCACAAAAGGTCCTTCCCAAGGAGGGGATAGCTTGTGCATATTGGATTGATCCTGGATGAGCCGAAGCACTAAGTCACCTTCCTGAAAGGTTCTGGATCTAACCCGGTGGTTTCGATAGCGATGTAGGTCTTGCTGGTAAATCACCGAGCGGGCTATTGCCAAGTCTCGCTCTTCATCCAATAAATCAATTGCATCCTGACGAGCTTGTTCATTATCAGCTTCAACGTAAGCCGCCACTCGGGGCGAGTCATGACGGATGTCACTTGGCAGGACCGCCTCTGCTCCGTAAACCATGAAGAAAGGTGTATAACCCGTAGACCTGTTAGGTGTAGTGTTGATGCTCCAAATTACAGAGGGCAACTCCTCCAGACAAACCCGGTGTCCGCTGTAACGGGACCAAGAGCCGGGGTTTTATACCTTTCAAGATCTCCTGATTGGCTCTCTCTACTTGAGCATTGGATTGAGGATGAGCTACTATCGAAACATCAAGCTGGATATGTTCTCGTTGACAGAACTCTTCCATAGCACCTTTAGAGAGATTGGTGCCATTATCAGTTATAATGCTGTGCGGAAAACCAAAACAAAAGATCACCTTTTTCATGAACTGAACCGCCGTGGCTGCATCACACTTACTGACCGGCTCTGCCTCAACCCAGTTTGTAAATTTATCAACCGCCACCAGGAGGTGTGTCTTTTTATCCTTATACCTCTTGAAAGGTCCAACCATGTCAAGCCCCCAAACCTCAAATGGCCAAGTAATTGGAATCATCCTAAACTCTTGAGCCGGCATACGAGCTCGTCGTGAGAATTTTTGACACCCGTCACATTTACTGACCAGATCTTCCGCATCTGCATGAGCCGTCAGCCAATAAAAACCATGACGGAAAGCCTTGGCCACGAGAGATTTTGAGCTGTCATGATGACCGCAATCCCCTTCATGGATCTCTCGAAGTATTTCCTGACCCTCCGCAGGTGACACACATCGTTGATACGCCCTAGTGACACTGCGATGATGTAATTCACCATGAGCAATCGTCATGGATTTAGACCTCCAGATGATTTGTCTTGCCAAGGTCTCATCGTCAGGCAACTCTCCCCGGGTCATGTAAGTCAAATATGGCACTGTCCAATCCGGGATGACATGAAGAGCCGCCAACAACTATGCCTCTGGGTCTGGAACAACTAAGTCTTCCTCTGTGGGTAACTTGACAGAAGGGTTATGCAAAACACCCAGAAAAGTATTAGGTGGTACCGGCTTACGCTGAGACCCAAACCGGCTTAAAGCATCAGCCGCCTCATTCTTCCTTCGATCAATGTGCTCCACTTGATAACCCTTAAGGTGCCCAGCTATAACATCAACTTCACGACGGTAAGCCACCATGAGGGGATCCTTGGAGTCCCACTTGCCTGACACCTGTTGAGCCACGAAATCTGAGTCGCCCAAGCACCTTACCCGGCTCAAATTCATCTCTTTGGCCATCCGAAGACCATGGAGTAAGGCCTCATATTCAGCTGCATTATTAGTACAAGGAAACATAAGCCGGAGCACATAACAAAATTTGTCACCTCGAGGGGAAGTTAAAACGACCCCAGCCACCAAGCCTTCCAATTGCCTGGACCCATCAAAGTGAATAGTCCAATACATGTTATCCGGCTTCTCCTCAGGTGTCTGCAGCTCTGTCCAATCATTGATAAAGTCTACCAGGGCTTGAGATTTAATAGTAGTACGTGGCACATATTTTAAGCCATGAGGCCCAAGCTCGATGGCCCACTTGGCAACTCATCCTGTGGCCTCTCTTTCTGGATCATGTACCCCAAGGGGGTTGTAATGCCTCAGATGTAACACTTTCCCATTATGGCAATATATAAACTTTGGCTTCATCAATTCCTTTCCGGGTTCTTCTTCATTTCGGGTTTCTTCGTTTTGTCGTGTGCGTGTGTGCATTTCATCCATGTCATGTTGTCATGTGCATCGCATTGCATTTGTGTTGTCACTTGCATCCGGTCCCACTCGTCTCTTCCCGTTGTCCGTTTCGAGTTCCGACGCTCTCACAAGTGCCCGTGGCATCCCGAGTCCTTCTTTCGTGTGTGGCCGTGTAACGTTTCCGGAATGACGTGAGACTTGTCGTGCGATGTTGTTTTGGTACGTGTAGGCCGCCTGTCAAGTTCGTCGCGTTTGGAGTTCGTTTGGTACTCCAACGGTTAACCTAGTGGGATAAAAGAACCTCTTCTTTGAGGCCCAAGACCCCCTCCACAATAGCCCACTAACCCAGCACAACACTTCCCATCATCTCGGTCGTCGAATTGTGATCGCGTGGCCGAAAACCGCTCCCCATTTGGAGTCTCCTAGCTCCTTGTGCCTATAAAAACATCCCCCCATGTCCATTTTTCGTCCAAAAACCCTAGCCTCCTCCTAGCTCCAACACCGCCTCAGAATCCACGCCGGGCGGACGTGTCCGACCCGGGCCGGACAAATTTCTCCGCCGCCGCTCCCACCGCGCGGGCCCGCCGGGCCCGAGGCCGGCCCCGAGGCCCGCATCGCCAACTGACACCCGCACCCCGTCCTTCCTCAGCGCCGGCCGCTGCCGCCGCCGCGCTCGGCGCCGGAGGTCCCCGCCGCCGGCGCCGGCCATGCCACTGCCCGACGACGGCCGCATCACCGCCGCCTGGAGCTCGCGCCCCGTCGCCGGAGCAAAGACCGCCGCCGTCGACACCTCGCCGGCCGAGGGCCGTCGCCGCCGCCCCCATCCGGGCGCCGACCACCTCGCCCCGTCGGCCGACGCCACCGCATCCCCGCCGGCCGGTCGGAGCCGCCGCCACGTCGATCCACCAGTCGCCGCCGCCGGGATCGAGCCCGATCCCGATCTCCACCGCAGGCCGAAACCCTAACGGGTCCGGGCACCCGATCCGCGTCGCCCGACCCGCTTCGCCCGTTTGACCCGATCCGATCTGGAGGTTGACCCTGTTTTTCCTCCAAGTCCCTGTTATTTTTGTTGTCTGATGGCATTTTGTCATGGCTATATCTTTTTGTGTGTATGTCCAATTTGTGCATATGATATGTCAAAATGATCGTGGTGATGTGTACCACGTTTTGTTCCATTGTGTCATGCTTGTTTCAGTCCATCTAGATGTCCTAATCATCATGACAAGAGTGCTACTTGATATAAACTTCTGCTACTTGTTATTTTCATGCCATGTTTGAGATGTGATAACTTGATGCATGTTTATCCAAATGAAGCAAATGATATGTCAAAATGTTCATCATGAGATGCTCTACATGTTGGTTGCTGTAGCATGAATGTTAGAGTTCAAATTGTCATGTTTATCTCTGTTGCAAAAGTGCTTGTGGCTGTTAGGTTTTGTAACTTGTTACGAGATGCCTAGTTGAGGAGCTCGTTGCTATTGATTTGTTTGTCCCCATGTCACATGCCCATATGTCTTAGAGTCTCCATAATGTGGTCTTGCTGGGGTGCAAACCATTTGCCATGACATGCCTTGAGGTGACTTAAACATGCTCGCAAACATGCCATGCCAATGTTACTGTTTAACACTTTGTGAAATTTTGGCTAAGTCTGGAATCTGTCATATCCTGATGCTATGTTTGCTTGATGCCCTAGGCAAATCCATGTTAGTTTTGGGGTGGCCATTGATCATTCCTTGTTGTATATGTTGTTGTCTATCCATCCATGCCCTCACTTGATCATATGACTTGCTGTAGCTTATTTAATTCTTGCTCCAAAGTTTCTATAAAATATTACTGTCAGGTTTTTAATGTCATGATCAAAATGTTGTAGCTTGTTGCTATTGATCCATGCCTCCTATGGAGTTGCTCCAATGGCGTTGTTTGCTATAGGATATGTCTACTTCATGTCCATGCTTCTTGTTACCATGTTTGAGTGTTGTAGAGTATATATTTCTTGCTCCAAAGTTGCTATGTGGCTGTTAATTGCAGCTTTGCATTGTTTCTTGTTTCGAGTGTATGTATTGATCCGTTGCTCCGTTTTGAGCGTGCCCTACATGAAACTTGTGTGATTTTGCATGTAGATTCATAATATCATCTTGTTAACATGTTTGGAGTATGTTTGCTTGATGTTTGGGTGCATCTTGCACCGTTGCCATGCTTAACTTGTTTTGCTCATATCTTCTAGACCGTAGCTTCGAATTAAACAAACTTTATATAAAACTTGACTAGAATTTCGTGTAGATCATCATGATGCATGTTACCTTGCTGTTTATCAACTTTAACTTAAGGTTTGATTAGATCTGAACTAATTTCAAACTATGCATATGAGGACTTACCGAATTAGCTATATGTGGATTCCGGCCTCATTTAAACTTGTTGATCTTATGTTGTTTCTCTGTGCTTCCTACCTTGCCATGTTTTGCATCCTATATAGATCTGTCTTGCATCCTACTTGCTTGAGCATATTGTCATGTTCTTGTGTTGTTCTGGTGTGCTTCCTACCTTGACATGTAATGCATCATAAGTGCATCTGCAGTGCGTCCTAAATGCATCATTCGTGCATCCTATAGATTGTGCATTGCACCTTGTTTGACTTCATGCCTCGTGTGTTTTTCTGTTGAGTACAGCCAGAAGCCGAGACCGAGAACGAGAACGAGGTTACTACAGAGGTTGAGTACGAGGAGCCGTCTTATGATCCCATCAACGACTCGATAGGCAAGATGACCTGACCCAGATATCATTACTATCTTTGCCTATTGCTAGAAGTCTCGCTCTTTAGCTTATTGCCTCGATGCCCATGTTTGTTTGTCAGCCTCCTATTGTAACCATGAATCTGTCTAACCACCCAACCTAGCAAAACCATTGTTTGGCTACGTAAGCTTCGCTCAGCCCCTCTTATAGCATTGCTAGTTGCACGTGAAGATTTGAAGATTCTTGCTTCATGTTGAAGTTTTGTTGGGATAGCACACTATATAAACTCTTAAACTAAATCACCTATATATTGGTAATGGGTGGAAGGCTGAGCCTCTTGCTCGGTGTTTTGTTCCACTCATGCCGCCCTAGGAACCACATAAACCGGTGTTATGCTCCTTGATTTTGCGTTCCTCGCACGGTTCGGTTTATGGGACCCCCTTGATAAACCGCTTATCGCTAAGTCTTTTCCAGCAAGTCCCAACATTGGTACTACATTTGCCTAAACAACTAAAAACTTGCATAGGGAGTTATAAACCCTCTTCTTAATCAACAACCCGGGCCAGTGCTCCACATGAGTGTTGGTCCAAACTGGGGGTCCTGCAGGGCCACCTTGGGGAAACCCGAGGGCTGGTAAAAACCTATAGCATCGCCCATCCGGTCGTGGCCTGAGATGAGATACACGCGGCTACTATCAGGGTGTCGGCACGCCGGGAGGATTTGCTGGATTAGTCTTACCTTAGTCGGAGTATCTTGAGCACGGGATACCGAGAATACTCGGGCTTCCCACCTTGGAGTTGCGACTCCGCGGATCGTGGGCTTGTAATGGGCCAAGTTGGAACACCCCTGCAGTGTTTTGAACTTTCGAAAGCCGTGCCCGTGGTTATGTGGCAGATGGGAATTTGTTAATATCCGGTTGTAGAAAACTTGACATCATGTTCAGAATACACTACCAGCGTGAGTATCCGTGACGGTCATTTTCCGAAAGGGGTTCGGGAAGTGAACATGATGGGGTTATGATTGACATGCTTAGATAGGATCAGTTCGTGATCACTTTGATGCTCGTGGCACTTCTCTTCTCGCTCTAAACACGTAAGCTAGTGCTAGTGCAGCTGCAACCTTTATTCTTTCTTCAGCCTTGTTCCACACCCAAGGCTTAGATAGTTTTGCTACCCGGGAACGGGATTGCTGAGTCCTCCGTGGCTCACAGATTCTACACCACACCAGATGCAGGTATCATGGTGAACTACTCAGGTGACGACACAGAGCTGTACTGGGAGTACGATGAAGAACGTAGTCGATACTATGTGCACTATCCCGATGATCAGTAGTGGTTTCTACTAGGGGCGATTCGGACCTGTGGCTTTATGTATTTGGCATCTTTCATTTGCATCTTCGCCCGTAGTTGGGTTGTGATGTTCTTTGGATGATGATTTGCTTATGTAATGTATTGTGTGACGTGGCGAGTGTAAGCCAAGTATCCTTTTGCAATTTCATCCCTATTTTTACATGAGTCGTGCAAAGATACCGAACTTGAGATCATTCCAGAATGGGCTTATACCTTTAAGTCATGCCTCGACACGTAGGAGGTATAGTCCCATCCTGGGCATTACAAGTTGGTATCAGAGCCTTCTCCGACCTAGAAGCCCCCACTGATTGATCGAATCGTTGACGGTTGAGTCTAGGCACACACTTAAAAATGTTTTGAGTCCTATATATATATATATATCGGAGAGTAGTATTTCTTTTTCTCCTCATCTCTTTTCACTCTGGTGAGGACTCCTGACGATTACTCTTGTCTCTTCTACTCTCAAAATTCACCAAAAAAATTTAGGATCACGCGGGTATTGTTTGGATTGTTCCGATGTCTTTGTGACGAGAACATTGTTCTCGATGCCTCCTGTCATTTAGGGGTTGTGGCAGTGTCCCGGGGAGTTGATCTCCGAGGTGTTGTCGTCACAAATATATCGCAGCAGTTCTGGAATACTTAAGACGGCCGACATCAAAAACTCTCCTGTGCGGTTGGTGGCAAGATAACCCCGACATCACCCAGTACTGGGGAGGTAGTTCGGGAGTATTGCCATAGCTTGTATAATAGATGCATTTTGAAGGTCCGAGGTAGACGGTTTCCGGAAATAACTGGTTATGTGTTGAAGGATGGATACAGCTGGATGTAGGATTAGAGTTGGGTGCGCGATGCTTCCCCTGTATCCCCAACACCCGATTGCATAACTGGAAACTTTCGGAAATTAATAGGTGGGTTCATCTTGTAGTTCGTAGGCATTCTTCCAACGAATGCATGATATGGAGTTCAGGGTTCTACATTGAGTGAAGTAGTCTTATGGGCGTTGTTCCGATCGGGAGTTGCATCTTAAAGGGTCCTTGGCTATGCTGATCCGGGGATTGCAAAACCCTTTTGTAACACGTTCCATAAGCTTTCAGCATGAATTTGTCGAACACAACTTCTATCTTGTATTTGTTCTATCTGCTCCTTGTTGTTTTTTATTTACCTTTTGTTCTCCCAAGTGGCTTCTCGTGAAGATTGTTCTTGCTATTTAACTGAGAATTACATTCGTTCATCTTGTTCGAATGTTCTTGTGAAGACTTATGTTGCGATTTCTAGCCGTTGATTCAGCTTATATATATTTCTCTCAATCAATGGCTAATAGTTGTCATCTCATTCAGGATGGCTCCTAAAAGGGTTCCCAACGCTAAGCTAGAGGGTGAAGAGGTTTCTGATCGTCCTCCTTCCCCTCCTCCTCCGTCTGAGGCCTGGAGAGCAATTATGCAAGCGACGAACCAGAACACCCAGATGCTTATGCAAATGATGCAGAACATTCAAGCAAATCAAGCAAATCAGGGTGCTCATGGGAACCAAGGGCAAGGAAATTTGTTCAATCAACCTCACTTTGCTACACTCAACCAGTTCTTGGCAAACCAACCAAAGGCATTTAGTTACTGTGTGGACCCTCTAGATGTTGAAGACTGGATAACAGATATCAAGAAGCATTTCGAGTGCAGTAACGTCAGGCCCGAGGACTATGTGAAGTTTGCAGCCTTCCAACTCAAGGACCAAGCCGCTGATTGGTGGAAGCAGTACAAAGATTCCAGAGAGGGACATGTGATCTCCTGGGATGACTTCTGCAAGGACTTTCGCTCTAACCACATTCCAACAAGTGTCATCGAGGGTATGCGTGAGCAATTCCGCAACCTGAAGCAAGTCTCAATGACTGTCTACCAATATAATTTCAAGTTCCAGAACCTTGCCCGCTATGCCAAGAAAGACATCCTAGATGCCAAGAGCAAGATCTACCAGTTCCGCGGTGGTCTGAAGGATGAACTCCAACTAGCTCTCACCTTGTTCGAGCCTGATGAATTTGATCAATTCTATAACATGGCACTTAAGCAAGAGGCAGCCCAGCTCATGATGGAAGCTTCCAAAAAGAGGATCAGAGATGATGTTCACTCCTCCTCTTCTTCCCAAGTGGTTGCAAAGCAGCAGAAGTTTTGGCTTCCACCTCCTCCAGTGATCTGACCTCCCAACAACAACAACAAGAATTCTGGTGGCCGTGCTTTCTCCCACCCACCCAACCCAAGCAATCAGTCAAAGAATCATTTTTAAGCTTCAAAGTCAAGTGCTCCTTATCACCGTCCTCTCTCAGAAGTGGTTTGCAACAAGTGCACTCAGAAGGGTCATTATGCTAACAAGTGCCCCAACCCAAGGCGCCTTCCGCCTCCTCCACCTATCAGCACTGCTATTGTCAAGAACAATCCCAAGCATGCAAGAGTGAATCTGATGAATGCAGCTCAAGCAGAGAATTCTTCATATGTGATAATTGGTAATCTTCTGGTTAACCCTATTCTGCAAAAGTGTTGTTTGATTCTGGTGCATCACTTTCATTCATGTCATGTCTATTTGCAACCAAGCATAATGTTGTCACCATAAATTTGCCAAGGGAGTTATCAGTTATTTCTCCGGGGAGACGAATGCATTCTAGTGTGTATGCTCCGGATGTATCTATTCGTATGGGTGATTACCGCTTTCTGGCTTCTCCGGTTGTTCTCGGCAACTCCGACATTGATCTTATTCTCGGGATGGATTGGCTTTCCCAGCATGATGCTCACATTGATTGTGCGAATAAGGAAGTCAAGATTACTCATTCCGACGAAGACGTGATTATCTTCGCCTCTCGAGATAACACAATCAGGCTATTCTCTCTCAATGACAAGGGCGAGATTAATGCCATCTCTCGACGAAGACGTGAATATGAAGATGTTTTCCCTGAAGAGCTTCCAGGCATGCCTCCGCATCGTCAAGTTGAATTCGTCATTGAACTCGAGCCTGGTACTGAGCCAGCATGCCGGCGTCCGTACAAGCTCTCCCCTGAAGAGTTCAAGGAGTTGAAGAAACAACTCGATGAGCAAGAGCGTATGGGTCTAATCAGGCCTAGCACTTCTCCGTGGGGCTGTGGTGTCTTATTTGTCAAGAAGAAGGATGGCACGGAGCGCCTTTGCGTTGATTACCGTCCATTGAACAAGAAGACAATAAAGAACAAGTATCCGCTCCCCAACATCAATGAATTGTTCAAGCAGCTCAAAGGAGCAAAAGTGTTCTCAAAGCTCGATCTCCGAATGGGTTATCACCAGATCCGTATCCGTGAAGAAGATATTCACAAGACTGCATTCAGAACAAGCTACGGCTCCTATGAATACACAGTCATGTCTTTTGGCCTTGCTAATTCTCCACCCACCTTCTCGAGAATGATGCACTACATATTCAACCCCTACACCAACGAATTTGTGCTTGTTTATCTGGATGACATCTTGGTATTCTCCAAGAATGAAGAGGATCATGAAAAGCACCTCCGTCTGGTTCTCGACAGACTCCGTGAACATAAGTTCTATGCCAAGTTCTCCAAGTGCGAATTCTGGCTCGATAAGGTCTTGTATCTGGGCCATATCATTTCTGCTGAGGGCATTTCTGTCAACCCCGAGAAAGTTGAAGCGATTGTCAACTGGGAACCTCCTTAGAACGTTAAGCAACTCCGAAGCTTCATTGGTCTTGCTAGTTATTGCAGAAGGTTCGTTGAGAACTTCTCCAAGATTGCCAAGCCTCTCTCCAACTTGCTGCAGAAGAATGTAGAGTACAACTGGTCTCCGGATTGTGACGTGGCATTCAAAACTCTCAAAGAAAAGCTCATCTCTCCTCCGGTTCTTACTCCTCTAGATGAGTCCAAGCCCTACGAAGTATTCTATGATGCTTCTTGTGACGCCCGAAGACCGACGTTCCAGAAGATTCCAGAAGATTCCAGATGTTTCGGGTCTCCCGTGTGTTTCAGTTGTGCTTGCTTTATTTATTTTGCATTGCATCATGTCATCATGCCATCATCTCATTAATTTTTGCAACCAAATAAATTGTGTGGACCTTCGGTCCATTTAAATCGAGGGAAGATGTCTTCTCTTTAAAACATATAAAAGCCTCTCAATATTTAGGGAGCTATATAATAATATTCCATTTGCTTCGGAATAACCCAACACACTTGCATTTATTCTCCAGACATCTTTTGCTTCAAGTTTCACCGTCCAAACCCTCCCTATAATTCTTTTCCGTTGTTTCGAGGATCCTCCGAAAATCCTCAACATTTTTGGATACTTCTATATTCAAGTCTTAGTTCAAACCCCTTTGAATTAAATTCAAATATGTTTGAATTATTTTCCGATCATGCCTTTTATATTTTTCTCGGACCGTGCTCATTTTATGATGGCCGAGAAAAATAACCTCTTGTGCTATTTTTTCCCTAACCTCCCTCTTCTTTCTTTTCTTCTCTCTCTTGTTTTATGCTAAAAGGGATAAAAAGGAGAGCAGCCCAGCAACCTTCCTCCTCCCAGCCCGTGCTCCCTCCAGGCCTCTTGGCCCATTCCAGAGGCCCAGCCTTCCCCAGCCGGCCCATCTTCCTTCCCCTTTCGGCCATCCCTCCAGACCCGATCTCCCCCTAACCCTAACTCCCTGCAGACCCGCTCGTTCCTCCCTCCGTTTCCCTCAGCCGCCGTCGTTCTCGCTCGCGACCCCGATTCCCCCTTGCACCCAGCGCAGGTCTCCAGCCCTCGAGCGCCGGAGCAGCCCGGCCAGGCCGCTCCCGTCTCCCTCGTCGGCCTCCCTCCGATCCCGCGGCCGCGTCGCAATCTCCGTCGCCGTCCAGGCCTGCGCCGCCCCGCACGCCGACCGCCGTCCGCCGCCGCGCCCCTGCAGAGGCTCGCGCCGCGCCCCTCTCCTTCCTCCGCGTCGGGCCTCTGCCTCGCCCTCATGCACCGCGAGCGCGCCCCGTCCTCCTTCGGCCGTCCAAGCCAGCAGCCGCCGCTGTTCGCAAGGCTACAGCAGCCGCGACCTTCGCCGCCGTCGCCTTCAGGCCCGCCGGCCGGATCCCGCGGTCGCCACTTCGTCCAGCGCCTCGCCACCCTCTCGTCCTCGGCGTGATTCCCGCGTCGGCCAGAGGCTGCTGCCTCCTCGCCAACTCTCTCTAGCGCGTCGCCTCGGCCTCGCCAAGGTCGCGACCAGCACCCCGTCGCCCCGTGCAGCCCGGCCTCGTCCAGCGCCGCTTCGAGCTCGTCCGCCCTAGTTTCTCCTTGTTGCCGTGACCGTGACCGTAACAGTCATGTGTTTTGTTGTTGCTGATATTGTTATCTCAAGCACCCATGAAACAGCAAGTTTATCTTCTTTTGGACCCGAACGTCTACCGTCGCCCGAACGTCTACCGTCGACCATCGAAGACCCCGTGAACAACTACTTCCTCTACGACCGCGAGTACCACTACTTCCACTACGACTCGAACCGCCCCGAAACGAACACTTCGAAGGTATAACCCCGAGACGTGACCCGTGAGATGTTTGCTCGTGTTGTATGAAATGTTTCCCGTGTGTGCTCCGTGCCCGTTTCGTCCGTTTGTCATGTTCCTCGGTTGCCTCGTCACCGACTCGTGGGAACCTGGCAACGGGATCACCCCATCATTTTGTTTCACTCGCTCTCCGTTATCTTTTCCACCGGTCTCTCAACGAGTTACCGGAACCGATATGTCGTGTTGCATCATTTTCGGATCGTTGTCGTGGCACCCTTTTCTTTCCACCACGATGACTAATTCTCCTTATCATCTATATCTCTTTTAAGTCAACCTTTAATTAAAAATTGCATAAACTTGATCATGTCATCCGCATCATATTAACAACATTATAACGTGTTAATTGTTGTTTGTTTATAATTACTAAACATGCTCATGGGGTTTTTCCGGATATGTTGTTGTTATTTCCGGCCTCATTTAAATTGCCTAAATAGTGTAGTTTCTTTATGCTTCACCTCTTGCCATGTTAAAAACATTTAATCTTGTCTTCTAAATAACGAGAGACATTTAAATAATTAAAAATGTGGTGTTTCGTCAATATGCAACTCGTTGCATATTGAGCTCCACTTAACTTGTAGTTTTGTTTGTGCTCTTGCCATGCCATGCATAATTAAACCGGACATGCATCATGCTTGGATGTGCATCATATGCCATGTTTATGATATGTGTGTTTACCGTGTTGTTTCTTCTTTCCGGTTGCTTCTCTTGTTAGCTTCGGTTTCGTTCCGGAGTTGTGAGGATTCGCTCGACTGTTGCTCCGTCTACTTCATGGATCCGTTCTTCTCCCTTGTGGAATCCCAGGCAAGATGATCATACCCTTGGATACCTTTACTACCATTGCCATGCTTAGTTGTCTCGATGCTATCGTTACATGTCGCGATACCCATCTTTTATGTCAGCCTCTCCTTGTTGCCATGAAACCTCTAACCTTGACACCTTCCTAGCAAAACCATTGTTTGGCTATGTTACCCGCTTGCTCAGCCTCGCTTGCTCAGTCCTTCTTATAGCGTTGTTAGTTGCAGGTGAAGATGAAGTTCGTTCCAGGTGGGAACTTGTTGTTGGAATATCACAATATCTATAATTATTATTAACACACCTATATACTGGGCATGGGTGGAAGGCTTGGCCTTTTGCTCGGTGTTTTGTTCCACTCATGCCACCTTAGGCGCCGATAAACCGGCATTATGTTCCTTGATTTTGCGTTCCTTACACGATGGGTGAAATGGGGACCCCTTGACAGTTCGACTTTGAATAAAACTCCTCCAGCAAGGCCCAACATTGGTTTTAATTTGCTCATAATAAGAACTTAATTAATTAATTAAATTGCATAGGGAGTTAGCGCTACCCGAGGATTCTTAATTCTACATAGCAGGGGGGGCCAGTGCTGATGGTGTTGGTCCCAAACGGGGAGTCTGCGGGGCCGCCTTGGGGAAACCCGAGGTATCTGGTATACCTGTAGAGTCGCCCATCCGGTAGTGTCCTGAGACGAGATACGCGCGGCTACTATCAGGGTGTCGACACACCGGGAGGTCTTGCTGGACTTGTTTTACCATTGTCGAAATGACTTGTGCTACCGGGATGCCGAGCCTGATCGGATTTTCCCTAAGATAAGGGGTGATGATATTATATTTATCACTTCAGCTAATCGTGAGAGCTTGTGATGGGCTAAGTTGGGACACCCCTGCAGGGTTATGATCTTTCGAAAGCCGTGCCCGCGGTTATGTGGCAGATTGGAATTTGTTAATGTCCGGTTGTAGAAAACTTGACAGAGGATCCGAAGTAAAACACACCACTGTGTGAGTAACCGTGACTGTCTCTTTTCACTTTGAGAAGAGAACACGGTGGGGTTATGTTTGACCGTATGTAGTTCAGGATCTTTAGCGATCACTACTTTTGCGACCGTTTGCGTAGCTTCTCATCTTATTCTGGTACTCGTAAGTTAGCCACCATATTATGCTTAGCCGCTGCTGCAACCTCACCACTTTACCTCTTCCTACCCATAAAGCTTTGCTAGTCTTGTTACCCATGGTTATGGGATTGCTGAGTCCTCATGGCTCACAGATACTACAACACCAGATGCAGGTTCAGCCGAGTTTGAAGCAGGAGCTGGTTCAAGTGCTTCACTGGGAGCTAGATGAAGAGTTTGGCCGTATGCTTGTGACGTTTCGACTATCAGTAGTGGTTTCTACTAGGATTAGATCCTGACCTGTGGCTTTATGTTGTTTTGGTATCTTTCTTTTGGATCTTCACCCGTAGTCGGGTTGAGATGTTTTGAATGATGTTTGGCTTATGTAATGTATTGTGTGAAGTGGCGAGTGTAAGCCAACTATCTCCTTTTGCAATTTAATCCCTCTTTTACATGAGTCATGCAAAGATACCAAACTTGAGATCATTCTAGGATGGGCTTATACCTTTAAGTCGTGCCTCGACACGTAGGAGGTATAGTCCCATCCTGGGCATTACAAGTTGGTATTCAGAGCCTTCTCCGACCTAGAAGCCCCCACTGATTGATCGAATCGTTGACGGTTGAGTCTAGACACACACTGAAAAATGTTTTGAGTCCTATATTTATATCGGAGAGTAGGATTTCTGTTTTCTCCTCATCTCTTTTCATTCTGGTGAGGACTCCTGACGATTACTCTTGCCTCTTCTACTTTCAAAAATCGCACCAAATTTTTTTTTAGGATCTCGCGAGTATTGTTTGGTTGTTTCGATGTCTTTGTGACGAGAACATTGTTCGATGCCTCCTGTCATTAGGGGTTGTGGCAGTGTCCCGGGGAGTTGAGCTCCAAGGTGTTGTCGTCACAAATCCATCGCGGCAGTACTAGAATACTTAAGACGGCCGACATCGAAAACTCTCCTATGCGGTTAGTGGCAAGATAACCCCGACATCACCCAGTACTGGGGAGGTAGTTCGAGAGTATTTCCATAGCTTGTATAGTGGATGCGTTTCGAAGGTCCGAGGTAAACAGTTTCCGAGAAAGACTGGTTATGTGTTGAAGGATGGATACACCTGGATGTAGGTTTAGAGTTGATTGCGCGGTGCTTCCCGTGTATCCCCAACACCTAATTGCATAACTGGAAACTTTCGGAAATCTATAGGTGGGTTCATCAAGTAGTTCTAGGCATTCTTCCAACGAGTACATGATATGAAGTTCGGGGTTCTACATTGAGTGAAGTGGTTTTATGGACTTGTTCCGATCGGGAGTTGCATCTTAAAGGGTCCTTGGCTATGCTGATCGGGGATTGCAAAACCCTTTTGTAACACGTTCCATGAGCTTTCAGCACGAATATGTCGGACGAAGCTTCTATCTTGTATTTGTTCTATCTGTTCCTTGTTCCTTTTTATTTTCATTTTGCTCTCCAAGTGGCTTCTCGTCAAGCTGATGTACCTACGGAATTCATTCGTTCAATTCTCTGTTCGGATGATATTGTGAAGATCATGTTGCATATCTATCCTTTGTTTCGTTTTGATTCTGGTATTCGAGTTGCTTCGATGTCAAATGTTGATTCCATACCTTTCCTAATCGGTGTTCTCATATTTCTATGGGAGTGCTAATTCTTCTTGACCATCGAGATTTTCATGTTAATCCTTTTTTTTCAACCGGTGTGCCTTCTCTTCAAGTTATTCCATACGGACGTCGTTGAGAAATCTGACGATTTGTCTGTTTCATTCATCTCAAGTTGTCTTTGTTTTCCCCACCCTCCCTCCCTTCTTTTTCTTGGAGCCAGAAATTCTCAAATGAAGTATCCATTTTATTCTTGAGATATTTCTTCATTCTTTTCCTTCAATGTTCTTATCCGGTGATTTCTCAGGAAGATGCTCAAGAGTTTCAAGTTCGTCATTCTCCGTTCTCGTTTCTTCTTCGGTGGATGTAATTCAAGATTTCGGTGTTGATCTTATCATTTTCCTCATCTCACAATGCTTTCTTATTCCGGTGCACCAATTAATCATTCTCCTCTTGTTATTCATATCTAGAGTGCTGAAGATTCATAATTCCATTCTTAATCCGTTCAAGCTATTTTGAGAATTGTTATCTTATTCAAGCCATTTAATTCAACCCGTGCAATATCTCTTAAGCAATCTTTTCCAACGGTGAATTCTTTTGAGTGGGCCCTAACCCACAGGTCTTTTTCCAGGATCTTACCTGACTCTTCTAATTATTTTCTGGAGTTATTCTCAAATTCTTTTCAAAGTGTGACGTAAGTATGATTCCCATCAGTCACATGCCTTCTCCAGGACCGCTTTCAAATTCTTTTTCATCATTGGTTCAACCTTTTAATTCTTCATTCTGGAGTGCTCAACAATTCTTCATGGCATTTCTCGTCTTCACTCTCAACATTTGGAGACCGCAGAAGTGTTTCTCTTAAATCTTGGCCCGTCTTCTTGAAGATTCGTGGCTCTAGCTTCTTGTCATCCTCATTCTTGTTTCGATTGTGAGGAATTCTTTTTATACCGTCCGAAGCATTTCATGAATTCTTTTCTTTGTGATCTTCCGAAGGCCATCAATTCAGAATATTTCTTTGTTCTCAGTTTTCAACTTCGTCCTCCAAATATTCTTCATTGATGTCTCTTCGTTCGTCTCCATATTTTACGGTGGTTCTTTCAAGTTTACCTTTCCGTTGTTATCGTTTTAATTCATTTGTTCTTTTCATAATCCTACCGGTGGTTCGTTGAATAATTATCCGAGCTTGTGCTAGATCTCTCTTAATTCTTTCCAACGAGAATAAGTAGTATGCCAAATCCGTTGCTTGTCATCAATTTAATTTGATGAAGGATAAGCATATAGTAAATCTTATTCTTAGTTCCTCGAGTGTTTAATCTCTATTTTCCGGAGCTTGTTCATCATATCATATCCTTGGTTCTAAGTTGTTCATCTTGTTTTCCGGAGCTTCAAGTTATTTCAATTATATCATTTCAACCTTCATATTCTTCTCATGCTTTAATTACCGGAGTTCTCATGGTGGTTCATCATCATGATTTAATTCATCCTCGAAGTCTTCATCAAGATTCTTGTTGGAGCTCAACCATTCTTCATCATGCTTTCCAATTGCAATTCTTGCTCCCTTATCTGTTGAGGTGGTGTTATGTCATTCTTGATAATTTTCCTTCATGTTTCATGATTCACGAGTTATCAAGAATGAGATATTTAAACCCATCATTTTCTTTGTTCAGGAGATCTTTCCAACCATTTCAATTTATTCATTGGAGTTATCTTGGGTTATAATTCACCAAAAAGCTTTCCCTAAGGATTGTTGCTAATTATGGTGCTCATAAATGACCCAAGTTCTTCATTTATCCTCCCGGTGAAATAAGTTTATCGTCTCCTTGTTGATCTCAATGCAATCAAATGTTTCCGTCAGTGGCTGGTTGTCACCTCTTAATTTTGAGATGTTTTCCATAAGCCCACATCAAACTTATTCATTTCCGTTGTTGATTTTTACAACAACTCCATTCAACCCTTCTTCGTAAGGATGCCCTTTCAAATTCAATTTTGAGAGAGGTTGTCATTTTCTTCTCCATTCATTTCTTTCGTTGATTTATATGCTATTCTTTCTTCCGGAGCCATTGTGATGTTGCTCTCTTCAACCATCATCTCGTTTTTATCGAGATCATGTTCATTCCTTTGCTTATCATTTAACCGGAGTGTCGTGACCTACATTCTAGTTCCCCCATCTTTTCAAGTTTTGCCTATCTTTTAACCGGAGTGCTGTCTGAATCTTTCTTACCCCTTGTGACATTCTTTCATTTGTTTCGGAGGCAATGTGTTGTTGATTTCATCAAGTATCATTCCATCTCCTCAAGTTCTTGGTTATTTCCTTCCATTTTCAGATGGAGTGCTGCCCAAATTCTGTCATTCTTATTTCTTGGCTATACCATTGCGGTTTCATATTCTTTTGGTTCGTAAGCTCTTGTTTCATGTCTTTCAACCTACAAGGTTCTCGTGGTGTTCCTTGTTCCTCCTTTTACCGGAGTGCTCTTAACTTCGTTCATCTCCGTTGTATTCTTCTTTCAATTTGTTCAACATCTCAAGGTTCGTGGTTTCACTCGTCTGTCAAAGAAGCAACTTTGTTTTACCTCTTCCTCTTCCGTTTTTACCAGGTGATATCTCTAGGATCTCGGGTCGAGATCCTCTGTTAGTGTGGGAGAGTTGTGACGCCCGAAGACCGACGTTCCAGAAGATTCCAGAAGATTCCACATGTTCCGGGTCTCCCGTGTGTTTCAGTTGTGCTTGCTTTATTTATTTTGCATTGCATCATGTCATCATGCCATCATCTCATTAATTTTTGCAACCAAATAAATTGTGTGGACCTTCGGTCCATTTAAATCGAGGGAAGATGTCTTCTCTTTAAAACATATAAAAGCCTCTCAATATTTAGGGAGCTATATAATAATATTCCATTTGCTTCGGAATAACCCAACACACTTGCATTTATTCTCCAGACATCTTTTGCTTCAAGTTTCACCGTCCAAACCCTCCCTATAATTATTTTCCGTTGTTTCGAGGATCCTCCGAAAATCCTCAACATTTTTGGATACTTCTATATTCAAGTCTTAGTTCAAACCCGTTTGAATTAAATTCAAATATGTTTGAATTATTTTCCGATCATGCCTTTTATATTTTTCTCGGACCGTGCTCATTTTATGATGGCCGAGAAAAATAACCTCTTGTGCTATTTTTTCCCTAACCTCCCTCTTCTTTCTTTTCTTCTCTCTTTTGTTTTATCCTAAAAGGGATAAAAAGGAGAGCAGCCCAGCAACCTTCCTCCTCCCAGCCCGTCCTCCCTCCAGGCCTCTTGGCCCATCCCAGAGGCCCAGCCTTCCCCAGCCGGCCCATCTCCCTTCCCCTTTCGGCCATCCCTCCTGACCCGATCTCCCCCTAACCCTAACTCCCTGCAGACCCGCTCGCTCCTCCCTCCGTTTCCCGAAGCCGCCGTCGTTCTCGCTCGCGACCCCGATTCCCCCTTGCACCCAGCGCAGGTCTCCAGCCCTCGAGCGCCGGAGCAGCCCGGCCAGGCCGCTCCCATCTCCTTCGTCGGCCTCCCTCCGATCCCGCGGCCGCGTCGCAATCTCCGTCGCCGTCCAGGCCTGCGCCGCCCCGCACGCCGACCGCCGTCCGCCGCCGCGCCCCTGCAGAGGCTCGCGCCGCGCCCCTCTCCTTCCTCCGCGCCGGGCCTCTGCCTCGCCCTCATGCACCGCGAGCACGCCCCGTCCTCCTTCGGCCGTCCAAGCCAGCAGCCGCCGCTGTTTGCAAGGCTGCAGCGGCCGCGACCTTCGCCGCTGTCGCCTTCAGGCCCGCCGGCCGGATCCCGCGGTCGCCACTTCGTCCAGCGCCTCGCCACCCTCTCGTCCTCGGCGCGATTCCCGCGTCGGCCAGAGGCTGCTGCCTCCTCGCCAACTCTCTCTAGCGCGTCGCCTCGGCCTCGCCAAGGTCGCGACCAGCACCCCGTCGCCCGTGCAGCCCGGCCTCGTCCAGCGCCGCTTCGAGCTCGTCCGGTTTCTCCTTGTTGCCGTGACCGTGACCGTAACCGTGCTGTGTTTTGTTGTTGCTGATATTGTTATCTCAAGCACCCAGGAAACAGCAAGTTTATCTTCTTTTGGACCAGAACGTCTACCGTCGCCCGAACGTCTACCGTCGACCATCGAAGACCCCGTGAACAACTACTTCCTCTACGACCGCGAGTACCACTACTTCCACTACGACTCGAACCGCCCCGAAACGAACGCTTCGAAGGTATAACCCCGAGACGTGACCCGTGAGATGTTTGTTCGTGTTGTATGAAATGTTTCCCGTGTGTGCTCCGTGCCCATTTCGTCCGTTTGTCATGTTCCTCGGTTGCCTCATCACCGACTCGTGGGAACCCGGCAACGGGATCACCCCATCATCTTGTTTCACTCGCTCTCTGTTATCTTTTGCACCGGTCTCTCAACGAGTTACCGGAACCGATATGTTGCATTGCATCATTTTCGGATCGTTGCCGTGGCACCCTTTTCTTTCCACCACGATGACTAATTCTCCTTATCATCTATATCTCTTTTAAGTCAACCTTTAATTAAAAATTGCATAAACTCGATCATGTCATCCGCATCATATTAACAACATTATAACGTGTTAATTGTTGTTTGTTGATAATTACTAAACATGCTCATGGGGTTTTTCTGGATATGTTGTTGTTATTTCCGGCCTCATTTAAATTGCCTAAATAGTGTAGTTTCTTTATGCTTCACCTCTTCCCATGTTAAAAACATTTAATCTTGTCTTGTAAATAACGAGAGTCATTTAAATAATTAAAAATGTGGTGTTTCGTCAATATGCAACTCGTTGCATATTGAGCTCCACTTAACTTGTAGTTTTGTTTGTGCTCTTCCCATGCCATGCATAATTAAACCGGACATGCATCATGCTTGGATGTGCATCGTATGCCATGTTTATGATATGTGTGTTTACCTTGTTGTTTCTTCTTTCCGGTTGCTTCTCTTGTTAGCTTCGGTTTAGTTCCGGAGTTGTGAGGATTCGCTCGACTGTTGCTCCGTCTACTTCATGGATCCGTTCTTCTCCCTTGTGGAATCCCAGGCAAGATGATCATACCCTTGGATACCTTTACTACCATTGCCATGCTTAGTTGTCTCGATGCTATCGTTACATGTCGCGATACCCATCTTTTATGTCAGCCTCTCCTTGTTGCCATGAAACCTCTAACCTTGACACCTTCCTAGCAAAACCACTGTTTGGCTATGTTACCCGCTTGCTCAGCCTTGCTTGCTCAGTCCTTCTTATAGCGTTGTTAGTTGTAGGTGAAGATGAAGTTCGTTCCAGGTGGGAACTTGTTGGAATATCACAATATCTATAATTATTATTAACACACCTATATACTGGGCATGGGTGGAAGGCTTGGCCTTTTGCTCGGTGTTTTGTTCCACTCATGCCACCTTAGGCGCCGATAAACCGGCATTATGTTCCTTGATTTTGCGTTCCTTACACGATGGGTGAAATGGGGACCCCTTGACAGTTCGACTTTGAATAAAACTCCTCCAGCAAGGCCCAACATTGGTTTTAATTTGCTCATAATAACAACTTAATTAATTAATTAAATTGCATAGGGAGTTAGCGCTACCCGAGGATTCTTAATTCTACATAGCAGGGGGGGCCAGTGCTGATGGTGTTGGTCCCAAACGGGGAGTCTGCGGGGCCGCCTTGGGGAAACCCGAGGTATCTGGTATACCTGTAGAATCGCCCATCTGGTAGTGTCCTGAGACGAGATACGCGCGGCTACTATCAGGGTGTCGACACACCGGGAAGTCTTGCTGGACTTGTTTTACCATTGTCGAAATGACTTGTGCTACCGGGATGCCGAGCCTGATCGGATTTTCCCTAAGATAAGGGGTGATGATATTATATTTATCACTTCAGCTAATCGTGAGAGCTTGTGATGGGCTAAGTTGGGACACCCCTGCAGGGTTATGATCTTTCGAAAGCCGTGCCCGCAGTTATGTGGCAGATTGGAATTTGTTAATGTCCGGTTGTAGAAAACTTGACAGAGAATCCGAAGTAAAACACACCACTGTGTGAGTAACCGTGAATGTCTCTTTTCACTTTGAGAAGAGAACACGGTGGGGTCATGTTTGACCGTATGTAGTTCAGGATCTTTAGCGATCACTACTTTTGCGACCGTTTGCGTAGCTTCTCATCTTATTCTGGTACTCGTAGGTTAGCCACCATATTATGCTTAGCCGCTGCTGCAACCTCACCACTTTACCTCTTCCTACCCATAAAGCTTTGCTAGTCTTGTTACCCATGGTTATGGGATTGATGAGTCCTCGTGGCTCACAGATACTACAACACCAGATGCAGGTTCAGCCGAGTTTGAAGCTGGAGCTGGTTCAAGTGCTTCACTGGGAGCTAGATGAAGAGTTTGGCCGTATGCTTGTGACATTTCGACGATCAGTAGTGGTTTCTACTAGGATTCGATCCTGACCTGTGGCTTTATGTTGTTTTGGTATCTTTCTTTTGGATCTTCACCCATAGTCGGGTTGAGATGTTTTGAATGATGTTTGGCTTATGTAATGTATTGTGTGAAGTGGCGAGTGTAAGCCAACTATCTCCTTTTGCAATTTAATCCCTCTTTTACATGAGTCGTGCAAAGATACCAAACTTGAGATCATTCTAGGATGGGCTTATACCTTTAAGTCGTGCCTCGACACGTAGGAGGTATAGTCCCATCCTGGGCATTACACTTCTCTTCAAGGACTTGGTGGTGTGCTAATGCAAGACAAGAAAATTGTGGCATACACTTCTCGTCAATTGAAGCCAAGTGAGAAGAACTACCCCACACATGATCTCGAGCTAGCAGCTGTGGTACACGCTTTGATCACCTGGAGACACCTTCTGTTGGGCAGAAAAGTCGACATCTTCACCGATCACAAGAGCTTGAAGTACATCTTCACACAGCCGAACATGAACCTTTGCCAGACTCGTTGGGTTGAGATGATCCAAGAGTATGATCCAAGCATCGAATACACACCTGGCAAGGCCAATGTCATTGCAGATGCCTTGAGCAGAAAGGCATATTGCAACAGTCTCCTTATCAAGCCGTTTCAGCCTGAGCTTTGTGAAGCATTCAGGAAGCTCAACTTTCAAGTTGTTCCGCAAGGCTTTCTTGCAAATCTTCAAGTTGCTCCTACCTTGGAAGATCAGATCCGTGAGGCCCAACTCAGTGATGCTATGGTGCAGAAAGTGAAACATGGTATTGCAAAGGGTACTCCCAAATACAAGTTCTATCGCATTGATGAGAAGGACACCTTGTTCTTTGAGGACAGACTTGTGGTTCCCAAGGGTGATCTCAGGAAGCTCATAATGAATGAAGCACATGACTCCCTCCTCTCGATTCATCCTGGAAGTTCCAAGATGTACCAAGACGTCAAGAAATCTTACTGGTGGACTCGCATGAAAAGGGAGATTGCCCAATTCGTGAATGAATGTGATGTCTGCAGAAGAGTGAAGGTAGAACATCAACATCCATCCGGTCTCCTCAAACCTCTTCCTATTCCCGAGTGGAAATTCGACCACATTGAAATGGATTTCGTCACTGGGTTTCCTAAGTCCAAGAAGGGGAATGATTCTATCTTTGTGGTGATTGACAAGCTAACCAAAGTAGCTCACTTCCTTCCAGTCAAAGAATCCATCAATGCAGCTCAGCTGGCAGAGTTATACACTTCCAAAATTGTGTTGTTACATGGCATTCCTCAAGTTATCTCCTCAGACCGTGGAAGTTTGTTCACATCCAAGTTCTGGAACTCCTTTTAGTCTGCCATGGGCACTAAGATCCGTTTCAGCACTGCGTTTCACCCTCAGACTAGTGGTCAAGTCGAGAGAGTGAACCAGATCCTCGAAGACATGCTCAGAGCTTGTGTCATCTCTTTTTGCATGAAATGGGAAGATTGCCTTCCGTTTGCTGAGTTCTCTTACAACAACAGTTTCCAAGCAAGTGCCGGCAAAGCTCCGTTTGAAATCCTCTATGGCAGAAAGTGTCGTACTCCTCTCGACTGGTCCGAGACTGGTGAACGTCAACTTCTTGGCAATGACTTGATCCCAGAAGCCGAAGAAATGTGAAAAGTCATACGTGAGAATCTCAAGGCTGCTCAGTCGCGTCAGAAGAGCTACTATGAGGGCAAGCATCGTGATTTACCCTTCAACATTGGGGATCATGTCTATCTCTGTGTTTCTCCTATGAAAGGCACCCAAAGATTCGGTATCAAAGGCAAGCTTGCTCCTAGATACGTGGGCCCTTTCAAGATCCTTGGCAAAAGAGGCGATCTAGCCTATCAACTTGAGCTCCCTTCCAACTTTGCAAATGTTCATGATGTGTTTCACGTATCTCAACTCCGCAAGTGCTTCAAGACACCTGAACACACCATTCCGTTTGAGGAGATTGATCTTCAATAAGACTTGTCTTACCGAGAGCACCCCGTTGCTATTCTTGAAGAAACCGAGCGCAAAACCCGCAACAAGTCAATCAAGTTCTTGAAAGTTAAGTGGTCACACCATACCGACCGAGAAGCTACGTGGGAACGAGAAGATCAACTTCGTTCCGAGTACCCTTCCTTCTTCCAGTCCTAGATCTCGGGACGACATCTTTTCGTAGTAGAGGAGAGTTTGTAATGCCCCAGATGTAACACTTTCCCATTATGGCAATATATAAACTTTGGCTTCATAAATTCCTTTCCGGGTTCTTATTCATTTCGGGTTTCTTCATTTTGTCGTGTGCGTGTGTGCATTTCATCCATGTCATGTTGTCATGTGCATTGCATTGCATTTGTGTTGTCACTTGCATCCGGTCCCACTCGTCTCTTCCCGTTGTCCGTTTCGAGTTCCGACGCTCTCACACGTGCCCGTGGCATCCCCGAGTCCTTCTTCCGTGTGTGGCCGTGTAACGTTACCGGAATGAAATGAGACTTGTCGTGCGATGTTGTTTTGGTACGTGTAGGCCGCCTGTCAAGTTTCGTCGCGTTTGGAGTTCGTTTGGTACTCCAACGTATAACCTAGTGGGCTAAAAGAACCTCTTCTTTGAGGCCCAAGACCCCCTCCACAACAGCCCACTAACCCAGCACAACCCTTCCCATCATCTCGGTCGTCGAATTGTGATCGCGTGGCCGAAAACCGCTCCCCATTTGGAGTCTCCTAGCTCCTTGTGCCTATAAAAATGTCCCGCCATGTCAATTTTTCGTCCAAAAACCCTATCCTCCTCCTAGCTCCAGCCCCGCCTCGGAATCCCTGCCGGGCAGACGTGTCCGACCCGGGCCGAACAAATTTCTCCGCCGCCGCTGCCACCGTGCGGGCCCGCCGGGCCAGAGGCCGGCCCCCGCGGCCCGCATCGCCAACCGACGCCCGCGCCCCGTCCTTCCTCAGCGCCGGCCGCTGCCGCCGCCGCGCTCGGTGCCGGAGGTCCCTGCCGCTCCACCGCCCGACGACGACCGCATCACCGCCGCCTGGAGCTCGCGTCGCCAGGGCGAAGACCGCCGCTGTCGACGCCTCACCGCCCGAGGGCAGTCGCCGCCGCCTCCATCCGGGCGCCGGCCACCTCGCCCCATCGGTCGACGCCACCGCGTCCCCACCGGTCGGCCGGAGCAGCCGCCCCGTCGGCCCACCAGTCGCCGCCGCCGGGATCGAGCCCGATCCCGATCTCCACCGCGGGCCGAAACCCTAACGGGTCCGGGCACCCGATCCGCGTCGCCCGACCCGCTTCGCCCGTTTGACCCGATCCGATCTGGAGGTTGACCCTGTTTTTCCTCCAAGTCCCTGTTATTTTTGTTGTCTGATGGCATTTTGTCATGGCTATATCTTTTTGTGTGTATGTCCAATTTGTGCATATGATATGTCAAAATGATCGTGGTGATGTGTACTACGGTTTGTTCCATTGTGTCAAGCTTGTTTGAGTCCATCTAGATGTCCAAATCATCATGACAAGAGTGCTACTTGATATAAACTGCTGCTACTTGTTATTTTCATGCCATGTTTGAGATGTGATAACTTGATGCATGTTTATCCAAATGAAGCAAATGATATGTCAAAATGTTCATCATGAGATGCTCTACATATTGGTTGCTGTAGCATGCATGTTAGAGTTCAAATTGCCATGTTTATCTCTGTTGCAAAAGTGCATGTGGCTGTTAAGTTTTGTAACTTGTTACGAGATGCCTAGTTGAGGAGCTCGTTGCTATTGATGTCTTTGTCCCCATATCACATGCCCATATGTCTTAGAGTCTCCATAATGTGGTATTGCTGTGGTGCAAACCATTTGCCATGATATGCCTTGAGGTGACTTAAACATGCTCGCAAACATGCCATGCCAATGTTACTGTTTAACACTTTGTGAAATTTTGGCTAAGTCTGGAATATGTCATATCCTGATGCTATGTTTGCTTGATGCCCTAGGCAAATCCATGTTAGTTTTGGGGTGGCCATAGATCATTCCTTATTGTATATGTTGTTGTCTATCCATCCATACCCTCACTTGCTCATATGACTTGTTGTAGCTTATTTAATTCTTGCTCCCAAGTTGCTATAAAATATTACTGTCAGGTTTTTAATGTCATGATCAAAATGTTGTAGCTTGTTGCTATTGATCCATGCCTCCTATGGAGTTGCTCCAATGGAGTTGTTTGCTGTAGGATATGTATAATTCATGTCCATGCTTCTTGTCACCATGTTTGAGGGCTGTAGAGTATATATTTCTTTGTCCAAAGTTGCTATGTGGCTGTTAATTGCAGCTTTGCATTGTTTCTTGTTTCGAGTGTATGTATTGATCCGTTGCTCCGTTTTGAGCGTGCCCTACATGAAACTTGTGTGATTTTGCATGTAGATTCATAATATCATCTTGTTAACATGTTTGCAGTATGTTTTCTTGATTTTTGGGTGCATCTTGCATCGTTGCCATGCTTAACTTGTTTTGCTCATATCTTCTAGACCGTAGCTCCGAATTAAACAAACTTTATATGAAACTTGACTAGAATTTCGTATAGATCATCATGATGCATGTTACCTTGTTGTTTATCAACTTTAACTTAAGGTTTGATCAGATCTGAACTAATTTCAAACTATGCATATGAGGACTTACCGGATTCGCTATATGTGGATTCCGGCCTCATTTAAACTTGTTGTTCTTATGTTGTTTCTCTGTGCTTCCTACATTGCCATGTTTTGCATCCTATAGACCTGTCTTGCATCCTACTTGCTTGAGCATATTGTCATGTTCTTGTGTTGTTCTGGTGTGCTTCCTACCTTGACATGTAATGCATCATAAGTGCATCTGTAGTGCATCCTAAGTGCATCATACGTGCATCTTATAGATTGTGAATTGCACCTTGTTTGATTTCGTGCCTCGTGTGTTCTTGTGTTGAGTAGAGCCGGAAGCCGAGACCGAAAACGAGAACGAGAACGAGGTTACTACCGAGGTTGAGTACGAGGAGCTGTCTTACGATCCCATCGACGACTCGACAGGCAAGATGACCTGACCCAGATATCATTACTATCTTTGCTATTGCTAGAAGTCTCGCACTTTAGCTTATTGCCTCGATGCCCATGTTTGTTTGTCAGCCTCCTATTGTAACCATGAATCTGTCTAACCACCCAACCTAGCAAAACCATTGTTTGGCTACGTAAGCTTCGCTCAGCCCCTCTTATAGCATTGCTAGTTGCAGGTGAAGATTTGAAGATTCTTGCTTCTTGTTGAAGTTTTGTTGGGATATCACACTATATAAACTCTTAAACTAAATCACCTATATATTGGTAATGGGTGGAAGGCTGAGCCTCTTGCTCGTTGTTTTGTTCCACTCATGCCGCCCTAGGAACCATATAAACCGGTGTTATGTTCCTTGATTTTGTGTTCCTCACACGGTTGGGGTTATGGGACCCCTCGATAAACCTCTTAGCACTAAGTATTTTCCAGCAAGTCCCAACATTGGTACTACATTTGCCTAAACAACTAAATACTTGCATAGGGAGTTATAAACCCTCTTCTTAATCAACAACCCGGGCCAGTGCTCCACATGAGTGTTGGTCCAAACTGGGGGTCCTGCAGGGCCACCTTGGGGAAACCCGAGGGCTGGTAAAAACCTATAGCATCGACCATCCGGTCGTGGCCTGAGACGAGATACGCGCGGCTACTATCAGTGTGTCGGCACGCCGGGAGGATTTGCTGGATTAGTCTTACCTTAGTCGGAGTATCTTGAGCACGGGATTCCGAGAATACTCGGGCCTTCCCACCTTGGAGTTGCGACTCCGTGGATCGTGGGCTTGTAATGGGCCAAGTTGGAACACCCCTGCAGGGTTTTGAACTTTCGAAAGTCGTGCCCGCGGTTATGTGGTAGATGGGAATTTGTTAATATCCGGTTCTAGAAAACTTGACACCATGTTCAAAATACACTACCAGCGTGAGTATCCGTGACGGTCATTTTCCGAAAGGGGTTCGGGAAGAGAACATGGTGGGGTTATGATTGACGTGCTTAGATAGGATCACTTCGTGGTCACTTTGACGCTTGTGGCACTTCTCTTCTCTCTCTAAACACGTAAGCTAGTGCTACTGCAGTTGCAACCTTTATTCTTTCTTCAGCCTTGTTCCACACCCAAGGCTTAGATAGTTTTGCTACCCGGGAACGGGATTGCTGAGTCCTCCGTGGCTCACAGATTCTACACCACACCAGATGCAGGTACCATGGTGAACTACTCAGGTGATGGCACAGAGTTGTACTGGGTGTACGATGAAGAACGTAGTCGATACAATGTGCACTATCCCGATGATCAGTAGTGGTTTCTACTAGGGGCGATTCGGACCTGTGGCTTTATGTATTCGGCATATTTCATTTGGATCTTCGCCCGTAGTCGGGTTGTGCTGTTCTTTTGATGATGATTTGCTTATGTAATGTATTGTGTGACGTGGCGAGTGTAAGCCAACTATCCTTTTGCAATTTCATCCCTATTTTTACATGAGTCGTGCAAAGATACCGAACTTGAGATCATTCCAGAATGGGCTTATACCTTTAAGTCGTGCCTCGACACATAGGAGGTATAGTCCCATCATGGGCATTACAGGGGCAGAACTTACCACGGTGATAGGGTGACCTTGGAAGTATTGCTTCAGCTTACGGCTTGCCATGAACACCCTGTAAACAAGTTTCTGCCAATGTGGATACCTTTGCTTAGACTCGATGAGCACCTCACTGATGTAATAAACCAGTCGTTGAACCGGATGCTCCTTGCCAGACTCCTTGCGCTCTACCACGATTGCAACACTGACAACACGTGAATTAGCAGCCACGTATAACAGCAATGGCTATTTGTCAATGGGAGCCGCAAGGACCGGTGGCTCAGATAACTGTCTCTTTAAATCTTCAAAGGCAGCATTAGCAGCATCACTCCAGACAAAAGTATATGTTTTCCTCATCATCTGATACAGAGGTAAGGCCTTTTCACCTAACCGTCTTAAAGCAGCAACATGACCCGCCAGTCGCTGAACATCATTGATGCACGCTGGTTTAGCCAAAGAGGTAATTGCCTTGACCTTCTCCGGATTAGCTTCAATGCCCCTGTTGAAGACTAGAAAACCCAAAAGCTTTCCTGCAGGCACACCAAACACACATTTGGCCGGGTTAAGCATCATCTTATAAACCCGAAGATTATCAAAGGTTTCCTTCAGATCAGCTATCAAGGTCTCCTTTTCTCTGGACTTCACCACTATGTCATCCACATAAGCATGAACATTGCGCCTAATCTGATCGCGGAGACAGTTCTGTACACACAGCTGATAAGTCGCCTGGGCACTCTTGAACCCAAATGGCATGGATACATAGCAGAAGGCTCCAAATGGAGTGATGAAGGCCGTCTTGTCCTGGTCCTTAACTGCCATCTTGATCTGATGATAACCGGAGTAAGCATCCAAAAACTCAAACGCTCACAACCCGCCGTAGCATCAATGATTTGATCAATACGGGGGAGAGCAAAGGGATCAGCCGGACATGCCTTATTTAAGTATGTGTAGTCCACGCACATCCGCCAAGTGCCGTTCTTTTTAAGTATAAGCACCGGGTTAGCCAACCACTCTGGGTGAAAAACTTCAACAATAAACCCGGCCGCCAAGAGCCGTGCCACCTCCTCGCCAATAGCTTTCCGTCTTTCTTCGTTGAACCGCCGAAGAAACTGCCTGACCAGCTTAAACTTCGGATCAATGTTAAGAGTGTGCTCAGTGAGTTCTCTCGGTACACCCGGCATGTCAGAAGGCTTCCATGCAAAGATGTCCCAGTTCTCACGGATGAACTCGATGAGCGTGCTTTCCTATTTAGGATCCAAATTGGCACTGATACTGAACTGCTTAGACGAATCGCCTGGAGTAAAATCAACAAGCTTGGTTTCAGCAGCCAACTTAAACTTCATCTCCGGGTCATGCTCTGTGGTTGGCTTCTTCAGAGAGTTTATATCCGCCGGGTCAACGTTGTCTTGATAAAACTTCAGCTCCTCTGCTGCACAAACGGATTCGGCATAAGCCGCATCGCCTTCCTCACATTCCAGAGCTATCTTTAGACTCCCATGCACAATGATGGTGCCCTTGTGACCTGGCATCTTAAACTGCACATAAACATAACACGGCCGTGCCATAAACTTGGCATAAGCCGGCCGCCCAAACAAAGCATGATATGGACTCTTGATTTTGACCACCTCAAAAGTTAATTTCTCAGCCCTAGAATCGTACTCATCTCCAAAGGCCACCTCCAGTTCGATCTTACCGGACGGGTACGCCGACTTCCCCGGCACCACTCCATGGACAACGGTGCTGGACATCCTTAAATTTTTGTCAGTCAAACCCATGCGTCGAAAGGTCTCGTAATAGAGGATGCTGATGCTGCTACCTCCGTCCATGAGTACCTTAGTGAATTCATATCCACCGACCTGAGGCACTACCACCAAGGCTAACTGACCCGGATTGTCAACCCGGGGAGGATGATCTTCCCTGCTCCATACTATAGGCTGCTCTAACCACCTCAAGTAACGGGGAACTGCCAGCTCAACAGAGTTCACCGCCCTCTTATGAACCTTCTGGTCACGTTTGCATAAGCTAGTGGTGAACACATGATATTGTCCACTATTCAGCTACCTTGGATTGCTTTGATAACCCGACTGTTGTTGCTTCCCTCCTTGACCAGATTGCTGCTGATTATATCCGGCTTGATTTCCATGAAAGCCGGAATTTGAACCACCGCCCGTGCCATGAAAACCTCCGGCACCTGAACCGCCGCCCGATCGATGATTTCCATCGAACATGTTGGAATTCTTGAAAGCCTTCATGATTGCGCAATCCTTCCACAAGTGGGTGGCTGGTCGTTCCCGGGTGCCGTGTCTCGGGTAGGGCTCATTGAGCAGCTGCTCAAGAGATGGACCTGACCCGCCAGACCGAGGGGGCGGCCTCCCCTTGCGCCTCCGATTGTTACCCTGTGAATTAGCATTAGCCACAAACTCTGGGTTGCCATCGGCTTTACGCTTGTTGCCTCCTTGATTTGTCGGGTTATGCTGCTGACCCTTTCCATTGCCGTTCTTCTTTCCCTTCCCCGTATTTTCCTCATCAGACGCGTGATCCTTGGTACTATCAGAATCGGCATACTTGACTAGAGCCACCATCAACTGACCCATATCATTACAATCACACTTGAGGCGCCCCAGCTTCTGTCTCAAGCATGAGGACTGCAGAGGACTGCAGAGCCGGCATCCATCTTATCAGACGAATGTATTATCTCCTTGACACGACGCACCCAATGAGTGGTAGATTCACCCTCCTCTAGTTTACAATTGGTTAAGTCTACAATCGACATAGATTGCTTGCAGGTGTCCTTGAAGTTCTGAATGAACTGGGCCTTTAACTCCGCCCATGAGCTAATAGAATTGGGCGGTAAGCCCTTTAACCACGTTTGGGCCGTTCCATCTAACATCATGGCGAAGTACTTAGCCATTGCTGCATCACTGACCTCCAACAGTTCCATGGCCATCTCATAGCTTTCGATCCATGCCCCGGGCTGTAAGTCGGCCGTATAATTTGGCACCTTTCGGGGTCCTTTGAAATCCTTAGGTAAGCACACATTGCGTAAAGCCGGCACCAAACAAGGAACGCCTCCAGCTCTGGTGGCTACTCCTGCCTCAACATAAGTCGTCGGATAATCCAGGAAGGCCTTGTGAGCCGTCTGCTGTGCCGCCAGCTGAGCCGCCCTCTCATCCTCCTGACGTATCTGGTCTTGCACCGGGTTATAACCGTCGGGCTGGTTACAGCCCTGGGCGTTGCTTGACAAAGCCTCCGACTCCAGGTGCGTGCTATAACTCGGGCTCCGGCTTGGGCGAGGGGTTGAGTGAATCCTGTCCCTACTGTAGGAATAAGCCTCTTGCTGAGCCAGAGCGGTTTGGACAAGTTCTCTGATCCTTCGCGTCTCCACCGCTGTTGGATCGTCACCGTCCACTGGGAGAGCCGCCAAACGTGCCGATGCCGCGATCAAGTTCTGCATGGGGTTAGAAAAGTGACCCGGCGATGTCGGTACATAGCGGGGCGGGACCATGTTCCCATGAGGAGGTGCCATCACCCGAGGCTGAGCCGGTCCTCCTGCTCCGGATGTCATGAACTGATTTGCTTCTGGCGGGTTACTAGGGCCGGCTCCGGGTGTAGCGAAAATGTTCCGAGGATCATAAACCGGAGACAAACGGAATTGAGTTTTCTGGTGTCTCCTCCTCATCACCTCGTTAGATGCGTTCACACTCATCGTAAGCTAGAAAGCCTCTGACTAGAGCTGTTACGCCCGTGCATCCAAAGCCACCCATTCTGTGGCCAACCTGGTGTCCTCAGCTGCTAGGGCCTCCTTGGCCCGAGCTATTTCCTCTCGCACCTGTGCCACCTCTGCGTTATGCTCATCTTGATTCGCAGGAATAGCTGTTGTGGTTAACAGGGGCGTCAGGTTCTCCGTGAGATCAATCAGCACCTGAGCCGGCGGGCGCACAGGGCCTCCTGCCCCGGCCGCTCCTGACCCGAACGTTATTGCTGCTGCGGCTGTAGAATTTTAACCGGGTTGAGTACCAGCCATGAAGACCCCTACGAAGCTTGGCGGCTCAAAGGGGTCCGGAATACTGCTGCCATCGGAACAGCCCCCTAGCCTGCCATCTTGCAGTTGATACAACGAATCCGTCTCACCAGTGGATGAATCACCATCGGAGTGGATGGCCGTCTCACCACCATCTACGGATCCTTCAGAAATTACCCTCCATGGATGCAACCCACAAAGGCACGCTTCACGACAGGTTGAGCCCGGGCGGGTCTCGCACGCTGAGCCATCTCGATGAGGTCGGTGCAGTTGTCTGGCTCAGGGCCCGGCTCACCAATCCAGCCGATGAAGACGTGGATTCCGCCGAATGGGACCCGGTACCCGTACTCAATTGAGCCGGCGTCGGGGCCCCAGCCTTCGTCGTCGATGTAGATTTTGCCGCGACGATTTTTGGTCATCCGGCCGATTGCGTATCCCTTAAGCCCTTCGAAGTTGCCCTTCAAGAACTCAAATCCACCGTGCGCTGGCCCCATGGTGGGTGCCAACTGTCGTGGAGTTGTCATGGCAGATGTCCTCTCGCAAGGACTTCGTCGTGGAGCCATCGCAACTAGGAAGCTTAAAGGGGTTATCGGGACAAGGGACACGAGAGAGTTTTTATACTAGTTTTGCCCCTTACGATGAAGGAAGGCCTACGTCTAGTTGGGTTGGTATTTTCGATAACCAGGGAGGGAGACACTCTATGCCCGGCTCTCAATGAGATGTTTCTTGCCCTTAGCCGCTAGCAGGTCGCCCCCTTATATACACGGGTTGACGCCTTGCGACCTACAGAGTCCCGGCCGGCTCATAAACAGTGTCCGGCTCGGTGACTAGTTAATTCTACCTTATGATACAAGTCATGCCATTATGACGGTTTACCACTACGGGCCTTAAGTCGCCTGTGGGCTTCAGACCCTTTACTGATCCGCCATCTTCATGTTTGATCTTGGGCTTCATATGATGAATCCTCTTCGCGTAACCCGGCCCCTCCTGGGCGGCTTACACGAATAGTTATGTCTCCAACAGGTATGCTTGAACAAAACAGTATGCAGTCCCTCTCTCTCAATGTTGATCTCCTGTCTGATGGTTATTTATACAGAGACTACTAACACTCTCATTTCCTGGCTGGCACAAACCAGAGCATTGCTAACTGGCCAAATTTGTGAAAAGTGTTATGTGCTGATACCTTAAGGAAATGGGCCTTATTGGTCACTATCCTATTACATTGTTCTCTGTTACCTCTGATATTTTCCCAATATTATTGTTACTTTGAAAGTAAGTTGGGATTCCTTAAAAAATTCAGAGCCTTGATGCAGAAAAGGCAACAGGTTTAGCTAGAGAGTACTCAAACAACTGCATACTGTTATCTACAACTTCCAGAGTTACATTTCTTTCATGGCTCCGCATATAGGATACATCACATCACATTTAATGAAATTGTTGTGATTACTATGATATTATTTTGGAAAATCAGATCTGTAACAGTGTGGCAATGATTTTGGACTTCAGAACCATGTTATCTGCACGTTAGCATGTAATCTACTAATTCCAGGACAAGTTCTACTTTGACTATACTTGATTCGTAATGGTATTTGTCATGTCGGTCACTTGCATTACAAAAGGAGAACTTTCAATGGACAATATTAAGTCGATAAAAAAAGAGGAAGACATATTACATGAATAAAGCAAAATGAGTAGTTCATTAAACAAATGAACGTATAGGTTTTTCAAATTAATAGAATTACCTCCAATGTGGTTTTGCTAATGGTGATATCTCAACTGGGTACTGGGTAGTCAAGAACAAATGTTCTAGGGAACTAAATGCACCAATAATTGTATGATATATTCAGCAACACAGTAATATTTCAAAACTATTGATCCCTAATACACATTGACTAAAAACCCAATTTCCTAAAAGATGTACTTTTGATACCAACTCTGTAGCTCCACAAACATTCATTGGATAGCTAAAACAGTATAAATCTTTGAAACACTAATTGTTAAAACATTTCACTTTAATATTGTATGTGATGTGAGATTCTACCCTGTGCGCATCAAACGCCGAAATCACCAATATGCGCTGAAAGAAACCTCACATGCTTTAGGCTTTACACTATTTCTACCATTATGTAGAGGACACTATCATAAAGAAATAAAATAGAGGCCACCCACCTGCTTCTTCTGCCACCTTGTATATGCAGATGAAAGCCTTCAATAATGAAACAATTCCTAGTTTAGGGATATGATATTCAATTCGCTAGCAATAGGTCAATTAAAAATATTAGTTACAAATATTATCAGTTTAGCCGGCAGCAGCAATGGCCCACCAACTCAAACAGTTGCATGTAACAATATTTTCCATATCAAAGTATAGACTACAGTATGTACATGGACATGTTAAGAGGCTAAAAAATATGGTATACAATAGATTCTCAGGAAGGTTTTCTTATTTTTCCTAGTTTATTTTCAGAAGGGAGGTGTTCTTATATGTCGCCATATCCATCACCATCTGTACAAACTTAAGGTTCCTCCGGTTGTTGTTGTTGTGGAAAGGGGATCAAGCGAGCATCCAATAGTCACCTTACTACAAAAGGAATGCGAAAATTAAAAACGGGAGAGCAAGTTAAGACAAACGCCACAAGGCTACATACAAGACACTCGTTGTATGATTGATTAGTTGTTATCATCATACCATTTTGGCCAGGCTAGCATATCAAAAATAAATATGATGGGCTCATTTAACATGTGCCAATTTCATCGTCAAGACAACCATTGTTTTCAGACAGACATACACAATATATATTGAAAGGAGATATGATGATATAGTGGTACAGTGATGGTGACTCAACATGAAAAAAATAGTATGGAGGAAGTCCAACACAACTAAAGAACAGTTTATGCTCAAAAAACATTTGAGCTTGGCTCTGCAGCAATTAAACAAGGTTCACTGATTTCACAAACAAGGAAATGCTTATACACTAACCACATTAATAAAATAAATAGAAAAGGAGACACATAAGTACTCTTGGTCTAGTATGGATCCCAAACCATAATGGTATGAGATGTGTGGGGCTCAATTGTACTGCAACTACTCTCACAGTAGTATGGAACCTAAATTGTAATGGTATTAGACGAACAATTTTCCGAAGAAATTGAGAGCATTGTAGCCCAAAGAACATGTAGTGTTCTGGACTACAAAAAAGCATTACAATAATTAACTTGGGGTCAATTAAGCGGCCAACCTATTTACAGGCAAGCACAAAATATAAGCAGCATGAGGCAGAGCAAAATACAATGTTCGGACATATCTGGGATATCAAGATAAACAATCAACCGAGGGCCATGATAGTACGTACATAGGAAATAAAACTAATGTAGCATCTAGCTACAAAGATGTGACAGCCTGATTTTTGCCCTGTTTTATTTGCCTGATTTTCTTTTGGATTGGGTTTGAATTTTGGAGTTTTTGAATGTTTTCATGTGGACTTAAACACTTGGGTACCCTAGGCTTTCACCCAAGTGCCTCATCTCCATCTCTAATCATCATTTCCTCTCTGGTTCACCCCAAAATGATATTTGGAATATTTTTCTTTAGTGAAAAATATTCATTTCCCTCTCTAAACCCCTAGCTAGCTCAATGTGCTCCAAAGCAACCCCAATTTTTCTTGGCCCCCAAAATCTGAGAAAATTCACAAATATTCTTTGAACCCTAGGACACCTTCCTGAGAAAAAATATTGCACCACTTTTCGGAATATTTTTGCTACAGAAAATATTTTCTGTTCTGGACAAAAATGGTGGTTTCTAGAGCAACTACCATTTTACTTGCTCCATTGTGGCTGAATTTTCTTGTGCATCTTCACCTTAGTAGATGATTGCTAACCTCGAAAGCCTAGCTCCCAACTCCCAGTAGTTTGACCACAGTAAACTCTCAAAGTTACTGTCCAGAAACTTACCTGGCTTGTGAAATCTTTTCTACTACGTCTGGGTCCAAACAAAATCGTGGTAATCTTCAAAAATACCACGAACAACAAGCCAGACATGAAATTTGGACGTAGGTCGGCCTGGGGGAAAATTTCACGCGGTGACCACGCGTGTACACGATGCCAGCCTGCGTGTCGACGGGCTCTGAGTGCCGCCGAGCGCTCTGTTTCGCGCGTGCTCGCTTCCCCGACTACCATAGCGCGCCAAACCTGGCCACCATATTCGTCCCAACCCCCTTAACTCCCCCTTGGTACTCGCCGACGTCGGAGCTCGCCGCAGCGAGCACGGGCACGGTCCGTCCAAAGTAACAGTGTGGTCTGCACTATGCTCGTCGCCTTCTCCTTGATCATGTGCTCGTCCCCGTTCGCCCACAGTCCCCGCATGAGGTGCGTCGCCTTCTCCCCCTCTCACTGACGCCGCTCATCGCCGGGCGCAGTGTCCAGGTGTCGACGGTGGAGCCTAATCCCCCCTCGCTGCTCTCCTATATATGGAGCCACCCCCAGCCTCCTCGAGCACCATCCTCCACTCCCACACACCCCACAACCTCGTAGGAAACCGTAGCCCGGCCGGGCAGGCCGCAGTCCGCTGTCCCCGAGCTTGAGCTCGCCGGCGATCCTCTCGGGTCGTCGTGGTAGCTCCAGCCCCTCTCAGGCCTGGGGAACCCTTCCAGGGCCTCCGCCACTCTCCGGTGGTGCTGTTCCGACTGGTTGGCGCCCCTAGAGTCGCCGCTGCTCGCCGTCATCTTCGTCTCCGGCGACCACCGCTCTCTGCCTCCGCTTGCGAGGTCGATTCTGATGCCATCCGACTACCCCTAGCTACGCTACAGGTATGGGCAGGTGCGCCTCCATCCCCTCTCTCGATCCCTCCCTCTCGTTTTGGCCAAGGAGCCCTCGTCGCCGGCGTGAGCTCCGGCGAAGCCGCGGCCGTCTCTGTCTCCTTCTCCCTCTCCCCCTCACCTCACTAGAGGGGACCGCTAGTCAGCCACTCAGTTCGCGCGCACAGCGGTACGAGTGGTGGCGCCCAGAGCCTTTACGCCTTCGA